>OX243843.2:6600000-7800000 GCA_945859575.2 Herminia tarsipennalis | reverse complement strand
TTACTAAACCTTAGGTAAATCGGTACCTATTTGAATATAGTCAAACCATTGTATTTTTAAGAAATCCATATCCATCATTACACGTCTGTAGAAGTTTGTATGAAATTCAAGCGTGTGACGTCACATTTTCAACGGTAAAATCTTTTACTTATAGTTTTTTATTGGTGAACAAAAAATAATAAACATGTTAAGATGGATTGCCGCCATGTAACGCCTGATTCAAACAATTAAGCACTTTAAATTATATTTTATGCTCTAATTAAGATAGTAGTCAAATGCTCAGTTTAAACTGACGAGACGGTCTCTGTGGCGCGGTGGGACTGTGTCCGACTGCTATGAAAGAGGTCGTGGGTTCGATTCCCATACGGGATACCACTTTGTGTGATCCACAAATGGTTGTTCCGAGTCTGGGTGTACTTTGTATCCGACTTGTATGTTTGTAAAGTTACCCGCGACACAGGGCTTGTACCCTACTGCGGGAGTCGTCTTTTTTTTTGCATTGCATGATATAATACAATTCAACACGGTGATAAACGCGATCATACACACTTGGCATTAGGTAGACATTGTTTGACGTTTCAAACAGATTGTCATGACCGTAGTTGCAACTTGTACCTTGCAAGCAGACGTACCCCCAAATACTCGCACAATAGTGACGATACTTAACTTTAAGTTGCGCTCAAAAGTATTTTTTCAGCGACTATTCACCTTTAAGTGACAGTGACAACTAACAAAATTGAATAATTTTTCTATCTTTCAAAAATGCAATTATTGTATTTGTAAAGTAATTGGCAAGAAATGCCTATAAAAAATACTTCAATATTCGGCCTGCGACATCATAATTTGTTAAAATGCTCTCTGTAACGAAGCAATAACAAAAGCCGTGATAGTTCTTTAACTACCGACTAGGTGGCGCATGCGAGGGCCCAAACTCGCGAGCATCAAGGGATAGAAAAATTTGACGTCTAGGAACATAGTCCAGATAGGTGGTTCGCTTCTGGCCCCGGCTTGGCTACGGAAGTCTCGGGTTCGATTCCTAGGCCTGGACTTCAAATTTTTCTATCTTTCAAAAATGCAATTATTGTATTTGTAAAGTAATTGGCAATAAATGCCTATAAAAATTACTTCAACGTTGGTATATGTACACACATACACACAAAAATAACAATTCACTGCATTTACACGTTTAAGTACTATGGTGTTTAGTACTAGTGCTCTGGTAATTGGCATCTGCTAAAAGGGTTTAATAAGGAGAATACGGTAGGATATGGTAAAAAGATCTAATGTGACCTTCGTATTTCGTGATTATAACTAAACTAGGTTACAAGCAGTAAGAACTCTCATATTAATTTCCTTATTACTGTTTAAATGGTCACATAACCCTGCCATAATGGATAGGTACTTACCTAACATAAATGACATCGGAAGAGTTAATTAAACTGACATTACAATTTTCACTTCTGTCATGGTGGTTGCCTTTCAAATGACAGATGTGAGAGCGGATATAATTGAATCTAATAGGATTTGTTACTTGATCTGTGTTTGTTGATCGTGTAAGCTTATACGAGTAAATTGAAATGTATGGAGGAAAAATTTACTTCAGGCGAGACTTGAACCAACTCCGGCACTGAGTCATGTCCGCCTAAGTCGAATTTACCCTTCTTATGAAAGATTTTAAGGCAATCGTGACGTCATGCATCGCGTTCCTAAGGAACTTGTAAGTTTCATTGCTGAAACAATTTAAACTCAGATTTTTGTGAGCTTGTTATAATGAAAGTAAATAATAGTGTTTTGAGGTTTTATCTAGCAATGTGGAATTGTGGGTCCCACATTACTAGCAATCCTGTTAACCCTTCTAGTTAAGCGCAATGGCTTGTGTTTGGAGTGGGTTCACGTTTTTTTAAGATAACTAGAATATTGTGTGATTAGCACGATGGTTTATTCTGTGTCTGGGTGCTATTTATCCATATTATGTATGTATTTAGAAATATATAAGTATGTTTATCAATTGTCTGGTTTCCATAGTACAAGCTATGCTTAGTTTGGGATCAGATAGCGTTGTGTGAGTTGTCTCAAGATATTTATTTATTTATTATCGCCCTGTCCAGTTCTGAATCGTCCGCGCCTGCGCCAGCCGGTTGCATCGCAATCGTGTTGCAACTGTTGCAATGAACCCTCGTTTGTTTTGAAATGATTTCACTTCCATTTTTATGACCTTTGTTGTCAGGTGCAGATTTTTTATTTGAGCTAATTTAAATATTGAAAAGGTATCTATTGTGAAGTAAATATTATGAGGTAAATGTTTATTGAAGTAACTTTCAGTGGAATGAACTAAATTGTAATTTAATTATATGACAATAGGTACTAAGTAGAACTTACAAAACTCAAAACAAGAAACATTTAAAAAACTGGTCATTGTTCACTAATTAAAATAAATATGACATCGGCCGGCAAGATAAAAAAGTCGACAACATTACTTCGAAGCATATTAGAGCGACATCTCCGGCGTTCCAAAAGTAAATTATCATAAATCGTTGATGAGGAAATCTCGGAAAACGGAATGTAAGTGCGAATTGACCAATCGCTCCACTTCCAGATGGATACGCACGAAGATTGATGGTTTGCTCATCTGCAGTTACGTCAAGTCGCGTAAGCAACATTACTACGATGGTTCACATCAAAACGACATCATTGAACGCAATACTAATTGTTGTTATGCGTGTATATTTGTTCAGAACACATTTAAAAATAACCATAGACTGCAATGAAATGCAGTTACATAAACAAAGATAGTATAAACGTCAGTTCTTAAAAATTTGCTTCGCGTTCCAATTTTAACCTAAATTATTTTTTCTCACCAGCCAGGTATTCGCAAATAGTTTTTTTTTTATATAACTTCCATCACTCGCAGTAATTTTATAAGTTTTAAATTAAAAAAGAGACAATGGTCAATAAAACTATTAGAAGTATAGTGGCACTTTCGATTTCACTTTCACTTTACCTTGGGCCGTGTTGTGTGAAACATTGACCTGTGCCGGTAGAAATGACTGATTGCAGGCCCTATACAATATGATTGCTGTACAATTATGTTTAGTTTTTAAATAAAAACGGGCCTTAGTTGCCAACTGGCTCGATGTATTAAGTTTAAAATGTTTCACATGAAGGTATTTTATCGGTGTTTACAGCAAGATTATTCCATACTCGTTTAATTAAGATAAGGTAATCAGCTCACATTGAGAAGAGAGTCAACGAAAAATGCATATTAAGATGTTTGTGAAAAAATCATTGTGTAATGTCTGAAAACGTTCCAATTGTTTTTGATTTCAAAATATGTTAAAAACCTATTGGAATTTTTTAGTCACTTATTTGCTTAATTTCTTTTTATTTATAACCTAATTTGTATTTTTCTGTTATGAGTAGGTACAGCACAAATGGATTTACCAAGCGCTATTTTTTTATCATTTTAGAAACTATTTAAAACTTTAGTAGTTTATTTTTAGGGTTCCGTAGCCAAAATGG
This sequence comes from Herminia tarsipennalis, assembly GCA_945859575.2. NCBI lineage: Eukaryota > Metazoa > Arthropoda > Insecta > Lepidoptera > Erebidae > Herminia > Herminia tarsipennalis. The sequence goes on along the minus strand of OX243843.2, from coordinate 7,796,481 downwards.
CAAAAACGGAACCCTTAGTCAGAGGCATTTTACTCACAAACTACAAGATAAGTATTGATGAAATAAGCCGCTACTTAGTGTGATAATAAAAAGTAAGTTAAGTAATGAAAATAAATATTTTTAGGGTGGGGGGGTGGGGGGGGCACTCCATGCATGAAACAGTTTGCCAAAAAAATTTGATTGTGAGAATATTTTTAGGAATAATCGCTCCTAAAAATCGTGTGTGTGTGTCCCTTTATTTTTATCAAAAAATATGAAAAGAATCACTAAGGAAACATTTAATAAATACTTTCAACTAAAATATACTTATATATTTTCAACATAATTGAGTGTATGATCTTTGAGTTTATGCCGAAAAACTGCGGTTCCTTAACAAAAGGACGTAAGTGCCATGGACATACGCTCTTAAAGTTTTCACATCGTATTTTTTCATTTATAGTGCATTTATCTGTAATAAAGGCTGCGGAACCCTACACTGAGCGTGGTCCGATATGCTCTTGCCCGGTTTAATTATTGTTAAGTTCAAATAGTGATTCGAAGATCATTCAGAAGAAATAATTCGATTAATTTGTACATTTAAAAGCATGTAAACAACACGAAAAATTTAGTACCTACTTGTTAATTTATAGATAGAACAAAGTGGCGTGCAATTGGAGAGGCCTATGTCCAGCAGTGGACTGCGATAGGCTGATGATGATGATGATGTTAATTTATAAAAAATATTATTTTTTACTAGCTTTAGGTTACTAATTCTTTCTTTTTTACACCAATCATCTTGTTTCTAAATGTCACAAGATTCATGTACTTTAACAGAGGTTTGAAATATTGCGCTCGACTTCTTACGCCATTTTCCATTTGAGACGCCTTTTATCCTCCCCGTTATGAAACGTCAACTCGTGAAATTAATTTAATCTACCAAAAGTAAACTGTGATTAAGCAGAAATAATAAGCGTATTTATTTAGAACTAGCTGTCCCGCGCAACATCGTCTGCGGAAATGTTCACCGTTTTTGCAACATTTCTCATTGCTGCTCCGCTCCTATTGGTTGTAGCGTGATGTTATATGCCTATAGCCTTTCTCGATAAATGGGCTATCCAACGGTGAAAGAATTTTTCAATTCGTATCAGTATTTCCTGAGATTACCGCGTTCAAACAAACAAACAAACTCTTCAACTTTATAATATGAGTATAGATGTAGGCAACTCAAGTTGTCTGGCCTTTGTAACGACTGATGCTTTCGAATCGAGGTCAGAATATACTTTAAAGCAATAAAACGATACCTAAATTTTATTTTTTTCATAGAGCCTGTTATAATCTATTGTATTTGTAATTATACGTCGTTTTTGCGCAAACTATATTGTCAGTATAGACGTAATGATAACTGTATCGACAAACAACCGATTAGTTTTGTTTGAAAGTGTCGAGTATTGTTACACAATAATTATAACATTAGTAAGTGATATAATACTAATGCAACGTATGAAAAAAGTATTTCGACCTATCGAAATGTGAGTCATAACAATGATTGCATTGTTTGAAAGATAATAAGAGTTTACGACTAATATAATGAGAATAAATATTGCACATCGATGTTGCGTTGAACGAATTACAGACATTGCGTTTATCGATAAGGTGTAGGAAAACGTGAGATATCGATACATTCCTTTATCGATACTCTTTTACAACATAAACAATGCACCTGTTAGTGTGGGAATCTTTAATATAAATCAATGTAAATATTAGATTTCTTCGCCCAATTAGATTACGATCATAAAACCTCTTGAAACTCCCTAAATGAAATTTAATTTGAAAGTGAATTAAAAAGTATAAATAATAACTAAGGAATTTATGCAATTAATTTAGGGTCATGAAAGTTCCATTTAACCTGCCCTAATGAAGATGAGATGTAAGGAAAGATACCTTTGCAAATATTTTTTTCCTCGTGTGGAATGCAAAAAGTTTCGCTGCCACCTAAAACTGGTTATCTTCATCATAAAACAAAACAATAAGTGTTCGAAAATCTGTTCGAAATTCAAAATTTCGGGTCATCCATAAATATGTAAACAAATGTAAAATTTTGGCGCCGCACTGCCGATCACATTTTTCCTCTAACCATAGTGCAGCGAATGCTTTTTATGTTAATACATAAAACCATAAATGTCGGGAAACATTGTCAATATTAGAGTGTCAGGATCCTTCGAGCTGAGGGTATTGAACTGGAGAAGGACGCAAGCCAACACTCAGGTAAGGGCTATCTTCGGAATCTGAAGTACTGAATGATTCTTTAAACACCTTTTCAAGAAATTCTTGTAGAATTAACGATTGATTGAGTGCTACTGACATCGGATATTAAACAAACAGAATTATTTCAACAAGAACTTTAATTCGACGACAATTTCTGCAAGTTGGTACACAAACAAAAAGAACTGAGCATGGACAATGTAAGTCATGCGAATGTTCGTAGCCTAGTTACGAACATTACGACACTATAGAAATGGTAATGAGTGAAGACATTAACTAAACTAACAAAAACAAGTAAAGTTGACCCGCGAAGTATCTCACGTGGATTGCACAAGAAAGCAAAGTTCCTCGGAAGTGAATGGTTCCGAGACGAATGACGATGGTTGTAAATTAAACAATGGTGTTTAAAAAATCATCCAGCTTTGAGCATTGAGTGTTGAGCCTTGTAAGATTTCTATTGTTACTCGTCCTACGATGGAGGTTGAAGCAATTAAGCAATATTAGGAATGAAGAGGAAACCTTGGTTGTTAGATATTCATCCAAACAATTTACTAAGCGTTTGTGTTGTGCGATGTTATTTTAGACACATTGGATAATTATCCGTCACTGCCAGAGAATAATGGTATGCGGTTGTATTTTAAGTTATTTTGGCATTCAAATATTGTGTAGGTTTTATTCTAAGGTTACTGTCTATAAACAGTTTATAAACGAAACAATACCGAAGTAACAAAAGGCGTGCAATCGCTTTTTGTTAAGTTTGACAATCGTTATTTATTATGTTATCGTAAGACCTATAATTTCAATGACTAGGACTATAAATAATAACTACAATAATGTATTTTATATAATTATTCTATGAAAATAAATATAATTAATTTTATGTCAATAAAGACATTTCAAAATGTAATTGACTCACGATATAGTTTATTTTTAGATGACCAGAAGGTCGAATGTAAATGACTTTTATAAGGGGGCAGAATACATGAAACAAACAGTAGATACTGTATATATTTTTTTTCTTTAATAACTCTAATGTTCAACGTGGTTTAACGGACATCACTAGTATTGAGTCCTTATTATTACATTTGTAGTTTAAAATCAAATATACTAAAGGAATACAAGATTTTCAGAAAAACAGTTTCAGAATTCCAGACGAGTTCTGTTTTTTCTCAATTATTATTTGCGATTTATTTTTTCAGATTAAACAAACACGCAAACTCTTCAGTTTATTTTATTAGTATCTATGAAACGAATTGCGAAGTACCGCCTACTTTCAACGATTAAACCATAGACTCGTCAATTTTATAGACCGATAATTGTTCATGTACAGCAATAAATAAATATGTTGCAGTACGTCAACCAATACCTTATAATGTTTTAAGTAGGTAGGTACTTGCTAATTGTTGTTAATTCTAGCAATTGCATCCGTTAAATAAAAAATATTTAAATAACTAGCTGATCCACGTAACTTCGTTTGCGTAAATTTTCACCGTTTTTTCAACAGTTTTCTTTGCTGCTCCACTCCTATTAGTCATAAATAGGCAATAAAATAATTTTTCAACTACAAACTACTGTTCCTGACATTATCAAACAAACTAACTCTTTAGCCTTATAATATTAGTCAAATGAATATATTAGTAGGTAATGAATGTATAGAATCAGTAACAGAGGAGGTAAAGATCGTGGAATTTTTTTTTTTTTTTAAAGATAACTAGCAATGTGGGATTGAGTCCCACATTACTACATATACATTGTGCATGGCCCGACATGCGTTTGCCCGGTTTTTTGCATTATGCATCAAATTTGTATTTCTAAAAGTTACCTCATTGTTTTAGTGATTAACCACATCCTAATCTAATTCTAAACACTACATTATTAAAAGATTAATTACTGTGTTTAAAAAATTGATTGTATTTGCGTAATTACAATTGACCTGTAAATCGTTTCATCAGTTCTTTAAGTTTGTATCAACTCTACAATTATAATATCGTCGCCTGACTAGGTCATTGTCACTTAAAGCGTGCAGACAAATTTATTCACTGTGAAATTTACCGTAGACGTTCTTTAATATATATTTTGCAACTATTTTTCAACAAAACTTCTTGCGTAATTTATTTTCTATTTGCAACGAAACTGTTTGCGCAGCTTCCTCTATTGTTTATGATTTAATTTAGTGGTTTTACTTTTCACTTCCTGCCTGGAATAAAACCTGTGCACGATTTCCAGTATTATTAGGACTAATTTTAATGAGCTATGTAGGAACAATGCATTGTTATTACTTTAATTACATAGATAGAAACGTATCTATTTGTTGCCCAATTATTGTAGCATGTCTGCATAACAAACAATTATTTTAATTATGATTGCAATGTGGTTACAAGGTTTGGTGGATATATTAATTTATTCTAGTCCCAGTTGTCATTAATACCCCTATATTTTGCGTAAAAATATTTAATTTTGTTATTATTAGTTTATTTTAAATAAAATGTATATAAACGAGTATAATTAAGTAAGTACTTATACTATTTTTTAAAATTATGTTTCAAAACTTACCGATATTTAAAGAAGATTGCCTTTTATCTCCAGCAGGAATACCAGTTGCGGCAGAAATTATAAGAAACGTGACGCAAATCCACGCACTGACACCCATTTTCAAGTTCCACACGAAAACAATTAAAAAAAAAATAATTAACAATAATTATTTTTTTATTATATTTATAATCACGAGAATTTTTCAGACGCAACTATTTCCCGCGTGAGTTCGGTAACATTTGCGTCGGGCCACGTGTTTGCCTTTCCGATTACAGTCAGCGACTAAACCTCGTTGTACTTTCTATCTACTATAAGCGCGGGCGCAATGTCTGGTGCACCCGCATCGCAAACGATCGACGCAGACGCACGCACAGTCGTCGGACTCTGTCACTGACTTGTCGGACTACGATATTCCATTGCTAATGCGATAACTTTGTTAGAATAATATGTTTAGTAATTACAGATGCTACATATGCATTAAGTTGCTTATGAATTGTTTCCTTGAAGTTTTAATAGGGACCTACCGGTTCGAAGACCGTTATAAGTCAAAGTTTAGCTGCGGACCATCAACAAGGCTATAAAATTTCGATCACCTATCTTACTGTTAAGGGACAATTGATAAACATTCGAAATAGGTACCTATATTTATTTAGATTATTAAAATGAAAATTTAAATACATTATGCTAGATTACCCTATGAACTAACTATATATAAACTATTAAAAAAAACAACGATTACATAAAAAGGGAGTCACAACCAGTTTAGGCGTCAAAGAATTCCTCCCCATCGATTTCAACCGGTATAGTACCCAGAAGGCTGGCAGCATTACCACGTTGTATGGCAATGCTTATTCTCTGTGCAAAAAAAGCCGGCCAGCCTTCTGGTCACGAGATGCACTGACAAGACGCTGGGAAATATCTTTGAATAAAAAGCGGGCACTTGGACCCCATGGCCCGTTTCAACCCGTTTGGGGTTAAACGTCTCAAATATATAATCTCCGAATAGATTACTATACCTACTTTCGCCGTTTGGTCATGGGGTGTCCGCTGATGCAGCAGCAGCGTAGGACGCAGGTTGCATCCCACACAGCAAGGTACCTACCTAAATAGGTTTACTATTGGTGACTTTGACCATAAATATAATTAATTTATATTTTTATTTGCTCTATTGTAGATTTTTCAGTTATTTTCTACTAGTTTGACAACTGGGCAAAGATTCATTAAAAATATCTACACACAGCATGAAAAGTTTTCCTTTTGAATTATGAAAATATAATTAGGCGAGACTTCACTGGACAAAACCGATTTTGTCATCATTTTGAAAGTATGCAGGAAGAATTGTTTAGTCATTTTATTGAGTTAGGTAAACGTGGTTGTTGTAAATACGATAGTTTGTTTATTTCCCACACTAAGTTTTAATTAATTAATGTTAATGTTTTGTAATTAATTGTGTGCAATGCTTGGAATTATAGAAATGTGTTAAATATGCACATATTTTTGCATTAAAATGACGTATGATAGTGTAATTGTTTTATTCATAAGTACGAAAGAAGGGTAAACTATCATTTTGCCCAGAATTCTCAAGGTTTTAAGGAAATATTTGTTAGCTTAAAAGCATCCAAAACTGCTGCGGCAGAAGACAGTTTCTTAAAAAAATACATATATTTATGACTGCAATCGCAGTTTATGCCAAAATGTGGTGTCGTAAAAATAACTAAGAGCATGTTTATGACCTGTTTAGTATCGATGAGTTGTCAAGGTCATTGGGGTCAAGGTCAAGGAACCATGGAATGTCAGGGATGTGGCTTCAATATATGTGCCATAGTGTGAGGTTAAGGTTACCTATAAATTGTAAGGCTTTGATATAAGCAATGAGTTGCTTCCGTGTAATATACATCGCGTGCCTAATTGTTAATTCTAGCTTATAAAGAAATAATATAAGAAAGCCTTGTAATTCTTGTTATAAAAATTATATATTGCTAATAGCGTGCATTTCTACTAATTATGTACCTACTATACCTACCTATCTACTCTACTATAGAATGAAATTAGTTAATTAGTTTATAACTCCGCACATATAAGAAATAAACCGGGCAAGAGTATGTCGGACCATGCTGAGTGTAGGGTTCCGCAGCCTTGCACAATTGCATCAGCAGAAGAGCGTATGTTCGTGGCAGTTACGCCCTTTTGTTGAGAAACGCAGTTTTTTGGCTAGAACTCAATGACGGTATATCCGATCTTATCCGAAATAATTTTAGTTTAAAGTATTTATTAAGCGCTATTTTTATGTTTTTTTTTATATTTTCTGGTTACACGGTTCAAAAGTTAAGGTTTTAACGATTTATGCAATTTTCGGAGCGATTATTTCCAATACTATTCACTCAATCAAAAAAGTTTATTAAAAACACATGTTGATATTTGGTAAAATAAATTTTTTTCAGCTTCAGTTACATGTATGGAGTGCCGCCCCTAAAAATATTTATTATTCTAATCGAATTCGAGACCTCCGCATACCAAACCGGGATCGGAATCGAACCATCTAACCGGGACTATGTTACTAAACCTCAAATTCTTCTATCCTTCCTACACGCGGGTCAGGTCCTCGCTTGCGCCATCTTGCCGATAGTTGAAGAACTGCCTATAAAAAATACTACAATAACGTTTGTTCCAATTGTATCGCATCGCATGTCATGTCGCTGCAATCGCCATTCGTTGCTCAGCAACTAATCAATAGCGTGACTTTTTTTAAACACTTTTTCGTACGTGCACCCGGTCATCGATTTATAAGACGTTATCACGAGTCGTAGCGTGATGATAACATCACGCTACGACTCGTGATAACGTCTTATCCCCTTAGCCTTTATCCTTTCTCGATAAATGGGCTATCCCTTAATAAAAGAGTTTTCAATTCGGATCGGAAGTTTCTGAGATTACCGCGTTCAAACAAACAAACAAACAAACTCTTCAGCTTTGTAGTATTAGTAGGTATAGATTAGAAAGTTTCCGTATTCCAGATCTGTAGTTTTACGCAGAGTATTAGGTACCTACTTTCGTATTCGTAATATTGTATTAACAGTATTTTAATAAGCATATGTTTTGTATTCCACACTCTTTAGATAATATACTGATATTGTAGTCTTATGAATAAGGGGGTAAAAATACCGAATACCCAAACGCAACTCACTGTCACTGTCATTAAAAAGTAAAGGAAGAAGTACTTTTGAGGATGGCTCAAAGTTAAATATCGCATAAGTATCGTTTTAATTTCAAGGGGTTACAGTCCATATGGCTGTCCTTACAGATCTAGAACTTACGCGTGTAAAACCGTGCCCAATATTCCGTACCATAAAAATTGTTGAGATGTATTTAAAATGTGACATGCAGATTAAATAAATATATTAATCAATCTCTCACTGTAATCAATTTCACCCGTTTCGCTCCAGTTCATTTATTTTGTTAAATGAAAACTAACAAAAAATAAATTAAAAAGTAAACGCGATAATCTCAGGAACTACTGGTCAGAATTGAAAAATGATTTTACTGTTGGATAGCCCATTTATCGAGGAAGGCTATAGGCAATATACCATCTCGCTACGACTAATAGGACCGAAGTAGCAATGAAAAATGTTGCAAAATCGGGGAAATTTACGCAGACGAAGTTGCGCGGGTCAGCTAGTTGAATATATATTAAAACCACATTAGGTTAAACTACCTTTGAAAAGACATTATTTTTTGTTGCCATAGACAGATATATTCTGGCGCAGACTTTTTTAATTGAACTTTTTGAGAGGAATAGTTTGGCCATAAATTGCTTTTATTTCACGCAGTGTACACTCTGAAATCTGGCAAGACGCACATTTTTTGATAACTTACTTAACGTAACTACCAATAACTAAGTATGTGTTAAAATGGCAAACTCTAGTGACAAAGTTGACATTTGTGAGTTTCAATAACCGTCGATTGATAAGATGCAAATTGAGCCCTTTCATTTGATACGAAACAGAGCATATTTAAAAACAATAGCTAAAAATACTATATTTACATGATTACTATACGATATGTGATCATCATTATAGACGAAAATGTAGCCTATGTCACCCCCCCCCCCCCTCTCCTGTCATATTAACGAATAGGTTGACACCTCATTCATTGAAATCAGATGAGTAGCTAAGCCGCTAGAATAAAACATAGGTACGTAAATACAAACACTTAAAATGCTAAAAAGATCCCTTCCCTTTTTAGCTTGAAGCCTTCGCCAAAAAGGATCAAGCCAGGTCAATATACACAACAAGATCAACCACACAAAATCCAACACAATGTTATCAAATCGTGAGACCAGACATTGAATCATAATGCCTGCCAACTTATAATAACAGCTAATAATGAACAGTTGTCATAAGCATTTACTCGATAAACAGAGCGTTACAAGAATTTAAGAAAAAACTGTTTTACTATTAACCTGCTTTTCATGGATAAGTGGACGATGAATAATAATTTTGTTATTACAAATAGGTACTAGGTTGCACCACTTGCAGTACCTTTAACATTAATTGCTATGTGTTGAAAATGGCCGGCCGATTTTAGTTCTTTTGTATAGACATTGCGTAGTAAACAAACATACGGATATTGTAACTTGTAATTATGTTATTATGGTGCAACAATGTGTAAATTTTATCGTTAAATCAAGTGACACTCACCTAATATTATAGTATTTTTCATAGAGATTTCTCGCCAATTACTTTATTAACACAATAATTGCATTTGAAAGAAAAATTTGAAGTTCAAACTCAATAAATGACTTCCCGGCTTCTAACTTCGTGCTGTCCCGTTATTTTTTCTTCGTTATTAGTTTTTTTTTTGTTTTGAAGTGAAAACATCTTTAGCGGCGTTGTGCACTTTTTTGGTATGGATAAAAAATGTTAAACTCGCGTCAGGATCACGTGACCCTATGAAAAGACGGAGGGAAAGCAATGAAAAACTGCTACAATATCATTAGAATACGAAGTTAAATTTCTCCACCATCTACAATATAGCTCAGATGGGAAATCGGGCGGTCCAGAAACCAGAATCAGAATTCATCAGTATGTAATTTTGTCTGAGAGACATAACGATATTGTCATGTCGTTGTCATTGTCATGTTTGTGTATAGCGCAATAGATGAATATTGTATTTAACCACATAAATAATAGATAATAAATAAAATATATATTTTATACTGATAAAAAAAAATCCTGACTATTCCAATTTATTCAAAAATACACAACAATTGTTCAAAAGTTTTCACTTTTGCCGGCACTCCCGGAGTGCAATCCGTTTTATTTACGTAAGCTCCTACCTTCTACAGAGTATTAGAAAACTAAAAAAAAATATGAATGAAATCGGTTAAGCCGTTTTTTAGTTATCACGTGACCGAGAGAAATATATCTTACCAATCGTAGATCTTATGATTTTGCTCATGATTATGATCATGAATTTGCTGTCACTTCAGGCGTTCCCCAGGGATCACACTTAGGGCCTCTTCGCTCTCTTCTTAATCCTTATCAATTCTATTTCGAAATGTTTTAACCATACAACTGCCTTACCTATTTGCTGATAACCTCAAAATTTTAAAACCTATCAAAAGCATGGATGATTGTATTCTTGTTCAAGATGACATTAATCACTTGGTTGAGTGGTGTGATCATAATGAAATGCTCTTAAATGTAGATAAATGTAATTATATTTCCTTCAACAGAAATAAAATAAGGAAAGAATCATCATACCATATAAATAACCAGCCACTCAAACAAGTAATTGAATGTGTGCGTGATTTGGGCGTCCTTGTAGAGAGTAAACTTACTTTTAATGCACACATAGATAAAATAATACAGAAATACCGAAAGATTTACACTCTCAAAAACGAAGATCATATTAATTAACTCATTAGTTCGTAGTGTACTGGAGTACTACTCCCAAGTTTGGTCCCCACATTACCAAGTTCACAGAAACCGTCTCGAACGTGTCCAAAGACCTTTTCGGTTCCTTAGCCATCTCACGTACAAAACAAAATTGCAGAAATCCCTACATTCGTGCAACGCTCGTTTGAAGAATTTTAATATACGTAAGCTTCTTGGCCTATCATTTTTATATAACATCCTAAATAACAACATTGACTGGCCTGAATTACTATCAAAGATCCATATTTCAGCCCCAAATAGACTACCGCGCTCAAGTGTCTTCAAACTGTTCAATATACGTAGATATAAGACTAACCTAGGACTTAACTCGCCAATGACCAGGATGACCAAATTATACAACGAACTCGCTCGTTTGTTAAATCTGGACATCTTTTGTGGTACTAGGCATAACATAAGTATAAAAAAAATGTTTAAGAATACCTTAAAAGCACAAGTTAGTATGTAAGCATTGTTAATAATTTATTAAATTTTATTAGTTTTAATGATTTCACAATTTTGCTGTCCATAATTTTATAGTTTCTTTTAAGTTTAGTTTAGTTTTAGTGTAACAGAGTTGCTACTTTCTATGTTAGCTGTGGTTGCCTGTAATTGAATGAGCACAAGGTATGTATTTGTAACTTTATTATTGTCTATGATCTGTGTATCATTTGTTGGCGATCCTAATGAAATAAAATAAAAATATGGATACGTTTATATATATGTATATAAAGACTAACTGACCCGCGCAACTTCGTCTGCGTAATTTTTCTACGTTATTGCAACATTTTTTATTGCTGCTTCTCTCCTATTAGTCATAGCGTGATGTTATATTCTCGATAAATGGGCTACCTAACAGTAAAAGAAGTTTTCGATTCGGACTAGTAGTTTCTGTGATTATCGCCCTAAAACAAACAAACAAACTCTTCAGCTTTATAATGTTGACTTTATAAATCTAAGATTAAGCTGAGATTACGCTTAAACCAATAATTTCAACGTTCGCCTTCCTGAGCTTGCTCTATAGATTTCAGGCTTATTTATAAATTTGAAAAAAACAAACCCTAAATGTTCTGATAAGAACTGAGCACAAATATATTTGACAAGGCGTCGGACTCGCAATCGTGAGGTTGCCGTTTCGAATCCTACCTATTAAACTACCGACGTGGACCCACTTCTAACACAAGCTTTTGAGCTTAGCTGTAGGGATTAACAAGATCGTCAGTAATGTGGAACTCAATTCCACAATGCTTGTAATTATTTATTAAAAAAAACGAAAAAAAAACTAGTTCAAGTTCTTCTAATAATAATACATTCGTCGAGTTTGTAATTTTGTAACAATTGCACCATTTACCGCGCATGGCATGACCTGACCTATGTGATACCAATTCCAAAATAATTGTCTTTTAGTCAATCGAACAATTTGATAGACTTGAATTCGAAAGATGTTTATTAGTTTATCTGTTGTGTAAGTTATTGTTTTAGTATCGATATAGTCTTGCTAAATCGAGTTTGTTTAGATTGAAGTGTACCTCAGAAACCTATAGTTTCAATGCAATAGAAGATTCAGAACCGTTTCAAATGCTACTCGTTAGTTTTTATAGACACTGGCTTATGTTACAAAATAGACACGTTTTGAAACCAAATGTCATTGTTACAGCAAGTGGGTACATCGAGCAACAATGAAAAGACTGTAGTATGTATACCTACGCTTGATTCAGTCATTGGTAAAGTATGAAGCCGCAGCGATCGACGACAGCAGCAAACGACTCTACTAGTCCTACAGTACGATCAACGTAACTTGACCGGATTGAAGTTAGTTTCTTATCACTGTCGCGCATGTCATAGAGATGTGACCCTAAAATTACTTACAAAAACGATTAATTATGTTTAATCGATTAAAAATACTAACAACATTTTTATTCAAAAATTTATAAACACTATTTATATGAGTTCATAAAAGTTTAAATTTAGAACAGTTACAGTTAATACTAAAGAAACTTTGAGAAACAATTTCTTTACGAAAATAATCACAAAAAAACATGAGTTAGCTTGTGCTAATTATGACAATGTAATGCGTGATCGCATCTCTAATTCTCTTGGTTTAGTTACCGCCCCCGCCCCCGCTTCCTGTCGCCATTTACTTCCAAAAAATGCATCTGTGCAACCACTTGTCGCCTACTTCAGTCCGGCCTAATTACGTTGATCCAACTGTACCTCCTACATTGTATTAATATTTTCAACTGACTGACTGGCCTGTTGTTCTAGTGGTTAGTGACCCTGACAGCTAAGCCATTGAGGGTTGGATCTACACCCAGGGTGAAACTTTGTGTGATGAGCACGATGGTTTATTCTGAGTCTGGGTGTAATTTATCTATAATATGTATATATTTAGAAAAATATAAATATGTTTATCAGTTATCTGGTTGCCATAGTACAAGCTCTACTTAGTTTAGGATCAGATAGCCTTGTGTGGGTTGTCCCAAGATATTATTATTCTAATAAACACTCAAAAGGATAACATCATTGACAAAGCTTGCGAAACTGTTAAGCTCAGTGGAAATGGGTTGGGCACAATAAACACAGAATACATGGAGTTGTAGAGTGACGTGACGACAACGTCTCTACAGGACGCAATGTGGATCAGGCGCAGATACAAGGGGGTGGCAACAGGAGCATTTGTCCCCCCCACAAGATTCGACACTGAATGACCTTTTTTTGTGAATTTGAGAATTTTGACACTGGATCGGGGTGTTTAGGCGGGCAATTGTCCTCCTCAGTGGTGGTGGATGGTGTACCGGTGTTGAATTCAAATGTTATTCCCCCCCCCCTCTCTAAAATGTTGCCCTAACACAAAGTTCTGGATACAAGTCTTCTGCTAGGAACCCTCCTAGTCAACCCTGACTACGTAGTTAAGGGTATGGAATCCGCTGGATGTGGCCCATCTGAGTCCATAACGCCTTACGTACCTAATTCACGTATTAGGTACGTACGTACGACCTATTAGGTACGTAAAACATAAGTGGAGTCATTGTCATAAGATATTTGGATACGCAACTTATAAAAGATATTAAAATTATATGACACTAGCTGTCACGGCAAACTTTGTACCGCCCTTTTTTTCCTAATTTTTTTTACGTAAAAACCTACAGAGTATTAAAAAACTAAAGATACAAGTATGAATGAAATCGGTAAAGTCTTTTTTTTAGTTATGCCATGACCAAGGAAATTACGGATTTATTTTTATATTAAACTAGCTGTCCGGCGCAACTTCGTATGCGTAAATTTTCCCCGTTTTTGCAACATTTCTCGTGGCTGCTCCGCTCCGATTAGACGTAGCGCGATGTTATATAGCCTATAGCTTTCCTCGATAAATGGGCTATCCAACAAAAAAAGATTTTTTTAAATCGGACTAGAAGTTTCTGAGATTAGCGCGTTTAAACAAACAAACAAACTCTTCCGCTTTATAATATTAGTATAGACTAGTCCGGCGAACTTTATGCCGGTCCGTTATTTGCTTATTTTGTTACTTAATAACCTTTTACAGAGTATAATAAAAAAAGTCGTTCTTTAGTTATCTCGGGACCAAGGAAAATAGGAATTCATTTTTATTTAAATATATATAAGATAGATTGAAATTTATGATTGATCTCTAATGCGCAATATGAGATTGTACCTGTAAGTACATACATTCTATTTATGAAAATCCAATCAATCATCTTTTTTTAAATGGTTCAGTAAGTACCAAAAATCCAAAGCAAAATATAGCACAACCAAAATATAAACCGCAACAAATCCTTAATTATTATCCCCAATGTTTATTAGCCAATGCTTGACTTAAGGAGTCTTAAGGTTCAGAAGTACTCACCTCAAGAAGTTGTCAAAGTTTTATGACCAGCTTGCTATAAATGTTGATAAACTTTCGCGATTTGTACACATTATTAAAATATATATATTACGGGTCTTAATCGCGTGAATAATTTAAGGTAAAATACCTTGTTTATTGCCCGACGTTTCGACCGTATTGCAACGGCCGTGGTCACGGGAAGACTAGTTGAGCTCAGCGTCGCCTCCGTGTCCTCGTCCTCCGTCGTGTGCGTCCACACAGACAGATACTTACATGCTGACTCGCATCACCATCCAAGACATCTGCAATCCGTGGTATCATCGCTGACAAATAGAGCATATGACATTTGTGACCCTGAACATTTAGAAAGTGAGCTCACATATGTTCAGGAGGTACTAAAGCGAAACGGATACAGAGGAAGCACACGACGTACGAAGAGGAGAGACTCCCGACCGGGGGTTGACAGGGCTCCAGCTTTTCTACCGTATGTGAAAGGAGTGACGGACAAAGTTGGAACAGTACTGCAGAAATACTCCATTAAGACTGTATATAGTCCGCACTCCAAGGTAGCTAAGCACCTACGTACTCCTAAGGATGTAATTCCTCTACAGACACCTGGCGTCTACAAAGTGGATGGCAGCTGTGGCAGTTCCTACATCGGACAAACCAAGCGAACCATAGCGGAAAGGGTTAAGGAACATATCGCGGCTGTGAAAAACCGACAGACAAACAAGTCAGCAATAGCGGAACACTTGCTGGATGCGGGAACCAATCACTGGATTGAACTACACAAACCACAGGTCCTCTCCACCGACCGTCACTATTACTCCAGGATGGCGAGGGAAGCGGTTGAAATCAAAAAACATGTCAATTTCAACCGAGAAGACGGATACCGTTTGTCAACATCGTGGAATCCCGTAATCGGCAAGTGTATACACCGCCGAACAAACATTACACGCCAGTGTGCAGATGTCCTTAGTGTTGTGTGTCGAAGTACCGACGGTTCCGTAATAGTGAGTGATAAAAATCAAGCGAGGGTAGTTTCCGAAACCCGCGCTTCACGGAGGCGACGCTGAGCTCAACTAGTCTTCCCGTGACCACGGCCGTTGCAATACGGTCGAAACGTCGGGCAATAAACAAGGTATTTTACCTTAAATTATTCACGCGATTAAGACCCGTAATATATATATTTTAATAATTTATGACCAGCATTTACGAGCTTATTGGACCCAGGCGTAAATCATTTCTTAAGCCTGTGCCATGTATTTTTTTATGCTAAGAGATCCATTAGTGAACGAATTGGGAAACTGGACTTTTTCCCATTAAACTTTTGCCTTACCCTCAGATTTGAGGTTAATACGTTTATGAGCATCTTTGTCATGTATTTTATGGACTGCCTCTGTGGCGTGGTGGGAGTGTTAGACTGCTACGCAAAAGTTCGTGGGTTCGATTCCCGCACGGGACACCACTTTGTGCGATCCACAAATTGTTGTTCCGAGTCTGGATGTACTCTTCCATCTTGTGTCCGTGACTTGTTCTTTTTTTTTTTTTTTTAAAGATAACCACCCCACATTATTAGCAATCTTGTTTACTCCTCCAGCTAATCTCAAAGACTTGTGTAAGGAGTGGGTTCGCGTCGGTAGTATCATTATACTACCGACGTGAACCCGTGACCGGTGGGATTCGAAACCGCGACCTCAGGATTGCGAGACCGATGCCTTAGTCATTAGGCTACCGCTGCTTCTTCTTGTATGTTTGTAAAGTCCCCCACGACACAGTGTTTGTTTTTACCCTACTCCGGGATATTTAATGTAGGTATGTAATAAATGGCAGGAATCTTTTTCGTTCGTATGTAATTCCCATTGGCGTATAGACCTGGACACGCCATCCCTTTCAATTAAAAAGTAAATATTGCGTGTAGTAAAAGCTTCAAAGAGATATTTTTTTTCATTTGTTTCGTTTCAAAAGTTAAGGGGGGGCGGGCACCATTTATGTCAGTTTCGGAGTAATCATTTCCAAAAATAGGGTATAACTTGTTAAAAAAATTTTAGAAACAGAATGTTTTTAATCCTTAAATTGAATTTGTCTGTTTTAAAGGACGTCTAATCTAATTTTACCCGACTTCAAAAATAAGAAGGTTCTCATTCGTATGTTTTTTAAGTATAATTCTGTAATTTATAGACGAATTTCTTTGTTTGAAAGAGGTTTATCCCGAAATGGTTCCATTTCGTAAAGATTTTATGATGAGTTTCGGAGACAGACAACGAAACTCCACAGTAAATGCTAGCAAATAGACCGTGATAAAAGTGGGGTAGATGTTTTTTTGAAAAAAAAAAAATTAAAACAAAAAAGCATTAATGAATCTCGATGAACTTAACTAAGTTTTGTGCCTCCGACAGCATGGTATTACATAGGCATGTAGGGGTTCTAGTTTGCATCTATTTTGCGTAAGCGGGTTTTTTATTTTTAAAATTTATTTTTTTATTTATTAAGTACGTACTTTAAGTAGTACTTTTCAGTGGTTGTGGGATGCAACCGACGCGATGTAATATTATCTCAGTTAGGTATTGCCAAACATTAAAAATTGAAAAAAGAAGGGTTGCTACTTACTTGACTTTTTTAGTATTACAGTCATAATCATTTTATACCTTGTTGAAATTTTCCACGTTTTTGCAACATTTTTCTTTGCTGCTCCGCTCCTATTGGTCGTAGGGTGATGTTATATAGCCTTTAGCTTTCCTTGATAAATGAGCTATCCAACAGTATAATATTTTTTCAATTCCAATCAGTAGTTCCTGAGATTACCGCGTTCAAACAAACAAAGGAACTCTTCAGCTTTATAATATTAGTATAGATATATATTACACTGTGCACTGTCTTTGTGTTCCAGGTCTTACCATTTACCCTGCAGGCGGGCTATAATAAGTACCTACTAATACATAAACGCGGTGGGAGTGTATCCGACTGCTACGCAAGAGGTCGTGGGTTCGATCCCCACCCAGGATAAAACTTCGTGTGATGAGCACGATGGTTTATTATGTGTCTGGGTGTTATTTATTTATAATATGTATGTATTTAGAAATATATATAAGTATGTTTATCAGTTGTCTGGTTTCCATAGTACAAGCTCTGCTTAGTTTGGGATTATTAATATTATTATAATATTACCAATGGCTCTGGGGGTAAAAAATAGTAGGACTACCTACATATATTACATAGGTGATGTGTATAACCACTTGGTGACAGGGGCGGAGGGAGAGCGTCACAAAATAAGTCAATGTCCTCTAGGGAAATCTCGAGCTAAATTCAAATATATGTCACATAGTATGGGTACGATCCTTTAGTATATTTTATGATTAACATAGTTGCAATGTTGTACATAATACCTATGATTGTTTGGCCGGAGGTTTGCAAAACTTCGGAAATGGACCGACGAACCGTGACGATGTACCTACCACGAAGGTCGCTGTTATGATTGTTTAAATTCATCTACAAAACAGTAGGTAAATCATAGTTTACATTTTGCATCAACAGACAGAGTACAGAACTAGACAGTAAACTAAAAAATATATACAGGGTGATTTTTAGGGTTCCGTAGCCAAAATGGCAAAAATCAGAACCCTTATAGTTTCGTCATGTCCGTCCGTCTGTCTGTCTGTCCGCCCGTATGTCACAGGCATTTTACTCAATGAATATTGATGAAATTTGGTGAAAAGGTGTCTCCTAGTGGCTAAATAATAAAAATAAATGTTTTCACTCGTCTTAATGTTGCACTCCATACATGTAACAGAAGCAGAAAAACATTTTTTTTCGGCTAACATCAACGTGTGGCACATCATTCGACAGGTATTTTAAAACATTTTAAGGTTTCTAATAAATATTTTTGATTAAGTGAATATTTTTGGAAATAACGATCCGAAAGTTGCATATTGTGCCTAAACTTTTGAACCATGTGCCCAAAAAATATGAAAAAAATCACAAAACGTACACATACACGTAAGAACCACCCTAAAAAATCAGGTTTTATCTATACTTACTATTATATAAAACTGAAGAGTTTGTTTGTTTAAAAATGTTGCAAAATCGGGGAAAATGTACGCAAACGAAGATGCGCGGGTCAGTTAGTCTAAAGTAAACATGAGACATACTCAAACTCTTTATCCTTAATGTTTAGAGGGATATCCTCTTGCTGAGAGAGAGGAGAGCATCGAAAAAGATTTGCCGCCGGTCACTGGACAGTGATGATATGCATTGTCATCAGCATCATGTAGCGTCGTCGCGACGTTTCACAACCTGCGAAAGCAATCATCTTTGATGAATTTTAAATCTATAGGTACGTCAGAGAATTGACATTGGTGTTTATTTAGCTAAAACAACTTAGTCGTCAATGGCACCTGTCTTAATGATTTTAAATTAAAATCCGAAAAACTGAGGTGCCATCTAGTAGCATTTACTAACATGGGTACCTAGTGGTACCTACCATTTATGGCGTGAGATTGTAACCAAATATTGTTTGTAAAAAAATCATTTACATCACTTATATTATATTATATTGTAATTAGAAACTATAATAAATTTCACGTTTAATAAAATTATCCAAAATAATAATTATTATCATTTTCATTTAACAAAGCGCCATCTTTTGGTTAGTAAAAGAAGCACATTTTTGTGACATCTAGTGTTGAAAAATAAAACAAGTTAAAGTGTCACCTATGTACGTATTTTTTATACAAAATAATAGATGGCGCTGTATAAAAGCCATGTAGCATCATCTACCGCCGAGTAGTGAAAACTTTAATGTACAACGTTTTCCAACAGAGGGCACTATATGCATAGTTTTGATTTTACATCATACAAATTGTAAAAACCAATAATAATTAAAAATTGTTTATTTGTTCGGATAATAATATTTAACATAGAAACTTGACTTGCAATATTGACCAATACCTAGTTTCCTCTGATTTTTCTAAGATTTGTTTAAGTCGTCTTTTACTAATTAAAATATATTGATAAGCGGGATCTTTTACTTCAATTGTTATCTAGGTACGTAATTATTGAAACATATTTAGGTAATAATGTTAAGTTATAAGACTGGTAAGTAGCTCACCTAATAGTTTTGTTATTTTAGGACACCTACTTACCTGATAGCCATCAAGTACAAAATGATAGGTAAATGATAGATATCCTAAGGTACTTTACCTATTATTTTATTTATTATATGTTGGTAGACAACGCAAATAATATGACAAACGCAATACTAAAAGATTTTTTAGTAAGGAATACTATAGACTTGCCTAGTGTATTAAAAAGGCAATATACGTTTTGGCTTTTGTAAATATTTAGGTAAATAGCCGTGTGATTAGACAGAAATTATGAGCATTTAATCATTATTTATGTGACTACATTGATTATTATTCGTGTTTAAAGGTTAATTCTGAAATATTACTCATTTGGTATGTACGTACTCACTTAAGTAGTAATTTATACAAATAGATATAGGTAATACTTAGGTTAGGTAACGTCTTTTCCCAGGCGTGGATCCAGAATTTTGCTTAGCAACATGTGTCTCAACCGGCCAAGTGTGCGGGGCAATTAATTAAACACCGGTACATCAGCCACTACTGCCGAGGGGGAGGGGAATGGCCTGTCAAAATACACCGGTAAAGTGTCAAAATTTTCCAAAACAAAAAGATCCCTTTGTCGAGTCTGGGAGGGGGTAATTGCCACTGTTGCCCCCCCCCCTGCTCTGCGCCTGCGTCTTTCTGTCCTTTGTTATTCTTTTCACGCTTCCTTTTACTTTCAGTTGTTAATCAGCAGTGTTTTATGGCCAGGTTACAGGATAGGTGTCTATCAGAGACGAAAGGTTATAAAATTTCTGTGGTAACCCGATTCAAAAATATGTCTTGCTGGATATGGTTCTTTGTACCCATAATACTAAGTAACTACAATTCAAAGGGAAACCGAAAGTAATGGTGTTTTAAGGACACTCCGCCGCTGGTGTCTATATTTTGTAAATATATGTATATAGTACTTACCTCCTGAACCCTGGGTTCACAACCTGTGGGTATTATCTGCTGGGTAAATACTATTCATTGGGGGGTATGAAGGTGGTACTCATCCCTTCCCCATCTCAGTGTCGGGTTTATCAAGCCCCCGTCGTGCGAGCGACTCACGCTCATACTTGGCCGATGTTGGGGGTAAGATGGCTTTTAAAGTATCTCCTCAAAACCAGATCTAAAATATTGGGAACCATTGTATATCGGTGTAATGAAGTAGGAATATTTTGTAAATATATACCTAGTGATAGGCGATTTGTATTAAAATAATAACCTCCTATTTGTGGCTTTTTTACATTACACTAAATAACATTGTATATTACAATGTTATTTAGTGTAATGTAAAGCAGTTGTAGAATTTGTTTTTCCACCAACCAACAATTTTTGAAATTATGACCTGAACCGCCTATAGACTATTTTACCGCAGTAAACTCGTTGTTTATTGTGAGGTTTAGACCTACAAACAAAAAAACAACCATTTTATTTCGGGAGTTTCACATGTATGGTAGGTAGGTGGTTTTGTGACCGAAATAGGTAATGGATTGTTATGTGTAAATGCACTAAATTCTTTGTAACACTAATATTACAAAGTTAATATATGTATGTAATGTGTACATTAGAAATCACCCTGTTTAAGTATTATGATTCGTCACGATAGATCCGTGGGCTACAGCTACTGTCAAAAAATCTTTTTAATTTATCTTAAATTAAAAGATTTTTTCTTATCTTTTATGATAGTTGTAGCTACGATAATTTCTTTATATCATCAGTTATGCCCTATATTAGCTGATGGTGTTCCACAGATTAGAAAACAGTGTTTAATTAGTAATAGAAGTGGACCAAACATATATCAATGAGATCAAATTAGTAGGTAGGTTACTTACCTACTACTGCCAGTTCAAGGGTAGGTATTCGTGGGCGAAATACCTATTAAGGAACTAATTAGCGAATATTCTCGCCGCCCTTACAAATACCATAGATAAGACACTAAACTAGGGCAGGGAAAGTCTATTATCTTATTAGTTACTAGCCGTTGTCGTGAATTACAGTAACAAGTAAGCCAGGATACAAACTTTTCAAATCTACTTAAATACTGAAGAAAAGCATCCAAATCCGTTCTAATTGAGTTGAGTGCGAAGTGATGGAGCAACAAAGATCATATCATCAAAATATCCAATATCTTATATCCTTATCAATTTTTAGTAATGATCGTAGTATGTACAATTGGAAATCTCGATAAAATGGACCAGTTCTAAGCATCTATGTGCTCAATCATATTCCCAATGTATATACCTACATGTTTTATCATTATTTATGGACAATATTAGTAGGATTATACCACAACCTATTTGGGTCATCGTCTAGCCGACCGCATTGGGCAAGATAACAGGTTTTTTTTTCGCTCGATCTTAATCTTCCAACATTATGTAGCCGTCGGATAATCTTAAGAGTTAAAACAGAAAGCGTAAACACTTATTTATTGCACATTATCAATTTATTTTATCTTTTCATGTTTACGCATTTTATTATGTCTATCAATCGAATCTGACTTTCAGAAGGCATTTAAAAGCCCAGGTGTGAGGTGAACGTTCAACAAGCAAACACAATATTACGTGATTGTATCAATATAATTCATTTTATTATTTAAATCATGTACTTATATTTCACATGTAGTAACAACATTTGCATTGGAAAATTATGCAACTCGTATATAAAACATAGGTAATATAACTCGGTATCAGTTCAATAATTCATTAACATCTAACGGCACATGTCTGTACAAACTTATGTTTAATTTACTTATTTCATAATAAGCAGCTTACAATAAGGCTAAAAGTCTTTCTTGGCTAAAACGGCATGTTTTGCCTACTAATAATACTCGAGATACATCAATAAGAGATAACATAAGTAACAATTTGTTAATGCACTGCATAGAATTCAGATTCAATAGTATAGCATAAGACAGATTAGTATAAATTAATAAATACTAATAAATTATAAATACAATAAATTAATATAGATTTATAAAAGCTTCGAAGTAACGAGAAGTCGATAAATATATAAGTTAAGTACAAAGGAACTGAACAGAAAGGCTTACAAACTAAAACTTTCAATAAATTAATGATTAATATCTACAGAATACTAAATATCACAGAGAAAGTACCCAATACTTAATCAACAAAACATTGTTTCGTCAAGCACTTCGAATACCGCGACCATCTGACGCAAAGAGAGCGCTCGCTACACTACCAATAAATAAGTACAAAAGGGACTATACCGATTGTAAATTAAATAAATAATTAGTTGAAGCGAAGATTAAGTTACGTCACAATACTGAACATCTACTATCCTATCTTTCTGTATTTTTTCCTCTTCGATCTTTCTTTTCCTTTAATTTCGCTTCGTAGTCGTGGCATTTTCTGCTGCTGTTGATGATCTTTTTGCCTCGAGGACATCTGAATTCTGAGTACCAGTTGTTGAGGAGGTTGCCGTACGCCCTGAACGCGATGTAGTCATACTTGAGGCACTTCGGGGCGTCCACTTTGTGCTCCAGATCTTGCAAATTTCTGCTCTGGCTGACTTTTGGCACTGGTATATTTACATACATCATATTCTCCTTTATTTCCGCGATAGTACTATATAATCTGTGAAGAGTTTTCCCTATTAATACGTGGCGGGTTTTATTGTAGTTACAGAAGGGGTCATCTGCGACCTGAACTTCTATATTGATGAGTAATTTGAAGATCTGTTGGTATTCCACAAGAGACTTGTACAGCTTTGGCATCAGATACACGAACTGTAACAAAAGATAAAAAACATAAATATACTGTTTTTACAGATAATGAGGTTTGTGATTAGCCTAATGGATGAAACAATTGGAATTTACAAATTACATGAATGAATGAAAACCCCGTTCATTGATAACCCCGTCGATTAACTCTTTTTACGAATGTCGACGTAATTGTTCTGACGTCATGGAGTGGGAATACGTAATCACTAATGAAGGTGGAATCGTTTTCATTGAAATGCTATTGTTTACTAATTATATCATTCTAAAGCTGACGTTTATTGACTCTCGCTTCAAGTATTCTTACGCATCTTGTAAACCAAGATAGATCTGTTTCCGAACTGAGTAAAGCACAAAACTGTAGTTAAGTTGGCTTTAAGATCGTACGACGCAATTCAACTATTTTGAAAGTTTGGTGTTTATATTACAACTATAACCTTGACATTATGATTCAAGAATTCCAGGCAAAAATCATAACGTAATTCAAGAAAAATAAATAATTTTTAAGATCGCTTAAAGTTAGACATATCTGCTGCATTGCAGTGAGTAGTTATTATGAAGATGCTTGAGCGCGAATCAAGCGCGTGATATCGAGGATAGTTTACGTCGCAGCATATTTGTGTCGAGGCTGCCTTGCCGTGGGCATTTGTGATCGGTATGACTATTCAAATGACGCCATTAACAATCGTACACAACATTTATTTATAGTTTACTTGCTTTTAAACAAAATTTTACTTAACAACCTATTTTAATAGCGCTTTCTAGTCGATTATAATACGCGGCACGACTGAGCCTCTGCGTTCAAACTTTATAACTTCTATATGTCGAAGACTGCGTCCGCAATTGACGTTTTGTTTATCACGAGACAATACAAACCAGTAAAACGATTGTTCCGTTAAGTGATTTGAAATGCAAAATACGTTATTATATTTTAAAGGATTATTTTCAATTAATAACTGAGAGGTTAGGCTTTAACGACTTTTAAGTTTTAAACGACCAGATTACTGAAAATGTTATTGGATGATGTAATTGGGTAGGGAATTTATTTATTTAATCCCTCGTTTTGTGTCATGCTGAATACAGTTTAGGTTTTATTTAAGGCTTTAGGAAATAAGAGCTGTTACAGATTTGACGATAAAAAGAAACTGTATTTCTGTGTTTTTCGCAGTTGTTTTACGTGGAAAAACGTCCATTGATGTAGTTTTAATGCCGTCTGGTGTAGCATACATATAGTATTATACATATGCAGGTATATAAAATAACAAATTGGTTCAAGTTTTCCTGTTTAGACATTTTATTCAACGAATAAAGTCACCATTTTGAAAAAACTACAAGTCAACAATGATGCGTAAATTATATTATTGATACTTGTACGTTTGCAAGTATACAGTTCTCGGTATAGAGTACCAGTCTAGCTGGTTCACCTCGATACTTGTAATAGATCGCTTATTATTGTCCTTTAAAAATTACAGATAAGTACTTCTCTATTATGAAACTACATGAAATTGTTTCAACATCCAATTCAATTAAATAG
Source organism: Herminia tarsipennalis (assembly GCA_945859575.2). Classification (NCBI taxonomy): domain Eukaryota; kingdom Metazoa; phylum Arthropoda; class Insecta; order Lepidoptera; family Erebidae; genus Herminia; species Herminia tarsipennalis. Next base: position 7,771,553 of record OX243843.2, on the reverse strand, counting down.
GTACATGAGCCAAAAAATATTATATACGATTTTCAAAAACCAGTTAAATGTATAACTATTTCCCTAAAATTAAGGATGGACTGACAGTAATTATAATACGTCGCGTAGAAATAATATAATTGACAAAACTGTGACTAACATATACAGGGAATATTTGCGTCAGTTTAATGAAGCGGCTAATGAATGAACTCATCTGGACACTCATTGTTCCCGGAACGTGAGCCTGAGACGATCGAGTATTTTGTTTGGGTCGAGTGTCACCACACCAACTTCCTCTAAGATATGAATGAGTGATTCATACCTCAGCTGCTCACTTTTCAATTCGTGACTCTATTCAAGATACCGACCGACATAATTTGACAAGTCTGTCGTAATTAAAACTCTAGACGGCTAGCAAAGGGTTAAACCTCGTCCCGACTTACGACTATAATATTAAAGAAATGAAAGCATTTATTAACCCTAGGTACACGGGGACTTTATTTAATTCCACAACTATTTAGAAGGCAATAAACGATCGATTCTAAAATTAATCGTTAATATTTTACGGTTCATAAAAGCATTGAGTACATGCCGTTGCGTTTTCCAACTATTGTGAAGGCGCGACGCCGAAGAAATTGTCGGAGCGAACGATAATAAAAGCGTCGGGCTGTGTGAGCAAATATGGTCGTGTATTAAAAGGCTGAAAACCCGTCAATAAGCCGTACATTTGCCTTAAAGAGGCGAGCTTAACCTGCGAGACGTGTCGCAGACAAACGCACCACTCCGGAATCGTAAGTTCACATTCGTCTCACTTGGACAAATAATGTGTTTTTAACATTTCGTGTTGTTTTGTTAAATCGTAAATACTGTACAAACACTAGCGCACTGCGACCGCTAAGGCCCGGCCTCTTGTCACTGTGAAAGCGCACCGTGTTCTAACTTGTGGAATTTCTGCCCTTTATTTAAACACTGAAAATACCGGCCGCCGCGCGCCACACACACCACGCACTCACACAAATGTGTGACAAATCATTTGCGAATTACCATAAGCCCTTCGCATTATCCACGCTGGTTTTCATTCTAAATACCTTACTCAAAAGCTTACTCTTCAATAAACTAAATCAATATTCGATCGCGTGTCCACATTACTCTTTCTTCGGGCCCTTGAGTTTAACGTCTCATTTGAGCAGTATTTAATTTTTAAATTGTTCATATGTCAACTAAGCCGAAGCGAAGCAAAGATCACTTGAATACTAACGCTTTCCTTTGCCCAATGTTAAATATTTAGATTTGTTAAGTGGCCGTACATTGTCGGGCTGGCGAGACATAGGTAAGAAATATTCAATATTCATCGGTCAATGCGCAGGCGGTGAGCCGGCCGCCGCGTGAAGAAATAATTTGGTTGATGAATCGCGTTCGCGGCCGGTCGCCCGGTCGCCGAGTGTGTAAGGACATGCGACGCTCCGAATGCACACACACTTATTGTCTCGCGTCGCATTAACTTTTGTGTACTAATTAGTGGGTGACCAATATGAATACATAACAGAAAGTCTCGAACTCCAGATGTGTGTTCGGTAAATAATAAAGAGAGGCTTATAGAAGGCTCGTTAAATATCGGTTGTGTGTTTTATATTTTTACGAACCGAAACCGGTACGGGCAGCGACGAACTGAATACAATTTTTATCATAATTATAGGATGGTTGCTAAAATACCTACGTGTAGGATGCGTGTTGAGACATGGTTTTAGGATCGCGTGTGCGCTGCGAAATCATACGGTGTCAATCTATGCAAATTTCCTTGAAACATTTAACTGGCTCCTTAGTTTGCTCTGCTCCCACAACGCTAACCATAAGACTCTGATTTATATAATGCCAGTTTTAGCTGAACCCTCAGTTTTCGAACGATCGATTATTTAACAATGTGCGTGAACTGATGATTGGGGGTCAATTTCCAATGGACGTCGAATGTGGGCGGCGTCATTGTTTTTTGAACGCATCATCTAGATTAGACGGTGATAATTGTATTCGGTGTTGGCTTCGCCATGTTTTTTTATACTTACATTAAATTCACTAAAGAGTTCAAGGAGTAGATTGAGCGATTTCGATTAAATGTTCAGGTGATGAGGTTCTATAAAACACTTTAAAGTGAACCGATTTTCCGACGAGAGCGGCGTACGAAATTAAGGGCTTGCACTTCTAGTTATTGCCCTTAAGTACAATGTGAAGTAAATAAACGCGGTACAAAGGCCGGGCACATGTAATTTGGCTCGTCTGAACCTCATTTAAGTTGCAACGGTGGTGCCTCGAGCACGGCTAATGTACTCGAAGATTCTTTGTCTCAAATAAAACAAAAATAAATTAAAAATAACGTAAAAACATTGAACGGGTAAAAAGAGTGATGGGACGGTGTACCACACCCTCGCTCAAGTGATCGACCGCATAATTACACTGTCAGTTGCATTAAAATTACTTCAAACATTACAATATTGCGATTATACACATAGTCATAGCGAGTTGCGTCACATTAATATCGATCTGATTAAACGTCGAACAATTCGGCGCGTACGGCAGTACCAGACTTGCTGTGACTTGTCGATAGATAATGAGGTCACTATGCGCTTAATGGAAGCGGAAGTGCGATTCGCTCCTATCAGCGCCGAAGGTGCTCGACTTTCTTACATCATTGATAGACTTAATAGCACTTTAATTTGTGTTTTTGATACTTGGCTATTAAATTAATGATACCTATCCAAAAATATGTGTTACTGTCAGAGCAAAAACTTGTACGGTATAATTAATAAATGCAGACTTACTTTGCGTTCTGATATGCTCGCTCCTCTTTTTTTGTACGTGTAGAAGTGTATGTCGACGAAGTTTATAGTGGGCAACCAGTCGGGCATGCCGTCCCTGTATTCCCGCGTCTCGTTCAACACTCTCCGCTCCTCGTTGAAGAATCTTCTCGTGTTCTTCAGTTTCTTTATAATCTTTCTCGTCGCATTCTTGAAGCGGTCTGCGAGTAAAAACTTCTGTGGCCTCATCATCACGGGCGGCTCTTTGGTTGTTTGTCTGTGTCGCCGCCTGTGTTCCCCTTGCGGCTTCATCCTCGTTTCTTTGGTTAATTCTGGCGTGTTGTCGTGCTGCCGCCTCCCATGCCTGAACCTCTGTTCCAGCGACCGCGCCTCAGTTGGCATCACAACCATTGCTATTATAACTAATACTGAAGTAGCTACCAAAAGCTTTTTGGGCAAACCTGCAACAAGGAAACGCACTTTTAGAATGTGTATAAAATAAAAAAAATAACACCATAGCAGTCATTAAAGGCTGTATCTCAGTAGACTATAGTCGGTAGCCTTTAGAATTAGGTAACCTATATGTCCTTATATCATGGGATACATTGTCTTTAATAGTTATTTATCTTTTTGATATAGTTACGTACTGCATCTGTTCGGCGTATCTTTAGATAGTAGCAAGCTGTAATATCTACGTACATTTGTAGAAATTAGTTTCTGTGGAATGTCCGTATGCGTGCAAGCGTCCATTTTGGTACGTGCGTCTATGCGTTCGTCTGTGCGTGTTTAAATATTAACAATTAAATTGACAAACATACTATTTCCCATACTTTCAAAGATGCAAATAAACGCCTAAATAAGATCTTTTACATGTATGATCCAATTAAAGACGATACAATCTGACAATAATGTAATTATAATCTCGATTTTATCATTGAGATGATATCTTTTTTATTGTGATTAATTAGAATTGATAACTAACAGGAAGACACAATGTTTTTTTTAATAATGCGTTGCTAGTTCAACTTGCTCACGTTTCTATAAGTATTCTGATAAGGAAGAAATGTAACAAAAAACATGCGTTTTGAACAACAGAGTTGTACGGTCTGTGATCTGTCTCATAGGAGTAACATAAAAAATAATAAGCTCCGTGATGATTGTCCCTTGTACAGTTACCTACAAACGTTGTTTAAAAAAAAAAAATCAAATCAAAGGAGAATTAAGACATTTAAGTCACTCTTGCTCTGTTATTGATTAGTACAATAGAGTAGAAGGAAAATTTGAAAATAATGGTTATCGTTTCGTTCTAGTGTTTAGATACTTTGTGAGTTTTGTCTCTGATTGTACACACACGTAGGTATGTTGGTGATATACGATCTTCGTCTCCATACTCGGGGCCGCTTTCTCAACGACCATTAGCCCACGGAGGGATGTGCGCTTGCGCTGTTATGTTTTTTAATCAATTTTAGCCTTTATACTTTAGCTCGATTTATAAGCTCATAGGATAAATAAAAATTGCAACACTAACAATTTAAATTCGTCATATAGTATAACATAAGATAAGATATATTTATATAGTTTAACCTTACTTATATAGAAACATATTTTGTACATATTATTCACAAAAATCAAAAGCGGTAGTAATGGTAGCCTAATGGCTAAGGCATCGGTCTCGTAAGAGGTCGTGGGTTAGAATCCTACTCATTATACTACCGACGTGAACCCACTCCTAACACAAGCCATTGAGCTTAGCTGGAGGGGTTAACAAGATTGCTAGTAATGTGGCACTCAATCCCACAGTGCTAGTTATCTTTTTTTATATAAAAAAACATGCAATTTTAAGGTACAAATAAACTTCAGTTTAATAAACTCTTAGGTAAAAATTACTGTATTTTTTTACCTAAGAGTTTATTAAACTGAAGTTTATTTACACATGTCAAGTGACATAATATTACGATTTATTCTTATATTTTACTATTTACATGTCGGTTTTACAAACAGCTAGCAGGAATTTGTCGGCCACAGAAAAATGTTCGATGACGATTTCCTTCAAACCTAAGCTTTCCAAGTGTCACTCAACATAATACCTACTTAAAATCATCACTCCCATTGTTAATGTTATTGCGCAAATATACATATTTGTGTCGCGTTCCTCGATTTAGCGTTTGACAGTTATTGAAGGTTTTGATGTTTCGCGCCGACAACGCCATAAAACATATTTTATGTCCCAAGCAATTCCGTAGACATGTTGTTTTAAACTTTTAAAAGGAAAAGAGCATCACTAGCTTTCAGCCTATGCTTTGTTCGAGCGTGTGCTTAAACACAGAATGTATTTTTATTAGCTGCGTATTGAAGCCTGAAGAAAAATATAAGAATAGTAGCGACAAATGGAGTTAGTATGTTTTGTTCTGCTTTCAAATGTTACCTGAATGATTGTGTTTAAGCAGTTATTTCCTTTTGACGTGAAAGCCTATCCGCACACTGACATTGTTGGAAGTAATTTGCCTCTAAGGAATCTTAAGGCATAGTTGGAAGAGCAAAACAACTCTTTATATTATATGCTTTTTTGTTACGTGGTTATTGGGAACCTCATTCTGATATAGGAAAAACATGCTAAGTATATTGTTATGTACTTATTTATATTAATTGCTTGTATTAAATTGAGTTCCTGTTTCATTCATTCGGTCAATTCAATCGGTCAATTTATGATATTGATTGGCAAAAAGCTGCTTTTTTTACTTCTCCTTGACGACTGAAGAAAACGGACCAGTGATGTCCATGAGTGGATATAACTGACTAAAACATTGGTGACTATATTCACTCTTGATTCTTCATCGATAATTGTCAATAAATAATGTCGAATGGTTTTCAGAAAAGCAAATCAAATATGTATCATGTATTATCACATCGGCTGAACATTACAGTGAGTTCACACTCTCGTATGACGTCACACGAGGATAAACTGAGGTTTATGGTCAGTGAATCATTAGGTCAATTCGTGTCGTTGACAATTTAATGTATGTTAAGTCAATACCGTGTAACGCGGTCATAGAAAATAAAAGTCGCGTGCAAAAGAGTTGACGCACTACATTGTTGTGATAGATTGTTGTTCGATCTATTTTATCCTGTGATCATCGAACAAATAGCCGAGATCAAACAATGCTAACGTATGTAATTGTTACGGCGAAAAACCGGGTACTTGTTGTTATATTTCTAATATGGGGTTTCCCCAAGCGCTTACAATCCTGTCTGTCATTTGTTTCTAAATAGTTGTAACGTATTATGTCATAAAGATATTTTGTATTGTTACCATTAATGAGGCTTCTTTTTTTTATAATTGATTGTGTGAACTTTTGAGATTGAACTATGCCTGACTTTTATGGGTTTAGCCAGTTTTACTGATTTTATTCTGGATGTTTATTTTAACTATAATGGGGTAAATATCACAAAGACATGTTCAGGTAGAATCTTTACCTTATCACTGTTATAAAATAAAAAGAATTAAAAGAAAATTATGAAATAACAGTTCACATATTTTTTTTGTTTTCAAATCTGTGCCAATATTACTATCTATTGGTTTTTAAAAGTTGCAATTTCTATGTGAGAACCATTTGTGTATTTAATTGTTCACATAGCAATATTTTTGTATCCATCAACTTTAATGCAGCTTAAAAGTTACAGTATGTTTCTCTTTACAATGTTTCTTGTTTATCACAATCACGATTTTATTATTGAAGGCTTCAAAATTATGATAATTTATTTCTGATACAACACAACTAGTACTTAGCGTACTTCAGCAGTCAAGTGATTGTCCAAAACAATGAAACCTAAGCTATAAAATGTTAAGAATACAGTAAGCGAAGCTTGGCTGTATCGAATGACATCGCGAGCGTATTTCAGCGAAAAATCCCTTTGACACGAAGCCGACGGCCGAATGTTGAACATTCTCACACGATTCATGCACTGCACTCGATTCTCGATTGTCCACTTCCAAAAATGATCATCGATTATGCTTACTAATTGATTTTGAACTACAAATGAGTCATGTGTCATTTCACCTTTCATGGACTAGGTTTTTGTCATTTTTTTATTTTTAAAAGTGACGCATTTTTTAATTAACATATACCGCTAATGGTTTATTAATTGGTTTGTATTTTTATGTTATTATTGGTTATGAATGTATCAGTTATATGAGAACTAGTCATATTATAACTATATATTTATGAAGGAAATAAATTTTTATTGTAAATTGTTATTGCTTAATTACACTACACATTTGTTGTTAATGGAATTATTATTTAGGTATCGGTGATTTATATTTACCTATATTAAATAAACCGCGTAATTAAAACTCATTAAAATCTTAATTAAACAAATCTGTGTTCATTGTAAGGTGATAGCTTTAAGAGTGTTTGCGTTTGTTTAAGCTTACCCACAAAATAAATGTCAATTGTTTACATTCGGCTTGCGAATGAACGGCACACTTGATGTTGTCAAACACACAATTAAAGACTCCGTCGAAGCTTTTATTTAATTTAAATTAAAAAATAAACACACACCAGTTAAAAAGACATCCATGAACAACGCATTGATGTAGCTCCTTTGGGCAAGTCCATGTTCATGCGAACAATATAATCCCGACGAACGAAATGTTGGAAAATGACATAAGAACTTTCCAACTGAATTTTTATCACTGGCTGAAAACACTCGCGTCAACAAACTCAACACTTGAATATCGAAGCACAATTTTTTTTTTAATATCGAATGCACTGGTGTTTAATTTGCACTGGATAGGTATAAAGTCGTGTGGTGATTTGTCGAACGTGTGTCACCGATGTGGTGTGAGGAGCGAGTGTGCGAGACTGGCGCGCGAGCAGCCTCCGCTCGTTGAATGGGCACCAAAATGCGGCACCGTACGTGAAATAGCCGGTCAACACTATGCGAAATCCCTTACCCGCCCGCCGGATAGTGAACTTCGACCCTCTCAGAGACTTCCTTTGTAATAAAAATATTTTTAAATATTTTTTTTTATTTATAAACACTTAATCAAACGTATCGAAGTGATAGTGTAATTATTTGAATGTTACGTATTTATACGAAATTTATTGCATCATTTATTAGTTCATTTCTGATTGTCATTATTAGTCAGTGTTAGTAGGTACTTGAAGTGAGTGTTATCTATGCACTCAAGAATTTATTAAAAATATTTTAGGTTTAACAATCGTAGAAAACAATAGCTTTTTATGTCTGATATCTTCTGTTTGTCATGTTTCTTAGTGCTTACAAACCACGCTGTTGATCCTCAAGATAAAAAGGTTTTTCTAAATTTTCTAACACCACGTAGATGACCAAAAAACTCAATAGTTGTACATCCTACCTAATTAAAACTCATACTGTCAAATATAGTTTGAATATTCTCGAGTAGGTAGGTATATATATATATATATATATATATATATATATATATATATATATGTATATATATATATATATATATATATATAGGAATATATATATATATATATATATATATATATATATATATATATATATATTCCTTATACTTTGAGAATCTACTTACATATATTAGTAAGGCGAAAGTTAGCAAGAAGTGGATGAATATTTGAATGTTTACATTTTCACGCAAAAACTACTGAAATATTAAGAAAGAAACTTTACAATGTTACAACTTATTAATAAAAATAGCACATAGGATATAGACATCAAATATAACGTGGACGAAGTCGAGGGTAAAAGCTAGTTGGATATAAATGTAAAACACCGTCTCCATAGCCGGCTGTTTCCACATCTTGTGCAAGTGAACATTCGGTTGAAGCTCGCCGGTGATTCATCGATGAGTCTATCCTAAACTGAGTTTTTATCGGGCGTTAGTCGCGGTTCTTACCGCACTAGTACCAAGTACCAAGCCAACACGTGGGATACTATAATCGATGCCAATTTCAATAATCAGATAACTCAACAACAATCAATACAAAATTCATATCAGTACATAAAAACTATTAGTTGTAGGCGGTTTTAAATAGTCCTAATCGACTTTTCAAAGATTTTTTTTTTGCGAAATTTTTATGTTGCCTTTTTCAAACGATTATTTTCGAGAAAAAAACAAAATTAAATCGAGAAAATATTTATAATAAATCGTTTTCCACTTTAAAAAACAGATTATTTATGTTTAGTAGATATCCATATTTTGTCACGCGATATCAATATACCTACTTGTCTTATTAACGATAAGACGATTAAATAGATAGGTATCGTTAACTAGTTTATGTAAATAGGCACCTAGATTGAGAGGTTGTTTGATTTATAAACAACTTTCCATTTCTTTTTCACTTGTGATGACTAGCTGTCTGGTAAACAGGGAAAAGAGTCCAAGGACTAAATGAGAAAGTAAACTGCGAGTAAAAAGTGTAAGAATCGAGTCTGGGAAAGACTTCGCTGTCACAGATAGAAGTTCACGACAACGCACGCCAAGACCATCCTTTTAAACCACAGATTAAAAATTTACTAACGATTTCGTTGATCTACTGATAACTATGTGGTAATTGAAAGGTTAGTATTATATCATGTGGTCGGTTCGAGATGTGAACTCGTTGTATTTACATTGACACGTTTTTTGTTTCGTGGTTAACAAGGCGATGCCATTGTGCGTCGTTTAGTGATAGTGTCAATATAGTATTATTGTGGCAGTGATTTGTTTATTCCTCTCGTCGTGTTTGTTTATACGGATGTTTGAGTTTTTTTATTTAAGTAATTATAATATACTTGCATGTTAAAATATGTTAAGTTTGAATGACGATAGATAACGTCAGATAGCTTGTAGCGTTAGCTTAATTTGATATATTGAGATCAAATATGTTTTAGTTTTTAGGGTTCCGTACCTCAAAAAGAAAAAAATGGAACTTTTGTTGTCCGTTCGTCAGTTTGTCTGTCAAGACACTTTCGTGCGAGTCGGACCCGCCCACCGAGAGGGGGTCCGACTTGTCCAGTGTTTTTAATTTAATTTGCTGTTCCATATAGCCAATGTTTAGATGCACTCTAGGGCAGATGATAATAATAAGTAATGTAGTGGATAAGTACTATATTTTCTACAAGAATAAAACCGCAAAGGCTTTACTTACATAAGCGCCTGTTTTAATCAATTCCATCACAAATTTGAACATCAATTCGTTAAGAAAAAATGATCATTTTTCTGATGTTGTAATTATTTAATCTTTCCCAAAAACACATATCTCAAATAAGGATAAGTTGAAAATAATGTAATTCCATACACATTGCATAACGACATTCTAAATTCAAGGACGTGATATATGCAGGAGTGTACCACACACTCGATACGTATTCGCAAGTAGAATGAACGGACGAGTTATATACATTTTTTCTTACATCTATACAAAGAAGATTCCCATCGTGATCGTTTCCAACTAGTGACATAATGACACGCCTTTCATCCATTATTAAGCTTTTTATACTAAAATGAGCTCGTAATTGTAATTAGATGAGGCTTTTCCGGTGGTTGTCTCATCGGTGAGTCATGGATTTTCCGAATTTTCGCCACGCTTACAAGTATAAAGTACTCCTGAAAGCCTACAAAAGCAATCGCGTGAGCTCACTGCCTCTATTACTCACGCGTAGAAAGTCTACGAGTTAGATCCGTGTAAAACTAAACGATTCGTCATGTCTCAAAATATTGAATTTTAAGTGCTACGAAATCTTAAAGCATACATAAAAATGTTTGCGGTTTCGTAACCCATTACAGATTTAAACGAATTTTGTTATTTACGGGATACCTTGCCATTAAACAATTAATGTAAAATGTTGTGTTTTGTTGTCTGTCCGATGGTAACCGGTGAGCTTTTAACGGTTGAAGGGTTATTGAGTGAATTCTTGCAGGCTGTATTTTAAATAGTAGTGTTGTACTTCAATGACGTTTTGTTTCGTGTTTGACGTTTGTATTATTTGTGTGGATACGATGTTTTGTGCGTTGTTGCGGTGTAGCGAAGCGGGCGAAGTTAAGAGTGTTTGCTAAAGTGAATATTCAAACGCAACACTACGCTGATATGTAACACATTGTTTCAAGAAAAATATATTTAATCTATCCGTCAAACTCGACGTCTGTAATGTCTTTATGTTGATTTGTTTCTTTGTAAATATATTTCTAAAAATTATCGATAAAAGGTTTGCCATTGGCTTATAATACTTTGTAAATAGTTTTTTGTTGAAATCTTAAGTGGTGTGGTATAATACTGATGCTAATGGTGGCGGCTGGAGATAATATTGTAACCGTTTGTCAAGATCAAGTTCAGAACAGATAAAATTGGGATTAACATTCTTTATTGCTAATATTATGTCGTTAGACATTTCTTATTCTTACTAGGTATGAAATGAGGTGACGATCAAACACATTTATGATGGTTGATGAGTATGTTAAAGTGTCACTAAAAGCTACTCTTGGCTTGCTCCAGAATGCTCACTATAGGGAATGAGAGCACTCAATAATAAAATGGTCTAATCACACACTAAATTAAATGAATTTATAGTGTATTAAATCTTGAATTAAGTAGTAGGTAAGTGATTGGGTAGAGGTCTATATGGTTACTTAAAGGAAGAAGTCTGTCTCACAAGATAGTGGGACATAATCTACCGTAAAATTCCTTTACCAACATAGTTTCAGCAGCTAATTTAAGTTTACCGTAAACTTAAAGACTAGCTTCCGCGACAGTCCGTTGCGGCCGCCTAGGTATTGCCAATACATGCAATGGCATTGTTTGCGAGCCACAATATAAATCACGCGTTGTGCGTACAATTTGAAAGCTTTTACTCATTGTGTATATACCCTAACCCCTTTCAAGACACAGTCTGAAGTGAACATTCGTTACGGTATTCAGAAATGCTCAGTATGTCAATTTTACGGAAGGAAAAGTTTTACACTGTGTCCTCAAAACTGAATATAAATTGAATGACAATTTAGTGTTAAGAGTCAACGACATACAGCGACGCATCATTGTCAAAGCTTGTTTAGTTTTTTAATGGCGACAGTACTGAAAAGAACTTTTGATTGTAAGGTTATTTGAAAATGTAGATAGTGTATTGTGACTTTTGTGGGCGACTGTACGAGAAAAGTGTTACAGGTTATAATGTATGCGGTCCTGTCCGAGGTTAGGTTTGTGTATAATTCATATCTGATGCTATTGACTGTTGTGGAAAGGTGTCCATTAGTAAACCATAGATTTACTATCTGTCAGGTTTTATGTTTGTACAATTGAATGGGTACCAGGTGTTTTTAATTTGTCTATGGCTGAGTGAAACTTTTTAGAAAAAGCTCTTTACGGCCTTGAACTATTTTTTTTATTTATTTTGACGTGTGGCCTCGGTTTTGATCGATTACTTCATCATTTTATACGGGCGTTGAAGACTATGAAGGAATTTTTGGGGTGACTTCTATATGCGTATGTGTATTTAAACACGTACTACTAATCAATTGATGTCAAAAAGATTTAAAAAGATAGGATGTTTTGTATACTATTCAAAATCGCATTGTTATTGTGACAGGTGTTTATCGTAAACCAGAGTTTACCGGAATTATCCACTTCAATGATTTTGTTATCGATATGTTTCATTCATAAATTGTGTATTACGGTTAAAGTTTATTCATTGTGGTTAAGAGTACTCATTAATAAATAAAATCGATAAAATGATTCATTGATTCATAATATTCAATAGGTACTACATAATTAACACTCTTCAATTGTATTGTATTTAAAACGCTTACTTCTAAATTATAGTATAAGTACCAACCTATTTATGAAAATGTATAAGCAGGCAATATTGATCTATTTAACAGCAATCTCTTTGGTAAATACTTAACATTCAGAGAAATATTAGCGTTAATGTAGAAGTTTATGAATATAGTCAACCACAGAGAATTTACTAAGGATGACTACGTCGGTAATAGGCACACTAATGAAAAAAAAACGGTGATATTCGAAAATTGAATTTAGAACAGGTAGGAGGAACTACAAATCAATGGATTTGAAAGAGTCAAAAAGTCTCGTATATCTAGTTACATGGCAAATAATGAAGTTTATCAACAATGAGTTTTCTATACCTAGGTACCTACTAAGCTAGGCACTAGAGATGCGATCACGTATATCTACAAAGTAAGTGACTAATCAACTCAAGCTGTACACATAATTTCCTTATATTATCAGTAGAATATTTCATAGAAGTAGAAAGTGACATAATTGAAATTCATCATTTTGTAATAAAAATTAGGTCATTGAATTACGTGAGCTATTTTATTACGTAGGTACCTAATGTCAATAAATTATTATTTTGAATCATTTGGACATGAGTCATCCGTTTTATTTATAGATAGGAAATAATAAATAAATGTATTATTTATGAAATAAATTACCTAAACAACTTTATTCATGATTTGAACTATTTTCAGACGCAAAAATATTTGGCGATTTAAAATAAAAAGAATAATGTGATATTAATTAAAATATACTTACTATATCTAATAGTATATCCTTGTGTCCTTGAGGAACATCCGTTACAGCAACAAGTGCAAATATCGAACATTTTTATTTTTATTAATTTATCACAGATCACAAATTAAAATAATTCTTTGGCATAAACTGTCACTTAAAAAAAAACTGTCACAGATTAAAAAAAATATCTCTGGCACTCCACAATTTTTAAAAATAGAACAGGTGTGTTCTGTTTATTGAAAATTTAAATGATAAACGGTCGCGGTCGAGTCGCGTACAGGACACGATCTCGGATACGTTCAGTTCGCCGCGTAACGTTAATGTATGTCCTGCCTGAACGGATTTCCACCGCTTTTATGTGGCCGGTCGGCGCTCCCGTGATAAAGGGTGCAAAAAACCGATTGTTTAATTTAGAGGGCCCGCCATACGACATTACGTCACGGATACGACGTAGCTAGCGATTAGGACGTAAGCAAACACATGCTCTTACGCAATAGCTTGTTCAAATAAATACATGTGGCTTAGAACCGGATTATGAAGGTATGTGAAAATGCGTCCCTCTTCGGCGTGTAAACAGTTTTTTATCGAACTTAATAAAACTAGTTACAACTAGATTTTTGATGTTTTAGTATGGTAGGTCTAAAACTATCTAATCTAAGTCTTTGTTTTTCTTTGCAGTAAGTAGGTTTCATGATGTTATTTCTATTTTAGAATGTATGTTACCTACACGTTGTTACTCATCATAGTCGTTAAGAATATTAATTGTTAAGTAATACTACCTAATTAGTAAATGTGTCATAATAATTATGCTTCTTAATCTGTGCACTAATTGTTTTATTTATTTTATGAAAAAAATTAACGCTAGTATTTGGGTATATAGCCTTAATTGAAGTAATTAAGTATATCGCAGTAAATGGCGGTAGTAGCCAGTGGCTTGCAATCGTGAGGTCGCGGGTTCGAATCCTACCCATTATACCTACTACTGACGTTAACCCACTTATTATTTTTTTTTTATTATAATTTCGAAACTTTCTGCGCAATAACTACTGAAAAGATTTGGGTTATTTTTACAGTTATTAATTACAAAAAATCGCTAAGAAAAACTCGTAACATAATAATTGAAATGTGGCAATGGTAAAGCCAATTTTTGTGTGTCTTGTGGGTTCGATTTCCAAAACATACAAAATTTGTGTAGGTACATAACCAATAAACTATTGCTCACATTATAGCTACAATTGTACTTGTATTTGTTTAATATATATGGCTCCCATAAATAGTTGCGAATTGCGTTTATTGTTTGTGGGTAACTTGTGATTTTTCTTTTCTGTTTTTTTTAAGGTATTTATAATTAATAGTGTTACTTTGGAGTTAGTTTAGTATGATTTGTGTAACTTAGGTACTAAAGGGCCGAGTTGAAAATCAGTGTCAGGCATATTGGGCATGTTTACTGAACTGGGTCCTATTTTCGACATTCAACTACCTAAAATAGTTTTAATGTGTGTATTTTTTTTTCTTTATTGAATTGCCGAAATGGGAGTTGTTAAAATGGCGGCAAACTGACATGTCGCTATTTTTACAGCTCAGCGTTTAAAGTGTAAAAAAATGTAAAATATACTTGAAATACGTGTTAAGTGTAAGTGACAAGAACGAGACTTTGTGATTGAAAGAAGAAAACTAGAAAGAAATTATACCTGAAACTGGCGTAAGCACATAATGTGCGAGCCATAATCTCTACCGATCAGTATTGGAGGGAAGAGGAAAAAAAAAATTGTCGAAATAAAGACCATTTTTTTTTTCTTTCTTTGGTAAGTCTGGGTACATGTAGGTACCTACATACAGCCTGTCTATTTACTACTCATTATTTTCCTCTTTTTTTTTGGTAAGGGTCCCTGATTCAGTGGTGACCAAACAGATCGAGATATCTGCGAGGTTAAGCAACGTTGCAACTGTCGGTCTATAGATGGGTGATCGTTTTGGAACTTTTTTTCTCCGTGCCTCTCCGGTCGTGTACGATTTTCGTCCCATCGATCGGTTTTTTTTTTTTTTTTTTTTTAAAGATAACTAACAATGTGGGTTTTCGGTCCCACATTACTAGCAATCCTGTTAACCCCTCCAGCTAAGCTCAATGGCTTGTGTTAGGAGTGGGTTCACGTCGGTAGTATACTGGGTAGGATTCGAACCCGCGACCTCACGATTGCGAGACCGATGCCTTAGCCATTACGCTACCGCCGCTTCCGGATTATGAGAACGAGAGAGTCATATCAAAGTTGAAGAAAGTATCTTCTGCATAGTTGGCTAGTCTCCAATGAGATAAGCCGGCCGTAACCGACATCGGTTATGAGACCACCATTTTCCTCTTCCATTAGTTCCTCCGCGACATCGAATTATTCATAATTAATGCCGTAGTCAGGTACTCATTATTCACAATAATAAGTAATCGTTTTATAATAATAGTATTTTATTTAGCGAATATTTTGTTTGCTGGGACTGTTTCAGTTTTGATTTTCGTTCTATTTTCAAATCAATTCGAATAGAAGAATACAAAGCATTCGCTATTTAAATACTGTGTTAAGAAAATTAGGGATTAAGTTTAACTACAGATAAAACAGAGCTTGTATAAATGTTCTTTTTTTGATTTTGGCGATTTTAAATAATCATTGAAATGGTTTTATGGAATAAGAATATTTTAATTTTGGATTTAATTATAGAACTTTTACATAGAAGTTTGACATTTAACAAATGTTAAAAAAATCCCAATGCTTAATGTCATAGTGTTATAATATTACATCCTAACAGATTTCTACGGAGCGTAGGTATCGTTTCGATCCCACAACTTTATTGCATTAGTTTAGGTTAGTTTCGGTGTAATCTTAAGTTTTATATTCAACTGGCTGTCATGCGCAACTTCGTCTGCGTGAATTTTCCCCGTTTTTGCAATATTTATCATTGCAGCTCCGCTCCTATTGGTCGTAGCGTGATGTTATATAGCCTATAGCCTTCCTCGATAAATGGGCTATCTAACAATTCAGATCAGTATTTCCTGAGATTACCGCGTTCAAACAAACAAACTCTTCAGCTTTATAATATTAGTTTAAAAAACTTATACTTAGACAAGTTAAAATAAATATCGGAGAATAACTCAGACACGGTCATTTGATCCCAAAATAGGCAGAGCCTGTACTATGGCAACGAAATACCTGATAAGCATACTCACAACATATTATAGATAAAATTCCTTGATACAGAATAAACAATCGTACTCATCACACAAAGATTTAGCCTTAGTGTGGATTGAACCCACGCCCTCTGGCTTAGCAGTTAGGATCACTAACCACTAGACCCACAGGGCAGTCAAGAAATTTGTTTAAATTTCACTGGGGGTGTTGCTTTCCCGCCTCCGAGAGCGTCCGCCTCTCGGCCTCATTCCCTAAATAGTCCCGTTCGATTGGTCGCTCGGAATAAACTCTTCGCCTATTACATGCACACGACTCGCTTTAAACTGTTACTGTACTCGATACTCGATAAAGTAATGGCATGTACTCGATGCGTGGCGGGGTAGCTCTACTTATTGTTGCTTAATCTATATGTAGGTACTAATATTTACCTACCAATATTATAAATGCGAGAGTTTGAATGCGATGCATTTTTGTTATTCAAATATGCCATAACTGGAAATTTGGTACGAGATATTATACAGGATGTATATTTAATTTCTGTTCGATCCGTTAATTTGTTGTTAGGTATCATGTTCCCATTCGATTTAGTCATTTTTTAAAATTTTATGAGGAAAAAAAACATTTTTTTTTCTTAACGGAAGTCATATGGGAAAGCATACGGAGGCGGAAAAGATTGTTTTGATTGTAAAGAGGCCTTATAGAAACAATGTTGCTAAAAAATCTTGAAAATTTACACATATCGACGAAATTGGGTTTTAAAATCATTTTGACGTATATAATTTCTTTTCTATTTTTTTTTAGCATTTTTTACAGAATACCTAGACGCCTCTTTCAGGCCGGTCAGGGATTTAATTTACACGTTGTGTAGTCTGGTATAGCACATAGGCTACTTTTCATTTCCGAAAAATGAATGGTTCCCGTAGTATAGGTTTGTTTTTAAAACAGCTACTAGATTAAGCTTTTTGGTGCACATATCTATACTAATATTATGAAGCTTAAGAGTATCTATGTTTGTTTGAACGCGATAATCTCATGAACTACTGGCTCGAATTAAAAAATGTATAAGTGTTGGATAGCCCATTTATCGAGGAAGGCTATAGACTATATAACATTACGCTATGACCAATAGGAGCGGAGCATAAATAAAAAAATGTTGCAAAAACGGGGAAAATTATCGCAGACGAAGTTGCGCGGCTCAGCTAGTCAATAATAAATATGTTAGACATCGATATAATTTTAATCGATTTAATTTATCATCGGTTTAGAATTTCTATTGTCAACATTGAACAATACAGTTCACTGATAAAGTTAACTCTATTGTTCCTCTATACTTATATCATAAAACTGATGAGTTTGTTTGTTTGTACGCGCTGATCTTCGAAATTGCTGAAGGCTTAGACAAGGTACATTCGTTCTGTGGCGGATTCGCTAACGCCTACAAGAGCTCGATCAAAACAATTATTCGCAAAAAAAAAACAATGGTTATAGTCTGCACCGCAAATGTCAAGTTCTTTAAAAATACACACATCAAAAGTGTCTAGGGATCAAGCATTTTTATGCGGATTTCTTGAGATTGAGATGTGGCTTTGTAATAAATTTATGATTTTATAAATTTATATGGATCCTTTTTGGTGCATTTCATAATTTGAATCAGGAACTGTGAATCAAATTCGAGTAAAAGATGAAAATCAGCTGTCAATATTTTCCCTATAAAAACATACAACGCATTGAAGACATTATTAGTGCTACTGTTTCCCTACTACTGATTAAAACCAACGTTATTATGGAGCGGCGACGTCATTTAAGCAGGGAAGAAATGCTCAGAGCCGTGGGAATGATAGAAGCTGGTTCCCGGCAACGTACTGTGGCTTTAGCTCTGAATACAAGTCAGAGTGTTATCAGTCGACTTTGGACACGTTACCGAAGCACTGGTACCGTGGCTGAGCGCCATGGAGGACGGTATCGCTGCACCACACGGAGACAAGACCGATACATTCAAATCTTAACTCGAAGAGGTCCAACAATAACCGCCATGATGTTAGCCGTGAGGCTTCATCACTCTTCAGGGAACTTAATTAGCGACCAAACAGTCAGAAACCGCTTGCATGAAGTGAACCTTCATTCCCGAAGACCGCTACGGGTACCACCTATAGCAATGCACAATCGTAGGATTCGATATCAATGGGCTCTTGAACACAGAAATTGGGCAGAAGAACAATGGCGTTTCGTGTGCTTTTCTGATGAGTCTCGTTTTGGTATGAGACCGGATACAAGACGTATACGACACTGGAGAACCCCTGGACGCCAACAGCGATTAAAATCCTGCCAGGAAGTCCATCCTTATAGTGGTGGAACCATCATGGTATGGGCGGGTATTTGGATCGGCGGAAGAACTGAGTTGATTTGGATCAGAGGCAACCTCAACGCTCAAATTTATGCTGAGACGATTGTATCAGACGTCATCGTTCCTCTACAAGTGCAAATCGGTCCCTTATTTCAGTTAATGCATGATAATGCACGACCGCACACCGCAAGAGTTGTAAGACAGACTCTCGCCGCAGCTAACATCAATGTCCTGCCCTGGCCTGCTCAGTCGCCAGACTTGAACCCGATTGAGCATGCATGGGATATGCTACAGAGAAGAGCTCTGCCGAATATGGAGGGTATCCAGTCGCAAGAAGACCTTTTTTTGTTGTTGCAACGAACATGGGCGGCCATTCCACAGCGTGATTTGGATGAACTCATTTTGAGTATGCCAAACCGATGTTCTTGTGTTGTTAGTGTTCGCGGTAGAAACACGGATTATTAATTGTTTAAGTTACCCAATAAAATTTTAAAGAAAACTGTTATTTCAGTCTTTTTTTCGAACTTTAATGTTAGTGGTTCAAATGTCAAAAATCCCTTTATTAGGAAAATGGCAAATTTCTTTATTAATGCAAAGGTGACTTGGTTTATCGTTACTGTGACAAACGAAAACACTTTATTTGATGAATCCTTAAAGAAATAAAAAAAAAAAAATCAATCAGGAGAAAAGTTATTGCAAAAATATATGTTGATCCCTAGACACTTTTGATGTGTGTATATTCCGCCATTTTATTTCGTTTTCTACATGGTCTAACTGTTCGCTAGATTAGTGATTAATTGAATGGAAAAAATAGCGAAGATACGAGTACTATCAATAGTGCAGCTTATCTACGCATCGACTGGGATTGACCACGTGACATGTTCTTGTTCAGACATCGCTATTCGAATGTGACTGTGGCTAGGCACCCTGGGGGCTAAGACAAAGGGGGGGGGGGGCTAGATAACATATCACGTGGTCAATCTAAGTCGATGCGTACCTAAGCTGTACTATTAACAATTGATAGTATCTTCACTATTTTTTCCATTCGGTTGATCACTAATCTATTGAACGGTGGGACCATGTAGAAAACGAAATAAAATGACGGATTTTTTTTTTTAATTTGACATTTGCTGTGGAGACCATAGACATTATTTTATTTTTGTGCGCACGATCTTTGGAACCGACTGCTTATAGGTGTTAGCGAATTCGCCACAACCACGTAACATATTTCAATTTCATACATTTTGTACCTACTTTTCCATTCATTCGCTATTTGAATGTGACTTTGTCTAGGCCCCCTGGGCCGCGATAACCAACGTCTAGAAGGGTGGAGTCTCGGGAAAG
The DNA here is from genome assembly GCA_945859575.2 of Herminia tarsipennalis. Taxonomy (NCBI): domain Eukaryota; kingdom Metazoa; phylum Arthropoda; class Insecta; order Lepidoptera; family Erebidae; genus Herminia; species Herminia tarsipennalis. Next base: position 7,751,407 of record OX243843.2, on the reverse strand, counting down.
AGTTAGTCATCAATAAAATTATTATTTATCTTGTAATCGAAGCATTTGTGTAAGTATCTATTGATAACAAATGCACTTATACATGCCTTAGTACTCTTAGTTCATGAACAAATATTGCAACATTCAGAAGTTTTACCAAAAACTTTTACAAGACGAGAAACAATTTTTAAGACCCTTAAAAATCAAACAACGCAGAAATCTGCGTTATCAGATTTTTGAGGTTCCTAATCCTTTCTTTTATATAAATTTCAATCGTGCATTGATAAGTTTCGATTTCGCACTTAAAGAATCAGATATCATGCAATATGTTTCTATTTATTTATATTTGCTAGGTATAATATTAATTAGGTACTAGCTGATCCGTGCAACTTCGTCTGCGTACATTTTCCCCGTTTTTGCAACAATTTTCATTGCTGCTCCGCTCCTATTGGTCGTAGCGTGATGTTATATACATAGCCTATAGCCTTATAAATGGGCTATCCAACAGTAAAATAATTTTTCAATTTGGACTAGTAGTTTCTGAGATTATTGCCTTAAACCAAACAAACAAACTTCAGCTTTATAATATTAGTATAGATATGGTGCATTTTCCATTCGTAGGTTCAAGAACTCTAAATAGGTACCTACTCTCATTTAAAGTGTATTTTATCTAACAATATATTGTATTTTTAAATGTAAATTGTATTGATGCTAAGTTATTTTTGAGCACTCGTATTTATCCTTTGATGACGTCATAGCGTTATATTCCATTCAAATTTCTACAGAGCTTATCGTTCTCACTTTATAAAAAAAAATTATTAGACTTGATATTCAAGTACTCAAGTTTACAGCGAAAGTTTGGTAGCAATCTAAGTAAGTTGTACTTAGTCATGTTAGAATAAATGGCATTTTAGAAATATTCTAGTACCTAGTAGTAGACTAGGTAATTTCATGTAATTCCAATAATGTCATTGACTGTTTCAGCAATGATGTAAACGTTTAAGGAAGTTGTGGTTAGAGAAATCCCTGTTCGTGTAAAATTTATAGGAAATACGAGGGTTTCCTCCTAAATGTACATAATATGTAATTTAAAAAATAGTTTTCATAAACCAACTTTCATCCCTTATTTTACCTTGAAGAGTATGAATTTTTGAAAAAAAAAATCCTATACTTACTTAAAGAAAACTTCGGGCATGTCATGACATGCCAGAAGAGAAGCATGCTTCTAATTAGTCCCATCGGTTTCGGATGTGTGTTGATCGACCAGTCAGTCAACCTGTCTTACTCATAAGTTAAGAATTATAAGTTTAACATAAGTAGCACCTTATAAGTATATATCATTCATAGATCTATCATTTCACAAACGTTTCATAGCAACTTGAAGTCAGTATGGCAACGCGTCGACTCATCTCGTGACGAGACGCATTGTTTCTAACTCACTAATTGTCAGATCGTTGCAAATACGAACAAAAGAGACATAATTACGCATGGGAGTTCCTGTCACACCGCAATGTGATGAAATATTAAAATTTCAAATGTTTCAAACTCAAATTCAGATGAAAAATCGTCACTTTTATTATTTTATATAGATTGATTGATCGATATCCATCAATCAATCGATCTATTAGATATATATTAAAATATGTAATTTAATTTGATGATTTCTTACATTAGGTAAAAGAAAATATACATTCACTAGCCGACCCTCGCAACTTCGTCTGCGTAAATTTTCCCTGTTTTTGCAACATTTTTCATTGCTGCTCCGCTCCTATTGGTCGTGGCGTGATGTTGTATAGCCTATAGCCTGCCTCGATGAATGGGGTATCCAACCGTTAAATAATTTTTCAATTCGAACCCATTCGGAGTTATTGAGATTATCGCGTTCAAACAATCAAACGAACAAACAGAGTTCTTTGAGCTTTATAATATCAGTATAGATTACAAAAGGAAAGTAGGCATATCTTAAAGATACGTCTGTATTAAGTTATCTCATTTTTTCTATAAAAATATATTACCTCATAAACTAATAATGCCAATATTTAAAAGTTCTGTCGTTCGTCACGGTGTAATAGTATCCATGTGAAGTTATTAACGCATTATCACTCTTCCTTTCTCAGGGAATCCTGAATTACTATTCGTAATATATAATGTATTCAAAACGTAGGGTTATTTTGAACATCCTGATTTGTAAGATTACCGAGAAAACTATATTACGTTTGGTTAAAGAAAACCCCGTGTTCTTTATCTATGCAAATACACTATTATGATGCAGCCGGATGCATGTGACTTATAGACAGTGATTGGGATTCCTATCACGAATACGTCAAAATCGATGGACCACAAACTCTATGGCTACCTCACAGATCTAAACGTCAGCGAGGTAAGCAATTTTACTGCGGACCATAGACAGTTTTCAAAAATTTGAGTAGTTGACTACAATAAAAATAAATTATTTTATACTAATCAAGTAATAGTAGAACTTAAAATGCTTTGAAAATAAGTGTTCTTTTACAGTTTAACATGTTTTTGAATTTAAAATCTTGAAAACGAATACTAAAAGTAATGATTTGACGATAGGAACTTATGACATCATAGGTTGCTTTTCCGTACACATTTTTAAAGAGCTTGTCGTTTTGACATTTCTTAAAAAGAGGCTGATTTGTCTCATTCCTTCGTTCCTATTAGTGAGCCAATTAAGCTGTACAAACCTCCTTGCAACTAATCACTCTCTGATCAGACATAAAACATTCTTTCATTTCGATCTTTTTTTCATTTTAAACGATTATAGGAAGTAAGTTCAGTGCATGTGATTTTCCAAAAAAACAATAATAAATCGAATTGCATATTACCTAATTTCTATGTGAATCTGGGACACGATAGATTTATTTGTAATTTATTATTATTTTCATCTTTAATTTGAATTGGAAATAATTAAATTGGAATGTTTACAGTGACTGAAAATATTACAGAAATTCAGTTTCAATCGTCCCCGTAATAGGACATATTCACTTTTCCTTATACGTTACCTAAAATACAATGCCAATAACTAGGCGAACAAAGAAATTCCATCACTATGCGTAATAAAAACAAAGCGCATTACGGTTTAAGATCGACCCCCCATTGCTTTCAGCGACCCACTGATCAAGCTCTCAAATGAGGAAAACGTATGGTATTGTTCTCAGAATTTGAAAAAGGAAGGTTTTATTTCGGGTATCGGAAGGAGACTATGACGATCTTTGATAGGTATGTCCTGGACCTCTGTTCCGATTTCGTCACCAGGGGCAGGTCGACTGACTTGTGCCCTTTCTACGTAACGTATTTTGTTTCATAGTACTTAGATGATGCAAGTTGTAAACGTTTTAGATGAAATAATTAAAGTCTAGCACTGCTTTCGATACTTTGCGAAGTGGTATGCCTACGAGGAGGTAAAACTTTAGCTGCAATTTTAGGACAATCGTCAACATTAACACACAACAAAAAGTTCGAATCTTTAGATATAATCGTAAAAAAAATCGAATTATTTATACTAGATTTGGATTCTATCAACTTATTTATTTTGTTTTAAACTTTTCGTTGAATAAGAGCAGGCTTCTTGCTACTCAAAAGTTGGACAGATCCTACATCCTTACACGTGTTCCGCTATATCGCATTCTTTACAAATTAGATTGGCTTATGATTATCTGATGACTAACTGCATGATGTTAGGAGGCTTGTTCTCCGAAAAGGCCTCAGAGGTACGGCGCCGAAAGGAAATGCCTCAGTATTGCACACACCGCCAAATATTAGGAGGTCAATGTGAGGAGGTCTGTGACGTCAGAAGGTACGTTAGGTCACGTTCTTGTTCTATTCCTAAGCATCTTTTGTCAAAAACTGCATATTTATGTATGTCTTGGTTTATTCTTTCGTATCTGAAAGAAGTATATTTCTCTGTCATTGTTTTAAGAAACTTTTTGTTCATGGACAGGAAAGTTCTCTGAAGACAAAGAAAATACAGGCTAACAAATAGTTAACATCCAACAAAGTAAATTTTATGAGAGTTCTTTTTAGCTAGGCTTCCATTGGTCAGCTAGACAACTTTTGTGAAGAAATGGTTTGAATTGATCAACTTTAGATTTTACCAACTCGTTGATTTTATATTCAATCGAAATTTCGGTTATCATTGAACTGGCTGTCCCGCGCAAGTTCGTCAGCGTAAATTTTTACCGTTTTTGCGACATTTCTCATTGCTACTACGCTCTTGTTGGTCGTAGCGTGATGTTAAATGGACTATCCAACAGTGAAATAATTTTACAATTCGGATCAGTAGTTCCTGAGATTATTGCGTTCAAACAAACAAAGCTTTAAAATATTAGTATAGATTAAAGTGGAATCTGCACAATAATGTAATTTTGACAAAAGAAAACATAAAATCACGAAATTTAAAATCAATGTAAGGCTCAAAGATTTTGATAACTTGTAAGTGTTTAGCAACTCTTTTTCGCTAACAATACAAATTAATAATTGCATACATAATTTGGTACAACCAACACTACGTATTAGAATAGAATCATGTAGCTGAATCACGCCACGGAATATCCAGTTAGTTTTTGCAAATGAACCATTTCTATGTATCAGTGTAGGCTGCGCATGTTGGTACAAGACCTTTTTGCTGGGTAATTAATCGTTCATATCGATTAATTATGCAACCACACTGTCTCACTAAGGCTGTGGACATAATATTTAATGATATAACTGTGGATTAAAATTTATCAATATGCAAGAGTACTTAGCCTACAGTTTTTATGTACGTAGGTACTCGAATAGCATCATGATAAAATATAAAAAAAATAATCGTCACCCCGTCTACCAGTCTACTCGTGATCACGGGTAGACTGGTAGATGGGGTATCTACATGTTATATACGGCCGAAACGTCGGGCAATAAAATATAGGTCGGTAGCTTAATAGCTAGGCATCCGTCTCGCAAACGTGAGGGCGCGAGTTTGAATCCTACCCATTATACTACCGACGTGAACCCACTCCTAACACAAGCCATTGAGCTTACCTGGAGGGATTAACAGGATTGCTTGTAATGTGGGACCACAATCCCAGATTGCTAGTTATCTTTAAAAAAATATAATAAGGTATTTAGCCTTAAAATTAAATATTTACGCGATTAAGACCCGTAGCTTATAAAATTCTATATTATTTACAAATCGCGAAAGTTTACGAACATATATCATCATCATCAACACCAACCTATATCGATCCACGATTGGACATAGCACTCTCCAAATAACAAGAAATCTGTTAATAGGCAGTCCTCATAGTCATTCACTCTTGACAGAACGGCCGTGATTTTATTTATTTCATTATTTATTACAAGGAAAACAAACAGCTTATAAAAATACAATGAGAAATAAGGTTATGCAACAAATTACAGCCAGGTCTTCACTATTAGAACTATTTAGGATGATGCTCATGACGTGCTTAGATTTGGTGTGTTCTTTAAGGAATATAAGCATTTGGAGGTTAAGGATACAGTCCGAACCAACTAAAGGTCATCAAGCTTTAGGTCCGCGTAAAAGAAAAGCGACTGACTGTCACCACAAGAAAACACAAAAGTAGGCTATCAGTAAAAGGTAGAATATAATAAAATTCCAATGAAACCATAAGTGTGACAATCTCGCTATCGTTCAGTGCCAATGTGACTGAGCGTGGGATCAAAGCTCACTGCACCGTATTCAAATCGCATGTTACAAAAAAACATCCACTCAATGGAAATGCTTTCCAGTTTTTCCGGTACTATGAGAAATACACTTGTAGTTATTTAAAGGAACTAGATTAGAATAGTTATCTAACAAGATGATGTACTTTTATATTCAAATGAGTCTTTGTCCATACGTAAATAGTAATTGCACTCGTGTTATTATTTAGATGTACTTGTATCACATTTATTGGACAAGTGTTTGAATTACGAGAACGAATGGAATAAATGGGTTTTTGTAAACTTGTTTTTATGTTGAACTTGGATGTAAGGCATGTGTCTACAATTAATACAATTCGCGGTACATCGTCTTTTATGTATGAAGTTCTAAGTAGGTACTAAAATTCCATACTCTGTAACCACCAAGGTACATTACTTATCTGCTGTTAAAATTTCCATGATATCACGAAGTATAGTGATACCCGTATTTTCCTGATAGCCATGTCGTATTTTCGTTTTGTACTTGGATGATCTCACTCTGTTAAAATCATTTAACCTTAATTTGAATATAATCTGAATGGACATTCGCCTTATTTTTCCTATTTTTTTTGTTCACCTTTAATAAGGTGACATAAAATAAAAAAACGGTTCTGTTCACCTTTAATAAGGTTACATAAAAAAAACGCGTTCAATTTTGAAAGGAAGCCTTTAAGATTAGGCTTTTAAGATTGTGCTCGTGATTTTCAATTTTGATAAGCGGCGTTTCAACCACTGCTGTAATAAATATTTACTTAATAATAAGGACAATGCATTCTCTATTAAAATCAAAAGGGATAGACCATAGACTAGATACAACCGTACTTTCCAGAAACCTAGAGAAAAAATGTTTTATTAATTCATACCTCAATGATATCGATAGATTTATAGTGCGTAGGTCAAGATCTTGTTTGTGTGGTTAACAGGATTATGTGCCAGTTTATCTACTATGTAATTGAACCTATGTCATTATGAGGAGACGTTCCTTTGCATTATGTACGTTACAGTAGCGTTCTTAAGCTATATAAACCTTTGCGACTGTCTAGAAGGCTAAGCATAAACTCTTGAGGTGATGTCAAACGATTTTAAATTACTTTGAAATAACTGCCAATTGTACAAAGAGAAAAAAATAGTAGTTATATCCATTGAAATTCGACAAAATATTACTCTTCGGTTATATATCTATACTAATATTAAGAAACTGAAGAGTTTGTTTGTTTATAGAATTTTATAAGCTACGGGTCTGAATCGCGTAAATATTTACGCGATTAAGACCCGTAGCTTATAGAATTCTATGTGTACAAATCGCGAAAGTTTACGAACATATAGTTTGTTTGTTTGTTTGAGCGCGATTATCTCAGTAACTACTGGTTCGAATTGTAAATTTATTTTACTGTTAGATAGCCCATTTATTGAGGAAGCCTATAGGCTATATAACGTTATGCTACGACCATTAGGAGCGGTGCAGTAATGAAAAATGTTGCAAAAACGGGGCAAATTTACGCAGACGAAGTTGCGCGGGTCAGCTAATATCCTATATACAGGGTGTAACAGAAAGGTGTGGTCAAATTTCAGCAGCGGATAGGGTATGTTATCAGTATTGCATCTACCATGGTGCCATAGCTGGTTGCATTATTATTACATAGTTATAGCATATTCTTTTTGTCAAAATTAAGTAGTGAAAGGCGTGTAGCATAAGAATTATACCTCCCTTGGTACAAAATTCGATTGGATTATTATGGCATAGTACTTTTTAAGTCATACTTTTTTAAATTAATAACTTTTTTATTCATAAATAAACAAAAGAAAAAATAATAAATATTGTTTTAGAGTACTCCGATTTTGATAACGTTAGGTATGTGCACTCAGTATCATGGGCACATACCAACCCTTGAATATGACCACACCTTTCTGTTACACCCTGTATATGCTCTTTGGGTAACGTACATGTCTACAAAATTTGAAGCAATATCTAAGTCTAATTCAATCTTACTTTGATTTTGACGTCTGATAAATAAACTTGCTACAGTTTTGATACCTAAAAGCTTCCGGTACCACTTTACAGAAGCACAGAAATATGGCGGAATACTTTTTATCATTACGATGTATTTTTCAATTCATTTTCAATGGTAAATGACTTGCAATCTCGCCCCACTTTCGTACTTATTTCCTCACAAAGAGATCTCATCATTACATAAAACATATCGGTCAGAAAAAATGGCTGCCACGCGACAGTAGCTAATGATAGTCGCTCGATCAACACCGGTCCTGTATTTCCTGTTCCTCAGTTGTTACGCAAAATTCTTGTACTAATTTAAAATTCCATCTGTTCTTCTTCGCGGCTATTGTGAACCGCAAATTAGTTCTTAGATATTCATTTGCTTTGTTTACATTATTAATTGTGTAATCAGTTCGTATTTTTCACAAGTTTTTGTAGTATTAGTTAGTGATGGGAAAGCAGAGGAAACAATGACTGCAGGTTAAAAGTACAACTAAAGTTAAAGATAGTTTTATTTTAGGGATTTTGACGTGATAACGGTTTATAAACCGATAACCGGGTGCACGAAAAAGTGTCACGGTTTGTGCCGTTTCGTTGTGACAGGTTTAATAGAATGTCATCAATGTTAATGGTGATTGCAGCGACATGCGATACAATTGGACACAATAAAAAAAACTATCACAGGCATGGTTGTTTATTACAATGTTTTCCTATGACGTTATCACGTAATATTATCGTCTGTAAAACGACTTCACAGACGACCTTTTATTCAGAATTTTAAAATCTTCCATTGCATCTAGTTTTATTGTCTTTGTTGTATCTTTCGAAAGAAATAGTTGTGGGACACGTAGATCAAAAATGTTGTAGGGAGTGAAAACCTTTCCATAGGTGACCGTTTTCAAAAAATATCCTACACTGCTTCGATCTTCCTCCAGTCGTGTCGGATTTCTGTCCCATAAAACAATGAGAATAAAGGAATAGAGAATGCACTTATGTCGGCGCACATACTTCTGCGTAAGTGGGAGGGGGAGGGGGGAAATTTCATCTCCTGCTTAAGTAACTTAATTAATTAAGTAGGCACCAAATAGCCTAGAGCAAGTCCCAACAAACTCGATATTCACATGCTTGTATGATTTTAGTAAGCGATCCGATAACACCAAATTTTGATGAGCCAAATTGAATTCTGAGTGACCCCCAGAAGTTGACGCAGTTTGTTTGAAATACAAGGATGCAAATAAATGCACTTAGTAAGCACTGAGATAATTTATACATCCGTTGTAAAGCTTCGTCTTACACACACAGTGACGTATTAAGATAAACAAATAAAAGCCATGAGATACTTAGACGAGAAAAGTACCTAATAAAGCTCATGCGTAGGTCAGGTCTCGGTCTGTATCTGAGAATTCTTGGATCTGATAGTACCTACAGAGTATTTGAACTTAAAACATACCTATATTTTATAATCTATACCAATAATCTATCCCTACTAATGTATAAATGTGAATGTAAGTTTGTTTGTTACGCTTTCACGCGAAAACTACTCAACCGATCATCATGAAATTTTGTACACATATTCTTGGAGGTATTAGAAGTAACATAGGATTATAAAAAAAAGGGAAAAATTTACGCAGACGAAGTTGCGCGGGACAGCTAGTATATTATAAAGAGAATTTTATTTTTGTATGTAACGAAGAACCTTAAAACTACTAGAACGATTTAAAAAAATCTTTCATCATTAGAAAGCTACAATAACGGGGAGTAACATAGCTATACTTTATTGTCCAATATTTTGAGATCCCTACGAAAAATTACTATAATGTAACTCAAGGTATAAAAAAACTACATTTTTTTTAAAGGTTATTAGCAGTGGTCCCAAATTACTAGCAATCCTGTTAACCCCTCCAGCTAAGCTCTATGGCTTGGTTCATATGGTTCATATTGGTAGTATAATGGCCAGGATTCGAACCCGCGACCTCACGATTGCGAGACCGATGCCTTAGCCATTCCGCCGCTTCATTTGTCTAACACACGATAAGCTATGTCATAAAAAGATTTACCTTATGGATTCTTTAACGTTGACCACAAGCCTTCTCGTGAACACTGTCGTTGCAGTTGGTGCAAGACGGTCAAAACTTTAAGTTCCAAATCAATAAGGTCAGTTCAGTATCAGTTTGAATCTAAAATAAGATTTGTTACTTTATTTTAAGCATACAATTAAGAAGAAGGTAACACACCGACTAGTCGTTGATATTTGCCGATTAATCCTCGGATAGTCGCCCATATTTGGCGATTAGTCGCCAAATATAAATGTGGCCGATTAGTCTTTCTGACTTTTAGGTGACTAGTCTGTACATCACTAAATTATGTGTAATCCAATTTAATTTAGGTTTGAAACTTTCTAATTACAGTTAACATACTGTAAGTGTCACGACTCCACGAGTAGTGTTGCCGCCATTGTCCTGAGGTTCGACCACTGCCCAGTCGTGGGCGAGGGGCGGTCTGTTGTCATAATAGCACCGTTGCTCGTCATATTGTTCTCAATTATAAACCTATTAATTATTATTGCTAAATACATTGGTTTTTAACTGGCAGGTGTATGACTTTTTTGAAGTTAATGAGTTCATTTGTTGAGTTTTTACGTGCGCGCATTTTGTGGAAGGTACTCGTAACTTTTCCAGTGTGTGCTAGTTTTTGCTGGTAACGGCAGCCATAGCCATGGGTGAATCCGGTATTTCATTTTGTGGGGAGGAGGGCACGAGAGGCAAATGGCAGTGCCGGATCTAACGCGTGAGTCGAACGCACGACCGGGGGAGAGGACTTTGCGAATGCCACCTCCTCCCGGAGGTCGCATTGAATTTTAGAACAACACCTACCACCAACAACCATTGGTTAAATAAATTCAATACAATACAAGAAATTCAGTACATAAAACCACCATCTGGAGAGCCAACAAACTGTTCACAAACAGCCGCGTAGCATATTTACACGCTTGTGTGCTCGTGTTCGTCCCCATTGAATGTTACTTTGAATTTATGTGTATGAATGCTACATTATATAGGGCAGGGCTATTGCCTTAGACACGGAACGAGTAGACAAATCGGGTTAGGTTAGCAACAGGGTCAAATAAACAACAACAAATTAATTCTTAACCTGATTCGGCGACATCGGGTTAAGAATAATCGGTACTGTGGCAAGTGGGTCGCTGATGATCCACCTCTCTCACGTTAGACCTCATTGTAGTAGATAAAATTCACTAACGGAATAAAAATAAAGAGATGTCATTCTAGGATTGCAAGTTTCATGGCCGACCCTTGGGTCGTTAATTCTAAATTGTTAATAACTGTGATATATGTTAAGTGATATAGATATTAATAAGTAATGATGTACATATTTAGCAGGATTTCAGGAACAAATATTATATTAGCTTTGGGATTTTTTTTAAAGACGACTCCCGCATTGGGGTACAAGCCCTGTGTCGCGGGGGACTTTACAAACATTCAATTCACGGACACAAAGTACACCCAGACTCGAAACAACAATTTGTGGATCACACAAAGTGGTGTCCCGTGTGGGAATCGAACCCACGACCTCTTGCGTAGCAGTCGGACACACTCCCACCTCGCCACAGAGGCCGCCTAAAATCTACACGTTTTATTTAAAAGCCCGATAACAGTTCTGAGGAACACCCCCGGTACCTGCTCAAGAGCTGGCCTGATGGCTACAGTACCGTCCTGGTCTATCCTTATATTGTCATCGCCGACTATACTTACTATGTGTGTACGAAAGTTTAAATAAGTTTTGTAAGAAAGCCGTATTTGGATGTAGATATCAAATAAAATATATATAAGTACTAATTTTATTTGAATACGAATAATCAATCAAATCATCCTAATATAGAGATGATGGTACTAAAAATATTAATTACGTCTCATCAGGTCAACAGTGGGACGATATATTTCTCACGAGAACTTTTCATTTATTGCAAAACTTAATGACGAAGTATTTCAAAATGCAAATTAATTACAAAGTCAATGGAGAGTTTATATAAATTTCTCTAATAAATAAAGACGTTCTAAAAAGTGTTTCTAGAGAGAAAACACTTGTATCTTATGATTGAGATAAATCAGTAGATACACATACTATACACTTTTGTGCAGTACACTATTGTGCAGTTCACTATAGCGTTTCTTTTTGTCAAATTTGAGGAAACAACAGCGAAAAAGTTAAGCTTGCTAAAAGCGTGACATTATTGTTTTATTGTTGTACCTCCCATGACCACGGGTGCAAAATCCGATGGCATTAATATGATAAACAACTTTTTAAAATTATTATTTTTATTTATATTCTTTTTATTATATATATATATATATATATATAAATTAAATTTTAGGGTAGGTAGTCTACTCAGTATCATAACACCTAGCAATTTGATCACACCATTTAGTCATCAGTTGTTTAATCTATTTCACCGTTGAATGTTAAACTAAAACTGTTGTTTAAATTTGTTTAGGGTTCCGTACCTCCACAAGACTCGTTTTTTCTGTCTGTCTGTCTGTCACAACCTGTGACAGACGGACAGAAAGAAAACGACAAGTCAACCAATTTTCTCTGAATCTACTGAACTGAGTAAGTTCATATTCGAATATAAGAATACCATAAAATTATACCATGCCCCTCCCCTTATCCTAGTGAGCCTGAAATTTTGAAAAATATACAAAAGGCAGTTATTAACCGATAGATTTCAGGAAGACCAATGAGACGTCTGACTTTTGAATATGAGGGCCATATTAAGGGCAAAACAATAAATTGAAAACCAATATGAAAACAGTATAGTATAACATAAAAAGAAATAAAAGACTTGGTGTAAGTGTCTCAAATATGTATATATACGTTGCCCCCCCCCCCCCCCCCCTCTGAAACAAAGTTCAGGATCCGCCTCATCATGTCAGTAGTATACTGGGTGTAAAATCGTAAGTCAGGGGGCCTGGACAAAGTCACATTCGAATAGCGATAAATATATATATATATATATATATATATATATATATATATATATATATATATATATAATATATATATATATATAATAATTTTATATATATATATATATATATATATATATATATATATATATATATATATGTCACGTGGTCAATCCAAGTCGATGCGTAGATTTAGCAATGAGGCATTTCCCTTAGAATCCGCTTTTAATATCTATAAGTACATACCTACCTAATATGTATGGGTCTTGTGAGACAAAAGAGTTATATTATCTTACAAAATAATATTAAGAATATGTAGAATAGACCTCAAATTCATTGAATACGAAGTTTCGATTAAAAAATAAGGTGGTAAAGTTCGGCTACAATTTAAATGCTCACCAAAATATATTTTAAACCCTTAGTACTTAGTACTAAGTAAAATATATAACGTCATATAAATTTAACCCAATCCATGCTGAGGCGCACTAATTACAACATCTACAGTCATCAGAATTATTGTACGCTTTGTACTTACATTCTTTTTGCTTTTCAAAATGAATTCTCACCAAAATGAATAAATACTCGCCAAAATGCCGTCTCGTCAAATGATATATCCGATCAGTTATGGTCGAAAAACTGCGTTCCTCAAAAAAAGGCGTAAATGCCATAAACATATGCTTTTCTGCTGATGCAATTATTCAAGGCTACTGAACCCTACACTGAGCATGGTCCGACATGCTGTTGCCCGATTTTTATTATTGATTCAGTTGTTATTCATAATTCAAGCGAACCATCGACATAAGTGTTTGTTATTAATTTTAACTTCATTATTTTTGACAGTCGGACAACGAAGCGATCCTATATGGCTTTTTTTTCAGAATTAGGCCTGGTACCCATGTTAAAGACTTCAAATCTCAAAACCTAAGAACTCACTCGTCCTATAGCTTCCTAGAGTTTAACTCATATGTAATCAAAATTCCCACGGCACGATAATTAAATATATCTTTGAGTTGTTTCAACCATATCAGGTTAATACCCTCGTTCAAGATAAATGGTTATCGCGAGAGTGAAAGTCTATCATTATTTTTAAGCGATAGTGAATTATTACGCATCCTTGTGTAGGCGCACTAATCCTATTACCTAGTGATTAATGTGACAGAAGTTATAGTCATAGATATATATATCCTTGGATAATGAAATTGTTTCGCATCCGTGTCCTTGACAATTGCTAGCTTCGAACACTTTTGCGATAAGCGTTATGCAATTATCAAGATGAAGCAAAAGGACACCACAGTAGCTGCCTCTATGTATGAGTGAGATAATTTTATAATATCTAGATGAAAATGAAATTTTCAACGCTGGTTGCCTGCTAAGAAGAAAGCCGCGGCAGGCTAGTGATTAAGACATCTGGAAGCTTAGGCAAGGTTCATTCGCTCCGTGGCGAATTCGCTCACGCCTACAAGATGGCGATACCAACGATCGTTCGCAAAAAAATAAAAAAAAGTCTATGGCCTCCACCGCAAACGTCAAATTCTTCCGCCATTTTATTTCGTTTTCTACATGGTCTTACCGTTCGCTAGATTAGCGATTCATCGAAAGGAAAAAATAGCGAAGATTCTGTCAATAGTGCAGCTTATCTACGCATCGACTTGGATTGACCACGTGACATATATATATATATATATATATATATATATATATATATATATATATAAAATTATTATATATATATATATATTAAAGAGGCAGCTACTGTGGTGTCCTTTTGCTTCATCTTGATAATTGCATAACGCTTATCGCAAAAGTGTTCGAAGCTAGCAATTGTCAAGGACACGGATGCGAAACAATTTCATTATCCAAGGATATATATATCTATGACTATAACTTCTGTCACATTAATCACTAGGTAATAGGATTAGTGCGCCTACACAAGGATGCGTAATAATTCACTATCGCTTAAAAATAATGATAGACTTTCACTCTCGCGATAACCATTTATCTTGAACGAGGGTATTAACCTGATATGGTTGAAACAACTCAAAGATATATTTAATTATCGTGCCGTGGGAATTTTGATTACATATGAGTTAAACTCTAGGAAGCTATAGGACGAGTGAGTTCTTAGGTTTTGAGATTTGAAGTCTTTAACATGGGTACCAGGCCTAATTCTGAAAAAAAGCCATATAGGATCGCTTCGTTGTCCGACTGTCAAAAATAATGAAGTTAAAATTAATAACAAACACTTATGTCGATGGTTCGCTTGAATTATGAATAACAACTGAATCAATAATAAAAATCGGGCAACAGCATGTCGGACCATGCTCAGTGTAGGGTTCAGTAGCCTTGAATAATTGCATCAGCAGAAAAGCATATGTTTATGGCATTTACGCCTTTTTTTGAGGAACGCAGTTTTTCGACCATAACTGATCGGATATATCATTTGACGAGACGGCATTTTGGCGAGTATTTATTCATTTTGGTGAGAATTCATTTTGAAAAGCAAAAAGAATGTAAGTACAAAGCGTACAATAATTCTGATGACTGTAGATGTTGTAATTAGTGCGCCTCAGCATGGATTGGGTTAAATTTATATGACGTTATATATTTTACTTAGTACTAAGTACTAAGGGTTTAAAATATATTTTGGTGAGCATTTAAATTGTAGCCGAACTTTACCACCTTATTTTTTAATCGAAACTTCGTATTCAATGAATTTGAGGTCTATTCTACATATTCTTAATATTATTTTGTAAGATAATATAACTCTTTTGTCTCACAAGACCCATACATATTAGGTAGGTATGTACTTATAGATATTAAAAGCGGATTCTAAGGGAAATGCCTCATTGCTAAAATTAATCGCCATTACATGGTATTAGCAGCTTAATTATAAGCTACCCATATTATTATTGGTAATCACTGTTCTTGTTACATTCAGAAATCTTATCAAGTTTAGCTCCGTCCGGAAATTAGATACAAGAGCTTGGTTCCACCGTCCACTTATTTTGTATGGCTCTATTAAATACCCAACTTTTATAGGCTGTTGTTTATAACCTCACGGATAATTATTACGGAAAGAAAAATGGGTAATTTCTGCAACGTACGTACTTTATACACCTAAGTTACAATTATGCAACTGTTATGAATGTGTGATAAAATTTCCAATAGAAAGATCCTACGGCCTACGCCGCGCGCCGTGTACGTAGTTCCTAAATAAACGAGTAACTTATTAAAATTATAATAAAATCTTATTTTGGTGAAGTTCTTTCCTTAACAATCCAAATGACATCTCACATGTTCCGTAGCCAAAATGACAAAAATGGAACTCTTGAAGTTTCGTAATGTCCGTCTGTCTATCTCTCCGGCCGTATGTCACAGGCCTTTTACTCTAAAATTTAACAATGAATTTTAATTAAATTTGGTGAAAAGGTGCCTTGTAGTAGCCGCTACGCTAAGTTTCCCCCCCCCCGCCTTATCTTTTGAACCGTGTGACCGAGCTTTTCTTTGGTTTTTTAACGACGTTTTCTAAAATTTAAACCTAGCTAGATCGATTTATCGCTCCCGAAACCTCCTGTATACTAAATTTCATTTCATGAAAATCGCTGGAGCCGTTGCTGAGATTCATATTTTTTTATACGGGAACGGCTCCGGAACCCTACACTAAGCATATTCCGACATGCTCTTGCCCGATTTTTTAATTGTTATCTCAAAACTCCTCTAAGTATTTGGGAAAATAAATTTCTCCTCCAAGCAGTGATCCTAAAAAAAGTGAGGGATCACCATTTGGTGAAATGGAATTAAGCCACGTTGTCAAGTTCATTTTATTATCTGCAATAAATGATCGAATATTTTTTAAAGGCTAAACATTGCGTTGCGCCTGCGCCGGAGCAAAAACCGCTTAGCGGTAGCTTTTGTTTCAGCTTCTATTTACATTTACAATTCGAACGTTTTTCAAATAAAAGAAGTTATTTATATACCTGTATGTTTATTTCGATAATTACGAATGGAATTGCGTATTTTTTTTTTGTTTTGTATGCTGGCCAGTGTCCGTCACTATGTATGCTTACTAATTTGATAGGCAACACTAATTAACGAGTAATTTGTACTAATGTAACAGCAAATATCAGTTTTTATGCAACACTGTTTGACCCATTGACTTCGGTCCCGTAGTCCCACGGTCATAACTTAATGATGACTTTAGTCAATCAAGTTTATGGGATATAATATTTTGTTGAGTATTATTTGTTGATGTCGGATCCGAGGTTTATTGCCGTGACAACCTTTTATTGAATTTGCCAGTAACATAAAATAATATAAACTTACCTTTGAATTATTCGGTGATATGGCGTGTCGTTGTATGTTTTATTAGTCTGGTGTTTAGTCACAAAACACCAAGAGTGGAGAAGAAAAGCTTTAACACAAACGAGCTCGTGCACGGCCCGTATAGCCATCATTCTTCTTTATCGTCTTTTCAGACGCAGACCTAGGTAAACACCAAAAAAAAATACAGTAAAGAAAACTAACAAAATAATCGTTGACAGTACCTTTAAGGTACTGCCAACGATTATTATAAAAATAAGTAATTTGACTAGATAAACAACCAGGATAGGTTCCGCAGCCGTTATTACAAATAAATGCAATATATATGAAAACATCCAATTTGAATGTTTACACCAGCAAAAGAGCGTATGTTCCCGATGTACCCGATTTTTAGGTAATTATATCCAAAAATGTTCACTTCAGCAAAAATTCTTCTTAAAAACCTTAGAATGTTTTTAAAAACCTGTCGAATGATGCCACACGTTGATGTTTGCTAAAAAAATATAAGGTATGGTGTAAAAAAAATGTACCACAGCAGGTAATGTTTCTATTGTATTTTATTACAATTTCACACAAAAAAAATATAACTGATTGCATCAATAATAAGTAGGAAATTAGAAATAACATACATATCAATTAAAATCAGAGTAATTCAAATAAAACCAAACATACGTCGTCTCAAATACCGTGTCTGTGTTGCGACCTTATTTAGGTTACACAGACGGCCATTATTCTCTCTAATGACGGCGCACAGACGAGGGGGATGTCACAAAGTGGTGTCCAGTGTGAGAATCGAACCCACGACCTCCGACTTGTAGTCAAGGTCACTAACCACTAGAGCAACACCCAATCAGGTATTTTTTTTAATTTGCAATTTTATAATAGTAGTTCCTGAATAGTTGTAATATTTAATGACTTAGCTACATATAATCACTAACTTAACTGTCCAGGGTAATGATAAATCTTAACAATTAACAAATGCGTTGGCGACGATGAGGTAAGCTGTTGCTACAATCAACCTTTGTTACGTACTACTACTACTATAAATTTTATTGCCTTGTCCATGTAATACTTGATTGTAACTAAAAAGATTGTTACTGACATGCTAATATGTCTAAGTAATTACAAATTACTTGGCATCTTATGTATACGTTGCAAGTGTACTCAGAGTAAGAGATTCATCACTAATATATTATAAAGCTCAGGAGTTTGTTTGTTTTTACATTGTCAAATAAACTATAAAGTATCTACAATTTGTTATGTTTATCTCGATGAACAATGCCAGGTAGCAAATGCCTAATATATTAATCCAAAATTAAAACTGTTTTTAAAAATTTATTTTGAAGAAATAAGTTTCGCTTTGCTTAACATGGTGTGTTTTGGTTGCCAACAGCATAATTTACCCGGCCGCATGCCAAAAATATAGCCCTTCTACCTACAGAGCATGCGCCTTCAGACACTATTGATAAGTCAGACGTGTATAGGGGCAGATTTGCATTCCCCGAGCTTAGCTTCATCTCCATCACCTTCTATTGACTGATCTTCAGAGCAGTCCTGAACCTGAAGGCAGACAATATAATGATAATGAAGACTCTGACCAAACTAATTCTTATCCTTCTGAAGCTTCTATTGAGTCGAGAGTCCAGTTTTAAGAGAAATTTGTCCAGTTACACCGACCAGAGAATACAATTAAGAAAATACTCCTTCATTCCTATAGCTCCATTGCAGACCTCTAAAAAATCTTCTACTAGGAAAACCAGAGCCCAAAAGAAAATTTCTCCAGTTACTAAAAGACCAAAGAAAGTACCTAAGTTCACCCTTACCTATAAATGGGAAAAAAGCGTTTTTTTTCGTCACCGAGCCTTTAAAGGAAATTATATAGATAGATCTGGTAAATGAAAGACATCGGTCTTTCATTTAACAGATGATAATTATCTTGATTATTTTAATGAAATACATGAAAATAATCAAGTTAATTATCATTTGGTATAACATGCTTTTATTAGCTTCATACGTATATTCCGCTACATACTTACATACGTATGTTAGTATGTAGCGGAATCTTTGAACGTGTTTTTCACCCGCTTCAGAACGTCCGATTTAATTGAAACTTCGCCCACTTATCAAGGACCGATGACAACAAAATCTGATAAAAAGGGATTCTTGAAAATCTATCCCCTAAGGGGGTGCAATAGTGGTTGTAAGTAATATGAAACTCCACCAGTTTTGAAGTTAGATGTCTGGAATTTCGTTTATGGCTTATTGGTTTAAAATAAAGAAAATATATTTACACCGAAAAATGTTTAATGTCTTAATTTTTGAAAAATGAACCCCCAAAGTGGTAAAATAGGGGTTGCAAGTTTTTATAAAAGTCCGTTTAGTTTGAAAGTTGGATCTGTGAAATTTGCTATTTGGCTTTCTGGTATAAAACAAGTGAAAATGAAAAATAAACAATAGTTTAAAACTGAAAAAACATGCTTTTGTAAATAGCTGTACTAAAAAGTAATAAATAAAAATCAGTTTATCGTTAAAGCGTGGGGTGATTCAAAATCAATATCGTTACAAAAACGTGTTTTTTTAGTTTTTAAACTATTATTTATTCTCTCCCGACCTAGTGACTGATATAACAGAAAATACGAACTTTTATTCCGAACAGCAAACTGTAAAGGGAAAAGTATAGGGAAAATGCACGTGATTGTTTCCTAAACTTTAATTCCAAGTAAGAATACTCATAATTTTATTGTAATATGTTTAATTTTTTACTTAAATAAAAATATTTCTTAAAATAAAATGTGTACCTACTGGTGTTTTATTTCAGAACCTTGGTAATTTGATTGATGTTCGTCACAGTAAACATTACAACATACCGACCTTTCCTTACAGATTTCGCAATGTTTACGGTGATAAAGATTGTTTTTTTTTGAAAACCTGCGAAAGTATTTTTTATTTTATTTTTTCCGAATTGTTTTTTACCCTAGAATTACAAATATACACATATTTTACTTAATACTAGTACTATTACTTAAACATAACATTCGTTATATACATAATATTCGAACCTCTGCCAAAATAAGGGTTAAACCAGGACGAGAGTAGAGAGGGGTGCTAAGTGCCGGAAAACCTCCTCGTGGTGCACCCTGGGCAACGTGTGCCGGTGGATTCGCGGCTTTTCGCGAAACCACCGTCACACGGCTAATGTTCTGGCAGAGTAGGGGGTGGCCAACCCTGGGCTACCCGGAGGACGGGCTTGACGTGCACTCACACTGCCGTCGAGCGGGCGGGGAGATCTTCTTTCTGCCACCCGTCGGAAACTCGTAATCCCCAGTAGGAGTGTCGTAGACATGTCTTACGGCTTTGAACGGGAACGAGGGTCTTGGCTTGGTCGCCTGGGCCGCGAGGATGACAACCTCTATAAAAAATCCCCGAATCCTGTGTTGCGGAGCGTGACCAGAGGATGCATGGCCGATGGGATGTTCGGTTCCAAGCGCTACCCCCAGCTGGGGCACCTGCGGACCCCCCAGCTGGGATACAAATTTACGCTTACCCGGGTACAGGGGGCACTGCCCGGGTGGACCTTTATTTCCCCCATACTCGTGGGAACAGAATGGACGATAATAAACTGAAAAACATTTTTAATAGGAGGAGGAGCCCAAGGCTCGTGGAAGGAAATAGGGAGGTAGAGACAGTGGAAGTGGACGCAACAAGGAGTGGGGGCAATTTGTCCCGAGAAGTGACCGGCCGTTTAAGCGGTTCCAGAACCTCAGTGACGTCTGCGTCACTGGACAGTCTGTTGCGCTCTGGCCGGTTTGGCTCAGAATCCTCGCTAAGCTCAGTGGTTAGCGATATGGAGCAGTTGGTGGATGAGTGCCGCGCTCGACAGCAGAAGCGTGGAGCCTCTCCTGGAGACGGTGAGAACCTTCCTGAGGTTGACCTTGATGTCCCTAGGAAAGTTCACTCCTCCCAAAGAGGGGGATCTGTGGCTAGGTTTGCCCGGCCGCAGACACCCCCTGCAAAGACGGCTGCCAATGTGACGCCGGTCGCTACAACATCCAGCGTTTTCTCTAGGCGGGAGGCCTATAATCGAGGCCGCACAGAAAGGGAACTGGTGGCTGAGGACCAAGTCCAAGAGCTGTTAGGTGGACTCCAATCTACGGGAGGGGCTAATGCCCTGAAAACCGCGGAGGAGCTTAAGAGCTCGGCAACCGCTTCAATAGCGGTCATCACGGAGGTCGCCTCTAAGAGTAGAAACCTCAAAGGCACCTTCGCCAAGGGACTGAGAGAGTCCGCCTCTGTGCTGACAGAAGTAGTGGCGGCGCTGTTCAAGAACAACACCCGCATGGAGGGAGAGCTGAAGGTTCTCCGAGCTGAGATAGCCCAATTGCGGGCTGATTTTGGAACGATTAGAGCTGGTTCTGCTCCGGCCTCAGTCAGCGCTGTGCCGCCCGCTTCTGTCCCGGCTCATAGAGGAGAGCGGTCTCCTGATGACTCCTTTACGGAGTCACAGATGAGGCAGCTATCACTCCTTTTCGGGGGCCTGATTGACGCGCGCCTAGAGGGCATTAAGGCACGCCTGCCCCCGGAGCCGAGTTGTCGGCCACCGCTCGCGGCGTCTAGACCGAAGCCCCCTCAGAGGCCCTCGATGGTACCTAAGGCGCCACCTCCACGTGCAGGGGGACGCGCCGTGGCTCTTGCAGCAGCGGCTGCCTCAGAGCCGGCTGTCCATTGCCCAGCGCCTGCGTCCGCTCCCGCTACTGCCCCCTCTGGTGAGGAATGGCGAACAGCGGAGAGCAGGAAATCGCGGCGCCGGCAGAAGAGGAAGGCCACTCCCGCCGTTACCGTGCAGGAGGTTGCCCTGACAAAAGAAACAGTTAAGCGAAAGCCGAAACTGTCTCCGCCGAAAACGGCCGCCGTCCTTGTGACGGTGTCGCCGGAGGCGGAGAGTAGGGGCATAACATACGCCAGCCTCTTCAGCGGGGCGAAGGCTGCTCTTTTAGCAGCTGGGGGCGTGCAGGTGAGCTTCCGCCGCTCACAGACCGGGGCCCGGCTCCTCGAAGTTCCGGGGACAGAGGGCGCGAAGAAGGCCGACTTCGTGGCGGAGACGCTGAGGCGTCTCGTGGAAGGAGAAGAGGGCGTAAGGGTCGTCAGGCCAATGAAGTGCGCCGAGTTGCGCATTTCTGGCCTGGACGACTCTGTGTCGTCTGAGGAGGTCCGGGAGGCGATAGAGCAGAAGGCTCAGTGCTCTCCCGGAACCGTGAAGGTCGGCGCGATCCGCCCCGGCCCCGGTGGAGTTGGTGCGGTGTGGGCGCGTTGCCCCGTCGCTGCGGCCAAAATTTTGGCAGAAGCAGGCCGGCTCCTCGTGGGTTTCTCTGCCGCGAGGATCACCATCCTCGAGGCGAGGCCCGCGAGGTGCTACCGGTGCATGGGCGCGGGGCACTTGCGCCCGCAATGCACCAGTAGTTTTGACTGCAGCGGACTTTGTTTCCGCTGCGGTCAACCGGGGCATGCGGCAGCGGCGTGTTCTGCCGCTCCCCACTGCCCCGTGTGTGCGGCGGGCAATCTACCCGCCAACCACATGATGGGGAGGGAGGGCTGTAAGCCTCCCAAGGCCGCAAAGCCGCCTGCGGGGACTAGCCGAGCTCCTCGCACCCAGGCTCCGGTGCGGATGGAGGAGGGTGGGGACGAGGCGCCTTCCCATGCCTCTACACCCTCCACCTAATGGACTCCTTAGCCATGCTCGCTCCTCGCCCCTGTCGTCAGTGATAGGGGTACCGGATGCGTTGCGCGGTAGGGGGTCCAGGACGCGGTCGCACCCTCCTGCGGGAACTTCATCTCGCGGGGGGAGGCGGCGGGGATAGTCTGCCCCGTCGCCGGCGAACCGAGCGACGTCGAGGCGCAGTCGCGCGTGACGTCGCTTGGTGGGGCTGTGAGCGTGATGGACGGGGAAGTTTCCCACGCTCGCGGCCTTTCGCGATGGCGGCGTTCTGTGTGTGCCCAGGACGCCGCAGGAGCAGGAATGCCCGATGGGGCTATGCCGCTGGGTGGGTCGCCGAAGATATAACAAGTCCTGGCGGCCTATCTGTGATGGCGGCGAGTAGGTACACGGCCGATTTTTTAGTGGGGGCAGGTCCCACACTACCTCCAGCGTCTGCCCCGGGTGCTGGAGGTGTGCGTTAGGCATTTTTTTACGGCCATAAAAAAAAAAAAAAAAAAAAGGACGAGAGTAGAGAATTATTAATAACAACCGGCAATACTAATGAATTTCAATGTTAATATCATATTTACCAAATCATGAGGTAAAAGATATAATTATTAATAATCTTCAATTAATCACTCTTACCGTAACATATATATCAGTTTTGTGTGGTTGCCATAATACAGGTTCTTACTAGTTTAGGATCAGTGGTGGGTCAATTCACGTATTTAAAGCAGTGCAGTTGCAGTTCAGTTGCCATTTTTACATTCTTGTAAAAAAAAAATTAAATAAATATTTTTTTTTAATCTCAAATACGATTGCGTCAAGTGTGCGTCTCTAGAGCACAAAAACGACATTCTAGTACGGTGCGAAAGTGTTTTTGAGATCGATCCCAAATTTACACGAATACGAAAATGGCCGTTTTAATCGAAACTTAACTGCAACTGGACTGCAACTGGACTGCAACTGCACTGCTTTAAATACGTGAAACTGCCTCCAGATAGCTGTATGTGAGTCGTAAAAAAAACAAAATTGTTTGGGCCTGGTATCGCGTAAATATTTTATACCCAAATAAACAAATGATTATCAATGCATATAAAAGTCAACGCTCGTTAAATCTTTCTAGATTAGGTATATATTTAATCTTATCATGAAAACAATATTATTTCACAATATCATAATCTTTGTTATCATTCATATCAACAATTCTACACCACACCACTAATGCATTAATTTTATTCATGTCGGCACATGATGGACAACGTTAACGTTCCAATACGTATTTATAATACTCAGATTGCCCGCTCGTGGCTCTGCTCGCGTTAAGTCTAAACCTCTGTTTCACCCACTTCCCGTTTTATCCCATTAGGAGGTGAATTTTGGAACATTCTTTCTTAGCGGATCCGTTCAATGGTTTGAGCCGTGTGTTATTATATCAGTCAGTAACGGATGCCTTTTATATATACATATAATTATTTTACGACCTGTTGTTGGAACACACCTCTTCTCTGATAAAGGGCTCGAGCCGTAATGCACCCCTTGGGTCTTGGTGGGCACAAAGTTTTCGGTTTAAGGAGGTTCTGGTTACGGTGCCAAAAAAATCCTCACGATTTATTTTAATAGACCACTTACCTTCCTTTGAATGTACCACTTGCCCATTTTTGCTGTACCAATTCACCCCGAACAAGGAATGAACTTAAAGCATCTGTTACCCCCAGTAACCCTAGTTTATTTAAGATAACTAGCAATGTGGGTAGCCATATTACTAGCAATGTTGTCAAACTCCGTTAGAAGTGGGTTTGCTCCGTCAGTAGTATAATGAGCAGGATTCGAACCCAGTTACATGGGTTGCTGATCAATATCAGTGTACTTTAATAAATCGGCAATGAGTTTCAAAAACATACGGTATTATATTGTCTTAGGTTAGTAGCTTACCACTATTATCTATTACGTGAGTCAGAACAACAGCACACAGGTAAGTGCCAACTCTTCTTGCGGTTAACCCTTATTTGTCACACTAACTGGGTATTCTCTTCAAAGTACAATATTTATTTTATTAAAATATTTAACTATTATTTTTTGACATATTAAACTGACTATTATTAAACTTACTTGATCTTGTTCTTTGGTTTAACAATTAAACAATATAAAATATATATATAATAATATAATATCTTGGGACAACTCACACTAAGCAGAGCTTGTACTATGCAAACCAGACAACTGATAAACATACTTATATTTTTCTAAATACAAACATATTATAGATGAATAACACCAAGACACAGAATAAACAATCGTACATTCATATGTAAATGGTTTGTTACAGTCAATGAAATTTCGACAGTTTATAATATGGCGAAAATTTTTTAAACTGAAATTGTTAACCGTCAGATCACATACACAAAAAGTTTTAACATCTTCTTTTATCGATGTTTGTTAAAAATGAAGACTTACGCAACTAGGGTGTTTGAAAAGAAATATTATGTATTGTACAACCGTATGTATTAAACATATCGTCATAAATTGTTTCGCTAATCGCTCAAGAACTCAATGCGCGTATCAAATTGTTATCTCACCTCAATCTTTAAAACAATATCAAGAACATAATACAAATTACTGCACGAATAATACATGAGATTCCTTGTAAAGATGTGAGTTGTGTGATTGATCTGTCATATTATTATGACGCGAGAACCCTTGTCAACGATTAATTTGACGGTATCTTGCAAACATCAAATGATTCAGTATACCGAATTTAGCGGGTGTATCGAATTGTCGTTTATTAATTAGAAAATTATCGATTGACTCGATTATTAATCGAAATATCGATGTATCTAAACATTGGTCATAATTATACACAGTTCACTGTTGAGGGTTGTCACAATTTTAAGTGCACTGCAATTCTTGGCGTTGTATCTAAAATCTATACTAATAATATAAAGCTAAAGTGTTTGTTTGTTCGTTTGTTTGTTTGTTTGAACGCGGTAATCTCAGAAATTACTGATCGGAATTGAAAAATTCTTTCACTGTTAGATAGCCCATTTATCGAGGAAGGCTATAGGTTATATAACATCACGCTACGACCAATAGGAGCGGAGCAGCAATGAGAAATGTTGCAAAAACGGAGGAAATATACGCATACGAAATTGCGCGGGACAGCTAGTAACTCATAAGTAAAGAACAGGTAACGTAAAATGTAAAAGGTATTTTTCCGGTTTGTGATTTTTTCAAAAATCAAAACATTGACAGAAATCTGCCTACACAAAAAATGTTTGAACGATTGTGTTTACCTTCCATTGCTACCTGAATCTCTCTTAATTAAGACATTAATTCAATATGCACTTAGTTGAAAATACATCGCCCACATTTTCTTTCGTTTGCTTGTTAATTCCATTTAGAGATTGGTATTTACCGTAATGTCTGTTTAGTGAACTTTAGTGACTTTTTGCAACTACAAACCAGATATACTTACGTACATAAAAAATATTGAATACACTTTTTGGTAGGTATAAGGGAACTCTATGGAAAAACGAACGTAGTACAGATTAAGTACCTATGCGGTTAATCTATTAAGCACTGTACTTCAATTCTTGGTCTTTTAACAGTAGTCGACACTTCATAGAAATTGTGTATAAAATTAAGTGAATTATTGCAACTTTTAACTAGATACCAATAAAAATATTAAAAATAACTTAAATTTTTAATATGTCCCTATATGAAAAACCTAATAATGAAATCATCAGCAGAATACAGACTTACCAAAGTCAGTTCCTTGTTCTTCACAAATTTATGGACTTATTACAGATTATTATTTAATTGACTTTTAAAGGAACAATTTTATATTAGTTATTGATACAAAAAGTGATTAGGTACACAAGACAAATTGCATTATTATGATATTTCAGTATTTGAATCTATTATTAATTATAATAGTATTCTAGACTCCAATTTAAATTGTGAATTTCCTGAAAGCACAAAAGCGCAGGCGTTCAAAACCTGACGATAAATATTCTACATTTCTATCGTAAGAAATTCTATCGAAGTTAACAATAATTATGTTTTATTTATAAAGACAAACTTAATTACTAATTTAATTACTTCACAAATGTTGAACCATCAATAAATCTAGGCAAACTGATAGTTCAAACCGTCTGGCAAGCCATATTACGCGCTACGCCACGCCGCCGACCGCGCGCCGTCGGGACACTTCGATACGCGACACCCACATACCTTATGGAAATCAGTAGGTCACTAGGAGCTGCTTAGTTCAACGTGAGATGTGGTTACACTAGATTCGAGCTTCGATTCATACTCGTACGTTGAGCTGTGGGCGATCAACACAAGGTCGACGTACTCAAAATTTGCGGTACCATTATTTGCATATGCATGGGTCAGACTCACTAAAAAAATGACACCAATAGATTTGTAGTGGTGCAAATTGGTATCAAGGTTACTCTCTCTGGTTACTGGGTAAGTGTAACGACTAAAATCAACTTATGATAAATTGCTCATTGTAAGTGAGATAAGTGTCGCTTGTTTTGAGTGGTTTCCTGTGTTGGAGTGAAAGCTTGGTGGGTGCAAGGATTTGTGGATTGATGACACTTGGTGCGGGTAACGGACCTTTTTGTTCTGACTGTAACTTTTAGTGATGCGACCTTTTTAGTGTTATCTGATTCAAAAGACAGCGATTATGATGTATCAATACTATGTTGTAACTGTTAAATGTCAGTCTGCTGTATGTAAATATGAAGGTGTTTCGTATGAGCTGCTGAATTGATTTTTGTGCGGTTTTCGAAGCTGTATGATGTCAGTATAGACAGGAGATTACTATGGATTGATATTGGAAGAATTGATTTATAAAGATATTTTATTAATAATATCTTGGGACAAGTTACACAGCATAATCTGACCCTAAACTAAGCAGAGCTTGGCAAACAGACTCTCGCTATAACAAGAAATAATATTTTTAGAATTTTAGCATTTGTAAATATAATTTTCTTCCTCTTTCTCGCGTCACTTGAATACAAGAGTACGTAGCTTTCCCAACTGATGATAACATCAGTTGGGGAAGCAACGCGCTCTTACGTGGTGACTTATAATCAGCAATTCTGAATGTAACTTTTAGGTCAGTAAAAAAATATGTACTTAGGTATGCTTTGTTGGTTGCACATATATAAATAAACAAATAGAACCGTTAACCTTCACCTATTATCCAGCTATTGAGTTATTAGCTAAACGTAATTTTATATAATTACGTTTAGCATTATCTTTATTATTTTTTCATTAACTATATATAGGTATATATTTTTTTGACGACTCCCGCTCGCAGTAGAGTACAAGCCCATATACCATAAGTGTAACTTTATGATGGGTTCACACGCTCGCGTTTAAAGCGACATTCAACGGGAAAGAAAACGAGCGCGAGCGTGTGAATAGGCGTGACTGTCCTGCTCGGCTGTTTGTGGACGGTTTGTTTGTACCGACGGCTTGTGTCAGGCTGCTTGCCAAACTGCTTACCGGACTGCGTGCCGTGCGTCTAAATGCACCATTACACTACGGTAATACGCAGCAAAAATCGCTAAAGCTAAATAAACATAGCCAGTGACATAACGAAATACTACACATTAAAATTTCAAGAAATGGTCTCGTTATGTTTCATCATACAGAGAGAAGGTGCATATTAACGATACTTATTTACAAGTTAATTAGCAGTCGACAATATAGCAAACTGGTATAAACTCTTAACTCGCCTAATAAGGTGAAGCGAAATTCCATTTACACAATTATGTCCATTACCGAAGCTAATTCGTTCTGAGGGAACAAGTAAGCTCACTTGCGGATCATTACACGAAGGAAATAATTTCTGCATACCGATGTGCAATAATTATAATTATTAATATCATTATTCCTTGGCTTTTCGTGACACGCCTTAATAGTACGTGAGCACTTATACAAAATACCGAGAATGCAGAAGAAAATCTTTTAATCCTTCGCTAGAGTAACGCACGCACATAGACATCTTTAACGGAAACGGAATTTCGAAACACCTGAACAAAATACCGGGAGTATAGACAAGAATCTCAGATCATTTCAATTCGTTTTGTTTGGCAGGTGATGCGTTTCGAGATTCTGTATCAGAGAGCGACGTCTATTCGCGTTCTATGGAGTTTTTTTTTTTTTTTTTAAAGATAACTAGCAATGTGGGATTGAGTCCCACATTACTAGCAATCTTGTTAACCCCTCCAGCTAAGCTCAAAGGCTTGTGTTAGGAGTGGGTTCACGTCGGTAGTATAATGGGTAGGATTTGAACCCGCGACCTTACGATTGCGAGACCGATGCCTTAGCCATTAGGCTGTATGTATTCTGTATGTATATAATGTATTAGCGGACGTCTCGCGGTTTCACCCGCGTAGTTCTTGTTCCTGTGGGAATACAGGGATAGCCTATGTCACCCGGGGTTAGTGTAGCTTCACAACGATGAAAGAATTTTTCAAATCCGTTCAGTAGTTTCGGAGCCTATTCAATACAAACAAACAATCAAATCTTTCCTCTTTATAATATAAGTATAGAAGATTTATAGACTATCGGTTTTTTGTGACACCTCAGACCACTTTGTTTCAAAGGTGTCTCCCTCGAGATCACTGTGTCTATCAGTGACGTCTATGTGTGCGTTACACAAACGCGTTTGTACGAAGATTTCGTTCTGTATTCTCCGTACTTTGTGGCTGATAGTAATTTACGATCGCATGCAATTCCTATAGAATTACTTGTCATTTTTGGGGACACTTGTAATTATTATATCGTATTTTAATTTTAATTGTAATTAGTGTGTTGTGTTCTGTACATTATTTTATTACATGTCAATAACAGGCTTTGGTTGTTACTCTCAGACATAAATAAAATAATGATGGTTATTGAAAAGATACGTCCAAGTTTTAAAGTTCAAACTTTTTACTTTAATAGCCTTATTACAATATATTGGTATACAATAACATTATGTTTGAGGAAGTAAGTGATATACATACGATAATTATTAATTGACTGCCTTGCTGGAGCAGCGGGAATGCGTACTCTGCTGCGCAACAGGTTGTGGGTTCCATTGTCACAGGACAGAGCTTTGTGAAATATATAGAACTAGCTGACCCGCGCAACTTCGTCTGCGTAAATTTTCCCCGTTTTTGCAACATTTCTTATTGCTGCTCCGCTCCTTATTTCTCCACCATTCAACTCAACCTTCCTCTTCAATCACTCTATCTATTAAAAAAAACCGCATCAAAATCCGTTGCGTAGTTTTAAAGATTTAAACATACATAAAAATCATTTATTCACTTAGGAAGCAAAATACTACACTTGTGAAAAGTCGATTCTACATTTACTGGTAATGCCTGTTCGCAAACAATAGGTAAAGCCCGAGAAAAGAACAGGCAATAAAAACTCGTGGCCACTCTTTTCAAATTGCCAATGTTTACAATGTTTCTCTGTTTATAAACTGTATATGCAGGTAAGGTGCTGCCACCATTATATTATACACCATATATTAGAGGACTGATGCAAAAAAAGAGGTCACTAATATTAGAAGAGTACACGAGATCGGATACATCAGCCTCAATGGGCACACCATAGTAGGAGCATCCACTTACGATGTAAAAACTTTATGTGCTTAAATATTGGCCAATTTACTGCTACTTAATGAATAAGTATACATGTTTTTCAAAGGAAAGAAAAGAATGGCCGTAATTTATCACGCAGAATCTTTACTTACAAAAGTAAATCGTTTTCTTTACTAGTACCTAAGTAACATTATCAAACTGTGACAACAATATTCACCTAGTAAAATGCAATAAACTATACAACCCAATACATTAATAGGGAGCAACGAACTACATCCATTTATCTTTATCAGTTAAATAATCATCGATTGAATAGTAAGCTCTTTGTATAAGATGTCTCTTGACTACATTCTTAAATTTATTTACTGGTAGACTCGATATGCTGACTGGGATTTTATTGAAAAATTTAACACCTAGTCCCATGAATGAGTTATGAGTTTCATGAAGCCTATGATATCGACCTACCAATTTGTGCTTATTTCTTGTATTCACAGAGTGAATATCACTATTTTTGTTATATAAATAGGGATATAGGGACAGAGAAAGCGACTTTGTTTTAAACTATGTAGTGATTTAGTCCTAAGTCTGAATGTATTATGTTTGTAAAGTCTCCAGCACCGCACAGAAAAATATAAAAATCTATGATTGATTACAGTAATCGCTTCCGAAAGGTTTGATTGTCAGTATATTAACCATTGTTATATTGTTTACTAGCTTTCGCCCGTCGGCTATCGCGATAAAAACTATCCTATGTCCTTTCCCGGTACTCAAACTATCTTCATATCAAATTTCATCTAAATCGGTTTAGCTGTTTGTGCGTTTCACATTTATAATATTAGAATGGATGCTGACAAACAAACAAATGATCCAGAGGCAGGCATTAATAATATTGCTGTATGTATATTGTATGGTTTTATGTTATGTTATTTTAATGATTATTTTAATATTATTCATCTATTTTATTAATTATTTATGTGATTTATTTTAATAATAGAATTCTAATTTGTAATTTATAATTTGTTTATTAACTGTAATATGATCAAACTTGATTAAAATAAATGAGTATGAGTATGATTAAAAATACGTAAAATATAGACGAAACATTACATTAAACCACTTGTTGACTTTAAACTTCTTATAGGTATCAAATTTTAGATGCTTTACTTACCAGAAGATTTGACAGCTAGTTAGTTGATATTTGCTGTAATCAGCTTCCAGAACAACAAGAATTGAAACTCTGAGTTTCAGGGCATGCGACTTATGAATAGGAAGTTAATTAATGCTATTTATAGCACCTATAAATAAGTATACGATAGTTTTAAACATTTTTGAAGGTACGGATCAAAATTATATGCATATAAACAACATGGCAACTCTGCATTTAAAGATAAAGAAAGATAGACTCAATAATTTTATGATAATGACGTAATCAATTTAATAGCAAAGGGCCAAACAACAACAAAAGAATTACGCTCCGATAAATTAATTTCGCTTTCAACAGAAGGTCACATCAACACCCACTGAAAACCTACGCCACTATTTGAACAACTAAAAACTATATAATAATATCTTCGGACAACTCACGCAACGTCATCTGATCCCAAACTAAGCAGAACTTGTACTATGGCAACCACACAACTGATAAACATATTTATATATTTCTAAATACATACTTAATATAGATAAATTACACCCAGACACAGAATAAACCATCGTGCTCATCACACAAAGTTTATCCTGGGTGAAGATCGAACCCACGACCTCTGGCTGAGCAGTCAGGGTCACTAACCACGTTTTTAATTTGTAACTGTAAACAAAAAAGTGGCATATATTGCACAGATGCATATACTGTTCTCCATAAGGCTTTTGTGGTTGAAATATCTCGATCGAAGAATTTATATAGCTTCTTGACTTCGAAACGAGACAAATCCTAAATTCCCAAAATCTATTCAAGGAGTTTTGCACAACCTCCTATAAACAAACAAATATACAAAAAACAAAGGATAGTTTTGGGTTCAGTAACCCTATATTAAATAATATAGATTTTTGACGTGATAAGGATAAATTGATGTCCGGGTGCACGCACGAAAAAGTGTCATAGTCACGTTTCGCCTGCTGATAGGCCGAAGTATTGTGGCCGTCCATTAAAGCTGCAACAGGCATGGTTATTTATTACAATGTCATCAATGTTTTGGCGATTTCAGCGACATGCGATATAATTATAAATAAGAAAAAAAACATAAGACGTTATCACGTAAAATTATCGTCCGTAAACCGATTTTACAGACAACCATTTTTTTTAAATACCTACAAGGGAAAGTAGTGAAGGGAAGAAATGGAAGATATGCAAGCAAAGCTTGGTTCGTCCGAGACCTAGTAAGTTTTTTAACTACAGGCATGGTGCTAACTACTTTTAGTTATATATAGGTATTGAGAATTAAAGTAATGAGAATGATTTTGTTTGCATTGAACACCAAATCCAATCTGGGTTGGTCGTTGAAATTTGACAAGGTACCTAGCTAAGTAAGACGGTGTTGTTCTAATTTGGGTCTGACGTAGCACATTAGGCTTTGCGAATCTCTACTTTGAGATTTAAGGTTGTTGTAAGTTCATTGACACGGGTCACTTGACTGATGCAATATAACATTTTAATAAAAAAACCTATTGAACAATTCTACTGAAGTGGTATGTAAAATATGTGCATCTATTTAGTACCAACTATAAATATATTCAATGTAGTACTAATATTAAAAAAAAAAATTGAATAGTCAAACGAAAATCAAGAAATGTTTTAAATGTTGTAAAACGAGGAAAAATTTTGATCATTGACATCATCAATAGCTTACTGACTGTTCTAATATACACTAGGGTCCATATTCACTATGTTTCTTTTTCGATTTCGCGGCAAGTCCGCGCGTATTGGCGCATGCGCGGCGCGCTTAAAGATGTCCGCGCTCATGCGCGATGCATTTCTAAGCGCAGCTATCTATATACCATTATGTCAAGATTTTGACAGTTAAAAGCTCGGACTAGACGCGAAAACGAAAAAAAAGATAGTGAATAAGGACCCAGGTCCTACAATCTAGAGGAAAAAGTTATATGCAATGAAACCTTTCAGTGGAATAGCGAAAATCCAAATCGAGTCTTTAGTTTTTGAAAAATCGCAAACATCAAACAAACAACCTTTCCTTTTTAAACCCTGTTAAAAATATAGACTGAAGTGTCGTTGACTGAGCTCATATTAAACGGAGAAACCTCTCACTCATCCTCATTTGAAACACCATCATTAGAGGCATGTAGTCGGTTCAGTTGTAGGTTTTTGACTAGACGGCGTGGGTGGGTGTGTGAAAGTGAGGTGCCTCCGTGATTGACTGCTCCAATGTCGCAAGTACGCGCGTGCCTGACATATGAATTAAAGACATTTATATATGTAGGCACTTTATACAGAGGGGGCCAAACCAATGCCCCCGGGAGAAAAACTACCCCAAATATTTGAGTTAGTGAATTTTGCTGAAAGGAAACATTCTTTTATTTTTTGAAATAAAAATAACGGTATTCAAAGATCTTCTGAAAGTCACTTGACCGAGCCGGGAATCAAATCCGCTAAATGTAGAAAAAATAAATATCCTGTGTTTTGAACAAATCTCTGTAATGAACACTGCGTCTAAAATCTAAAGAAGATAAGGTAAATTAAATTCAAATTAAATTTAAAGTCAAATTAAAAGCCTTAACGCGGCCTTTCCGATCTTCTATGGTCTTCGACAGAGGAAGTGTTGTTGTATCTGTAGTACGATATACAAACATACGGCTGATACCAAGCTTTTGAAGTGTCTGAAAGATGATCGACGGCTCCATACCCACTTTGTGCAAGGCGATCACCGCAATCCTATTTTCTTTAACACCCCAATCCATATTGTAATTTGATAATGAACACGAAAAAATATGTTAAATGGCGCGACATCGAAAGAATTTTAAAAATAATAAACGCGTTCCAAATTCAAAGTAATTCAAAAGTTGAAAGAAAGAAAAGTTTTTATGTAATAGTATTTATGGCCGGACTAGTTAATTAATTAAAACTAAAAACTACTACTAAATAATATGTCTAAAAAATTGAGGCCCCTGGGCATGAATTCACAAATACTGGCAGCATTTTCTCGCTGTATAGGAATAATGATGCGTTGTGCGTGGAAGCTGCCAACTCTACGGTCACCAGTGGAGTCGACCAATTGTTTGGAAATTTCTTTGAAGAATTTGTTCGCGCTCAAACGCCGAATGGTACAAATTCGCTGTTGAGTAAAGTAGTAGTAGTAGTAAAGTTAATTGTTAAAATTCATTTCTGAGTTTCGGTCGTGGTCTATTTTTAGAGGTAGACATTATGTTACTTTTTTAATTTGAAGCGGCGGTAGCCTCATGGCTAAGGCATCGGTCTCACAATCGTGAGGTCGTGGGTTCGAATCCTGCTCATTATACTACCGACGCGACGTGAACCCACTCCTAACACAAGTCATAGAGCTTAGCTGGAGGGGTTAACAGGATTGCTAGTAATGTTGGGTCACCATCCCATATTGTTAGTTATCTAAAAAAAATGTTACGTATAATCTCTTTTTACCTACATTATAAGCATTCGGTCAACAAATAGGTACTATGCCTACATCTATAAAACGTATGCGACTGTTGTTATGTAGACGTTTAGTAAACTTATTTGTTACGTATTAAGCATTCATCGGTAAGCCATCTGATGTCATTATTCTGTGGAATCTAATAACTTATTCTTAAACATTGCTTTGAGGTAGGTGCTTACTTGGTATTTGGGTCTATGGATGACGACTACCAATACTTTGATCCGTGAACAATGTATGCCTTTTGCTGACATTGGAAACTTACTTTAGCCACATAATCACATTTTCTTTAGATATTCTTACTCGCAGTGATGCTGTTTGCATTAAAACAATTACTTGCTGAGTGATCCAGCTACGCTTGGTGTTCTTTCGAGGTTTTTTAATTGATGACAGAATTGTCTGATCATCTCAATAAATAAGTAAAGATTCCATAAGAATATTTTTAATTTCTGTGTGAAATGGCCAACTTTTGTGTGAACACAAATAAACTACTTACATCCTTTTTGACCATAGCCTTTTTCTTCGCTAAGGTCACTTCAGTGTACGCTCAGCTTTCAAATTTATACTAATATTATAAAGAGGAAAGATTTGTATTCTTGTATGTAACGAATAAACTTAAAAGCTAATAGACCGATTTTAGAAACGGCGAGGCGTCCGCTAGTATCAAATAAATCGACATTACTGGCCTGATATTATATCAGGCCAGTAATGTGATGGTTATAGGGGAAATTTTAGAGCACACACAATAGTGGTCTATTGATTATTTTATTGTCTTTGTAAACAGGATTCCATTGTGTCCACTTCCTAAATAACTTACTGTTATTTTCCCATCATTTTGATCCAATCGTTCGAATCGAAGAAATTTCTCAAAATAACTTTTTTAAGAAAAATGAACCGCCATTAAAAAAAAAACAATATCAAGCTAATCGCCGAATGCAAATTTCGCTGACCTACTTCTATGTTAAAATCTATATGTCTGGTGTTTTATAAGGTAGGACAACGTTTTATACACCTAAACCTTCTCTATACATACTGAAATACAGGTTAAACAGAGAACTACCTTTTTTGAATTCGGTTAAAAAAGCGTTCGAGATAATACCTGATATCATGCAGGCAGTCTTGCCATGTCTAACAAACTCTCTGCTTAAATGATTTAATCCCCACCATATTTTAATTTTATCGGTGTCATAATATCACTCCTCATTATTTACCAGCGTCGATTTAATTAGAAAAGATGTCGGTAGCCTATAAAACGTTCCAAATTAAGTCAACAGTGGCGATATTACGTTTTGTTGTGAAATTTATATCTTACGGTGTGATCCTCGATCCAAATTTAGTGATATGATTCATACTGA
Organism: Herminia tarsipennalis; assembly: GCA_945859575.2. Taxonomy (NCBI): domain Eukaryota; kingdom Metazoa; phylum Arthropoda; class Insecta; order Lepidoptera; family Erebidae; genus Herminia; species Herminia tarsipennalis. Next base: position 7,715,127 of record OX243843.2, on the reverse strand, counting down.
ACAAGTGGAACCTCATTAACACCTACTGAAACACTGTTAATGAGACATTGACTTGATTTGACTGCTACGGAATTTAGTATACCTATATCAATCATTAAAATGACAGAGACACCAAGTTTAGGGTATTGTTATAACAAATGTCTCGAAAATATGGTAGTTAACTGTCGAATTAAATTAGTTTCTATTAATAATCGTTATGCTGCATTCACACGCTTCCGTTTAAAGCAACATTCAACGGGTACGAATATGAGTATAAGCGTGAAAATGAACTCCCCGCTTGTTTTTGAACAGCTTGGTTAGCCTGCCAGCCCACGCACAATGGCCCAATTAGAAGGCTAAGTGCGGTTGTCTTGTTCGCCCAGGTAAAACTAACCAACTAGTCTGCCAGCCCAGGCAAAGATACTTGCCGTGCTATAACGCAACTCGGAAAGCAGCCAACGATCAATCAACTTACTATTGCCAAATCTGTAACAATAAATGCTTGGCCAAGAAGATGAATTTTAAAAATACTTTAGTAACAACATTATAAACTTTTTTCGCATTATCAATAAAATGGAACGTCAATCTACGAGTATAATCAAAATTCAAAATTCTTTATTCACATTAGGATGCAAAACAACTCTTGTAATACGTCAGGATTCTACATGTACATGTAATGCAAAGGCCTAAGTTCGCAAACAATAGGTAAAGCCGGAGAAAAGAATCTTTTGTTTTTTTTTTTTTGTTATTTATATAGCGACGGAGGCTTTGCAATCAGTCATAGACTATGAGCAAATTGGATGAAGATAGGTTATCGTGCCGAGTATCTCTCATCAGAAATATCTCCTCTTGTAATTATGACTAGATTTAGTCATGTTCCAGGATCACACGCCGTTTTAGTCTCGTCTCTTGGTTAACTTTCATCAGCTGACGGGCGAGTTCATTTGGGTGGTTTATTAGTATATTATTGTAGGTCTGTGTAGATTTTCGAATCTCTTCCTTTACTGTGTTTATTTCTAAATTCTCGTGGATCTCTTTATTGGTAATGAACCATGGGGCATCAGATATATTTCTTAAAATGATGAATTGATGTTCTGAAGTCGTTGTAGAATGTTAACATTTGAATCATTGGCACTTCCCCATAGCTGAATACCATACATCCAACATGGTTTCAAGATGCTTTTGTAAATTAATATTTTATTATCAATAGAGAGTTTTGCGTTCCTTCCTAGCAGCCAATGCACGTTCCTGTATTTAATGTTTACCTTATCTCTCTTTGTTTTTATGTGTGCCTTCCATGTTAATCTTCGATCCAAGTGTATTCCAAGGTATCTGACTGCATCTTTTTGTTGTAATAGGTTATTGCCGAGAGTGACAGGTGGGCAGTTGTTACGTCTTAAAGTGAAGGTAACTTGCATGGATTTGCTGGAACTGCCTTTTATTCGCCACTTGTTTAACCAGGTATTCACTGCACCTAGTCCTTTTTGTAGTCTTGCAGAAGCTATATTTTGATCACTATTTCTAGCAAGGATGGCTGTGTCATCTGCATAGGTGGCCACTGTTGTTCCTGATACTTCTGGCAAGTCTGAGGTAAAAATAGTGTACAATATTGGGCCAAGGATAGATCCCTGGGGTACACCTGCTTCTATTTCATAAAATAAGGATATGAAATTACCCTCTTTCACCTGGAACAGGCGGTTTGACAAGTATGATGCCATTAGTAGGTAATAACTGTGGGAGATATTTGCTCTGATTTTATAGAGGAGCCCATTATGCCACACTTTATCGAACGCCTGTTGAATATCCAGAAATGCCGATGAGCAATATTCCTTTCTTTCAAAAGTTGTCCTTATAACATTGCATACTCTGTGAGTCTGTTCTATTGTAGAATGGTGCTGCCTAAAACCAAACTGGTGGTCAGGTATAGTTTTATTATCCATGAGCATTGGTATAATTCTAGATTTAAGCATTTTCTCAAATAACTTCGAAAGTACTGGTAACAGGCTAATTGGTCGATAAGAAGTAATTTCGTGAGCTGGTTTTCCCACTTTATGTATCATGATAATGTGAGATACTTTCCATATACTCGGAAAATATTGTACGCGTAGGATTCCGTTAAACAGGGTTGTTAGAAAAATAATAGCCTTTTTCGGTAGTTCCTTGAGCACTTCAGAATAGAACCTGGCAATAAAAACTCGCGGCCACTCTTTTCAAATTGTCAATTTTACAATGTTTGAATGTTTATAAACTTGATATGGGGGTAAGGGTCTGCGACTAATATACTATACACCAATCACAAACGTAAAAAAAACAAAATCGGGTCATCCGTTCGGGAGCTACGATGCCACAGACAAACACACACATACACAGACACGTCAAACTTATAACACACCGTCGTTTTTGCGTCGGGTGTTAAAAACGAATACGAATTTGTAAATATCAACATCATTATGTTATGATATATTTTGTTCGTAAATTGTTTTTTTTTAACCTTCATACAACCGTTGTATCGTCGCCAAACAAATGTAGGTGTGGCTTAATATATAAAATTTAATGTGAGGGAATTTAATTGATCCACAAACAGCCAATAGCGTTCCACCGTAGGGTTATTAAGTTGTCGTTAATTTGTAGGTATTAGCCAATTTGCATACACATACATACATACATAATTATACGTGTCTGATGATGTGAATGTCTGTTTTATTTTGAAATCGCGCATAGTGCAAATCTTGTTTTATACCATGGACGCAAAATGAAATATAAAACAAAATGAATTTATATAAGGTAACATAACCTAAAAAAACTTATAATCTAAAAAAAAAAGATTTGATTACATTATTATACTACTATTATAGAAAAGGGTGTTGTAAGTTTGAGTTTACATCTGTATGTATGTCTCTGTACTAATAGCACTTATAAAAATGGCCGATGTGTCAAATGAATTAATGAGTTTTCTTAGAAAGATAGTTTAATCAGAATTGTACATAATTTTGTTGAATTTGTTTAGCTGCTTTTATGATAATCAGCATATTTTTTAAACCTTCGTTTTGTTTAATTACTCGTGCATATTTTCTGAATAAAAAGTAACCTATCTGCAGACTATAATCTATATACCTAAGGATATTGGGCAATTTAATGCAAAAAAATCCCCATTTTAAAGCCAGTTTAATACATTTTTTAAATATATCAAAAATAATAATTAAGAAGTATATTATGTATTACAATATATCGCCCAATCCCAGTAGACTTACCAGTTGAACTACTGAGAGTTTCCATCCCAAAAGACTTACCGATAGTAGACTTTGCTGGTGTAATTTTTTTTCCAATAGTTTTACTTTATAAAAATGTATAAAACATAGACGTCGTATTTGATAGACAAGTAAGAAAAAACCCGGCAAGTACATATCGGACCATGCAGGCATGCACAATGTAGGGTTTCGTAGCTACCTGGCACAATAATGCGGTATAAGAAATGGGCTTACAGTTGTTTTTGTTTCATATTACTAGCAACGAAAAATATACCTATATTGGTTGAACAACAACGAGTAATAAAAAAGAGGTATGTAATAATAATTTAATAGACTTTTATAAGTCATCATGGTGGATTCACACGCTCGTTCTTAATCTGATATTCGACGGGCAGGAACACGAGAGCGAGTGTGAATTTGCTTGAATGTTGCTGCTCGGCGGTTTATGAACGGCTTGTTTGGACCACGGCCGCGCCGGCCCTTGTCGGACGGCCGTGAATCTATGACAATGATACGAGTAATATCTAAAAAAGGCAGCTGGCGTAAGGTTGACACTTTCGTGTCTTGCCCATGAAAGATAGTTTGTCATCTTACCAGATTATACCTTTTTCACCTTAACAGCAATGCCGCGTTGCTATTGGGTACACCCATGATAGGGGTCCTACTTATTATGGGGGGGAGATTAGGGAGTTGACCTTCACCCCTCACTGAAATAGATACACAGTATACATTTGGCCGGTGTATTATCAATTGTACTAACATTTAAACTTTCGCGTTGCATGATTATAACTATTTATTATACGGAAATTAACGCGCATTATTTCGCTTAAAATTGCTTGACATTTCGACCAGGTTGCACCGGCCGTGGTCACATGCAAACTGTCGCAGCGATGTTAACTGTGTCCGGGCCTTACAGAGTCTTAACATCGCTGCGGCAGTTCGCTTGTGACCACAGCCAGGTCGAATCGTCAAGCAATTTTAAGGTAATGAATGCGTGTTAATTTCCGTATAACAAATAGTTATTATCAATTGTACCAGCTAAACCCCCCTGAAATAATTAAAAGTTGGATCCCCCCCCCCCCCAATTATGCTCTGAGCTTTCCCCTATGTTACAAAACAAATAATTGTACAGCATTATAGTAGGCAATGGTATCTATCAATCTTTAAGCGGGGCATAAAGTTCGCAATCTCATTTCATCCTGTTCAGCCGTTCTAGCTTGATTGATTAAAAAACAATAATTCACTAAGATTCATTTATTTTAGTACCAAAAAAAGGGTCGCTACATATCTGACTGAAAATCGGTCGCGTAACGTCAGAAAAGACAAATATACAGTAAAACATTTAACCATTTACACCTAACTGATGATGCGTTAGTACTTATACTTCATATCGAATCAATTCGTAATTTATTCGAATACCCAGTGTCATTTATATTATAAAAGCTAAATTTTAAGTTATCATTCATTTAGTAACATCTTACTTCACATTTGTCAAAATCGATAAGATATAGCGAGTTTTAATTGATCGATATACTAATTGAAATCATTGATCATTCGATAGGCAATTTAATTAAACACATATGATTAATGGCTACAGGTCTGACCTGCTCAACGTGTTCTATGTGAAGAGAATTAAGCACCATGGTTCCAATATTGGCCAATTTTGTAGATACTAGCGTTTGCCGTGGCTTTGCCCGTGTTATGTTTGATTTTTAGGATTCTGTTCCTCAAAAGAAATAAAACGGAACCCTTATAGGATCACTTTCTTGTCCGTCCATTCGTTCGTCTGTCTGTCAAGACCCTTTATCTCGGGATTGCGTGAAGGTATCGAGTTAAAATTAAAACCATATACTCAGTCTACAGTCCCTTAAAGCTGTAAAAAATCAAACTTCTACATACATACATACATAACAACCCATATGATGTCCCACTGCTGGGCACGGGTCTCCCCAGTAGAACCTACTTATTAGTTCCTGGGGGTAATTGCCATAATCGCCACACTTGGGTTGGCGATCGCAGTAAGGCTTTAAGTACGCAGAGGACGCTGCTGCCCGTCCTCCCGTGTGACATCCCTTAGTCGCCTTGACGACACTCACGAGAAGAGATGGGGTGGCATTATTCTTAAGCCGGTGCCACACAGCACAAACTTCTAAGTTACTTAAAACTATTTATAATAAGTATGTATCTACAAATTTGTACGGAACCCTCTGTGGGCGAGTCTAACTGGCACTTTCCTGTTTTTTATAGCCTAGATGTTATTTTGATGTATTATCTACATTACTGTTAAGTTCTATCAAAATCTGTTTAGCAGTTTTTGCGTAAAAGAGCAACAAACATCCACCAATCCATCCTCGAAAACTTTCGGTATTAAATATTAGTACGATACAGTGTATTACGTCTGTCAGTGATGTTACTTAGTAATTGTTTTAGTTTGTTTTATCTGCACGAATGAAGCAACATTGGAACCATTTGATTTCTACATGGTACAAAAAACGGGCAAGAGCATGTCGGACCACTACATTTGAAAAAATACGATCTGTATAAGTGGGCACTTACGTCCTTTTGTTAAGAAGTGCAGTTTTTCGCCAATAACTTAAAGATGGTATGCTTTAGATGGATGGTATATCTGGTCATATTGAATATAATTTTAGTTGAAAGTTCATAAAGAAGAAGAAAAATCGTTTATTTGCCACAGATACAATTAGCTACTTAAAAACAAATGAAATTACAACTGACTAAGTACTTGCATGTCGTATCTGCGACAAACGAGGTTTACACTTAGCTTAAATGCCATGTTGTGGCATGAGCCATAACACAGCGCTGGTTTTCAGTGTGAACCCCAAGTGACGTCCGAGAGCGTTACCTTTGTATTTTTTTTAATTTGAAAAGAGTTGTCGCGAGTTTTTATTGCCTCGTTCTTTTTTCCGGCTTTGCTTATTGCGCACAGGCATTATAATATATGTACATGTAGAATCGACTTTTTACAAGTGTAGTATTTTGCTTTCTAGGTGAATAAATAATTTTTATTTTTGTTATTCACTACAAGGGTTCCGGTTCCAGAACCCTAAAAATGTGAAAAAAAAAATCACTAAAGACATTTGACTGTTTATTTTAAAATAATTAAATTAAAGATATTTGGAAAAAAAACTGATTCTTTTTCCATACCTACACGTCAATATAAACGTTTACCTAATAGGGCGTAATTTCTAATTTTTATACATAATTGCTTTTTTAGGTAGTTATAGTAGGTAATAGTTATAGTAGTTATAGTAGGTTATTATTCGCAAGCGGCTTCCTATATATATATGTCTTACTGGTGTATTGAATAGCTATTTATTTCATTATTTTGCTCGGTAACTCAGAACGTACGTCAAAATTTCATCTGTCAATTTATTGTTATGTCGGTGGTCACCCAGTGGTCGAAATTCGACTATAATTAATTAACATTTACATTTTTTTTTGTATTAGCATTCAGCACTCCTTCTCTATATAAACTATAAGTGTGCAAAATTTCATATTCCTCCGTCCGCGAAATTATCGGTAAAAGGGGTACAACCTTTATGCTTTACTTATTTTCTATACTAATATTATAAAGCTGAAGAGTTTGTTTGTTTCTTTATTTGAACGCGATAATCTGAGGAGCTACTGGTCCGAATTGAAAAATTATTGTACTGTTGGATAGCCCATTTATCGAGGAAGGCTATCAGCTATTCTTTTTCTTTAAGACGACTCACGCAGTAGGGTACAAGCCCTGTGTCGCGGGGGACTTTATAATCCTACAAGTCACGTACACAAAGTACACCCAGACTCATAACAAAAATTTGTGGATCACACAAAGTAGTCTCCCGTGTGAAAATCGAACCTTCGACCTCTTGTGTAGCAGTCGGACACACTCCCACCGCACCACAGAGGCAGTCAAATTCTCTATATATCATCACGCTACGACTAATTGGAGCGGAGCAGCAATGTAAAATGTTTCCAAAATAAGCGGCGTTAGCCTAATGGCTAAGGAATCGGTCTCGCAATCGTGGGGTCGCGGGTTCGAATCCTACCCATTATACTACCGACGCGCGACGTGAACCCACTCCTAACATAAGCCTTTAAGCTTAGCTGGAGGGGTTAACAAGATTGCTAGTAATGTGGGACTCAATCCCACATTACTAGTTATCATAAAAAAAAGCGGGGAAAATTTACGCAGACGAAGTTGCGCGGGCCAGCTAGTACATAGATAAATAGACGTGAAAGCTGTTAGTTGATTTTAATTTGACAAAGTTAAGTTTAAGCAAAACAAAGCATTCATAATTCTCTGTTGGAACTTTACCGAAAATAAAGTTTATCAAACTCTCGCGATTTGTACCCATTATGAGTCTACCCGTGACCACGGCCGTTGCAATACGGTCGAAACGTCGGGCAATAAACAAGGTATTCTACCTTAAATTATTCACGCGATTATATATATATTTTCATAATTAACCGAAAATACTTTGAATATGGAGGAAGTAGTAGAGTTTTTATATTACGTTGTTAAGTTATGACTTATTATTATATTGATGTATAACTTCTGACTCTTGAACTATCGCCATCAACTTTGAATACCCAACAATTGAAAGTTTACTGCATTAGGAAGGTGAACTCTAACCTGGCGTTGTAAAATTTACGGCGACAATACTGCGACTAATTTTAACTGCATAATTATTCTTTTATAGTGAGCAGTAGTGGCCACTGGTAACGGGCCTGGCTTGCGAACTGTAGGTCGCAGTTTCAAAATCATGGCAGTCAATCGCATAGTTTCTGTAATTTGTTTCATAGCCACTAATGAAAAGTTTTTTTTTTTTTAATTGTGTATTTCCGTTATGATATTTTTGTAATATCATGAGGTAACACACAGGAAATCCACTAATCCTCAAAGCGGTTTTTTTTTAATATAAAAGACGACTCCCGAAGTAGGGTACAATTCCTGTGTCGCGGGGGAATTTATAACCATACAAGTCACGGATACAAAGTACACCCTGACTCGGAAAAACAATTTGTGGATCACACAAAGTGGTGCCCCGAGGGGGATTCGAATCCACGACCTCTTGCGTAGCAGCCGGACACAGTCCCACCGCACCACAGAGGATTATTCTCTTCTTATTCCTTATTGATGAATGTAGGCCCGTACCATTACAATATAATTGCGCCATAACACATTGTATCTGTTTCTACAGTGGTAATGTTATAATATGTTTGATTAAGTAATCTTTTCTAGTCAGAACATTAGTATGTACAAAACTACAAAATCATGCTTAAACTTATTTTGCTTAGGTACCAGTGGCGGAGCGTCCTTTACACCATTACTTTCGGCTTCCCTTTGGATTGCAGTTACTTAGTATTATAGGTACAAAGAACCATGTCTAGCAAGATATATTTTTGTATCGAGTTACCTTAGAAAAATTAACCCTTCGCTACTGTTAGGTACTATATTCGGCCGATGTAGTTAAGACACCTACTGTATATCAATCAATCCATGTACATTTACTCAATGTTTTCATCTGTCAGCATTATACCCGTAAGTTAAGCTGTAAGTTGGATCAGTCGGGTATGATGAAGTTGCTATAATTATGCCTGGGACCATAAGGCAAAACCTTAAAACCATTGTAGTAATTTTTATAGGCATTTCTTGCCAATTATTTTATAAATACAATAATCGTTTTTTTAAAAGATAGAAAACCATGGCAATACATAACGTAGATATAATAGAAAAACATTTTATTAATTTAAATAAGAGACATAGGAAAATCCGCCAACATTTGCATAACACGCGTGTCTAATTTAGTTTTTAATTAAGAACGCATTGCCGTAGGCTTTAATTGTACGTCATAATTATTGTAATTATCGGAAGTTTCAATAATGAAATCATTAGAATATCTCCGTGAATATAATGAATATGCATTATTATTTTGATTAATTAGGTAGTTAAATATCCTATTACTAATCCTGCTGCAAATCCTCATACCTACGTATTTACTGGCATATTGTAATACCAATCTTGAACTAATACGTTATTATTTTACGTAGAATGCCATACGTACCGCATTTTAATGTATTGTAGGCGTAAATAAACTGTTTAAATTATACAAAATTACATACATATGTATGCCATATGTAATTGCCTTAATTTCATATAATCAATATCAATTTTGTCCACAAATTTAAGACGTTTTAAATTAAATATGTTATTATACGCCGACTCTGATGATTCGCTTGCAAAAATAACTTTTACTAATTTCCATTAATTTGCGATTATAACGGTATTATTGGCGGTGACGTATCCTATGTGACCATGAGAGGGTTATGTAAGAACGTCATTTGGCTACCTACCCACAATAGTTAGGGTTATGACTAACCAAATTACATGTCTCAATATGGTCTTGTGTGACTATCCTATTTGGTAATCTAAGAAAACAGGTGAGTCTTGGTGAATACCAATTACAACATCTTGTACAATATGTATATTTTTAACCCGTTAATGTGTTGTTATGGGTTGTTATGTATGTGTTGTTAGGTATCATGTACCCATTTGATTTATGCCATTTAAAAAATATAAAAAGGTAAAAAAAACTGCTACTAGTAAACAAAACAGTACCTGCTAGTACAGACAAAGTATATAATGAATAAATAAATACCTACTGGACAAATAAATTCGAGTCTCACTGTATTTTATTAGGATTCCGTAAGCAAAATGGCAAAACGGGACCCCTATAGTTTCAAATACAATAATTGCATTTTTTGAGGATTTGAGGTCTAGTAACATAGTCCCCGGTCTGGCTACCACCCGGTCTGGACTTCAAATTTTTCGATCTTTCAAAGATGCAATTATTGTATTTGTAAAGTAATTGGCAAGAAATGCCTATAAAAATTACTTCCTTATAGTTTCGTCACGACCGTCTGGCTGTCTGTCGGTTCGTATGTCACAGGTATTTTAGTCAAAGACTACTCAATGAATATTGATTAAATTTGGTGAAAAGGTTTAGCCGCTTTTTAGTTTGATAGCTAAATCATAACAGAAGCTGAAAACATTTTTGCAGCACGCAGGTTTTTTTAAAAACGATTTAAGGTTTCTAATCAAATTTTTTTTTATGTCATAAATTGTGTCCCCATATCTTTTGAACTGTAAGACCAAAAAGTATGAAAAAATCACAAAATATAAAACTACGATTATTTTGATATACCCTCGCAGAGTTATTGCCGAAAAACAGCGTTTCTCGACAAAAGGCTGTAAGTGCCATGAACATACGCTCTTCTGCTGCTACATATATTAAAATCTATTTTTTTCATAAGTAATGCATTTATTTGTAATAACGACTGCGGAACCCTACACTGAGCATGGTCCGACACGCTCTTGCCCGGTTATTACTTTTAGCGACAAGAGTAGTGAATTATTAATAGTAACTGCTAAAAGTGTTGAATTTCAATATTATTATCACATAACAAATAATTATTATTGATAGAAGATTAATAATGTTCAATTAATCATAATTACCATAACATATACATAGTTATACTTATTATTTTCTGCGTAGTTAGATAATCTTCATTGATATTATCAGCTTTGTCTGAAATTCATTATGAAATTCAGACATTAATAATTAGTTTTTGTTTATATTTACTGCACATATTTTTCCATGCTTGCAAAAACTGTCATATCTAGCGACAGCCCTGATCAAGGACTGCATTCAAATTATGCGCTCACTATAAAGCTATGAATGTACAACATATGTATACTTAATGAATCACACTATATAACGAAATTCAAATGACGTAGAGTATTACGTCACCTGTCGAGTCTACGACTGATATAGTCTGTTACAGGGTTACTCACCTCAACGTGGGGGATACTATGCGATCCGATTATGTATATACACATACTTCGAATATTTTTCGTATTAGTTTTTATGATTACCGAATTGTTGATTAACATTTTATATCATTGTGTAATAAAAACTGTTGGATTGTTTTCGCGTTATGCGATTGTAATGTGTCATTTATGTTACAGGTAGAAAGTTAATATTTAGTTTTTATGTAAATTTTACTTTGTTATTGAAGAATTCTTAGTTTAATGTGGCAACTTTGAATTAAAATTAATAACAATCGTATTTTTTCAGAATTAAAAACGTGTATAATTGAAACTAAAAATACACGCTTGCTAAAAGTCAGAAACAAGATACCTTTCAAATTTAATATTATGCAGTCGGAGGCACGATATTAAGTTCGACAGAATTCATGAATGCCTCCGACGATGCAATAAGAAGTATTTGTGTCATTATTAACGTTGTTTTTTCAGTGATTTGTCACTGAAAACTTTTTAAACGTAAGGATTATATATATTTTTTAATTCGCCTTTTAATTTGATACCTCATTCGAGGGTCATCGAAATGTTTCTTTTTCTCATATTAAACCGCATAAATCCCGTCATTTTTTAAAGAATGTTATGTTTTTATATTATGGTATTAGAGGAACTGCGCTAAATCTTTTTCGCTCGTACTTAGCGAATAGACAAATGTACGTAGAATTAAAGACATTTGACGACAATAACTGTCTAAAAATTCACCGATCGCAGATGGTTCATGTAAGCAAGGGCGTACCTCAAGGATCTATTTTGGGCCCTATACTTTTTTAATTTTTACTAATGATTTAATTAATTACATTGAACAATTTGATTCTGATATTAGCCTAGTTGTTTTTGCTGACGATACCAACGCGATCATTAGTTCTAAACGCATAGAAGATTTGAGCACAAAAATTATGTACTCAGTGACACTTGCGTCATCAAGATGAATCTAATGACGTATCATTTATTAAAATCGGTTGAACCGTTGAGGAGTTATGAGCGGACATAGGAACATTCGAAGGATATAACATACATTCATACACACGCGTCACACAGATTATCCTCTTCCGCAGTCGGGTAAAAAGGACCGTGTATAAAATTTAAGTATCTACATATTTTTTCAGCGGATACCATAAAAGCCCGCCAAGAACTATACTGTTATGCAGAACTGAGTCACAAAGTACAAATATTCATTCATGCGTCTACGCAAACTTCAGAATGAGTTTCACGCTACCTACGATCCGACTCTAACAGAGTGTCTCATTGTGGCTTTACAAGAAAAAAAAACCAACGTATTTTCTAAGTTACAACAGGAAGAAAAGGCTGAATCACAATGACCTTTGCCATCGTCATCCGCGTTAAAAGCGTCAGCCCGCCCACAAAAGTCTATGAATCAGGGTGCCTGCCCAAAATCGGTAAAGTTACGACACTAGAGCAAATGTGACTTATTGCATTACTGGCGCAATGGCAAAGACGAAATTATTTTGTAAATTGAATGAAATAGAAAGTCTATTCTTTAAGCAACGGGTGTTTCCAAGGCACACTAGGTAGAATTGAGTAATAGTTAGCAGATATACGTATGTAATGACGAAGCGACGGTGTCAAAAGATGCTTCGAAGATACTGCTATGGTAGGTACCTAATGAGCTGCCGATAGGTAAGCTTTATACGCCGAACTGAGTTAATCCTTACATATCAATGGTATTTACTTAACAAATCGGAACTCCGTCATATTCTACATTTTTTTAGAAAACGACCTTATATTCTCGATTCTTTAAAATGTACTAAATCCTAGCTTTTTCATATATAATCGAAACCAAAAGTGACTGAACTGAAATGCAAAATAGTTCCTTATGAAGCAATGCTAGCACTAAGAAAGTAATTTTCGATATTTCAATTTTAGATACAGACATTTTTCCAATCTTTAAACCGCGAGCGAAACTGCTAGCAGGAGCTTATAGGTATTCTCATTTCCAAGCAAACAATATTACGATTATTGATCTTAATAAAACTATGCCAAATGTAGAAGGGATGTTCCCTAAAGCCGGATTTACGTTTTCCATTTTTCATGCTACAACATTATGGCGCTCATAGTCGTAGGAGGCATGAAAGTCTTGCTAGGAATTTTATTGTATAATAAAATAACTACGTTTGGTATGAACATAATGTTCAAGCAGCTCCTAACTTGTTTATTTTGTCTCAAAGCAGTAACAATTTTAAACTTAAATATTAGTAAGTGATGTTTAGGCGGTGAGGTCTTGAATTTAGATTTTCTAATCTTGTCTCGATGGATAACGATGATATTATACGGTAGGTACAAGCATAATAATTACTTTAGCAGTAATCTGGCAATAAAAAGCCCTGTAATTTCGCTATAAAAATCTGGAACTATGTCGTTTCGTACTGGACGCTTCCAGAAATTCCTCTCACACATGAGCAAGTTCTGGCAAGAGCCTTCCACTGAGATGCACAAAATAACCAGTCCACATATTACATAATCAGCACAATAATTCAAGATTTGTTTGGATAAGTCAACAAAAAATGTTAAATAAAAATAATTTAAGGTTGAATTTAGATTCAACCTTTTCAGCTTCTTAAAAATGAGTGACGTTTGAGTAATCTGCCGTTAGTGGCAAAAATGAGTTATGATTAGGTATTCTTCCGTTAGTGGCAAAAATGAGTAACGATTAGTTATTCTGCCGTAAGTGGCAAAAATAAGTGACGTTAGATATTTTGCCGTTAGTGGCAGAATACCAGTAATTTTTGAGAAGCCGCTAATTCTTCTGATGTCACTGCAACTTAAAGGTAAATAGTAACAATATAAATACTTTTAAACGCGACCCAAAATTAGGTGGCAAAATTCAGTATCGTTTACTCTTTCTAATAATTTACGTTCTTGTACTTTTCACGCATGAACCGCTTATCTGATTACCATATTTTATAATTTTACATGTTTCTGTAATAAACAGTGAATGGGGAATTAATTCGGGAGTTTGCAAAGATTTATCGCGATACCGACATTCACGCGAGTTCAGCCGCCGGCAAAAACTAGTTATCGACAAAGGCGATCTGTGGATGTTCAAATTATTTAAAATTACATTTACTCAAACATAAGTAAAAAAATAGTAGGTACTGTATTACTATAACAATAATAATACACACAAAACTATCTGATCCCAAACTAAGCAGAGCTTGCACTATGGAAACCAGATGAAGATAAATACATACATATTAAAAATATATAACACCCAGAAACATAATTAACAATCGTGCTCATCACACAAAGTTTTATCCTGGGTAGGGATCGAACCCACGACCTTCGGTTTAGAAGTCAGTCAGGGCAACCACTAGGTGAACAGGCCAATCAATTGTTATTCTATATGTTACAGTAAATATGATTAATTCGATTATGCATAATAGCTAGTCATTATTAATAATGACAAAGTCACGTAGTAAATATGACAAAGTATTCATTTTACGGGCTATTATTCATAATGGGTAGTTGATCTTAAGAAGAGTATTGATGAACTGTCAAGTTTGTATGAATCAAACTTTATCGTCCAGATCTTATTATTCTACTCTGTCGAGAAAGTACCGGGAAACGATGCACAAAATGTTAGTTATTCCTCTAAATTTATTTTATTGCCTTCAAAGTTTGCCAATGAATAAAAAACGAAACAAAAAAAAACGAATACAATATAAAAAAACGAAACATTTATACGTTTTTTCCGGAATTGAGGTCAGTTCGCGTAGCGAATTCTCCTCTATATCTTCTACCAAATGGAAACGAGTGTGGTAATCTAAGTTTAAGAAAAAGAGAGAAGTCATCTGGAGCCATAATATCTGGTAAACAAGGTGGTTACCCGATAGTATTTGTTGAGCTTAAGGTCAGACATTCGTTCACAAAGATGGCCTTGTGCGAAGGCGCTTTATCGTGGTGCAAAATTTAAGAAGTATTTTTCACAAATCTAGCTTTATTCGCCGAACTTGCTCTCTTAAACACCGCTTTGACCTTCCGGCAAATATTCCGAGTGCACAACACCCCAATAATTAAAGGAAACAATGTCAAACTCGTAAACTCATATTTCGTCATCAGTAACAATGCGTTTCATGAATGTTGAGTCAGAATTGAGTCGTTCTAGAATGTCCTCAGCGCCTCTTAAGCGATTGAGTTTTTGGAGGAAATTAAGGTCTTTTGTGACTAGCCAAGCGCCAACCTGTTTCATTCCCAATTGATTATTTGAAATGGTATGGATCGACTCGTGAGGCACAGAAAATTCAGCGGCTTTTAACTTGAATGAGGATTTACAGTCACTATTTCCTTCACTTTTGCGACGTTAACTTCAGTTGATGACGTTGATGGCCTATTAGAGTGAGGCAAAGTTTCCATCACGCCGTCCGCTTTTAAACGTTTTGTACCACTCATCACGATTTTTTTATAAAATCGATTTACCGTAAGTTTTCTGTAACCTTTTCAGGGACTCCAAACACAAAATTCCATTGGCATTGCAAAAATAAGACAAACTCTTTGTTTGATTTTTTTGTCCATTATGAAATTCGCAATACACACTAGAAATTAGCACTGTATTTAATCTAAATAACAGATGCAACTCAAATTCCGTGGCAAAATGGAAAACAGTTGTGCGAATCTAACAACAGAACAAAACAAAAATTTAATTTCGAACCATAAACTAATCATCCATTCCGATACTTTTTTGACTGAATGTGTATAAATTCATCGGAAAATTTATTGTATACTAAGCTCATTGCTGCTGCATACGAAGAAAAATACCAGACTCCGGATATAAAATCATAGAAAGTGCAGAGGAGAATGCGGCGCGCATAGCATATCATAGCGCAACGCATCGCTCAGTTTCTGAACATGTTCTAAATAATTCATTTTAAGCGATATTGTTGTGCTATGAACTATATGCCATTAAAATGTAGTCTGAAATGCGCTTAACGAATCCATTAGCTATCAATCTATGTATATCCAACTATATCTAACGATTATAAGTTTCGTGAAGGTACATATTTGTACAAAATATTAAGAATGTCATACATTGCAGCATTGGTTAGATACGTAGGTAAGGTTAGTCCCCTATTATATGGAAAAGATTATAATCTATTGCATTTACGGAGAACAGTTTTAGTGCAACTACTGAGATTTTCCTCATTGAAATTCCTAACTACATCTAATTACTGTCTATGTTAATAATAATTATGCAATCCTAGGTATTTGTTGATTTTTATTGAACTAGGACATCTTTAAAAAAAATCTAGCCAGGTTTTTTCTCCTTAATATGATTAAATATGTGCTTCTATTTCCTCTCGCATAAATAAATAAACAACAAATGCTAATTTTAGCAAACTTTTTATTCAACCTAGTTGACATTATATTATTAGTGTTTGTTCCAAGCAAGAATAAATCCCAATGTATTCAGAACTGTAACTCTAATGATTCAATTTAACCCACGTATAGTTATGTATTAATGACATGCCTCTTATAGCGTTAAATGAGAGATAATGGTCCAGGATAATGGCCACTAAACACGGCTTGGGGTTGTAAACTTTTATTTATACAGCCTGCGGCCCACACTGATCCACTATCCTGACTTTCTTACGACACCTAGTGTTCTGTCACTATTCTAAGTGTGTGTCGAAGGTATTAAGAATAAATAGTGTTAGCGTTTAAAATCCTAGCTGTTTGATTATTTGTACATGTTTGGTTCCTCCTTTCAAATATGGATATGTCGAAAGGGCCAGGGTGGCCGTATGAGCTATTAGCGGTTCAATATTCGAATTAACATTATGGTAAACGATCATATGAACGCGGATACCTCGAGCAAGGTAAAGTCTGCCAACTGTACTAATCATTTCAATTACACAAATCATGCAGTGGCATCACTGGCCCTATAACCATACTAAAACTTTGAACATACGACTACAAAAAAATAGCGACGTCTATTGGAAGACATGTTGTCGCTACGACCGCTCGATGACTTACTACCCCACTACCGGCAGTTCAAATGTAAGTGTCAAACTAAAAACACGCCATCTTGCGGCGGCCATGTTTCAATGAGTCAATAGACCTGCTTTTTACCCTTTACGGAATGGAGAAGGTATTTGCGTTTGGGGTGAGATATTGTTTGTGTGTGCACTCGAATGTTGCCATTTATCTCAAATAACGGTTCGTCTTATTGGGATGCGGTTTTCTGTAAAGGGTGAGTAATTTGTCTGCGATGGTAACTCGGAAATACACACTGAAATATTTTAGTTAATTTTAGAGCAGCGATTGGCAGCTCCCGACGAATTTTCTTCGTTCTACTTACCTCTTATTGGCCCAAGGGAAAATATAAAGCTTTTTTTTGTTTATGCTAATGTTTTTTATCCACTTTGAATAGTATTTTTTAAGCGCCATATAAAGCGAATAAAAAACATGCAAATATAAAATGAATCCATAAAATACATGCAAAAGGTTTTAAGTTTATTTTTACACATATTAATAACTAGCTAACCCGCGCAACTTCATCTGCGTAAATTTTCCCCGTTTTTGCAACATTTTTCATTGATGCTCCGCTCCTATTGGTTGTAGTGTGATCATATATAGCCTATAGCATTTCTCGATAAATATGCTATCCAACAGTAAAATAATTTTTCAATTCGGACCAGAAGTTCCTGATATTATTGCGTTCAAACAAACAAACAAACAAACTCTTCAGCTTTATAATATAAGCATAGATAAATCTAGACTTGAATGGAGAATATTTGAAATTTTACAAAGTACCTAATTTTTTAAGGAAAGACAAAATTTGCCAAATTTTGGTTGATACTCAAGTCTCTATCCCTTCCAATAGATAGAAAATATATAATAGAGATTAATAGTAGGAAGCAAAATTTAATAAATTTTAGCGTGTTTGTTAAACAGACCGATGACAAATAGCAGACAAAACCGCGAACGGAAAACTAGACTACAAATAATATTGTCGCGTGCCGAATCGTAATGACAAATACTGACATTCTGAGTAAAGGTAAATCGGAACAAACAGGTAGAATCATAGAATATATATAATTAATTCTACGGTAAGCAAGCAATGACTTTTTATTTGTCATTGGTATGTGCTAACGTATTTACCAATGATAAATCCATTGTTGATTTTAGAGTAATTTTTTCCGGAATATATTCAGCATGAGAATGTTCGTTTTTCTCCAAATTAATGCATTGAGGATTTAAAGAATCCCCGTGTCATGTTTCCACTTACGCCCCTGGGCCTGGTAAGTAACTGCAATGCCAACTGTCTACATGCAGTCCACTGCTAGTCGATAAGGCGATCGGGGCAAAAGTTTATTTGGGGATGACCAGACGATACGCGTCTTACACCAGCAGTATCATTGTCATATTAATCTAAAACAGTGTCAGTCAATTTCATTTTTATTTTAAATTTTGCTTGCCTATTTCGCCTTCTACTAAAAATTAATTCGAATATTACCACGGACCGTCGTATTCTCGTAGTATCTTTGCTGCATGGCAAATAATTTCACTGCTGCATAATCATACTGTGTTGCAGTCATGCCTATATGAAGAAGAGCAGACAATGCCTAGACAAAACTAACGGCATTGAAAGAGCAGCATTTATCTATGCTGACAGAAACTGACTTCGCTTAACCTAAAGTTGATAGAAAAAAAATATATAAAGTGTATTAACTTAAACATTATGATGCAAGTGCTTGGGCAGGCGCATAGCAAGAAGAATAAAATTTCTCCATAAGTAGTAGTAATATGTATGTATTTAGAAATATATAAGTATACTAGCTGTCCCGCGCAACTTAGTATGCGTAATTTCTCCCCGTTTTTGAAACATTTCTCGTCGCTTCTCCGCTCCTATTAGTCGTAGCGCGGTGTTATATAGCCTATAGCCTTCCACGATAAATAGGCTATCCAACAAAAAAAGAATTAACTAATTTCAAATCGGCCCAGTAGATCCTGAGATTAGCGCGTTTAAACAAACAAACAAACTCTTCCGCTTTATAATATTAGTATAGATTTATCAGTTGTCTGGTTACCATAGTACAAGCTCTGCTTAGTTTGAAATCAGATGACGTTGTGTGAGCTGTCCCAAGATATTATTGTTATTATATATATTTTAAGTTTTGTTTTTGTATAAATCTTGCTACATTAAACCACTGCCAAATGTAACCGATACCGGAGTGTGAAGATTATATTGATCGCGAATACGGGATATTTCGCAAATAATGTGAAACGCAATAGTGTAGTGTGATATCGGGTCTATTACTCGCCCTTAAGATTTACAGCCGGTTCAGCCACGTAAACTCGTTTGACGTTTACAACAAGTCAATATACCCTATGAAGGCGGTAGAGCACCTAGAAATGAGAATTTCCAATATGCATCCGCAATTTTGGGCCGTGGTTTATATTTAGTTTTCTTGATTTCAACAAAGATCAGTAGAAAACGCAATAGTTATTTTTATTCCAATGTAGCAAACACATGTGAAATCTTTATTCTGCAAAAGACGAAGGAAGTTCGACACGACCGATGGAAGATTAGGCGCAAGATGGCTTGTCCTTCTCTTCGAGCAACGAGTTGAAATAAACGGTCTCTTATCTGTGATACCAAGTGGTAATGTAGTATATCCTCATTTATCGCTCATAATCCTTTTTCTCGAAGTTACCCATGAGGAAATGAAGTCTCACTAAAACATTTCTCATCGTCGATCCCACAATGTCTAAAGACTAAAGTCTTTAATCAGTGCGTCCTACCCGTCATGACATACGGATCCGAAACGTGGACACTGACGGTACGGCTGGTCCACAAGTTCAAAGTCGCTCAGCGGGCTATGGAAAGGGCTATGCTCGAAGTTTCTCTTAGGGACAAAATCAGAAATGAGGTAATCCGACAGAGAACCAAAGTTATCGACATAGCTCACCGGATTAGCAAGTTGAAGTGGCAGTGGGCTGGCCATTAGCAAAAGAACCGACAACCGTTGGGGTAAACGAGTTCTTGAGTGGAGACCGCGGCTTGGCAAACGTAGTGTAGGACGCCCTCAGGCCAGATGGAGTGATGATTTACGCAGAACGGCTGGCAGGAGCTGGATGCGAGAAGCCGAAGATAGAACAAAGTAGCGTGCAATTGGAGAGGCCTATGTCCAGCAGTGGACTGCGATAGGAACTGATGATGAAAACATTTCTGTGAAGATTTTACAAATAGAATAGAATAGTTTACCTCTGTAGACGAATATAAAGAGTCATTTACCTTAATACTAATCCAAGTCATTTTTCGAATGACAAATTTACATCTCATTTTACTGAAATTAAAAGCAATGTATTTTTGACTTACTGAAACTAAATAAATTCGTTATTTCTTTGTTCTTATAACGTCTTGGTAATTTCAATTTGATGACCTACTGTTATTCTTATTATTAGTATACAACTATTCCATGCTAAGTATCTACAAAAATGATGATCGCTAGTTTAATGGCTACAATATAAAGCTTTCTAAAGTGTACAACAGCTTTTTGTGAATTTTGAATTATGACAGTAAATTCCACATTAATAACGGTGAAAATAATATTTCTGTGGTAGGTCCTTATTGAAATGATTATACCTAGTCTGTTACTGCTGATGCTCCTGCGTACCTAAATAAATTTAATATCATTAATTTCATCAATGAACATCTATATCTATACTTACTTTAATATTATAAAGAAGAAAGATTTGATTGTTTGTTTGATTGTTTGTTTGTATTGAATAGGCTCCGAAACTACTAGATGAATTTGAAAAATTCTTTCATCTTTGCGAAGCTACACTAACCCCGGGTGACATAAGCTATTTTTTATCCCTGTATTCCTACGGAAACGGGAACTACGCGGGTGAAACCGCGAGGCGTCCGCTAGTAATCTATAAATAAATAAGAATGTAACGCCCGGTTGTTGTAACATTTGTCAAGCAAAATTCAATTATAGGTGTACCAGAATCTGAAGAAAAATGGGGAAATTATAATTTGGAGATGGTAATACCAAGTTAAGGTAAGTAGGTCTTAGACCTACTAGGACGAACAACTTTTAATCGTTATATTTTTTCATTGAGTAATTATAATTTTAAATAACGGTTCATTATCAATTTCTGCTTCAACAAAACTGAGTATCTTTACTCATCGAACAAAATACATATATTTTGTTAGGCGTGTGTACGTTAGTTTTCTCATTGAATAAAAAAATCTAACGCAACCAACTTCCAAACTTTCTTCTTTCCGTTCCTATCCATTTATGACATACCTACAGCCGTATTTTTATTAAGTACATATAAGAATACACATTTCAACGTAAAGCTAACAAAGGTCATAATGGCTGTAGGAGCCACTGTCAGTTAGTATTGCCATATGAAGATCACAATTTTTTTTATGTCGTTTTATGAGATTATGGTAGGTACTGTATACCTATCTATAGCAACTTTTGTAAAATTGTTTATTAAATTGGACGTAGCTTTTGCTTGGAGCTTCGTCCCCGTAGGATTGAATAGGATCGTGATAAAAATATTATAATCTTCTTCAAGCTAACTCAATATAAAATTTCATCTAAATCATTTCATTATCTTTGAAGACGAGCACGTCTAAACAAATTCTTCAGATATTATAAGTCTATGTTCCTGGGCCTCTATTTATCCAAACCCCGTCTGAACTGCTTGCGACTAGCGAAAGTAGATATATCTGAGCAAATAGTTAGGATTTTTAGGCACTACACAGGAAGTACGAAGAGAAATCAAGAACTTTAGATTGGCTGCCTTGTAACCTAGTTTATCAAAGCCGTACATTTTCACCTAACTTTTTAAAGTGTATACTGTAGTGTAAACGCATTGAGTGTAAGTCTAGCAAGCAATGGAGAGTCCCATTTAATTTCATTGCCTCGTCGCACGGTTTTCTCGATTGTATTCACTTTATGTAGCCCGGTGAATGCTCGGCGTCATTCTGGCTACGTTTATTGAATGAAGGGAAGCACTGCCAGCGACCGATTCGATTTGTTCGAAGAAATGAATGGACAATAACTTGGAGTATAAGTAAATTCTGAAGCTGTGCAAAATGTGAGTGAATAGTACAAGTGTGATAAATTGAAAGTGTCGTTTTTATGTGGTCAGTTTATGATTAGTAAACCAAACAGAGAATATAATGACTAAATTACAAATATGCGTGGGTTATTTATTAATCCATTGTCTGGTCGAATGATATTTGACAAATACCAAAACACCGAGAGTACAGAAGGAAAATTTGAAATACAACGTTATTCTTGGTATAGTATATTATATATTAAATGGTTTATTCAAATAAATTGCTCAGAATCAGTAACACAATCCAATGAGGTAATTTTTGGTCCCTGTTATATTTTATAACTACCTAATTAATTAGTAAATCATAAATAAATTAATTAATAATTCTATCACAATTTAATGTGAAATGTAATCATCACTTATTTTTAATGATATTCATGGATTATGTACCATGCAAAGCATTGAGCACGATTCTGCGATAAACATAAGAAGACTTTAATGGCGAATAATTTTGAAAATTTTCAATATTTCCATTTTCTTTTTTTAAATTATTTGTTGAAGCAAATATCTTATTGGGGTATCCTTATATAATTTGCTTGAGCAACGCACACATCCTTTCCAAACACAGAATCCCAGAATTGGTCCAAAATGTCGTGTCAGTGAGCGATTTCTATGTCTGCGTTGCTCGATTCTGTAGGTATTCTCAGTATTTTGTGCATAAAGCATAAGCCTCTGTGGCGAGGTGGAAGTATATCCGACTGCTACGCAAAAGTATCATATAGTTATAATAGCTGAAGAGTTTGACGCGACGTGATCGTGGAATCGATCCCCACCCAGGACTTTGTGTGATGAGCACGATGGTTTATTCTGTGTCTTCTTCCTAATCTTACCGTAAAATAAACAGCACTGACGATCGAATTAATAAATAGTACAATGCAATTAAATACTATTTGAGCAAGCCTCAACAAATGATTTACACAGTGTGAAACATAATTTCGTAACACAGTCACTTGACAACTCTATACATATCCAAAAGGTCATGAGCGCAGACAGTTAGTCAACGGCAGATGGACGGCGCTACCGGTGCCTATGCTGGTGACACGCCCACCAATATACAATACAGCAACCGGGACAACATGTACTGCAACACTGTACCACTGAAAAAGCAACTAGAATTTAGAATTGGCTATTTGTTAGTAGTCTGGTGAAAGAAACGATTTCTCTGGCCCGGTGACTAAAACAAATTTACCAGCAGGTAAAGGGTTATTAACACTATCATAGCAATTTCAATTTTATTACAGTGCACAGGTGTGTGTACGCAAGTGCACCCTCTATTTTCTCACTCTCATAGCCCGATGGGACGAAAACCTGTCACGAGCGGAGAGAGATTAGGCGCAGGACCGACGGCTTTACGTGCTCTCCGAGGCACAGAGGGATATGACATATTTCGAAAACGGACACCGATCAATGGACCAACAATGGTAAAGTTGCTTAACTTCACAGATATCTCGATCTGCTCCGTAGCCACTGAGTCAGGGACCCGTCATGTAAATGTACCCCTAAATGTACTATCAGACATAAAAAAGTATACCTTTGTATATTTATCTTCGAACTAATCTAACCAATTAATGATGCCTAAGGTGTTTACCTAAATTAAGTTATACGCTTAGATAAACAATAATTCTGTCATTTATTGTGAATATTTTATATATTATATAAATAAATACCTTCGAACACAGCACCAAATGTAGATGAACAATTTAAGAAAAGGCAAACCTACCTTATTAAGAATTTTATAAGCTACGGGTTTTAATCGCGTAAATATTTTATTTTAAGGCTAAATACCTTTGTTTATTGCCCGACGTTTCGACCGTATTGCAACGGCCGTGATCACGGGTAGACTGACGACTGAGTCTACCAATTGCGAAAGTTTACGAACATATATAAACCTACCTTATGTCCTTGTTTGGTACAGGCATTTAGTGCACTAAAAGCCTCCTACAAAGACTTCCACAGCGACTGATTTTGTACATCACTGAAATTTATAACATCACTGTCGCAAAGTTCGATGACCTCCTCAACTTTTGAGCAGAATATGCGCCAGTTCTTATTCCTTGGCTCTCGCGGGGTTTTTTTACTATCACTAGTAGTAGGGTTGCTAAACGATTGTACTAACACGTGTAGCCGTAAAATGTGTCTGCTGTAAAGTACCCATCTAATCATTTGTTTTCACTATGGAAAAGTTGCTATTTAACCCGTTTACTTTATCATACCTGGGTTTTCCCCTGATAGAGTTACCAAGAGCGACTAGGCCGAAGATTTAGGTATATAAATTGTGATAACGTTAAATACTAAATTATCAACAGTATGTTTTTAAATACGCTGTATTGTAGGGGAGTACCCTCGACTTCTACGTCAGTCTGATAATAATATTTGTTTATGAATGAGTCGCTTATAAGACAGTCTGGTCTGTACGTCATCGGATTCGAGTACTGTATCCGTTGCTCCGATTAATTTAAATACACTATACAAATATATCTATACTAATATCATAAAGCTGAAGAGTTTGTTTGTTTGAACGCGGTAATCTCAGGAACTACCGGTCCGAATTGAAAAATTCTTTCACTGTTGAATAGCCCATTTATCGAGGAAGACTTTAGGCTATACAACATCACGCTACGACCAATGTGCAAAAACCAAAAATGTTGCAAAAACGGGGCAAATTGACGCATACGAAGTTGCGCGGGACAGCTAGTCTACAATAAATATCAAATGCAAATGTTTAGATTCATGAAGAAACATTGAATGTGCAGACTTTTGTTGCTTAATAACGCCCAAACTCCTGAACGGTTTTAGTTTTGAATTAAATTAGCATACAAATAGATCGTGTTTCAGATTAACAATGAATATAAACTTTTCATTATTGTTCAACAATTGAGTTCCTGTTCATCATTTCATGAAGTGCATAGGTATTCAGCACCATTCTTTTATTCATAGGATATGCTTTCTTCGTATATGCTTAATTAGTAATGATTTTTGACACAGACGTGTTAAAAATCATTACTAATTTTAAGAAATAGAGGTCTACTATGAAGCTATCACATAATCTATACTAATATTATAAAGCTGAAGAGTTTGTTTGAACGCAGTAATCTCAGGAACTACTGATCTGAATTGAAAAATTCTTTCACTGTTGGATAGCCCATTTATCGAGGAAGGCTATAGGCTATATAACATCAAGCTACGACCAATAGGAGCAGAGCAGCAATGAGAAATGTTGCAAAAACGGGGAAAATTTACGCAGGCGCATCCTTGAACTTCATTCCGTAAAATATATTTTTAGACTACGAGAACTATAAGCTTTTTCATGCTTCCTATTGGTTGGTGACATTACATTTCAAAATGTTACAGTTTCAAATGTAAAATTAGTAATGGAATACTTCGATTGGCTTTAATCATGTCAACGATCAATACATGATGTTCATGCACAGGACATAGGTACTCAAAATCAAAACTCGAGTGTAATTTGTGTTCACACTCTAGTATCTATCAATGAATGAATGGCAAAACGGATTTCCTGAGGTGTGTAGTAATTGACGATAACAATTTTTCGATTCTTAAAGTAATGGTTAGTATTACCTAGTAATATAGAAGTTACGCCCTAACCATCCGTAGATAAAGAAAGATATCAGTGAACGGAAGTAATTGTACAAATACCTAGCTGGGTATAGAGTAGATTGTCAAGTGCCTATTACGTAAGCGTCTCTTCAACAATCCGTCCATATTTGTTGAATGAAGCGGGACGCATGTAGTTTCACAGTTCTTGCAACGGGGAAAGAACCTACGCATTATGAAGGCCCGAAGTGCAGGTAGTTGTGCTTCTCTGAGGATGTACTGCAACCATTACCACCAGCAACTTTTTAATGTAGTGTAGTAGCCATAATATAGCCTGATAAATATATTTTAATGCAAAAGTAACTCCATAAATTATGGAACCATCACAATGTGTAACTACTTTCTATTTTAAAAAATGGTTGCCTGTAAAGCCGGTTTACGGACGATAATTTTACGTGATAACGACATATGAAAACATTGATGAAATTGTAATACAATGCCATCAACCATTCAACATCCACCCATCACACAGTTTACCATGCTTGTGACAGATTTTTTGTTATTGCAATTGTATCGCATGTCGCTGCAATCGCCAGATATTGATGTTGATGACATTGTAATTAACAATTATGCCTGTGACAGGTTTAGTGGACACAATACTTAAGCCTATCAGCAAGCGGAACCGCCATACGCGTTGCTTAGCGACCAGTCAATAACGTAACTGCTTAGAAACCAATTAATAACGTGATCGTTGCTACGTGACTGATTAGCGACCAATCAATAACGTGACCGTTTATACGTGACACTTTATCGTGCCTGCACCCCGTCATCTATACTAATATTATAAAGCGGAAGAGTTTGTTTGTTTGCTTTGTTTGTTTGTTTGTTTAAACGCGCTAATCTCAGGAACTACGGGTCCGATTTGAAAAATTCCTGTTTTGTGGGATAGCCCATTTATCGAGGAAGGCTATAGGCTATATAACATCGCGCTACGACTAATAGGAGCGGAGTAGCGACGTGAAATGTTGCAACGGGGAAAATTTACGCATACGAAGTTGCGCGGGACAGCTAGTCCATTTATAAGATGTTATCACGTCAATTTTAAATAAATGATCATACATACTCGTAAAAAAGCTAAGCTGTGTGATAGTCGTGTGTTTGTGTCGCGTCGTATTTTTCTACAGAAACTCGAAAATATTCCACAGTCAATATCGAAAAAGTAAGCAACAATATAGTGATAAGGATAATAATTTAGACAGCTGTATGTATACACAATGACTAGTAGTCGCCAACGCTACCTGCCCACCTTTCATATTCAATTAAGCTACCGAATTGCGCAAAAACATACAAGCGGCTGTAGCGTAATGGCTAAGGCATGGGATTCGCAATCGTGAGGTTGTGAATTCGAAATTTGAATCCTACCCATTATACTACCGACGTGAATCTACTCCTAACACAAGCCATTTAGCTTAGCTGAAGGAGTTAACGGAATTGGTAGTGATGTGCGACCCACAATCCCACATTGCTAGTTAATAATTTTAAACTTCGGACAAGTCGGCGGTCACAAGGTCGGACTCGCCCACCAAGGTTTTACGTACAAAATTTGTAGGTACATACTATGAATATTTCAGATATTTTGTTTTTGTTTTCAGGGTTCTAAAGCTAAAATGTCACCATCATCGTCATCACCACCGCCACCAAAATCACTACCATCATCACCACGAATATTTTTATTTTTCTGCATAGTACACAACTTTTTACGTAGGCCAGAGTTGACAGCCATTGCGCGACTGCTGAGTGTAGGTATAAAAATCGTGGTACGTACATGAGTCTGACTTCTGTACTCTCTTTATTTTGTAGTATCTACCAATTTTTAAATTTAATTTATGTATATTTCATTGAAATATAGATATAGTTTAGTTTTGGGGGTCTTAAAACCCAGATAGATAATATAATCAATTCTGTAAGCGCTTTCCCTAGCGCCTTCCCATCTTCCAAACACTGCGAGCTGTGCCTGCTCTGCTGCTGCATCTGCGGAGACTCTCAAACGGCGCAAATATAGTAATCTTGTCGGAGATTACATATTTAAGCCGTTTGGGGTTCAAAGACATTTCCCAGCGTCTTGTCAGTGCATCTCGTGACCAGAAGGCTGGCCTTTTCTTTGCACAGAGAATAAGCATTGCCATACAACGTGGCAATGCTGCCAGCCTTCTGGGCTCTATACCGGTTGATATCGATGGGGAGGAATTCTTCGACGCCTAACTCTTTTTTTTTTAACCCCATTTTTTTGTAGTTTACTAGGTAAGTTGTAAATAATGTTAATAGTATGTATATAGTTCGTTCGTAGGGTTATGTAGCTTGTATTTATTAACATTGTAAATTCTGTAATATTATATTTTTCAATCAAATAACGCTGAACTTGATTGCTTTATCTTACACTCTGCGTTATCACTCCACGAGATAAACAAGTCTAACCTAATAAACACACCTTTTTTCTACCCAATAAAGACCGACAATATTCAATGAGGTCACAATTTAATCGCCATTACTTCCAGAAGTATTGAAAGAAAACGTTAGCGCTTTGTACACAGATTGATTCGGTTCGTATCTCGGAAGGCGCGGCGCATGCGTCAAAGTACTTGCTCTGACGCAAGTCGCTTGCCCAAGTGTGCGCGTACTTACGCCAAATATTTGACAGATAGTTACGGGGGCTGGATACCGAGAAACATAACAAACAAACCCTTTTTTGCTATGTTTTGGGCCAATATTTGTGTAACAATTGTGTTTCATCTAAGAATGAGGTTGAATCTGTTTTGTTTGACGTGATCGATTCATAAGGTCCGATAATTGTTTACGCAAATAATGCGTATTTTAGAGTGTGTTGTTAAATACAGATTAGCGTTTTATTGAAGGAGGTTAACATGTTTTTTTGAAAAAGTTAGCTGGAATTTTGAATGGATCAGAAAAAATGACTTACATTGTTTCTACTTCTAGAATTCTTGTTCTAAAAAAACATTTTTCAGAAAGACAATAGCAATGGTGGGTAGTAGTATTTCCTCAATATTTTTTGTGTGAAATGTCAATTATAAAATACTAAGAAGCAGCTAAATGACTGGGGAAGTACCTCTTCTTTAAAGAAGATCACGGTGAAACTGAACTTTATAGCCAGAACCTTCTCGTATAAGTAGTACTACTATGCAGCTACCAGACGACAGCTGTTAGAGCTGAATTCTCCAACGTAATAAAATTATAAGACACTAGCGGAGGCCTCGCGGTTTCACCCGCGTAGTTCCCGTTCGCGTAGGAATACGGGGATAAAGAGTAGCCTATGTCACCCGGTGTAGCTTACCAACGGTGAAAGAATTTTTGAAATCGGTCCAGTAGTTTTTATGTTTATTAGTTACATACAAAAATACAAATCTTTCTTCTTTATAATATAAGTAAAGATTATGTTTCATGCTGTCACTTTCAAAGTTTGTATAAAACAGAGTCGCTCCGCTGTCTGTCTCTATGTACGCTTAGATCTTCGAACCTACGCAATTCAGATTTTGAAGTGGCTTTCGCTATAATTCAGAAAAAATCTTCCGGCTGGTTTATTGGTATTCACTTAACACTTTCTTGTGATTGGTTTATAGGTATAATATATGCATATTAACTGTATTGATGGAGAAAACTCGATGCAACAAAAATGTGACGCCGGGGTAGGTACTATATTCATGTTTACGAATTATGAGAAAAAAATCGAGCAAGAGCATGTCAGACTATGCTCAGTGTAGGGTTCCGCAGCCTTGAATAATTGCATCAGCAGAAGAGCATTTGTTCATGACGGTAACGCCCTTTTGTTGAGAAACGCAGTTTTTCATCAATAACTAATTGACTGTATATCCGATCATGTCCAAAATAATTTTAATTTGTGATTTTTTTCATATTTTTTGGTCACACGGTTAACAATTTATGCAACTTTCGGAGCGATTTGCTGTTGAATGAAGTACCACACGTTGATGTTTGCGGAAAAAAAATTGTCAGCTTCTGTTACACGTATGGAGTACTCAGTTACAGTAATACTCCACATAGAGAAACGCAGAGTATCGCCACGAAACGTACTGAACGAAAGCTTCATACAAAACGCTCTTTACGCACGCACACATAAAAATTTCGTCACAGACGCGGAGAATCGGAACTAGACGGACCAGAGACAGAGCTAGTGCCACCAAGAGTTTACTTTCTCTGTGAATGCCACGCGCGTATGAGTGTAGATATAAAAGACGCTGTACTGTGGCAGGAGATGGAGCATACGATCCCGTCGATTGAGCATGAAACCTCTTTGTTATTTATGGAACTCGTTAGAAGTGAAAGAAAGAAATGCTAGTCTAGAACTGCGACTTTCCTGGCCGACCTTGCAGTTCGTAATTATATCTATACTAATATTATAAAGCGGAAGAGTTTGTTTGTTTGTTTAAACGCGCTAATCTCAGGAACTACTGGTCCGATTTGAAAAATTCTTTTTTTGTTGGATAGCCCATTTATCGAGGAAGGCTATAGGCTATATAACATCGCGCTACGACTAATAGGAGCGGAGCAGCGACGAGAAATGTTGCAAAAACGGGGAAAATTTACGCAAACGATGTTGCGCGGGACAGCTAGTGCACTATAAATACAACATGTGTTATATTATTTAAACTCTGATGTAAAATGAAGTGATGATAAGTTAGTTAAGATTTCAGGAATAAACTTTATAGTCTGACATTGGGAAATACAATCTACATCTTTTATTTGAAAGCCCGATACCAGTTTCTGAGGTACAGTCCCGGTACTTGCTCAAGAGCTACGTCGATTGCTACAGTACCTACATACATGTACTCTCTTTATTTTGTACTTACACTACACACTACCCTTAACACATACGTAGGTACAACCACTGCTTCACAGACAATATTTTATACCTTTTTATGCAATTTGTCTCGGCAGCAATTGTTATGATTTATGACTTATGACGTCAAACTTAAGTACTTATAGACAAACCTAAGCGATAAGTTCCAATAGGGTAGATGACTGTCAAGTCAATTAACGATGCGCCCCGTACTAATTTATATGAAAAACAAATCAATGACGTCATTCTTTCGTATGATCAAATCATTTAATTTTAATGTTTATAAATTCATGTAACGTAAAATTGTGGAGAAACATTGTTTTTCTGAACAGTTTTGCAAATGTCATTTACTGAAAAGTGTAAAATAATTTATTGTTATTGTAGTCATCTACCCAATGCTAAGCCCAAGCACATCTTTGCCCATCGTATCCTGGCAGGTTTTACTAGGTACCTAGGCAGGTGTAAACCGCAGCCTAATAAGCGGATACGTAACTATAAATAGCTGAATGTTAGAACGGTTAGTGAACATGAACTAGGAGAAACCCATGTCGTCAATACCAATCGTGAACACTACGTGACATGGCGAGATCTTATCTAGATCTCACGATCTTCGGACCTCATCATTTATTTCTGGGCATGCCATTACTTGTGTTACTCAATATGCTTCCGTTTACAAATATTGTTTAATATAATGTTGAGATAGAAGTTGGGGGAGGGTTAATTTGAAAGAATATAATTATTTCAATTTTACTTTATTTGTTTTTGAACAGGACAGCCCTCACCCAAGGAAGTCATTTCTGTATGACGGGGACTTTACAATAATACATTATACAACGTATGCAAAGTAAACCCAGACTCGTATAATATATTCACAACAGTCGTACACAGTCCCAGTGCGTCACTCTGGAGCCGTACCATGAACTCTTGTAGCCGGTTAACTGTAGACGAAAAATAAGCTGTCCTGCTCATTTCGTACCATAATCCTGCTAACAAGCAGGCGAGTCAGGGATGACGTCACCAAATCTATTATCTATTTGACAATTCTTTGCACTTGACAGTTCAGTGACTGACATGCATCAGGTTCACAGATGAAGTTGAACTACCCTGTATATTTGTAACTAGGGTCAGCTAGTTACAAATATACAGGGCAGTTCAACTTCATCTGTGAACCTGATGCATGTCAGTGCAACTTCGTCTGCGTATTTTTTCCCGTTTTTGCAACATTTTTAATTGCTGCTCCGCTTCTATTGGCTGTAGCGAGATAATATATAGCCTTCTACGATAAATGGGCTATCCAACTTTATAATAAATATTTTTTCAATTATCATTAAGTATAGATTTGTATTCTTCAATGATAATGATGACTATCTTCGTGATAATGATGACTCTGGAAGTGTTTTGATAGTAAGTTAAAATAGCAATATTATGATTTTTGCTATCACACGAGGAATATGACCACAAAATTCAATGATCAATCATTTACCCTATTTACTTTTCGTTAGATGTTCGATACAGAGATAGTACCTTGAAAAGAATGAGTATAAACTATTAATTAATTCCTATTCCAAATTAGATAAAGATATATGCACTATACGAAGGATACCTAAAGTTCTACGTAAAATGAAACAGTGTCTGATATATACCTATAATCGTACATCTCAGCTAACTAAATGGATTGATTTAAAATTTGGCACATAGTTATTAAGTCTTTAAAATTGACGGAGTTTCATACTATCTTGCGACGGAGTTTCCCACAAACTCAAATCCCGTTTACCCCTTTAGAGGTTGACTTTCCAAAAACGCTGAAACGTGTTTTTTTTTATTTTAAAACTGACGTTGTTTCATACAAACTTGCAAACCCTATTTTACCCCCTTAGGAGAGTAATTTCTAAAAACCTTTTTTAGTGGATGCTTATAACATAAAAGGCATCAACTGGCAAAATTTTAGGTTTGTAACCTTAGCGGCTTAGGCTCTGCGTTGATAAATCAGTTAGTCAGTCAGTCAGGCCAAGTGATTATGTACGTATAGATTATCGGTCCTGATTATTACTATGGTAGATACAAGTATTTACGCTATTACTAATAAGTTTATCGGCATAATATAAATTTTATCCTGATATCAAAATATAAGTGAATGAACGTTGTTGTTGATATGGACGTAATATTTTTATGCAAATAATGACGGGTCGCTGATGACGCGATTGAAATCTGACGAATAAAGCAATGTTCACAGTGGATACCTACATCGGTAGCGTACGTCTTTTCTTCGATTTTCGTCTTTCGGCCAGCATACATCCTGCTACGAAATTCATTACGTTGCACACTGTGACACTCTGACACTGTGCCAATACTTGGTGCTGTATAATCTGCTATATATAAGTTGGGAAAAAGGGTTAGCAGTTAGCACTAGATAAATCTGCTATCTAGATTATGAGGACTTTTTAAACGTATAGTAATTACTATTAAGACGGAGGAATTACAACGACTCCTAAGATACAGGTTTCAACTTAGTTTAGGAGTCGGTAGTGTGACCTCACAAATTAATTTCCAGTGTACCTAATTAAAATCCACTGAGACACTATTAATATTATTATTAGATAATCCTGTTTGATATTGATTAACCAATCGTATCGGCCAATAATGTTCGTGCAATTGTTCTGTGGAGGAGGAGTTACGTCCCTCCAACACAAAGATCGTGTATGGACGGCCGCCACCCAACGGGTAACTTTGGAAACTTGTATAATTATATAGTTAGCAGATGTAAGAACTACAATATCCCGATTTAGGATTTGAACTAACCTTTTATTATAATATGGGTACTGCTATAAGTCATAAAACTATTAGGGAAAAAAATGCGACGTTTTTACATACGACGCGAATGAGCTCGCGCCTTAATCTTTATCTGCAGACTGTAGAAGTTCCCGTAATAGAATTATCTTATCGTATGTGAAGGTGTTAACAGTCATAGTTTGTCTATGATTGACGCTCGTGCCGTATTTGGTTACTTAGAATTATCTGTCAATTGATATGTTTGATCGCAAACATTTTACTTTGAAATGCACAATAGATGCGCGTCATCGGATTTAGTTAGATCAACGTTTTTTTTTCCTATGCGTACTTGAGTTGTAATAATGACAATTCATCATCAATATTGCTATGGATGTGGCTAAATCATTCAATAACCAAATTAACCGAATTTTGCGACAAATCGATGTTAAATTATATAATTTGTAATTGTATAGAATATTACATTCTAGGAAATGTATATAAAGAAGATAAGGCTTACAAGGACAACAGCGAACAGTTTCTTAGGAAATAATAAACAAATGGTTATTTTTTTAATTCATTTTCATTTTTTTATTGTTTTCAATTCGTGATCGAAAAACTATTAGATGTAAATTAATAAAGCAATAAACACAACTAATGGACTGGAAACAATAAAGTTTTTAGTTTTTCTAAGATCAACTACCTATTATTCTTATTATTATTATTATTATTATGAATAATAACTAGTTAAAGTGATTAATTTATCACAATTCTACGCGACTTTGTAACTATTCATAATGTTTAGCTATTAAGCCTAATCTCGAATTAATCATATTAACTGTAATTACAAAACTGAGCATTTTAAGAGACAAAACACAATGTACTCCCAACATTGAGTTTTGCCTTTTATATAGTTAATTGTATGTTTGTAAAGTCTTCCTGATGTAGATAGATCCATTTCGATTAAAAGAATTGTGATTTTAAAGTTTCAAAATGGAAGTCTTTATTTATAGAATAGAGTATACAAGTACAATATTAGGATACAAAATTATAACACCCTCAGCGATCTCTTTTTCGCGTGTATTTTACAAATATTGAAACTATTTGACTATTTCATGGTAATCGATTTCTTTGGCACGTTTAAGCACGTTACCAGTTTTTACATGTTGTCACTGTATCTTTTGTATTATTAAATAAATATAATGACGATCTACTGAATTACTTGATTCAGTATGAATATCTAAGTTTGGTTAGATTTTAACTTATTTATGTTGTTCAAATTACATTATTTACCTGGGACTAAAAACTATTCCATATTAGTTCATTAAAAAATACTTGAATTTCCGAGTTTACTCCAAATTTACTTATTGTCAAAGAGAAGTTGTCAATATAGTTCGTTTGTGAGTTTTGTGATGCTACGTAATAGTTTTTTTTTTCGTATGTGGATGGTATGCGTCACGCTATCCCACAGTATCAGTGACACCCAAATCTTTGTTTGGCAAAGATCTGATTGTCACTGCACCGCCCTTCTTATTTGAGACATTAGTTCGTAAGTCTTGTTTGCCCAATAATTTCACTTGCTACAGTGCCCTTTAACCGAAATACAGTGATGTGTTAACATCACTATTTTACGGAAGAATAACTGACACTGGTGTTACACTCTAAGACGGCCTAAGGCTTTGACCTACTACCTATAAATTAAAGTAAGTAAGTAACTATAAATACATAGATAATACCCAGTTATTATCCATAATACATAAATACCTACACTAGTTTTGCTAACAATGTATATATTTATTAATATAGCACAGCACAGACAGCTTACACGTGCCCAGTTCGCTTTGAGACTTGCACGTGTGAAGATCTCTCTCTCTCACTTCCTCTTACATAATGCTACCGACAGGACCGACAGTGCAGTCAATGTGGTCTCTTTCCGGTTACATTTATATAAACACAGTTGTCGCTTGGCAAGCATGGTAAAGAACGCATGGTAAGAACACTACATAACATAAAATTATGTTATGCTATAATTATGTATTAGTTAACAGGTACCATGCAGGGACCTAATTGATTGATTTTGTAGCGTCTAAGAGACAAAATTATCCACCTACATAAAATGATTGAAAGAATCTCGACTCTTAAAGGTTCACACGGATAGAAATGTAGATGTAGATTAATCTTTTTGCGATTTTCATGAGAGATTCTTATAAATAACTAATGTAAACATACGTTATTGATATGATATGAATTTACGGCATCATTATTACATTGCCGGCGCCAGCGACCAGTCATACGGTGATAAGTTATATTTATACAAACATTTTAAACGCTATTCTGTATAAACTGTTTACGTTTAGTTCACATTATCTGTGAATTACTCACAAAGTATTCTTTAGCAAATGCATGTGTATTTATAGATTGCGGCAGTTTTCATTCGTTTTCTTAAAGTGGCCATTGACGATACGTCCATTTTGAAGCCTTCCTGAATGTATGTATGCAATGACACCATTGATTAAATTTCCATTTGGATGTATGCAAGAAGGTTATACTAAAGACTGCTGACAACACTATAAATTTGTTTCAGAAGAAGTAAAGACAACCAATTTGACACTTTCCGAGACCGTCTTTCTCTTTTGTGACTATGGTAACCATGGTTTGGCACTATGCCTAGAAAGAGAAAGTGGGTCTCTTTATTAGCGAGACGACAGGATAAACCATAGACACAATTACTATAAGCTTCTTGATTTGCCCACTCACTGACAATACGTATACTTATATCACGCACCACATTCGGAAGGCATCCGTCTTCCAAATGGCGTGTCGTAATATACGTCCATTTGGACTGAACAAACGTCAGTTTAGAATACCAAAACTGAACGACGTCCATTCGAATGGATAATGTTATTGACATTCACGATAAGTTTTTGACAGTCGTCCACGCCATTTGGATTGCCAAATGGCGTGGACGACTGTAAAAAAATTATGGGCGTATCCATTAATATGGATGCATCGTCAGTGGACCCTTTAGGTAACCGTTGCCTTGTGCATTAAATTTAAGTAGCGCCGTTTACATTAAAGAAATTTTTATGTGATTTTGTTAAGAAAAAAAAATTGGGAGATTTTTTATTTTTACTAAATTAATTATTTTAATTATCATCATCATCATTATCAGCACGAAGACGTCCACTGCTGAACAGAGGTCCCCCCCAAAACAACGACCGATTTTGAGCAGTCTGCATCCAACGGCTTCTAGTTGGCTTAATCAGGTCGTCGGTCCATCTTGTGGAGGGCCGTCCCGCACTTCGTCTTCTAGAGGTCTCCACACGAGAACCTTCCGTGCCCTTTTAATATGTAATACAATATTCTAATTAATTCCAACCACGGCGGCCAATTTCACCAACTAGCCAAATGCGTAGAAGTTATTATACACAGATATTGTACACCTGTGAGTGCGCAAAAAATAAATCTACGCTCTATTTCCTTACTGCTATAGCCCGACTAAAGAGATTTAAGCAAAAGAGATACCAGCACGTGTTTTCCAAGACACGATCGGGTGTGACATTTTCAAAAACCGGACTAGTGCGAGACGGACTCGCGCACGAAGTGTACCGTACCACTATCTATAAAAACGGCAAAAAAAATCACGCTTGTTGTATGGGAGCCCCCTTAAGTTTTTTTGTTTTTTTTTTTTATAAAAAAGATAACTAGCAATGTGGGATTGGGTTCCACATTACTAGCAATCCTGTTAACCCCTCTAGCTAAGCTCAATGGCTTGTGTTAGGAGTGGGTTCACGTCGGTAGTATAATGGGTAGGATTCGAACCCGCGACCTCACGATTGCGCGACACATTATCCATTAGGCTACCGTCGCTTCTTAATAGAATAAAATAATAGTAATATATTTATATTCTATTTTTTAGTAATACATTATCTATCTGTGAAAATTTTATCTATTTAACTATCACGGTTCATGAGATACAGCCTGGTGACAGACGGACAGACAGACAGACGGACGGGCGGTGGAGTCTTAGCAATAGGGTCCGTTTTACCCTTTGGGTACGGAACTCTAAAAACGATTTATAGGCAATGCAATGATAACGTTGGTTAAACTCACTGATCTCTAGATCAACTCAGTTGACACTAAGCTACGAAGTACATAGTCAGTTGCTATATTAAATTAACATCATTCATCATCATAGTACAAAAACTAGTTTAATAAACGTAATCTAGTAGTGTATACAAATAAGTACATTAACAGCGGTGTGTAATTCGGCTTACAGAACTATGACGTCACACATTATAATCAATAACAATCCATATCCTGTCTAGCTAACAGTAGTTTAATGTAAAATAATTGGATCCACTAACGGTAGTTCAAAAACTGTCTGATCAATTGATCAATCAAATGATCAATCACAGATAGACTGCTAATTATAATGTTTTACAATCCAATTAGGAATTGTCAATGTAAATGAAAACAGCGGTTTAAAAAAAATACATAACATTTAGCACGTGCCAACAACTTGTCAATAGTTTTTATAATATTGATGAATAATATAACGGATTGGCCTTGTTATTATGTGTTTTATTGAACATAGCGTGTCACGTTGAGTCAGTATTTATTTAAATACATATAGGTACCTACTACAATATTGTATCTAGTTGTGGTTTCAGTGGGTATTTTTGATGATTAGTGGTTCCCAGTTTATGCAGATTATCGCGATAAAATTAAATAAAAACCGGGCAAGAGCATGTCGGATCATGCTAAGTGTAAGGTTCCGTAGCCTTGAATAATTGCATCAGCAGAACAACGTATGTTCGTAAGCCCTTTTGTTGAGAAACGCAGTTTTTTAGCAATAACTCAATGACGGTATATCCGATCGTGTCCAAAATAATTTTAGTTTAAAGTATTTATTAAACGCTACCTTTGTGATTCTTTGCATTTTTTTTTGGTCACACGGTTCAAAAGTCAATGGGGCACAATTTAAGCAACTTTCGGAACGATTTTTCAAAAAATATTTCCTCAATCAAAAAAGTTTATTAAAAACCTGAAATTGTTTTTAAAAGCCCTGCCCTGTAAAATTATACATTTGGTATGGTCTTAATCGCGTGAATAATAAAATTTAAAGCAAAATACCTTGTTTATTGTCCGACGTTTCGACTGTATTACAACGGTCGTGGTTTTCTGTTCGTCTGTCGGTTTTTCACAGCCGCGATATGTTCCTTAACCCTTTCCGCTATTGTGCTAAAGGATGTAATTCCTCTATAGATACCTATCGTCAACAAAATGGATTGCAGCTGTGGTAGTTCCTACATCGGACAAACTAAGCGCTTGTCCGATGTAGGAACTACCACAGCTGCAATCCATTTTGTTGACGCTAGGTATCTATAGAGTAATTACATCCTTAGGAGCACGTAGATGCTTAGCTACCTTGGAGTGCGGACTATATACAGTCTTAATGAAGTATTTCTGGCGTACTGTTCCAACTTTGTCCGTCACTCCTTTCACATACGGGAGAAAATCTGGAGCCCGTCAACCCCCGGTCGGGAGTCTCTCGAGGGAGTATGAACTGCCCCCTGTAAAAATATTTATTTTTATTATTTAGCTATCAAACTAAGTAGCGGCTATTACAAGACACATTTTCACCAAATTTCATGAATATCATTATGTAAAATGTCTTTAAGTAAAATGCCTGTAACATACGGACGGACAAACTGATAAACAGACAATCATAACGAAACTATGAGGGTTTCATTTCTGCCATTTTGGCTATGGAACCCTAAAAAGCATATGAAAATACACTTGCCATCTACGCCGATTCCTAAACTTTTATCTAAAATGGAATATTATAAGTATACAGATATTAGAAGAGTAGCTAAAGATAGTAATGATATACTTATTGAAATTACACACTTAGGTACTCAACTGAAGACGTCTGTTTCAACGATTTACTTGTATCGCCGACGGCAAAATATACTAACTTACTAAATTACTAGGTAGGTAGTGTCGACATACGCGGGGTCTTTTATCGTCCCGTCTTTGGTCACCCAGTGGTCAATATTCGACCATATTTTTTTTTCTTTTTATTCAGGTAAATAAGCAATGACACAATATAAGGCAATATGACAAAATCATTGTTATCATTGTGACACCAATTTTAACCAATATATATTATATTTAGGTTTGATTATGAAGTTTACTGCTTTTAATTAGTTTTTATATTTTTAATTTCATTTCTTTTTAATATTAGCATTCCGCACTCCTCTATATAAACTATAAGTGTGCGAAATTTCATACTCCTCTGTCAGCGCAATTCTCGGTAAAAGGGGTACAACATTTTTGCTTCATGTAACTTATCTGCTAGTAACTTTCTGTCAAAATAGCTAACTCTAGTGGTGGAACAGACATTTGTGCTGTTGATATTAAACCTTTCAGGTTTTCTATCTATCAACGGTTATATAGCACAAATGTCAATTTTAACAGACAGTTAACGGTAGTTAAAATAATAAGACTGGCCATAAATCGTGTGTTGTGTGAGTGCCTACGATATTCATTTGTTCCCGTAAAAACAGAAATGGTTTACTTCCTCGTTGATTATAGGTACTTCCATAATTAGGTGACTACATTGGACGAGGAAACTTGATGAGTTACACCTATCTCACCTCATCCGAAAACTCTGTGTAAGTAGGTACTGTGGCAGGTGCGTCGGAAACTAGACCGGCCACTCGCATAAAGCCTCATTAATTGTTAACTGTTTGTCTTGACGTTCCAAAACTTTGAAATAATAATGACGAAGAAGAAAACGAAAAAACAATCGGAAGAAATGAAGGAAGCGTCAAGACGAATGGTCGAAAAAAGGATTGAAATGTAAATGAATAAGATTACAGAGTGTCTAA
The DNA here is from genome assembly GCA_945859575.2 of Herminia tarsipennalis. Taxonomy (NCBI): domain Eukaryota; kingdom Metazoa; phylum Arthropoda; class Insecta; order Lepidoptera; family Erebidae; genus Herminia; species Herminia tarsipennalis. The sequence goes on along the minus strand of OX243843.2, from coordinate 7,674,825 downwards.
TATATAATATCGTTCTGGGCATATGAAAGAGTGTTTAATTCTTCATCCCCGAGAGTAGTAATCCCGGCTGCGCACCACAAAGCCAGGAAGTTCACGTCACAGTACCTACTTATTCTTATTCTATTTAGATCTCGCTCACTTTGGAATTCGTTTAGGTAAACTATAAAATTCTCACCACAGTGGTAGGTAAGGGAAAGGTGCACGAGATGATCCCTTGAGGCGGAATGATCCCTTTTATCTACAGCAGAATTATAAGCGCTATATGGCTTTTTTATAGGTAAAATGTAGCACCCCATGCCCCCTCACTTCTGTCAATCGTGATGGCGTCATAAGCGACATGTTTTATGAAAAAATGGTTGTCTGTAAAGTCGGTTTAGGGACGATAATTTTAAGTGATAACATCATAAGAAAATATTGATGACATTGTAATAAACAACTATGCCTGTGACAGCCTTAGTTCTATTTGTATCGCTTGTCACTGCAATCGCCATTCGCTGATAGAAAGAAATAGTAATTATTTTCATACATTTTGAGATCCTAAATTGAAAAAACCATTACATCGAATACAAAACGGAATGACTAACTATGTCTAACTGGGCTATAGCAGTATAGTGAGTTGTAAAGGGTCCGTAGTATCTATGGGAAATATGAAAATTACGTAGGTATGAGTTCTGACGTGAGGTGTTTGATGGACTGGTCAAACTGGCTGTAATATTGCCTGAAAAAATATGATCAGGCCGCCATAAATATCCCCACGCGCTTCTAATAATTATTTCAGCCTATAATTAAAAATCCAGTAAAATAGAATTCTAATTTCCATGACATTTTATCTATGGTCATATTGGGTCCATGGAAAACAAGAAAATGAGGTTTAAGGAATGAATCATTATAACCATTAACCTACTCACGGTAAATACAAGCGGCTTAAATTTGCATTTTTAGCCAAAAAGAAAGAAATAATTGGTTCCTCGAAAACGAACAGATTCGTACACCCTGAACCCACCTTCGACAGGGTATAGCGCCTAAATCGAAACATGTAACCATTAAGGTTTACTGACAACCCATGGAAATAATAATACTCTATGTGGATAACTAGACTAGAAATAAAGAAGTGGGCTAGAACTAAAACTCAAATGCTTTTGCTGATGATCTTGCTAAAGTATTTGTTCCCAACGAAGCTGTACCTGGCTCTAATAAAGCTGACATAGACGAAGTTCTTCAAACAGACTTCCAACTTGATATGCCTCAAAAGTGACATCAAGAGAAGTGACAAGAACCTTCCGCAAACTAGACAACTGACCCTGACTTCTAAGTCAATTGTTCAAGTGGTTTCGATCACCTCCCATAGTACAACTTTGTGTGATGAGCACGATGGTTTATTCCGTGTCTGGATGTAATTTATCTAAAACTAGCTGTCACGGCGAACTTCGTACTGCCCAATTAGTTTCAGATTCATTTATTTATTTGTATATTATAGGTCAAAAAGATGTTACATGTTGTATACAATGACCAATAACGGCATGTAAATTTATACATGTAATATATTAGGTAGGTATATAAACATATATGTTAATTTCGTTACTTTTTCATTTTAAGGGTTCCGTGGCCAAAATGGCAAAACGGAACCCTTATAGTTTCGCCATGTCCGTCCGTTCGTCCGCACGTTAGCTCAGAGACTGTTAGTGCTAGAAGGCTATAATTTTGCATGGGTACACATATTACTTACGGTGACAAATGGAAAGAAGAAATAGTTAATATCATTAAATAGGTCTTTTAAAAACATGCTACGGAACCCTACAAAAAAATGAATGAAATCAGTAAAGTTATTCTCGAGTTATCTCGTGACCAAAGAAAAGGGATTCATTACCCGACTGCAAGGAAGGGACGTATCTTGTAGGGATATATGTATGTAATATTCTTTATTACCTCATATCTTTCAAACCACAAGACGAGTTTAAACAATTCAGACGTCGTTAGATTTGTCTTGACCACTCAAGTGTCTTGATAAGTGATATTTGAAAAAAACAAACATGGCAACTGTGAAATGTCAAAAACAAGAGGTGTGAAAAAAAGTTTTTCGAATACCGCAATATGGATATCAAATTAAAAGGCATAAGCCTTTTAAGTAAGCATTTCAAAAAGGTATAACATGATTATACCTGTAATACTAAATACGTTAATAAGCAACTATTATTTTATCAATTTTCAATACTTGACAGTATCTGTGATAAAATTTAGTTGTTTGGTACATCAGTTACATCTTTTAACTACCAAAAAGTATTAAACAAAAAAAAAAAGGTGCAAACAAGATCCCTAGTCAAAGACACAATAGTTCATCGAGATTCATTAATGCCTCCGACTGCATGATGTTACTTATGTAGTCCCCTACATAAGTAACATCATGCAGTCGGATTGGAGATCGGAGCCGGCTCAAAGCTCGGACAACCCAACAAGATTTTTACTTTAAGAATTCATATAAAAAAAATGAAAATATTGAAAACTGGCAAAGTTTACTGTGTCACTGATTCTGAGCAAACTACTTTCAAGTTTGCACTATATCAAGAATAACGTTGTATATATGGAAGTATGTTTATCTGTACAGCTTTTCGCCTAGTTTCAGATCCGTTGGCGTTATGTGAGTTGTCCCAAGATATTATTATTAATATATAAATAAAAAAATTACACTAAAATCCCTCCTCTACGACTTATATTTTGGGGATTATTCAGCAGCAACTGGTAGGTATTAGTTAACAAACCTATTCTGTTCGGTTCACGTTTCCCGTCAAAATATTTAAGAATATTTATTAGTCGTTGGACCATTTGAATACAACCATATCGAAAACTTGTTTAATTAGGGTTTACTAACTAGTGGTTTACTAGCAATTGATGGCAGTTACTTTCCCTATGCAACTAATTGGTTGACAGGAAAATATTAATAAAAGGATAATAGTTACATACATAATGAAAGCAGGGAAAATGGATACTTATCATTGTCTGTAGTACCTATAGAAAACCACAGGACTTGCGTAATTCAATTTATTGTGGTAGACAAACCCAAAATGAAGTTTGTTTTACGTAATACTTTGTAAATGATTTCATTGTGAACGGATTAGGTATGTGTGACCAGTTTTAATAGATATTTCAGTATTAGGAACGAGAATAATAAAAAGAGGTCAGGTCTTTATATTTATTTTATAGGTACTTTCTTATTATATATTGACGGTTAATGTTCGTGTCGTCACTTTGGTCTTAGCAGAATACCAGCGCAGCTCCTCATTATGCAGAGTTGCAATCTAGCTGAGCTAGGACCATTTTTGTCTCTCGATACTACTACTAATTGAATTTGTACTACTTACTGTATTTTTTTTCTTTTGAGGACAAAATAAATTTATTTCTTCTTCTTCTTCTTCTTCGTCTTTTGGCTTCGCTATGAATTTGTGATCTATCTATGTGAAACCTAGATCTTTTCTACTTATGACTTACGGGAGAACCACTTACACAGACTTGGTCTAAACGTGTATCCCATTTTTATTTTCTTTAGATGATAAAAATACTATACTAATAATATACTTTGATTTAGCAAAATCTTACATACTTTTTTGAAAATTGGTGTAACTTACGCCAAATATAGTGTAAGTTTTGCGAGATTTACTCATTACGCAAATATCAATAATTAACATCTTCTTTTTACCAGAGACTTCATTTTTAGGGTTCCGTAGCCAAAATGGCAAAAAACGGAACCCTTATAGTTTTGTCATGTTTCTTTCTGTTTGTCTGTCTGTCCGTTCGTATGTCACAGGCATTTTACTCAGATACTTCTTAATGAATATTGATGAAATTAGGCCACTATGAGACACCTTTTGTCTCATAGTGGCCGTTACTTAGTTTGATAGCTAAATAATAAAAATGTTGTTTTTGTAGGGGGGGCACTCCATACATGTTACATAAGCTGAATTTTTTTTTCAGCTTATATCAACGTGTGGCACATCATTCGACAGGTCTTTCTAAAACACTTTAAGGTTTCTAAAAACTTTTTTTGTGAATTATTTAAAGGTACGAACCTTTTATTTACCCGACGTTTATTAAGTCCCGAAATATATCTAATATGTATAAAAATCGCGAAAGTTTAAAAACAATAAAACTTTTTTTGATTGGAAATAATCGCTCCAAAAGTTGCATAAATTGTGTCCCCCATCCCTTAACTTTTGAACCGTGTGGCCAAAAAATATGAAAAAAATAACAAAAGCTTAACAAATACTTTAAACTAAAATTATTTCGGACATGATCGAACAAACCATCATTGAGTCATTGCTCAAAAATTGCCTTTCTCAACAAAATGACGTAAGTGCCATGAACATACGCTCTTCTGCTGATGCAATTATTTAAGGCTGCAGAACCCTACACTGAGCATGCTCTTGTCTACATGCTCTTGTCCGGTTTTTATTGATAGCTTCCGGAAGCTTACCGCGAGGGAAACTCTAAATTAAAAAAAGGCTTTCAACTAAGTCACAAAAGATTTACATATCAACCCATATGATGTCCCACTGCTGGGCACGGGTCTCCCCAGTAGAACTTACTAGTATGTAGATCCTGGGGGTAATTGCCATAATCGCCACGCTTGGCGAGCGGGTTGGCGATCGCAGTAAGGTTTTAAGTACGCAGAGGACGCTGCTGCCCGTCCTCCAGTGTGACATCCCTTAGTCGCCTTGACGACACCCACGGGAAGAGATGGGGTGGTACTATTCTTAAGCCGGTACCACACGGCACACAAAAGATTATTATATTTAAATTGCCTTAAACTTAAAACTACAATATCAATCTATGGTAACAACAATATTTGTATAACTATGGTTGTTTTATAACAAATCATTTACTCGGAACAAATATTCAAGGCGCAAAATAAACATCGATCTTCCGTAAAGAATAAGTATCTATTGCTATATTTACAATAATGTCATCATGTTTTAAATATTTTTTCTATGTCGGTCTAGGCATTCTACATGCACTTCGTAGTCTACAATGATGAGGCCTTACAACATGCATCCCTATGAAGCAGTGAAATTGATTCCATTAATACTGACAAACGAATTGGAGTTGGTTGAATTTTAAAACGCATACAATTGTCCGAATCTCACAGTTGTCCTAAGGAGTAGTTTAAAAAAAAAATGCAAATTATTCGTCATTCCCATTGTATATCTTTGACGTGATATCAATCGATGACAGGGTGCACGTACGAAAAAGTGTTTAAAAAAAAAATCCCGTTACTGATTAGTTGCTAAGCAACAACGAATGACGATTGCAGCGACATAACATGCGATACAATTGGAACTAACGTTATTGATTGATTGCTAGACAACGAAAATGGCGATATGTTATCAATGGTTTCTTATGACGTTGTCACGTAAAATTATCGTCCACTAGCTGTATCACGCAACTGCGTAAATTTTCCCCGTTTTTGCAACATTTCTCATTGCTGCTCCGCTCCTATTGGCCGTGGCGTGATGTTATATAGCCTATAGCCTTCCTCGATAAATGAGCTATCCAACAGTTAAAGATTTTTTCAATTCGGATCAGTAGTTTCTGAGATTACCGCGTTCAAACAAACAAACAAACTCTTCAGCTTTATAACATTAGTGTAGATTATAAAATTGTAAAGTACCTAGCCAAAGAAATAAAGAAAAACTTACCTCGATCATCTAATTAATAATTAAAGCTTCGATTTATTTGGACACTTGTACACTATATTCCTTGCGCAGTTGGTTAGTCTCTGATGAGATAGGTCGCCACAACCTTTATCTTTTAGCAGACCATTACTCTTGTGTAGCCTATGGCGATGGGAATAAAACAAACTATTCTGTATACTTAGCAAGTAAGGTAATAAAATACTGGATTAATATTATTCCAAAATTCAGATAGTGATAAATAACAAATGCATTTCATGTTGTTAAATGTTACGTATGTAGTAATTGTAATTTCTTCATTATATTGTTAACGGGTCCGCGCTAAATATACTAATACTTTTGAATTTGGCAGTCAAAATCAGGGCTGTAGGCTAGGCCTAAAGGTAACTCGACGATGTAATTTTGTTCGAAATACAAAACCTATAGAAAAATGCAGGAAGCTCGATGTTGAGTAGTTCTGCACCATCTCGTCCAGCCTTGAGCGCTAGTGTGAGATAGTGGAAATACTGAACGTTATTGTTGGACTGGCGACTGCTGTGTATAGCAATAGTGTAATCCAGAATTTGAAGTCCCATCATTTATAATAATAACGTTACGACCAATAGGAGCGGAGCAGCAATGAGAAATGTTGCAAAAACGTGAAAATTTACGTAGACGAAGTTGCGTGGGACAGCTAGTATTAAATAATATGTTAGGTTAGAGCTTCAGTACAAGACTAATTCTAACGATACATTGAATTTATAGCTGGTTGTTTTCATTTAGTTGCCGCAGCAGTCACTTAATGCGGTAACTAAATGGTTGCCTTTCAAAATATATCTATGCAAATTTAAATGTTAAAGGAGACAATAGGCTCATTGACATGGACATTAAAGCTTTGTTGTAGAATACATCAGAACATAGATAGTTTAGTTCATGATCAATTAATTAGTGACTTTGTTTAGGTAAATGTTACAAGAAACTGCATACCGAGTGGCTGGCCCTCAAAAACTCGATCAATACTTTTTGGAACGTAGTTCTTTATCGCACGTTATCATTTGTTTGCAGGCTAAGGGACTGTACGGAAAAAAGAGTAGTAACGACAATAAAAACCAACACCTACTTAGTTTCTTCATGTCTGTCCGTCCGCCCGCAGCTAAGATCAGAGACTGTTAATACCAGAAAGTTATAATTTTGCATGGATATTACTTACGCCGACAAAATGGTAAAATAAGGTTTCTTTAAGTGTCTTCTTTCCTACATGTAAAGTGGAGTTGTGATTTTTGATTTCACATAAAACATCGTGTGGTGGTGTCATTAGATAGACCTTTATAACTATTTAGGGTTAGTGAATGTCATTTTTCGATTTAGGAATCCGTTTGTGAATCATTAAGCCCTAAAGTGCAAATTCTTGTTGAAGTCAAGTGTTTGCCCCTGCCAGCTAAACGGTAGTTTTTGGAGATATAGGGTAGAAGTATATATAATGAAATTAAAAGTAAAACTATCACAGCTAAGTAGTCTTTACAAGTTTACGAGTAACTGGCGACCAAGTGAGAAGTTACAAAATTCTCTTGTGAATTAATATATAACGTTGTTAGTAATGTTAAACAAATACAACAGAACACCCATTTCTTATAGCGCATTATTGTGCTGGGCAGCTACGGAATCCTAAATTATGAGTGGTCCAACATGTACTTGCCTGGTTTTTGAAAAAAACCATGTTGTAATCTTTTAGGAAAACCTCGACAAGTAACTCATTCCACAGCCTGATTGCACGTGGGATGAAGTTCCTCCGGAACGGTACAGTACTCAACATAGAAACGTGCTGAAACGAATTTCTATTGCATCTATTCATTACACTGACTACAAGTGACAGTGACAGCTTGCAAGTTAACGGTGTCTTAAAACTGCGTGTCGTTTGTGTATTTGGCCGTATTGATCACAACTTGAAAGCCTTGAAGCTTCATACAAATCTCAATATGCATTTTGAACAAGTACATAATTTCGAACAAGTACTTATAATTTCGAACTGATTTTAACTCAGCTAATATATATCTAATAGACTAATAGACAAACTAATATACAGGCTGTAACAGAAAGGTATGGTCAAATTTCAGCAGCAGATAGGGTATGTTATCAGTATTACACCTACCATGGTGCCATAGCTGGTTGCATCTTTATTACATAGTTATATATTCTTTTTGTCAAAATTCAGTAGTGAAAAGCGTATGGCATAAGAATTATACTTCCCCTGGTACAAAATTGGATTGGTTTTTTTATGGCATAGAACTTTTTAAGTCATACTTTTTTTAATTAATAACTTTTTCATTCATAAATACACGAAAAAATAATAAATATTTCTTTAGGGTACTCCGATTTTGATAATATTAGATATCACTCAGTATCATGGGCACATGCCGACCCCTGAATATGACCACACCCTTCTGTTACACCCTGTATATTTAATAGACAAATCGAATAGGCTAATATATATCTAAAAGACTCTTGAAATCATTGAAGTATTAGCTGCGATACTAGCTATAGATGAAAATAGACTTCACTTAAATGGACTTAACTCCCTAAATGGAAATCTAGTTTTATTTAACTTAAGTAAAGTTAAATAAAACTCGATTTCCCAGCGGTTCTGTAGACGTAGAAGGCGTTAATCGTGTTAATATGTAGCCTGTGTATTTCGGTATATTTTAATTATATTCAGAGGTATAAGCTACGTTACTGTAAAGTTACATCAAAATCCCATGTGCAGATTTTGCTTCAAAAAGAACATAACAACGAATCTTACGCACAAACTTTCACGTTTTTATTATTAGTAGGACACATCTTATTGGATAGGGAGTTTAAAATGTTCAAGTTGTAAAATTTCCAAGTGGTTAAGCATGATTATCATACTTAAAACTTATTCACAGCCCGAAGAAAGTGTAAAACATAAACCACACGCATAATTTATCGCATCACTACCAGATTATTTAAAAACGTTTAAAATATTCATACGATCATTCCGAAGCATTCGTATCTACAAACAAAGACACTTGACACCGAAGCTTTGACAGTACAAATAGCTGCTAAGGCCTAAGTCCACTTTGTTTTACTGGCAGTTAAAACGAAGGAAGACGGGACTTGCGCATGCGACGACAAAACGTGTTAACTTGACAATGTCGTAACAAGTTAAGAGAGCCGATTTATTAACTTCGCAACTTGCCGTTTGAATTTATATTCCGTAATAGTTATGTTATTGGGTGTTTTGAGTATTGCAGTTGGAAATTCTTGCTACTTGAGATATGTTTATTTTTATTTGTACTTTACTGCATTACGTGAGTGCATTTTGTTGGTGTATCTATGAGAATTGTCAAAGAACTAACGGTAAATGCATGGTTGATATGGTTGGACCAATGAAATCGATTAATAATTATAATAGCTTTGCGTATCATTTATGTTATCACTAGCTGTCCCGCGCAACTTCGTCATCGTAAATTTTCCCCGTTTTTACAACATTTCGCATTGCTGCTCTGCTCCTATTGGCCGTAGCGTGATGTTATATAGCCTTTAGCCTTCCTCGATAAATGGGCTATCCGATAGTGAAAGAATTTTTCAATTCGGATCAGTACTTCCTGAGATTACTGCGTTTAAACAAACAAACTCTTCAGCTTTATAATATTAGTATAGATATCATGACGAAGAATGCAATTTTTTATTTTTTTTATTTAAAGAAGTGACGACTTCCGCATTAGGGTCCCTCTGTCGCGGGGGACTTTACAAACATACAAGTCACGGACACAAAGTACACCCAGATTAGGAACAACAATTTGTAGACAAAGTGGTGTCCCGTGTGGGAATGGAACCCACGATCTTTTGCTTAGCAGTCGGATACACTCCCACTGCGCCACAGAGGCAGTCTAACTAAATCGATGAGATAAGCTAAATGAAATGAATAAATGAATACCTTCAGATAAGCTAAATTGATTGGGTTCACGTCGGTACTACCTACATGTAATGAGTGGAATTTGATTTCTATTTTATTCAGAAGAAAAATCACACAATAATAAAAACCAAAAAAAATCTATGTCGCTTACAGTAGTACATTTTTTATTTCCATTAATTTAAGTTGCTATGATGTCGCTTAGGACTTAACTTTAATTTCGATCGTTCAAACCCTAAAAAAGCTATTAGTGTCCCATAAAATAATCCTATTGCGACTTCTCACAGTATCATAAAGATAAAATGTATCAAATTACATATAATAAATTTGCAACCAAAAACAAGTTTTAGCAAAATCGTATCGGTATCCCAACACCTGGGCCCAATAACTTACGGAAGTAACCGTCGTTGCCATAATACACCAAGAATACAGAAGAAAAGCTTCATACAAACACACATCGAGCTCGGACTCAAGATTTATAAAGCGTGTTTAGGCTTAGTTCAAGCTTTGTTTAGGTACAACTTGACAGCGTCCTGGTATTGCTACTGGGCGGGCCACCAACGCGACGGTATAACGAAATCCAGCCGTATTTTGCCGTATTTTTAATATAAGCTAAGCTTTAGCCAGGCCTATGTACGCTCTATAGATCTCAGTCGAAGGCATTTGTCCAACCGTCGAGTAACCAGCAACTATCAACTATTTTCTCGCTCGTACAATAGATGTAGATCCCGTGTAAACAAATGAGATAGAGTATGGAGCGAGTTCTCGCCGGCAGTGTGAACAACCAGCGATCAACTATTAATATATGTATCTCTTTTGTTTACACGGGATCTAATAATAATATGTTGAGACAACTCACACAACGCTATCTGATCCCAAACTAAACAGAGCTTGTACTATGGAAACCAGACAACTGATAAACATACTTATAAATTTCTAAATACAAACATATTATAGAGAAAAAACATCCAAACACAAAATAAACCATCGTGCTCATCACTCAAAGTTTTATCATGGGTAGGGATCGAACCCACGACCTCTTGCGTAGCAGTCGGATACACTCCCACCGCGCCACAGAGATCTACTTGAGCAAGAAAATCGTTCATAGTTGCTCGTTATTGCGCCGTTTGATTCGACAAGTGCCTTAGTATTCGTGGTCACAGTACTATAGTACTTTGTTGCGAAGGTGTCCTAAGATTCTATGGCCATGATCAATGTCTATGTGTGCGTTTGTATGAAGTTTTTCTTCGGTTCTTTCGGTTTTTTGTGCATCTTCAACCAATAAACGTTCTTTCTTAAGCCACACTAAAACATTTGATACAGACAGTTAATTAGTATAATGACTGCTATAAAAGTAGTAGAGTGGTATCAAAACATATGTTTATGTTTGAATAGTTTTGTCCATCTGCGGTCTGGTTTATTTATGTTCTATGATTCATACATACTTCGATATATTATGTAGTCCATTCATATTGTGATTATTGTCTGGTTTTCTTTAGAACTTCTGTTTTTTGCCTAAATCACGATTTACTATTGCGCCGGATACGTGGGCAAGTGTTAATCTAGACCTAATTCTGTTATTATGTATTATCGCTCGTGTGAAGGTACCTTTATGAATAAAATGTTTTAAGTTTTTTTATTATACATGTATTATTTTTATATTAAAACATCATCATAACATTAATTGTAGAATCATTTTATTACAAATTTTGTTGTTCATAAGAGTTGCATTTTGTAATCTAAATGAATTAAATATATAGTTTAAAAAATAAATAAAATTGTTGATTTACACAAAAAATACATACAGTAGTACTAAAGTGGGCACAGTCAATTGATATTTGTTACATTATGTACAGATACTGATTCCCAAATTAGGCAAGAAGCCTGTATCTTGGGAGACAGTGTTCAGTCGCACAAAAGGTAGACAGTACTGTTTGTACTTAAGGTCGCTGTTTATACTTTGTGTGTGTGTGTGTGTGTGTGTGTGTGTGTGTGTGTGTGTTTGTTTGTGTATGAGTGTGTGTGTCTAGAGAAGTCGAAGATATTTGGTCTTCGGTCGTATCGTAATCAAGTTGTTGAAGCCAATCAGTAACTTTCACATTAACGGACATAAATTACACCCAGACAACATTTTCTGGATCACACAAAGTGGTGTCCCGTGTGAGAATCGAACCCACGGACACGCTCCCACCCCTTGTGGCGCACAGAGGCAGTCATATATCTTTTGTTTTCATATATTCTTTGACTTTCGACTTTCATCCATGTAACTAAAATACACCATATGTATATCTCGAGCCTGGTAATTAGGTTTAACAAGTTTAGTAGCAAAACCTTTCCATAAAATGTGACCAACTACTAAAAAGCCCTTTATGACATTGCTTGAAGGACCTATAACGGGCTTTAAGCTTTACAAGAACCTTATTCACTCGCTTTTTAGGAATGGGTCATTAACTAAAAGCATCAACGGAAGATTTTTATTTTATGTTCTTAAATAATCACGCGATGACCAACTCAGAGACTCATTTACAGCTAATGTTTCTTTATACGTGTATTATAACGGGTAATATTCGCTATATAAAAACTCCATTTCCTTAACAGCGTGCCTGGATCGTGTCTCATCTCATCCTGTTGGAATAATGACCTTGTATGAAATCATTTATACCTATTGCATGAGTCAGTCAGCCCTATTTTCAACCGACTTCAAAAAGGAGGAGGTTCTCAATTCGTTTGTATGTTTTTTTTTGTATTTTTGTTTACCGATTACGCAAAGACGGCTGGACCGATTTGAAAAATTATTTTTGTGTTTGAAAGGGTATACTTCCAAGTTGGTCCCATTGTCATCAGATCACAAGTTGGTGCCGAATAAAACATAAAGACATATTTCATGGCACCAACTTCAAAATGTTTAATTTGTTTTTGTTATTCTAGATAAATTATTTATTGTTTTTTAGTTGCCTTGTATTTATTTTAGAAGTCGGTGATATTTTTTTGTAAAAAAGTTTTTTATTTAATGAATGCATGTAACAGTTTTAAAACTGTAAAAGTGATGTTTTCGGTTTTATTTATGACTAGCTAACTATGCCCGCGGCTTCGCCCGCGTGAATGCCCTTTGAAGTGACCATTTTGCTTGATCTGTCTAATGTTTGGTGCGGCAAGTAAAACAGAGATCAAGTTTTAACGTTTTTTTCGACACTAACACCCGAAATTTAAGCAGCGGCAGAATAACGTGAACAACCCAAACACAAGCTTTTGAGCCTAGCTGGAGTGGCTTACATCATTACATTTGACATTGCTAGTTATATTTTCTAAAAAAAAACATTTTAAGGGTTTTGTACCTCAAAAGAAAAAACAAACCCTTAAAGGATCACTTTGTTGTCCATCCATCCGTCGTCCGTCTGCCTGTCAAGAACGAACTGAGAAGGAACGTGTGGAAGTATCCAATTGAAGTAATAACCATATACTCAAATCTATAGTCCCTTGAAGTTGTGAAAAAATTAAACTTCTAAGTTAATGTAAAAAGAGATACCGAGAGAGAGGCTGTTTATGCTGCAAAACGTATATTTCGACACTTTCAAGGGAACCAAAATTGATAAGGTACTGACAGAGAGAGAGGTAGACAGAGAGTAGGGGGGGCCTTTGCCCTGCAGTGGGACAGTACAGGCAATTAATAATAACAATAATAATTTTCCGTTGATCTAGAACTATGAACTTTGACAAGCTGTATTACTTGCAAAATTTCAGACTACATTTTTTACGATTTATAGAAAATATAGTCTTCAAAAAACTGCTATACTGGGTTTCTGAACTATTTATAATTGGGCGAGTCCGACTTGCACTTGTTCGGTTTTTTCTCTTCATGAAAACCATCCTTTGCCTTCAATATAATTATGTGTATTTGAAATAAGAAATTCTAAAATAAAAGATTTTAAATCTGTTCTCAAAAGAATCATAAAAAGCCTTGTTGTACCTATCCATAAAACAAAATTCAATTCAATCTTTAGCATCGTTTTCAAGATGGTTCCCAGATACAATACTTATTTATATATACTTATTTTATTTACAGGCATTACGTGTTTAAATATTATAGAAATAAGAACCTTAAACGGAATCAATTCTGGTATATGTTTAATTAAATGAATCAGTGCCAGTCCTAGATATATATTAATGAACGTATGCTGCGGTTACAGATCTGTAATAGTGATGATTTTTGTGTTATTTATAGTTTGTAGTATATGACTATAATTGGAGATCTTGGTAACTTACTTGTTTATGTACAGTCGTCATGTCCAGTTACTTAGAATAGTATCAGAATAGCTAATTTCGTAGAAGAAGAGCGGTTACAGATTCGACGTACGTGACGGAGTAGAAGTACGTTATAAGTAGTTTTTTATTCAATTGCAATAAAGAATGCTATGTGATATATTTTACATCGTCTTTAAGGGGTATCCTGAAGCCTGTATCCTGAAGACCCAAGGTGAGAGTGAGGCGTAACATTATGGCAAACTTCCACCTCACGTCACCTATCTATCTAACAGTGGTTACATTGCATAACTCTTAATTACAGAGCTACTTTTCTGGGGGGGGGGGGAGGCATAAGAGTCTAAGGGCCGTCCTGTATCCGCCTATGTACTTAGTTACCGTTGTGATAATGTCACATGTCACTTCAATTCAAAATAAAAAGTTACATTAAAATACACCACTTTTAGCAAAATAAACATCTATACCTACTAACATTTGTTTTAAGCTCTATAGGTTCTAGTAATGTTTATTGACATTAAATGCCAAACAAAGACCGAGAAATCGCGAATCGTATCGGTTGTAAGCAAACTTGATTCATGGTTTAGAAAAAAAACATCTAAACAATGAGCCGTAGAATAAGAAATGCAAAAAATACTAATGCGAAACGGGCCGGACATCCTTGATCTAATTTTTTTAAGAAAAAAAAGTTCGTTTGTAATTAAATTGCTAAAGTGTTGTCTAGACTAGAATGAATTAAGTTTGTCCGTCACAAATGGACGAATTAAGGGAAATTCCCACCGGTAGGTACTGGACGAAGTTAAAAACGTTAAATTTTTATGCATAAGTGATGCAGTAAGTTTTGTAAGTAACTTAAGGCAGATTAATAGGAAGTTGTTTTGGAAATATGTCACAGTTCACAAAAAATAATATAACAGCTTTCTGAAAATTTACTTTTTAGAGATCTTTGCGACCGAATCCGCGTTCAAGAGCTAATATTAAGCTAAGATTTTTAAATTTTCTGAATGCTTACTACTCACCATGTCTTACTTACTTTTACGTGTCTAAGCGTTAGATTTACTACTTAATCCTATATAAATATTACTCAAAGGAAAAGATTTTAATATTAAGTATTTAACATATTTAATCTATACTAATATTATAAAGCTGAAGAGTTTGTTTGTTTGAACGCAATAATCTCAGGAGCTACTGACCCGAATTGAAAAAATATTTTACTGTTGGATAGCTCATTTATCGAGAAAGGCTATAGGCTATATAACATTACGCTACAACCAACAGGAGCATAGCAGCGATGAGAAATGTTGCAAAAACAGGGAAAATTTACGCAGACGAAGTTGCGCGGGACAGCTAGTAATACTATATACACCTACATACATAGATTAACAGATTAACCTTATTAGCAGAGGCAAGATAAGTGGTTACCTAATCGTAAACCGAGAAATTTATATTTCATTTTCGAAGTCGCGGATAACAACGAGTCTCAAATAAAAATAGTTACTCCTTATAACGACATAATATAAGTGAATATACCATCAAAATCAGTCCAGCCGTTTTGAAGATTAGCCAGAATAATTAATAATAATAATAACTTGGGACAACTTACGCAACGCTATCTGATCCCATACCCATGGAAACCAGACAACTTATAACTTATATATTTCTAAATACACAGACACAGAATAAACCATCGTGCTCATCACACAAAGTTTTATCCTGGGTGAGGGTCGAACCCACGACGTCTTGCGTAGCAGTTGGACACACTCCCACCGCGCCACAGAGGCAGTCAAAACAAAAATACAACTATTTTGATTTTTTTATAAGTACCATACTTAGAATACTTTCATATAAATTTAGTAAAAAGCTGTTATTTTGACTTCTTAAACAGACACTTCAATTTAAGACAAGGTTATTTCTCGCATAACGACATCCAAATACAGATTGTTACTCCCGGATTTACAAACACATCATTGATAGAAGTCATAAATTTGTTGCGCCGTCGATCACTATTAGATCTAACATCTCTATCTGTCCATTGATGATTAGTTTCACTTTGATCGGTTGAAAACTTGAGCCGTATTAGAAAAAACGCGATTCTAATATTTACGCGAGGATTAGTTACGCTGAGGTTTAATTGGTCTGTCTAAATATAGATAGAGGCATCTTTGGTTATTGGTTACAATTCGAACTAAGGAAAATGCTTGGGTAAGGTGTTGTCGTGCTTTTATTTAGAAGTATCTAATGGACATTAATAACAATAAAAGTATCTTGGGACAACTTACACAACGTCAACTTATCCTAAAGTGCGGCGGTAGCCTAATGGCTAAGGTCGGCAAGTATCGGTCTCGCAATCGTGAGGTCGCAGGTTCGAATCCTACCCATTATACTACCGACGTGAACCCACTCCTTACACAAGCCTTTGAGCTTAGCTGGAGGGGTTAACAAGTTTGATAGTAATGTGGGACTTAGTCCCACATTGCTAGTTATCTTAAAAAAAAAATAGGCAGAGCTTGTACTATGTATGGTAAGACAACTGATAAACATTCTCATATATTTCTAAATAGGTACATATCTACATAGTAAGGATAAATTACACCCAGACACATTTAAACCATCATGCTCATCACACAAAGTTTTATCCTGGGTGGGAATCGAACTCGCGACCTCTGGCTTGGCAGTCAGGGTCACTAACCACTAGACCAAATTTAGAAATCCCAAAACGTTACTTTTTATTAATTAATAATATTTTAATTGTTGTTCCTATTTCTTTTTATGCAACTGTTTTTTTTATATATGAGTTTTTAATATTATTAATAATACAAATTTGTTTTTCAGAATTCTTAATTTTTTTTTTATCTAATCTTACATGAAGGTTGCGATTTGCACAGTTTCATTTGTAAGTGTTGTGACAAGGACTGACATTATTTGATAAACACCAAATATGGTCAAAGCTTTGCACAACCGCTTACGAACGTACTGAATTAACAATATTTATCTATACCCATAAATTTGCCATCGTGTTTTATTGATCACCTAAATTCAACTCCGATTCGACCTCGGTATAATACACCTGTACTATCAAGTTTCTTTATTAACACTCATAACATCAAATCGCATAAATAAATACACTTTTAAACAACGATAGTAAAACATCTGACATTTACACTCAAAGACAAATAAAGTATAGAATTATATGGCTATAGAAAATCTATCAAGTGTATCGTTGAATGTGTGAACGTCAGTCAACACACACATTGTAATAGTGTAGTACAAAACACAGAGCTACAGAAAGCCGGCTTACAAGTTAAAACAAATCCACACACACACACACACACACACAAAATATACAGACTGATTCATCATCAGCCTATCGCAGTCCACTGCTGGACATAGACCTCTCCAATTGCACGCCACTTTGTTCTATCTTCGGCTTCTCGCTCTCTGCTGCTCTCCTGCCAGCCGTTTTGCGTAAATCATCACTCCACCTGGCCTGAGGTCGTCCTACACTACGTTTGCCAAGCCGCGGTCTCCACTCAAGAACTCGTGATAATGATATTAGTTTAAGACTGATTAGTAATATACAAAAAACTGTTGCTTCTTTAGATAACACAAAATAACTTTGTAATATCAGTTTTAATATTTAATGTATTAAGTCTAAATCACTTATCACTTGTTTTTGGAGTTATGATATTAATTATAGACCATTTTACTACAGTAAAATCGTTGTTTATTGTGAGGTCTAGGCCCTAAACCTGACAAAGAAACATCGATTTTACTCCGGGGTCTCTCAAATGTGTGGTAAATGGTTGTGAGATAAAAGTAGGTGGTAGGTGGTGACGGGTTAATTTGTTTTTTTTTTAAATTATATTACGAAGTTTTTTGGTGTTATATAAAGCAGCTACGAGCGGGAGGTTAGTAGTATATGACAAATCATTCTGTATATGCACATGTTCAAACGATCTTAATGAGCGCTGTTTCGGTTGAGATTCGACCGAGTTTGACTGAGATTTGTGTACGTGCGCGTTTATGTGTACGTGAGCCTGTTTACACTTGTTGTAGGAAGCCAACTTTCTGTGTCTATGTATTCTGTGAGTGTAGTGACAACCAGATGCAAATAAATACAGTGTCGGACAAAATAATAAGCCACAGTGGCGATATCGTAACACAACTAATAAACGGTAATTTGACACGACAAGTCAATTACGACCCGACATAAACACGTATCGGCTTCGACGGAGTTTCGCTTGTAATGCCAGACGTGGGAAACATTTTTTTCTCTGTTTTTGCTTTATAGTTTTTATTGTAGGTACATTGTGCACTAGGAAAGTTGAGAAAGAGTTTAAAAAATCCTTATTAATGTGTATCGTTTTTGAACTATAAAAGTAACTTATTTTATAAGTTATTTATTGGAAGCCCAAAACAATAACAATTTCCAATTTTTGCGGTTCATTTTGTCAAATATTTATGCGGAACAAGGCACTTAATGCAAAGATAAGTATCGCATAACTAGTGAGCTGATTTATATTTATACTAAATACAACTTAAATCCAACCCGTTTGCGGTGTTTCGTTACTATAACTATATATTTTATACAAATAGGTAGGTATCTACAATAAACGCGAAAATCAGTGGTATATCATATGGGTTGTCATGTAAACGCAAAAATAGGTAACTGTTTCTCTCTAATGTGTACAATTTCATAGCAAAAATAGTTGGTCGATTTTTAATAATTATTTTAATAGACAATAATAAAAGATTTAATGCATAGGTATAATGAGCCTGTCATCAGCTGCCCATAACCCGGTCAAAACAAGTATTAAAAAATCTACTTCATTTGTTGTGACAAGTTAATTTAAACGTAGGTAAAACGAGAATATCTGTGCTGAAGTGTTTAAACGAATGACTTACGAAGAACGAGTATTAAAATTGACAGTAAGTATTTCTTAACCAGCGCATGACAGCGCTGTGAGCACAACTGCATACAATTACACGTTAATGATATAATTAAATAATAATGACAACTGCATGCTGATGACTTTCTTTCTTGCGTAAAATAATGAAAATCCTGACCTTTGAAAACTTTCACTAGCATCACGAGATATTCAATTAACTTGACGATATCGAACAGGTAGCCTTATTACGGAGTTCACCTCATTAGCTCAATATCAACACGTCTGCTAACTTTAATAGATATATAATCATGCATATTATTTAAATTGCTTGACAAATTACATGTCGGTACGCAGTTGAACCTGCTGAGTTGTCGGTTAAGTTTCGACTTGCATTTCTTACAAGCTTCGATGTGCGAATGAGAACTACTTAGAGTAGGCAATGCGAAAAATTGTTATAGAAGTTGGACCGATAGAAGACGGTCATCATCTGTAAATTTCGATACTCGAGTACGCTTACAAGCCTTTGGGAAAATACATCACAATACAATCTGAATATATTCATACCAAAGTACAACTTTGTAGTACTAAGAGTCTCTAAGCAAAGCTGCGAACAGACAGACAGACGGATATGGCGAAACTGTAGGTAAGTAAGGGTTTCATGTAACTGAGATTTTTGTGGGGTGAGTTACCGCTAAGTTGGAAGGCTTTTTGGTTGACTTTTAAGTATGCAAAGCAATCCACGCTTTAAATTAATTACCGAATATGTTATTTTAATTATTTTTAGAGCGATTTTAAAGTTCCATGGCCAAAATGACGAAAACGGAACCCTTATAGTTTCGTCATGCCTATTTCTATAATATCTGTCTATTTGTCTGTCCGTCCGTATGTCACAGACATTTTACTCAAATACTACACAATGTATATTGATGTGAGTAAAAAGGTGTCTTGTAGTAGCCGCTACTTATTTTGATAGCTAAATAATAAAAATAAATATTTTTAGGGGGCACTGCATATATGTAACAGAAGCTTAAATAAATGTTTTTTTCAATAAACATCAACGTGTGGAAAATAATCGCTCCGAAAGTTAAATAAATTGTATGTATTGTATGTAAAAAGATAAAGGGGGGGGGGCCCTTTGTCTTTTGAACCGTGTAACCAAAAAATATGAAAAAAATCAAAAAGGTAGCTTAAGAAATACTTTGAACTAAAATTATTTCAGACATGCTCGGATCTCCATCGGATATACCATTAAGTTATTGCCGAAAAACTGCGTTTTTCAACAAAAGGGCGTAAGTGCCGTTAACAAACGCTCTTCTGCTGGTGCAACTATGCAAATTGGATTTTTTCATATATGGAAATATAGGAGTTGCAAGTTTGTATGAAACTCCGTCAGTTTTGAAGTTAGATCTATGAAATTTCATATTTGGATTTTTGGTTTAATATAAAGAATATGTGTTTCACCGTTTCTGAAAAATCCACCCCTAAAGGGCGTAAATTAGGGTTTTTTTATTATTAAATGGCAACTGTGCCGGTGTCGACAATTCTGCCAATGTCAGATGTGCAATGGAGAAACATGTAATTTTGATTTTTTTGACGTTGAACTATTTGTGTTGTTAGTGAACTGTAAGAAACAAAAATGTATGTAAATAAATATGTAATATAATATAGATAAATTATAATGGGTTAAAACAAATACAATAACCACACCAACATTCATAAATAAACAGGGCATCACAATCTTTTGGAATTATGGCGAATAAATGTAATCAGCACCGTAAAAAGTTGGGGGGAAGAATGGGTTAGGAGCGATGGGAAATTAATAGGGAGGGGTATATTTAATTGCTTTAAGTAACAGTATAAATCAAAGGATTGGTGATTTCTAGGGCACGCAAAAAATATTATGGGGTCTAAGGTACCTTCCTCTAAGCCACATTCGCAGATGGACGAGTCTCGTACATCTTGTGTAAATTAGGGTTGCAAATTTGTATAAAACTCTTGTATTTAGCATTTTCAAATAAAATAAAAAAACACGTGTTTCAGCCTTTTTGGAAAATCAACCATTTTGGGGTAAATAAGGGGTTGCAGGTTTATGTAAAACTTCGTCACAAGATAGTGTGAAACTCCGTCAGTTTTAAAGTTAGGTCTGTGAAATTTCACATTTGGATTTTTTATTTAAATGAAAGAATACGTTTTTACCGTTTATGGAAAATCAACCCCTAAGGGGATAAAATAGAGTATGCAAGCTTGTACGAAACTCCATCTCCAAGTTAAATCTATGAAATTTCATATTTGGGTTTTTCATTTAAAATAAAGAAACACATATGACATACCGACGGGGTAAAATAGCGGTCACATTGCATCAGTCAGTTAAGTCTCTAGGCTTAACTGACTTAGGATGCTGCTTTAAACCAGATAAAACACTAAAAACCATCACGAAAGTTTTCAAGAATATATGCTTCTTGAAAACTTTCGTGATAGTTGCTGCACCTATAACCCCTCATTTAGCTATTTCACGAACAGTTCGTCCTCCGTACCGAGCGATCTACCATGCACAAACTTGCTAGATTACACTGCACTTCATAACTGTCACCACAAAAAAGGGTGGCAGCAGTTCATCCTTCGTCTATTAATCTCCGTAGAGTAGTTTTAAGTAGCCGGGGGCGTTTTGTCTATAAAGTGCTTGAAAAAACACGGTTTATGGGCATTTACCAAAAAGTGTATGAAGTTTATTTTACAACAATAATGTAGCAAGTGCAACTTACTAAACTAAAATATGATACACAATTTGGTACTGATACGTAACAGTACTTATGCCGACGTAATATTTTATTTATTCTTCCATCCAATAAACCTGTATGTCGTTACATCTCAAATGTTTTTTTAAAAACATTTGAAAAAGGAATGATTTAGACAAAGAATACTAATTATTCAAATAACAAACTTCGATCAAGATTTTTTTTACTCACTATCAAGATGTTCCCGCGGATAAACAGTAGCTTTACCAATCGTTGGGTCGATCGTTGCACACATGAAAAGTTTTTTCAAAATAAATCATATATAAATAAATAAAACCAATACTTTAAGATGCCCACAAAAGTTTTTCAGTCGCTATTTAAACTACAAGACAGTATGAAACTTATTTTTATTTTTATAACTAGATGAAAAGGAAACTCTAAAATCAATTAACAATATTATGATTAACATCTCTTTGTATATCTTCTTAAGGTCCTTAGCTCTCACACACGAGTCGCCAATTAGTAGTGGGTACCTACTAAAGGAAAATGTGGCCGCCGGGTAAAATTACAAGACTATGGGTACACATACAGATGCGCGTGAGTATTTGAGAACGCGCCCGATCCTCTTGTATCTTCACAAACTTGTTATAAAGCTTACACACCACTACTATGTATAGGACAGGGCTACTCTTCGCGCAGACAACTTTGGATGGCAAGGCTTTTATATTCCAAACACGTTTTCTGTACAATTAATAAATAAATCTATAAAATACTGCATTAAGTTTTAATCACCAGATCCATTGTCAGATATTTTTTTATTGTTAATATGTACAAATTTTGATGTCTTTCTCAGATTGAGAGTGAAGTATAAATATTGGATACTAATAATAATAAAATAATAATGACCATCAATAAAGTTTAGGTAGATCAAGATATATGGGAAGATTTTAAATTATAATATCTACCTAAACATACACTTCGACACCCCTGTGCAATAAGTCGGTAGGGTAGTATATTGGAGTTTATATTGTTATGTAAAATTGCATCTATGGGCTAGACGCCTATGTAATTTTTTCTAGTGATATTGACAGAGATATAACGACACACAGGTTTATTGGACGGAAGAATAAATAAAATATTACGTCGGCATAAGTACTGTTACGTACACTTCAAATGTGCATGCAAAATTATTAACATTTTAAAATTATTTTCTATTTAATTTAAAAAACAATAAAAATAATATGATTAAAAAATATAATTAAGATTCTTAATACAATTAAAATTAATTCATTCTATAATTACTTATTATAAATTATTTCAATTAGATTGGAATTAATGTTACATTTGATAAAATAATAAAAAGATTTAATTAATAAAATATAGTCAAGGTTTGTATTTTGTTAGCAAGAACCCTCCAAATGAAAGGTAAAGGTGACTGTTATATATCTGTATCAAATTGTGTATCATATTTTAGTTTGGTAAGTTGCACTTGCTGCATTATTGTTGTAAAATAAACTCCATACAGTTTTTGGTAAACTCCCATAAATGGCGTTTTTACAAGCACTTTGTAGACAAAACGCAACGCAGAAACTACTCGACGGAGATAAATAGATGGAGGCAGCTTTTAGATCTGGCCAGAGATCTAGACGTGATCAAATGATCGAAAAGCTGCTGCCACCCTTTTTTGTGGTGACAGTTATGAAGTGCAGTGTAATCTAGCAAGTTTGTGCATGGTAGATCGCTCGGTACGGAGGACGAACTGTTCGTGAAATAGCTAAATGAGGGATTACAGGTGCAGCAGTATCACCTTCTTGAAAACATTCGTGATGGTTTTTAATGTGTGTTTGTGTCTGGGTTAAAGCAGTATGCTGAGTCAGTTAAGTCTGGAGATTTAACTGACTGATGTGAATAAAAAAATATTGTGTAAATTTAATACTGCATGATGTGAAATATAAAGGGTACCTATCTTGTTTCTTTTTTTTTGAAGGCGGGATTTTTTAGGTTTCAAATTAGTTTTTTTATTTAGTACTTTTTGTAAGGTGGTTTTTTTCCTTTTGTTGCCTTTTAAATTACTTTAATTTAATATACCACTTGAGGGTCTTAGAAATTAAAAATCAATCAGCCTACACATTAACGCGCATCAAATCCGCCATATTCTTTTTTTAAGAATTTTATGTACTTAGTTCGCGTCATCAAAAAGAATCTAATGACGTATCATTTATTAAAATCAAATCATTCACTGCACTCGGTTGGCGAGTCCTCTCTGTCCTCGGCGAGGCAGAAGGCGCTTAATCGGAGATGGTTTGAAGAAGGTTGGGGTGGCTTCCTGAGCAATCGACTTGGCAGTTAAGCATCGAGTAACCAAACTGCTTGCTCGGCAATTGTCAAGGCTAGGTTGAATTGATTACAGTGCAACCAATCTTTCTAGTCGGCAGATCTTCGTGCCGACGTATCATCTATCCTGGATTCTCAGAGTTATGATTTTCAAAGTCTGCGTGGGTCTTGATGCGGTGAAAGGACGAGTGGCTCGTCATGCAAACGCCAGAGTTTGTAAATCCTGTGTCACGATGGTGGCGTTGCTGAGATACTCTGAGACACTCTCAACCTGACAGACTGGTCGGACTAGGGGCAGTTTTAATCCAGCACCATCGATCCGTTGGCTAAAGGTAAATGTCGCTTTCTTTGAGTATTTAGAACACTTCTATTCAGATTACTGTATCAACTATGATTGCTGTTGTGTTACGTTACATTTAGCGTCAACGTTTTAAGACACTTGAACACAATTATTTCTCTGGACTCTTAATTCCGTGAAAGAATTGGCTACAGCTATACTTTATTAAACTTTAAGTCATTATTATTTTGACATGAACTTTAATCAGCGATTAAAAGTCTCTTGTGTTTGTTTATTACAAGAACATTGCTGGTAAAGGTTCATATATAAACCATTTCTATAAAATATTCAAAATCATTGTTTAACATTGTATATAATCTATATTTTATTAGTCTATTATTTTAATAGTCTTATGTTTTGATTTTTGATTAATAAAAGTTAATGAGAACATCATATTCGGTGATTTTCTATATAAAAGAGGAAATATTACATTTCGACATTCAGAAAAAAAATCATTGGTTCTAAACAGTTACAAAAAATATCTTGAAAATAACGTTATTTCAAAAACAATGTTTTGTAACAATACTGTAAATTGCCACAATAACGTCATTATAATACATTACTGTACTATCGTCTCTAACATAGAACATTTAGATCATTTACTTCGTATATGCATCTTCATACATAATTTTCCCCGTTTTTACAACATTTTTCATTGCTGCTTCGCTCCTATTAGTCGTAGCGTGATGTTATATAGCCTTCCTGATAAATAGGCTATCCAACAGTAAAATAATTTTTCAATTCGGACCCGTAGTTCCTCAAATCGTCGTGTTCAAACGAACAAACAAACTAAAAAGATAAAAAAGATTTGATGCATTTAATATGCAATATCTCTGTAAGTGCTATTAGTGTTATTTTTATCCATCACGTTTCAAGTAATTTTTATTTTCATTGATTCATTCATTTTAGTTAAATATAACTACAATATAATTTCACTAAAAATTTACTTTTATTTGATGCCTCAATATTTTCAATATATTCACTCATTAAAAAGATATTCAACAAAAACATTAAGCCCGGAATACATTAATAAGGTGTGGTGTGTCGTGACGTGTCTCGGTTCCATACATTTTGTATGGTTAGAAACACATTATTAAAGCGTGTTGTGACGTCATAACACACTGCAATAATGTGTCTCTAACCATACAAAATGTATAGAACCGATACGCTTCTGACGCGTCATAACACACCACACGACAATAGTGTGTTTCCGCTTTAAGTCACTCATTGCACGGGGGCGTTGATTATTATTTTTCTAAGACTGTTTTGATGAAAATTGAAGTTTTATTTTCAATGTTGTCATGCATATTGGTGATATAAATATTAATCGGCTAGGTTTTAATCGTGTAACTAAAAAATAAAATAAAGAATATTAAAAACCAACCAATAAAAAAATATTTCATAATCCTTGAAAGAGAATTAAAAGAAAAATAAACAATCCAGATGTATTAAACCAAAGAAATAAGCTTCCACGGATGTTAAAACCAAATAAAACTGCAGATTGTTTATGTTTTGTCTGATCCTCATAATGAAAAGAATCATGTTATGTAGTTTGACTAGTTTGTGCTTAATATCGAACCAGATAAAAGAACAATAAATGTATGATTTTCTTGTTGTTTGATGAGTTTTAGTACATTCAAAAATTTACTAGTGGTATATGAGCTAATTATAATTTTCAAGGTGCCCGTTTCATTATTTCGGTTTACAGTTTGTCTGTTTGAACGCGCTAGTCTCAAGAACTACTGGTTCGAATTAAAAAAATATTTTACTGTTGGATAGCCCATTTATCGAGGAAGGCTATAGGCTATACAATATCACGCTACGACCCATAGGAACAGAGCAGCGATGAAAAATGTTGCCAAAACGGGATAAAATTATGCATACGAAGTTGCGTGGGTCAGCTAGTTATTAATATTAAAACCTATGTTATAGAAACTGTAACTTAACTTTTGCATGCACCAAAAATGTTAACAAAATTGTAATTTTTTTGTCATTTTAAGGTAATCTAATTTGTATTATGAGAATTAATTCTTTAAACCAAATTACGCCAGAAGGGGTCTGAATAAAATTTGGCACTGAGATAGATTGTGGAATACACATAGGCTACTTTTGATTTAAAGAAAAATATAAAGAATTCGTGGGTACAGGTAGAATGTTACAAAAGTGAATATCATAACCTATTCGTTCTTTCATTATAATATTGGCCGAACCTCGTCATCGATCACTTGCCGATTGAGAAACAACAACTCGGCCATATATCGATCGTCGCTACGCATTTCCTCCATTTGTTCCTTGTAAATATCATTTGATACTAAAAACGTGGTCTAATGCCATTGAGCCACTTTTCTATATAAGATTTGTGAAGGATCTATCATACCTACTTTGAGTTATTTTTATGAAACAATCAGGTCAATCATAAAAATCTTAAAATTACTAAAACTAAGTCTAGATCAAAGGCAGTCTAAAAAAAGAATAGAACATCTGAAAAATTCAAAATAGTTGTGGTAAAATATGATTACGTATGTAATGTTGTTTGCAAGGTCTTCAGTTTTTAGGTGTAATGTATAAGGGGCTATAAACTTTTCTTGTATATTCTACGTTTGTAGAATTAGCTTTTTACTCAAAGTGTTTGTTTGAAATATTTTTGTATCAAAAATAGATTCAGATGGTTCTTGATTTATTGCTGGACATCAGCAGTCGAAATTCAACTATAGTTCTTTCATTTTTTAGGAACAACCATAGTATAGTTCCCTTGTCAAGAAGTATAGACATTTCTTCTATAAACGTCGTAACGAAACTTATTCAATAAATATGTGAAGTCGTACGTTTGGAATTTCGTTTTATTAGTGAAATATCGTATTTGGCTTTTTGGTTAAAAATAATAAAAACAGGTTTAAGCGTTTTTATTAAATCAACCCCTAAGGGGATGAAAAAGGGGTTGCAAGTTTTTATCAAACTTCGTTACTTTTAAAATGATATCCGTGAAATTTAATATTTTCCTTTTTGGTTCAAAATAAAGAAACGTGTTGCAGCGTTTTTGGCAAATCACTCCCTAAGGGGGTAAAATAGAGGTTGCAAGTTTGTATGTAAACTCGTAAGTTTTAAAGTTAAATCTGTAAAAATATGGCTTTTTGGATGAAAAAATAACTCGTTTTTCAGCGTTTGAAAGCGAAAATCAACCCTTAACGGGGTAAAATCACAGCTGAAAGCGACAGCTAACAATGTACCTATATTAATAAAAATTAACTACCAAATCTGTTGCTAAGCGCAACTTGAGAACGACTAAACCAATTCGTCTATTTTTAGAAAAAACGCAAAAGCTCCATATTTTATTCAAACTCAAACATAACGGGAGTAAAGCCGCGGAAAAAACTTAATAAAAACTAATGTGGAATATAAAAATGTGGAATTATTTCTGTGTTACATTTAACGTTTTAACCGCTAAACCGATTGAAGTGAAATTTGGAACATAGGATATTTTTTATTGCGATAACCACGAGCCAAAGCTACATACATATAACTCTTCGAGCTGATATCATTGCCACAGCAGTGAGCACACTTCAGTGATCTCCGTCGTGAATGGTTCTTTTGATCAATGTTTTATTTCAAACAGAACACGATTCTGATTTGTTAGTGATTGTTATAGCTGCTTGATTGATGTTACCGTCGTGGTTTATTTTTTTTAAACAAGACTGTTTTATACAATATCGCCAGATGGATACGGAATCAGTGCAGTATCAGGTGGGTAGAAAACAGTTACACAATTATTGTGGTACATTGAAATTGAAAACACGCTCAAGGTTATCGTTGTGGTTGTTTCTGCTCTATTTTTATCTTGTGTGCTATATTACCACGCCCACTTTTTATAAATTTTCCCATGTCGCCTAGAAAACATCTACTTTGCTTTTCAGTGTTTTTATTAAGTTGTCTTCCCCGGCTTCGCACGGGTGTCATATTTACAACCAAGAATTTCACAGATCTAACTTCAAAATAGACGGAGTTTTAAACAATCTTGGGATGGAGTTTCACAAAACTTGTAAGTCAAATTTTATTTCTTTGGTGATTGATTTTCTAAAAATGCTGTAACACGTAAGCCAAATACGAAAATTCAGAGATCCAACTTCAAAACTGACGGAGTGTCAAACAAAGTTACAAACCCTATTTTACTGCTTTAAGAGTTGATTTCAAAAAACGCTAACGGACATTTTCTTTTATTTTGTACCAATAATCCAAGTGCGAAATTTCAAAGACCTAACTTTTAAACTGATGGAGTTTCATACTATCTTGCAACAGAGTTTCACACAACTCGCAATCCCTGGTTTACCCCCGTAGGGATTGATTTTCCAAAAACGCTTAAACACGTGTTTCTTCATTTTAAACGAAAAAGCTAAATGGAAAATTTGACCGATCTAACTTCAAACCTGACGAAGATTTATACAAACTTGCAACCCCTATTTTAGCATGCCTACAACATAAAAGGCATCAACTGCGAAAATGTCACGTTTGTAACCGCAGCGGTTTAGGCTCTGCGTTGATAAATCAGTCAGTAAGTCAGTCAAAACAAGTGATTATATATGTGCACAAATTGCAAGACATCTTTATGGTTAAAGTTTTTTTACAGTTGGCATCGGTAACAGATATATTCGTTCTATGGTGTCACTATAACAATCTTCGTGACAAGCCAATTGTTGCAAGATCTAATCTCAGAAGCGTGCCAATATCAGGTGTATAATAATACAGATCTAACAATAGGTTGCGTTTATTCTAAACTAAAATCATCCATCCTATTACAAATAAGTTCAGTTTGATGTTGCCTAAAATATTTCGACTACCTGAAGATAATTCCCAAATTTTAACAAGCTTGATTACTGTCTAAAATAAATTCATCTCAGGTGTAGACTATTTACCTTACTTAAACCTTTTGCATAAAACAAAAGTCTCATACATGTATTTTCCATAAACACAACAAGTAAGCACTGACACTAATAATAATGTTGCACAATTTGCAACTACATCGCTCATTGAAGCTACTTTCTTACAACTCTGAAGAAAGATCGCTTGAATAATTGTCTAAGGAATGTGTTAACATCCATTTAGTTGCTAACATGACATTTGACCTTTACATGTAATAGCTTCAAGCCATAAATAATGCTTAGGTGCCAACGTTAATTGAACTAGGAATAAGAATATTTGCAACGCTTGGTTAGATTTGTTAAATGGGAAGAAGGGGATTGCAAGATATTGTCATTTGAATTTGAATCGGTATTTTAGCAAAGACTTCAAATACTTGTACAAACTGTAGAAGAATTTGATTGAAAGGGCCCAGATATTGCCTTGAGGTAAGCCAATCTTCACATGACTGGTGATTTATAAACATTAAGTATTTTTTCCATAAAGATATATCTCAAATATAAATAGGCCCATTATATATCTTGAGATTGTAACAATAATCGTAAAAAATGGTCTTCTACATTTCCTTGTTTAAGGAAATGTCTTAGGTATCAAATCGGAGTTAATAAGACTTTCTAACACATTTCTGGGGTGATAGACAGCAGTAAAACATTTGATGCCGTTGTACTGAGACAGTAGGAAGTTCGTACAAGCGGTTAGACCACTAATGCTAAAAGCTCATGAATATAATCGATCACATAATTGATTTCTCATTGACATTTTACCGTTCAACAACATAGTTTTGCCCATCTGTGGGCGTTCAGCACGTGTAAGTTCCATAGGGTGAATCACTGGCCCATTGTTGCCGCTAAACTTTTCTCGCAATCCTTGATACTTACGAATATACCATCATTAATCAAATCTAAAGAATCATAATATGATTCTTTAGATTCAAATGATTAGATACTGGTGAAATAGCACTAAAACAGTTTCGCTGAGATATTATATCAAATTGATATTATTCTAATGCGAACCCT
This sequence comes from Herminia tarsipennalis, assembly GCA_945859575.2. Taxonomy (NCBI): domain Eukaryota; kingdom Metazoa; phylum Arthropoda; class Insecta; order Lepidoptera; family Erebidae; genus Herminia; species Herminia tarsipennalis. Next base: position 7,644,755 of record OX243843.2, on the reverse strand, counting down.
AAGGTGAATACTCCAAAGTTAAGTTTAGATTGTGGTGTATACAGCAACAAGAATGTAAATGAGAGTATCGTACCGGCCGGCACCTGTGAGTCTGGTCGGCTAGTGACGTCACATTGAAGTAATGTAACCCAACGATTAAGCTTACAATCAACGCGTCTATAATATGTTTTTGCGGGTAGTGTATTCAATTTGTTGTGATTATGATTAAATTGTATACTGACGAGCGATTTCCACTTGTCTTTTGATAACATCAATAGTTGGTCATAATGTAATTGTAATTACAACTTAAAATGGACCAAGTTCATTAAAAACATAAACTGTTACTGTAAACGGTTGTTTAAATTCTATTTAAGATTACTTTCTTATGAAGTACCTAACAAATCAGGTGTAGGTAATACCCAGTCACCAAGTTCCTAATACTAATTAATGAATTTCATCGGTTGTAGATGATATTAAGCGAGATAAGTGTTGGTGATAAACCTCATACACGATACTAAATGAGCTTATGGCAAAAGGCCAGCTAACTAAGCAAGTGTTGATAAACTGAAAAAGACTAACAACTAACTATCTGATGCTATACCCATCTTTTTAGACCAATGACACACGAAGGCAAAACACGAATACTCTAAGAAGGTATAATTAGTTAAACAATAAAGGTCAACTACTAATAACAATACTTCCATTTTGAAATTGAGTCATGAGATATCAATGAGTTTATAGAGCTATTATGTGACTGCCTTTGTGGCCCGGTGGGAGTGTATCCGACTGCTACCCAAGAGTTCAAGAGTCGTGGGTTAGATTCCCACACGGGACACCTCTTTGTGTAATTCACAAATTGTTGTTCCGAGTCTGGGTGTACTTTGTGTTGTATGTTTGTAAAGTCCCCCGGGCTTGTACTGCGGAAGTCGTCTTTTTTTAATTATAAAAAAAAAAATGCTATTTTGGAAGAATTTACAGTAGTACCTAAGTTATTCATATTTCAGCGAAAGACCAAAAACCATAAGGACGTCTTAACTTTAAGATAGATTAACGTTTTGTTTCAAGTCAAACAACTGATTTATCTCAGTCTATATCAGGTATTGGTGACATTATTCTTGCATTTAGTGAGCACTGTTTCCGTTGTTAAGGTGCGAATAGGCTCACGATATAACAAGTGGCCAAACCCATTCCACACCCCGATGCCGCATACATTTTCGGCTTATCTCAAACATCGTTGCCAACACCGTTCACGGAAATGGCACAGACTTTACGTAAATAGACATAAATATTATATTTTAAACATAAATTACTTATATTATCCGCGTATAGCCCCACAAGAGCCGTGACTGCCGCAGTATCTCTATAGTGAGTAATGCGATAATAAGCTTGAAGTATTTACTTATATTGCTTCTATTGTTGTCTTTTATTGTTATGTAAATATTAACTAAAGAATAAAAGCAATAAATTTGAAACAATGAGAGAGAAACACAGGTTATTCGGCTCGTGGGAACTTCAGATTGCTACGTCAATAAATATTCAAGGTAAGGTGAAGCTACTGACAGTTAGGTTACTATATTTCAACGAAAAAACTTGCCAAGCATTACTCATCTTCCGTAGATATGAATCTTTAACAAATCAATCGATTATGACTTCTACAACTAATCGATACCCACCAGAGATTGTGGAAACTATTTTGCAAGAGACTCCCCTGGCAATGGTACCAATAAGTCGTATATTTTTAGTCGTATATTGTCAGTTCGAATATACTTACCTACCTTTGTCGTGAGTCTTGTAAAAAACCGGACAAGTGCGAGCCGGACTTGTCCGCCGAGGATTCCGTGCAAATTTGTAGGTACATATCTACACTTCGACACTAATAATATTTATTATAAAGAGGAAAGATTTGTATTTTTTGATGTTTGTAACGATTAAACTCAGAAACTACTGGACCCATTTCAAAAAATCTTTAACTATTAGAATACTACATTATCCCTGAGTAACACAGGCTATATTTATCACTAGTAAAAATAGGGATCCCTATGTCCACCCCTGCAAAGCCGGGACGGGCCGCTAGTTATAAATAATTCAGGAATCGAATCTCGCAGTTTTTTGAAGACTATATACATATTTTATGATTTAATTACAAATGTATAATTTTCGCCGTGTGGTGCCGGCTTAAGAATAGTACCACCCCATCTCTACCCGTGGCGACTAAAGGATTTCACCCCAGAGGACGGGCTGCAGCGTCCTCTGCTGTATTTAAAGCCTTACTGCGATCGCCAACCCGCTCGCCAAGCGTGGCGATTATGGCAATTACCCCCAGGATCTACATACTAGTAGTATCTACTGGGGAGACCCGTGTCCAGCAGTGGGCCATCATATGGGTTGATATGATGATGTATGATGATGTATAATTTTCAGAATTTTTCTTATATTTATAGCATAAGACGGTATTACTTGCTAGATTTCATAGTTCTAGGTCAACGGAAAGTACCCTATAAATTTTGATTTCCTAGTGAGTGTCAAATATATGTTTTGGTTTTAATTTCTACTCGATACCTTTCATGAGATAAACGTTCTTGACAGACAGACAGACAACAAAATGATCATATAAGGGTTCCATTTAGTTCTTTTGAGGTACGGAATGCTGAAAAGGTCTAATCGATATATAAATATATTATATATATATATATATATATATATATATATATATATATATATATATATATATATAAAATAATAATAATAATAATAAAAAATATTTATTCACTTAGGAAGCAAAATACTACACTTGTGAAAAGTCGATTCTACATTTACTGGTAATGCCTGTTCGCAAACAATAGGTAAAGCCCGAGAAAAGAACAGGCAATAAAAACTCGTGGCCACTCTTTTCAAATTGCCAATGTTTACAATGTTTCTCTGTTTATAAACTGTTTATGCAGGTAAGGTGCTGCCACCATTATATTATACACCATATATTATAGGACTGATGCAAAAAAAGAGGTCATTAATATTAGAAGAGTACACGAGATCGGATACATCAGCCTCAATGGGCACAACATAGTAGGAGCATCCACTTACGATGTAAAAACTTTATGTGCTTAAATATTGGCCAATTTACTGCTACTTAATGAATAAGTATACATGTTTTTCAAAGGAAAGAAAAGAATGGCCGTAATTTATCACGCAGAATCTTTACTTACAAAAGTAAATCGTTTTCTTAACTAGTGCCTAAGTAACATTATCAAACTGTGACAACAATATTCACCTAGTAAAATGCAATAAACTATACAACCCAATACATTAATAGGGAGCAACGAACTACATCCATTTATCTTTATCAGTTAAATAATCATCGATTGAATAGTAAGCTCTTTGTATAAGATGTCTCTTGACTACATTCTTAAATTTATTTACTGGTAGACTCGATATGCTGACTGGGATTTTATTGAAAAATTTAACACCTAGTCCCATGAATGAGTTATGAGTTTTATGAAGCCTATGATATCGACCTACCAATTTGTGCTTATTTCTTGTATTCACAGAGTGAATATCACTATTTTTGTTATATAAATGTAAGTTTTGCTTTACAAACATAACGTTTGCATATATATATTGTGATGCAACTGTCAAAATGCCTATCTCTTTAAACTTTTCTCTAAGGGAAACTCGTGCTCCTAGTTGATATATCGCACGCACTGCACGTTTTTGAAGAATAAAAATAGTTTGTATATCAGCCGCCTTGCCCCAAAGCAATATACCGTAGGACATGACGCTGTGAAAATAACCAAAATATACTAGTCGAGCTGTTTCTACGTTCGTAAGCTGTCTAACTTTGCTGACAGCATACGCTGCAGAACTGAGTTTTCCTGCGAGACATGATATTTGGGTGCCCCACTGTAACCTATTGTCTAATGTAATTCCCAAAAAAACTGTCGAGTCGACAAAGCTAATCACCTCATTATTTAAAATTATACTCGTATTAGTACTTTTCACATTTGGCAAACTAAACTTAATACATTTAGTTTTTTTGGGATTTAGAAGTAGGTTGTTCGTTGTAAACCAATCTTGAACTAGTGCGAGTGTTCTATTTATTTTCTCAAAATTTTCTAGTTTACGATCGATTTTAAAAATTAGAGAAGTGTCATCAGCAAATAGAATGATGTCACAAAAGTTATTAACATAAAATGGTAAATCATTAATACATACCAAAAATAAGAAGGGACCGAGTATTGATCCCTGAGGCACGCCCATACTACTTGGAGATCCAGACGACCTTACTCCTCCTATATCAACATATTGAATTCTTTCACTTAGGTAAGAGGCAAGTAGATCCAGCGCTGTACCTTTAATACCGTAATGCCTAAGTTTCAGGAGAAGTGTCCTATGCGCCACACAATCAAAAGCTTTAGAAAGATCACAGAACACTCCAATGGCATCCTGTGAATCTTCCCAGGCACTAAAAATATGTTTCAGTAGCTTAGTACCTGCATCAATTGTAGAGCGACCCTTTGTAAAACCATATTGATCGGGATGCAGTAGATTATTAAAATTAAAGTGTGATTCTAACTGCATAAGTATAGCCTTTTCAAAAATTTTACTAATAGCTGGCAAGATGGATATTGGTCTAAAATTACTAGGGTCATTCTTTGATCCGGATTTAAATAATGGTATTACTTTACTATGTTTCATCAGATCAGGAAACATTCCGGTATCAACACATTGATTAAAAATTATAGATAACTGTGGCGCTATGCCAGTAATTATACTGTGAATTAATTTTACTGAAATACCCCATAAATCATCAGTTTTTTTTAAATTGAGTGACTTGAATATTTTAATTATTTCACTGGGGTATATATATTTAAAAGCAAATGGTACATTGCATTGATCCACATTATCTTTCAAGAGTGATTCGGCTTTATCTGGGCAAGCGTTCAAGGAGCTGGTTGTGGTTAGTGGTATGTCAGCAAAGAAATCATTGAAAGTTTGTGCTAGGTCTAAATTATCAGTAACAGTCTTATTGTTAATTAATAATTCAAAGCTTTTATCCCGAGGCTTTGCCCGTCCGCTTTCCGAATTAATAATATTCCAAGTGGCTTTTATTTTATTATCAGATTTTTTAATATTTCTACTAATAAGTAAAGCTTTGGCACATGCACAAGCTTTTTTAAAAGTTTTTGAATAGTTTCTCACATACTGAATAAAGTTTTGATCAAAATTAAATTGTTGCATACCATATAACTCGTATAACTTAGCTCTACTTTTATAAATGCCGGTAGTTGCCCAATCACAAAAGCTAAGTTTAGAATTCTTATAAAAAGTTTTTGATTTAAATATATTATTGTATTCACTTTTAATTATATTAAACACTGAAGAGTAAAGATAGTTCGGATCAGAGTGGCTGAAATCTATACTGGTAATATTAGCAGAAACGTTAGAATTAAATTTTTCTAAGCGAGCCGTACTCATTGGCCTACATGTGATCTTATCTATTTTGGCCACTGTGTGTGAGGGAAAAGTGACTTTCTGCCCACAGTGATCTGATGTTAAATCACTCAATATTACCTCATTAAAATAACTACAGTTGCAGAATATATTATCTAAGCAAGTAGCAGAATGTGATGTAATTCTTGTTGGTTCATTAAATAAGTACACTAAATTAAATGATTTAAATAGGTTAACTAATCTGGTAGACAAAGATGATTGTTCAAGTAAATTTACATTGAAGTCGCCACACACTACTATATGCTTAATACCGTAACTTACCCTTTTAAGCACATCTTCCATTACAGATTCAAATAAGTTAAAATCACTCAGTGGTGGTCGATATACACAAACTATAATATATCTCTCCAGCTCCACACATGATAATTCTATAGTACGCTCAACAGACAGATGTACTATATCCTTGCGTTCCTTACATTTAACATTGTTGCATACAAATATTATAGACCCACCATGTATAGCCCTTTCTCTTATAAATGCACTAACCATACAATAATAACTATTATTAAATATCAGTTCATTAGTTTTCAACCAATGTTCAGTTAAGCAACAAATATCAACACTGTGCATTTTAAGGAACAATTCGAGTTCCTCTATTTTGCTGGATAAGCCTTGAATATTTTGGTGAACTACAGTTAGACCACCTGTGGGCTTGTCCATTGTCTGACTTACTAGTTTAAACTAGGAGTCTTAATAACATTCATAGTAGAACTGCTAACACTAAATGAATCCTGCAAAGTACTGTTTGTACCTAGGTCAGGGTGTAAATTAAATGCTAATAACTTAGCAAGTTGTCTTTTGTAGAATGTGGAAAGATACATTCTATCTTTCGTTAAAATAAAATTACGAATAAATTTATTCGTGTCAAAAAACAAAATATACTTACTATGTAAGTAAGTACTGTTATATAATAAAAGATTCAAGCTCTGTACATGCTTGTTTTGTAATTCAGATACTGACTGCGAATAAGGTAGACTACATAAAATAAACTTACAACCTACTTTTTCATGCATGTATGTAATAGTTTCTGTTAATTTAATTATGTCTCTCTTTGTGACTGAGAAGCTGTCACCATATAATACTATAACTGTTGACCTATTATCTAAGGTGGTATTATTTAATTTACTAATTAAATTACAAAAATTTGATCCTGTTGAACAATAATTTATGACCCTATACTTTGTGTGACCTATAATAAACCTGCTAAAATCTATACCTAATTGGTCAGAAAAAATCACAACTTTATTTTCTGTAAAATTCAGAGTATGCTGGTCAGATAACAATCTGCAGTCAGAGTCAGACTTACTGCATTTACTGCTCTGTAATTGCCGTGTATTGGTGTGAGTGTTGTGTTGACCGACAAACGGTGGTAGTGAGCAATTGTAGCATAGGTTGTTTTTAATCTGAGAGGTTAATTGTTGTGTTTCCTCTCTAGCTACTCTGGCTACCTCCTCATACTTGTTAATGAATACTTGAGTTTCTGTTTGGTGTTCAAGCATGAGAGTTGTTAGACGGGAGTGCAAGTTCGTTATTTGTGTGTTAAGCTCCTGTGTATGGCGGTCATACATTAACCTGCTGGCAATCATTTGATCTTTGCAGTTGTCCAAGTCTGACTGCAGTCTTTTATGTTCCTTTGTCAATTTAGAATTAATTTTAGATAAAGTTTTAACTTTTCCTAACTTATCACTTTGCACCTAAGAGCTCACTATAGAGGTTCTGAGTCACGTTACTGTTTGTTGCCTGTATTGTGTGATTAAGGGAAACTATAGTCCTATGAGCTTCGTTCAGATCACGTTGTAATTCAGTATTGTGACTCAGAGACTCTGAAAACACTTCACTACAGTCACTAAAAGAGTTTATTTCCTGTTGAAGACGGCCACATTGTTCTTGAAGATCCATATTTTGTAAGTCCAGTTCTGTAAGTTGTTTCTTCAGTGCAGCTACCTTCTCATTTAGTCTCACAATTTCTACTTCACAGTCGCTGCGCTCTGACAGCAGTTGGGTGTTGTCCTCTTTGTATTTCTTCAATTCAAGTAGCGCTAATTTTAATTTATTTTCCATGTCCTTTGCTGTTGCCCTGCGAGTCATCATGTGTGTGCTCATTGTCAGATTAGTCCACTAGACTCCTGTAACACAATAAACAAAGCTAAGTACAAGAAAGAAAAAAGTTTAAACAATAAAAATGAGAAGGGGGTAGGTAGAATTTATATAAGATTACAGAATAAATGCAAAGAAAACTTGAAATACAAATTAATTCAACTATAGAATATAAGCAAGATATTAAAATGATAAAAATATAATATAAAGACTAAAAGAAACACAATAGTGGATTGACAATTCTAGTGGATTTTTAAGATTTTGGGTATGAGGTAGGTATGTACCTAATTCAAAACTTAGTACCTAAACTATTGAAGACTAACATACAAAGTTTTATATCTAAATAGTATTACTATAGTGTTAGTTGCCTAATTGTACAGTAATTTTGTGTGTAAACGAGTGTGTGGGGCCAATTGTTTAGGTCTTGAATTCAGCTTCCACAATTTGTCAAGCGGAAAGAGATAAAAACTGGTGCCAGTGAGAGAATGACGAAGCTCATGCACAGATGAGACATGTATTTATGTGCTTGTGGAGTATTAGTTAATATCAAATAAGTCAAATACTCCCCAGGTTTTAAGATGAGCTTTTGAAAATTCATCCGTTGGCGGCAGTGATGATCGGCAAGTTTGTGCGTTCTCCAGGGACGACTCACTTTATACACTGATTAAGGCAATTCTTAATAATACTAGTCACTACTTTAAATATTAATAACTAATTAATTACAAAATAAAAGATAATTTAATTTAAAGAAATACAAAATTTACGTTTACAGTGTTGCCAGACCGACCACCTATATATATATATATATATATATATATATATATATATATATATATATATATATATATATATATATATTGATTTTCATTAACCTTGTAAACACTATTTAGCCCAAAAACAGCGTGCAGTATTGGTTGACGACAGTTTTTTGTTCTTATTTTGCTCGAACTAGTTATTAAATTGAATTATTTATTATCAATTTATTTTGTAATTGCAACTTTGATTTATAGAGAGAACGGAACATTGACATTCGCATTACAGGTTGTACCTATATTAGTTAATGCCGCCAGCACCGGTCGTGATTACAGGTTTAAATCAAGACAAATTTAGTTACATAAGTAATGTGTGAGTTATCCTCTATTATAACAACAGTTTGTTTAAAAAAACTTTAGAAGCCATCTTCATATTTTATTGTGACTTCGTCCGTGTGAAGTTGCAGTGCTGCTCTCTTCCCATAAACGATAGCGTGATGATAAAGAAGCCTAAGTTACTCCTTACATCTTCAGCTGTCTGACAGTGAAAGTTCAGTCAAAATCTGTCCAGCTGTTTCGGAGATTAGCCGGAACAAACAGATAAAAAAAATTGAAAATTGTGTTATAGTATAAAAACGTAAAAGACATTACAAACAGACACTTTAATTTCATTTAGTTGAATACTTCTCTGACTGCCTCTGTGGCGCGGTGGGAGTGTATCCGACTGCTACGGAAGAGGTCGTGGGATCGATCCCCACTCAGGATAAAACTTTGTGTGATGAGCACGATGGTTTATTCTGTGTCTGGGTGTTATTTATCTATAATATGTATGTATTTAGAAATTTATAAGTATGTTTATCAGTTGTCTGTTTTCCATAGTACAAGCTCTGCTTAGTTTGGGATCAGATAGCCTCGTGTGAGTTGTCCCAAGGTATTATTATTAGATATTATTGTAGATAAATATTTAACATAACATAAAGAATAGAAAATTTAGTTTTAATTTTTCGAACGGATTGACAAGATTTTTTCATCTATAGTTTTAGTTTCAGAAAGTATTTGTTTTAAATACTTTTTTACCTTCTCGCCTGAAACACAGGTTTCAACCTAGTTCAGGCAAATATCCAACTGTGCCGTTTATTATTTATAAGTGTACCTAAGTTATGCTATTGTACCTATACTTTATGAATAAATTTTATTATTATTTATTATTATATATTATTATTATTATTATCTAGACTAGTGTAGACTAGTCTTGATGGAAAAATCATGTCAATCCGTTTGTATATTTTGTGTTGTGTTTCTTTAATACAAATGGTCCCACGGTTTTTTATTATAGTTGCCTAGTACTAGTCTAATTATTAAATTTCACTTCAAGTTCTTTTAAAATATGTTTAATAACCGACTTACGACAGTTGGTTCGTGACTAAATGCGGAGTTTAAGCAACGTTACCACCGTCAGTCCATAACTATGTGACCGTTTTTAAAAAAATCCACATCTTCGTGCTCGGGAGACCACGTTAAACCATCGACCCTGCGCTTAGTCTCTCTCCGACCAAAAAAGAGTGCATATCTCCTGCGTCTTTGTCTCTGAGGAGATTGGCTTACGTAATCAAACTCTGTTAGAAAACTATTTTATGAAAGAAACTTGGGAAAGGACAAGGAGGCTTTTTTTTAGCTTCATGAAACGCATTGTTCCTCTAAGTTAGTCTTTAGTTTTGGAAACAAAAAGAAGTCGCAGGGTGTAAATCCAGGCTGTAAGGCGGATGCGTCATCTGTTCTAGATTTGAAGCCTTCAAATAGGCTTCTGTTACCTTAGCGGAATGTGATGATGTGTTATCGTGGTGAAGGAGGACATTGCTTCGAGGACGCTTTTCGCAAACTTTTCTAAGACTCTGGACAAGCAAGTGTTGACGTACCAATCTGCAGTCACTATCCTTTGATCTTCAAGCGATACTGTTAAGCAATCTCCTGATTTGGCGAAGAAGAAAAAATAATTGGTAAAAAATGGTTGCTTCTAACCATTTTTTTTACCAATTCTTCAACTTTTCAAAGCAGTAAAACAGGTTTCGTCGACTGTCCCGATATTATAGACAGCGAATGACTGTCCCCCGTTAAACTTTTTTATCATTTTACGGCACCACTGGGCACGCAGTCGTTTCTAGTCCTCCGGTAAGACACGTGGTATCCCTCGAGTGCAAAGCTACTGAACCTTCAGATACACATGTAAAATGTTTTGAACTTGGCTCGTTCCAATGCTTAACAAAGCAGTTTTTTTTTTGTCGGTTTCAATTAAATTGTCGTTCGGTGGCAATATTAGAGTCTGTAACCGCAGTCGCGTATCCGTGTGGATAAAAGCCCCGAGTAATTTTATAGAATAAAAAAAACCGCAGTCGCCGGCCGACCTTTACGTACTCCATGATCACGTCCACGACAATTTTTTTTTAATAAAAAGATAACTAGCAATGTGGGATTGGGGTCCCACATTACTAGCAATCCTGTTAACCCCTCCAGCTAAGCTCAATGGTTTGTGTTAGGAGTGGGTTCACGTCGGTAGTATAATGGGTAGGATTCGAACCCGCGATCTCACGATTGCGAGACCGATGCCTTATCCATTAGGCTAACGCCGCTTATTCAAATAAAAAAAAAATGTCATTCTCCAAACCACGAATACAGCTGCGATATGGTGCTTTATCACCAAATGCCAATTGAAGTCTCTGGCAACTCTCTCGTTGACTTAAACCACAACGAAAAGCATAAAAAATCATTAAACGAAAATGTTCGCGAATTAAATTTATTTTGATAGATACACATAATTTTCGAAAGGACACCACAATGAAAACACAAATGACAGCCTCACAAATTAAAAGTAACATGTCCCCAAAGAGTACCATTTTCGTCATTCTATAATTGTTTTTTCATTTTTTTTATTGTAAGTGGTAAGATCTAGAAACTTTCAGTATGACCCACGTATTTGGTAGCTTGAGGCACCTGTCCGACCAACGGCGAGAAAAGGAGTAGCGAGTAGCGATTTTATCGCTCAAGACACGTACATACTTATGTAGATTCCGTGTAAACAAAAGAAATACATACTCGTATATTATTAGTTGATCGCTGAGTGTTCACACTGCCGGCGAGTACTCGCTCTATACTTTACTATCTATTGTTTACACGAAAGGGATCAACAAAATACATCTGTTGTTGTGTTTTTTGTACGTTTCTTGAGCGATAAATCGCTATAATCTTCTCGCTCATCGTTGTTGGTTAGACAGGTGCCTTAGTCCCGGGAAAGGACTTAGAATACTTTTGCTGTAACAACTTACATCAACGCGGGTGAAGCCGCATGCAAACTAGTTCCACTATAAGCTTTTTAATGCCTTCAATTTAATCAGTATTCAAAAACTATGAAAATATAGTTTCCATAAACTCAATAATAACCAAAATATAACCAAATACTCAATCACACACTTTAAGGGTAGATTACGCGAAACAGGGTTCGGCTCTCTCAAAAATTTAAGTATATGTCTTAATATGATCCCGCAAATAAATCTTGAAGTTGTGGAAAAATGCAAAAAGGAGCATTTTCTTATTGTCACAGTCATGGCGTTTGTAATCTAACATATGTACGAACGAATATTCTACTTTATTTTGACCTGCGCTCCTGCGCACTGTGAAGTAATGGTTGTGTGCGGAAGAGCGAGGCCGGCAATCGTGTCTCTGTGTACGTAGCGCTAAATAAATAATTCTCTCAGTGTAATGCCCCCTTAAAGCGTCCTAAGAACGTGAGGTCTAGAGCAAACATATCGCTCTATAAGTCTATGCCAATCTATAGTGGTTTCAATACCGAATTTGGCACGTTTGTATAATAAAGCAGACGTGTCATAATCTCAGAGGTCAATGACATCGTTGTTGTTTCAAATTCGTTTGTCGTCAGTAGTCATCATTTTATAGCAACAATATGTTTTGCGTGGATTTTGATTATAGTGATAGAAAATGTCATATGTCCTTTTCGAGGACCATCTAGGTATCTCTTTAGCAAATAACAATAAAACCTGTTTTGTTATATTGGTTTTATAAGTGAAAAATAGCTTTAAAACATTATACCTACCTAGTTTATTTGCGCAACCCTTGGTTAGGCCTAAGATTTAATCTGAATCTTGGAGATGGTGTGGGCAAAATCTCTAGAAAATCTGTTAAGAAGCTTTTCGTGAAGTACGTACAAACAGACAGATAGCCAAATTCTAAAAAATGATTTTTGGCTCATATGGATATTTTAAATACTCCCGTGTACAGACATCAATCATACAATTTTAATATAATAACTACACTATTGCCCGCGTGGATGTGTTTATTTATTTACAACCAGAAAGCTAAATACAAATTTTCGAACTTCAAAACTGTTGAAGTTTCATATAAATATGCTACTGCTTTTACCCTCTTAGGGGTTGATTTTCCATAAACACTGAAGCACATGTTCTCTATTTTAAACCAAAAGCTAAATACGTAATTTTATAGATGTAACTTTAAAACTGACGGAGTTTGATACAAAATTGCAATCCCTATTTCACCCTTTTAAATCAAAAAACCAAATACGAAATTACAAAGATCTTATCTAACGGTGTTTGATTAAACTTGTAACCTCTATTTTATCCCCTTAGGGGTTGATTTCCCAAAAACCTTTGTTATCGGATGGCTACATTATATAAGAAATACATCCTTCAAATTTCACGTCTCTATTTAGCGGTTTAGGCTGTGCGTTGAGCCATCAGTCAGGACTTTAAATTATTTTTAAATTGATGTATAGATAATAATTGGTCAGACTGCATTTGTTGTTATTATAGAAGATGTTCATACTTTTGGGTGTTAAGCAAATTAGATTTCTCTATACTTTTGGTAATGTCTATTTCGGATCTCAAATCAATCAAACAACTTGTCTGATACAGTTTTAATATCAAACACGATGGTTGCCTCCGGTCGACTATAAAGATTGAGTCATATTTCGTTCTCTGTTTAGGACTACATAATTAAAATGCCATATTATTGCAACGGTGATATTAACACCGTCGAAATTCTTTACTAACCCGTCGTAGTGTTTACGAACCTCATAGTTTTTTCCTACCTGAGGTGGTAGAGGGATGTAAACGAAATATTTTTGTTACTAAGAATTCTTCTATCTAACATTTAAATAATAGTGAATGGTAAATATTTCAAATTATTGTTAGCCTGTATGGTTCCACTGCAAGGCAAAAGCTTCCCTGCTTTTTTTCCACTTTTCTCTGTCATGCGACATGAGGCCAATTTTTTTCATGACATCTTATTTGGGAACCATAAGAAAGAATGTAAAGTATCCACTATTTTCAACACAGGAAAACATCAAATATTTTTATTTAAGCGACGTAAAGTCATGTTAAATAAAAACTTGTAAGTAATCTCAATTGACTTATCAAATCCAATCACTCTGACATTTGTTGAAATCAAGATAAAAGTTCTTGAAGCTAGCGAGCTTTGAGGTAATAAAGTCTAACTTAATTTACTTTGTAATTGTCAATTACTAGTTAATTCCCACTTTAATTCAGTATTACGTACATATACGTTTCCTTGACCGATTTCTGCTTGACTTATGTAAGTTTACGTATCTAGTAATAGTAAGTTAATATAAATAAAACCCCGATGTGAAATAAAATGCTGTTTGTCTCAAGATATTAATATGTGTACATTAAACCGTGATATATAAAGTTAATTACCTATCTTTAAAACTGCTGAACCATTTCCAAAGGACACTCGGTTGGAACGAAAGAAACTACCTTTTGCTATATCTTTTTTGTGTTTGTATTAACTAACTAGCTGACCCGGCGAACTTCGTATTACCCAAAATTAAATGGGCTATTGTTTTCCGGTGGACTTAAATTGGAATGACTACGATAAATCTTATGTACCAAAATGTTTGGTTCCTAACTCAGTGGCAAATTTTCAGGACTCTCTCTCCAAATAATAGGTAACTTTTACACGAATATACTTTTATTTCGATGATTTTTGATAGGCACTTACATACATCAGACATTCGTTACAAAATCAGTTACAAATCAGGCTTGTATATCTCTAGTCTTAGTGCATTACTAACAGAATTTGTTGATTGAGTTTTTGATGATGTACTTATGACATCTTTTGCAAACATGAGCTATATTACACCCTTTAGGTGATTACACCTTCACAAGTGAGTAAAGAGTGCTCATATAGCACTCTTTACTCACCTGTGAGTCAATTCACGTATTTATAGCAGTACGGTTGCAGTTCAGTTTCGATTAAAACGCCTATTTTTGTATTCTTGTAACTTTGGGATCGATTTCAAATACTCTTGCGTCAAGTATGCGTCTCGAGGGCGCAATAACGACATTCTATTACGGTGCGCACTGCTTTAAATGCGTGAATTGACCCCCTGGTACTCTGCCGGTAGTTCAGGTGGAAATTCTTAAATGAACTGCAACAACAACGGCAACTTATCTTCATTTCGCTACTATATCTCATAACATTGTCTCCATTTATTTCCGCCAGTAAGCTCACTTCCCCGCTCTAGTACCTAGTTGTCTTTGATCATAAATACGTCAAAACACAAAATATTTTATAATAATGCAATGCATGTATGGGGACGTAAGTGATACATCCTGGTTGTGGTAATCGAGGTTCAAGCACATTTATCTCTTTGCGCGGGCTGCAAAGCGCTGAATGGTGATGTAGAGAAGAGAAAGAAATTCAATCTTCTACAGCTACTGCCAAAACTTTTAGTGTACGACTGTAGGGTACTCGTAGAAGTTGTACCAACATTCTGACAAACATGGTTGAACTTTTTGTGTTTGTCCATATTATGGATTCCCTTTTTTTAATTTGGTAGGTACTTATATATTTTGCTCCACATAATCATTAAAAAAAAACATTTATATATTAATACTAATTTTACAGGATTTTTTAAATTATGAAGAGATATATCGAATAATGGAAATGAAAT
Source organism: Herminia tarsipennalis (assembly GCA_945859575.2). Classification (NCBI taxonomy): domain Eukaryota; kingdom Metazoa; phylum Arthropoda; class Insecta; order Lepidoptera; family Erebidae; genus Herminia; species Herminia tarsipennalis. The sequence goes on along the minus strand of OX243843.2, from coordinate 7,629,419 downwards.
AAAACAGATAAGAAAATACATATTTATAAGCGAGGTAAGAAAAGACACAAATATTTACAAGTACATAAATACAAAATTTAACAAAAAAAACATATTTTTAAGTTTTAATAGGATGAGCTATTTCGACCGTCGAAATAGCTCATCCTATTAAAACTTAAAAATATGTTTTTTTTTGTTAAATTTTGTTACCACGAAGATTAATTAAACATATATTTTAATTGACGTCAGAATGTTACCTACGCTTTTTTGATCGATGTCAAAATGTAGCACTTTTTTCATCTAGCTAGTCTATCAGCCCGCAAACAAATGAAGCGTGCGATAAGGAACTACATTCAAAATACTGCATGAAAGTTCGACTTCCTATTTGGACGCTAAGATGCCATAGACAGACTCCAACCATCACCAATGCAACCGGGGGTTTTTTATAAGTTTGTCCTGTGTATCAAACTTATAACACCCCTCCGGCAGCGTCGGGGCAGAGATTAAAAACAAATGAATACAGATAGAATAGTACTATCTACTACCGATCTCTTCCCATGGGGCACCACGACGGCGTTAAATTGATTGTCAATATTTAATCCCTATACATAGAGGCACGGTATGCATAGGAGTTGGATCATTGAAAAGTTCATTGTAGCTTGAAATAATTCGTCAACTTGGCAATTTTGTAAGTATAAACTTAATCATTTTAAATGTTCATGTCACAAGTAGTAGTTAAAATCTGAGTATGTAAAGTACCTTAAGTAGAACATGCAATAAGATCACATTAAGCTCAAAAGTTTATAAACAAAGGACGCATGCCTAACATGCTTGCTATTTTGAATAGCCTTTATATAAACACGATCTGTCAGTGCTGATACGATCGACGTGAATCATATTACATCATTGGTGACGTCACTATACAAGTATTTCGATCGACAGTAGAGTCTGAGAATGCAAATGGTAAATTCAAATGTGCCCTTCAACGATTGAACTTGCAACGACAATTAATTTGATTCTATTGTAAATTGCCTTCATGTTCTCTTAATGTGAATTACACGTTGTTGTTGGATTATCATAATGTTGTCGTGGTAATTGTTGTTATTAATTGGGTTTTATATCTAATGTATTGTGTATAGGTTATAGTTACCCCAGTTTGTATTTTTAGCACTCGTGTGAATTTATTCCAATTGTCTCAAGAATTCAATTACACTATGTAATATGGAAAATTGTTTTATTAATTAATTGTGGGTATTTCAGTTTATTATACAGTAAGATTTCAAATTTTCCGGCGTTTTCCAATTGGAAAATTTATCACAGCAGCATTTATTCAAGTCAGATATATGACAGTTCTAGGCGTGAAAATATGAAAAGGAGAAAAGTGTTTAAACAATCGATCTCTTCTTAAAACGACAATGAAGCACTTGAATTATAAACACTTTAAATTATACGAAATTAACTAATAGTCATTTTAATAATTCTGGTAGATACACTAAATATTGCTTAGATATACAAAAAATGAGAGGTATCTTGTCAAAGACAAATAGTAGACTGTTGGTACCTTTGTCGATAACACAATAATTCATATTTACAGTGAACACAAGTTATGACATCGAGATAAGAATAACATGATTTATTAATTTAATCAATTGCACATTAACTAGTCATAAATTGTTAATATAATCAAAATTGAGTACGCACGTATTATGATAATAACTTAGTCTCGTTTGGCTTAAATAAATATGATATCAGTTCGTGCCTAGAAAAGGTAAATTATGAAGGAGTTCTTTAACAAAACTTTATTTTAAGATGTTGCTATAAATCGTATCATCACTGTCATTTTCAGGCAAATAATAGCGATACAAATGATTTTGAGGACTTCAAAATTAAGTATCGTTTTAGTATTGAAGGCCTTATGATGATAGACCTTATTAAAAATTGAGGACTTAATAAATATATTATTAAGCTACTTCAAGATTTACGCATTGTGTAGTTGATAATAATTCGTTACCTACTTAACGATCTACTGGCATTTTATATGTCAAAGTAATTTACCATAATTTGAAGTCTGAAACTTATAAATGATGACACGATAATACGACATGTCCAAAATTAAAAACTGCAATTTTAACACAGTCAAACTCAGGTTTTTACCAGGCTTATATTAGCTTGATAATAACTATAATCGAATCGTATTATATTCTCTTCAGTTTTTGGGGTTTTACTTATATAAAAATTGCTTAATATTATTCTGTATAAATGTGACTCGCTTATTTGGATTTTTTCATCTTAATGAACAACCTTATTCTTTTTCGCCTTTCGTCCTCTAGTATTACATACCTAGTGGCAATGTATTCGGACTTCCTGCTTATTTTTGCCAGTTCTTGTGTTTATTGTACACTGTAACTACCCAAATATTTATAGTTATCATGTTTAAATGAGTGTATTAGACTAATGATTTTCCTCACTCTACTTTCCGTGAAAATAGTTTTTAAAACGAGTCCACGCTATGAATGCCTACTTGAAGTCAAAAGTTGACATTACTAGTCTACCTACTCGTATATCTCTTGTCTGGACGGAGGTTCACACGTCCCAGAACGAGATAGATGGGCTCTCCAAAATACATCAGTTCAAATATTTTGACTCCAGCTTGATTCCATAATTATTATCTTCAAGGTACTTTCCTTCATATATTATAGTAAAATAATAATTATATTAAATAATAACAATACCATTTGATCCTACACTGGGCAGAGCCTGACAACTGATAAACATACTAATATATTTCCATATACATACATATCTATACATATAATAAATCTGTAAATTTCACGTGTCTGTACATGGCCGAACTTAGTGAAAAAAAATATTAGGAAATGTTCGAAAAGAGTATTTAAACACTTTGCTGCATTTTTAGAAATGTCTGTCTGTCTGTCTGTCTGTCTGTCTGTCTGTCTGTCTGTTTGTTTGAACACGCATCACGCAAAAACTACCGGACAGATTCGGTTGAAATTTTGTATGTGTATTCTAATAAGTCTGGATTAACATATAGGCTATAATTTATCACGCTATTTCCCATAGGAGCTAAGCAATAACGGATAATGTCTGTAGCTATTTATCGTCATAAAACAATAACTACTTGACGGATCTTCATGAAAATTTGTAGTTTTATTGTAAATACTATATGTGATTACTTACACTATGAATCATTACGCTATCGTCTATGGGGAGCGAGCAGCAACGTATGTTTGGTCGAACTATTATGGTTTTTCATAATTTTTTCCACAATAAGCCATTATTTACAATTGTAACCCATGGAAACAGTAACTTCACGCTAAAACTATAAGGAGCTAAACACAACATTTTCAATTTTCTTAAGATCAGCTATTTTAACAGCTTTAATATCGGTTGAGGTGGTCTAATGGCACAAGTGGCGGTATTGAACAAGTGAGAAGTGAGATCAGAGGATCGAATCCCAAGTGAGCGGAGTCTCTTTATGTGTTATTTAAAAATTTCTTTTTATTCTTTTTTAAGTATATTTCCAAATGTATACTTATTATTATACAAGCTTTTATTTTCGACTTTAACATGCTTACTTTGTTTAACAAATTTTCATATTAATCAATCATTTTCAATAGGCACCTTTATCATTGTTTTGCATGAATCGTGATTATGTTATGAATGTAGAATTGAAAAACAATATTACATTACAAATAAACAATAACTACTTGATATTTTCTAGAATTTATAAATGTTATATCAAAATAAAACACGTGGCGCCATCTGTGATTCGATTTCTTCTGAGTGCCAAAATTGCTGACCTACAAATGTTGATAAACTTTCGCGATTTGTACACATTATGAAAATATATATATTACGGGTCTTAATCACGTGAATAATTTAAGGTTAAATACCTTGCTTACCTACGTGGAAATTTTAGTTTAATGTAATATAAAATCATCAAGTATTAAAAGCAACTTATCCAGTTTTGAAAATAGATGGCGTTTAAATACAAATTAAAAAATAACAGGAAAATTGATTAAAAAAAAATCTGAAATTCTTACGTAGAGGGATATGAATATACTTATAATGATCTTAATTTGCGACAGGTTGGCACACCTATTTTTTAATTCACCAAAATAGACATTATAAAATAGTATTTAAATCTTCTAAAGTGAGTGAAAAAAAATATTGAAATAAGTTTAGAAAAGTATTTAAACACAAAAAAGATATCTCAGTATATCTTTTAAAAACGTTTGAATGTTGTCTGTTTGTTTGAACACATCACAGTACCGCGGGAATGCAATGTTTTAAAAACAGGATATTTTTTAAAAACTGTTTAGTTTTTTTTATCCCTATTTCGCGGGGGACTTTACAACACGGACACAAAGTGTGTGTACTTTAGACTCGGAAAAGATCGCTAGGGCAGGACATAAGCCGCGATCATAGGAAATCTGTGAGAGTTTTTTCTATCATACCTTTATTACCTATGTTTAAATTATTTTGAAGGAGCGAGCGGCTAGGTACCTCCGATGAAAAACGTCCGATTTAAAAGTGTCGGAGCCGAAGTTTGAGTCGGAGGTTTAAAATCAATCGGAATTTTCGACCTTTCGGAGTCAGAATCGAAGCTCCTTAACACAAAATTTCGCTCGAGTACTTGGGCGGTTTCGGGCTGCATTTAACCCTAAACCACCTAAGTTCTCGCGTGACGGGGGAGGGGGGGAATTTTTCAATATTAATAATATTTGATGTGATGAAAATCATTTTGGTGAAATACTTTTTTGTCGAGGTGCTGAAAGCAAAGGAATTTTTATAATTTGTCTTCTAACGGTCTGGCGCCATAAACTTTGTCGGTCTTCATTTTGCTGCACTGAGCATTTGCTAGGCTTGCCCTGCCATAGGTCGGGCCCTGAATAAAGCTAGGCCCTAATATCCATAGATGCCACACAGCATTGTGGAGCATGTTTCTAATTTTACACAGAAGTTAAATTGTAATATAAACTACCTTAACATAAACCCAACTTCCACGCGAACGAAGTCGCGGGCACAGCTAGTCTATACTAATATTATAAAGCGGAAGAGTTTGTTTGTTTGTTTGCTTTGTTTGTTTGTTTAAACGCGCTAATCTCAGGAAAAACTGGTCCGATTTGAAAAAATATTTTTTGTTGGATAGCCCATTTATCGAGGAAGGCTATAGGCTATATAACATCGCGCTACGACTAATAGGAGCGGAGTAGCGATGTGAAATGTTGCAAAAACGGGGAAAATTTACGCATACGAAGTTGCGCGGGACAGCTAGTTATAGATAAAATACACCATCGTGCTCATCACACAAATTGTATCCTGAGTGGGTATCGTCCCCACGATCTCTGGCTTAGAAGTCAGGGTCACTAACCAGTAGATAGTCTGTCGTATAGTTTTTACTCTGTGGTCACAACGACATTTTTGGTCACCCGCCGGTAAATAAACTTAACATGAAAAACAAAAGAAGCACGTATCGATTTTGGAATGCATATTCAAATTGATAACAGGTAAAACAAATGATATTTGGAAGTCAAGAGTCTGGTAAACCGCAAATATGTACTTGTTACAAGCTTTATATTAACTTGCTATGTCCATATGTAACTTGCCACCAAAATTTGGGACATTTGCAAACTATTTTCGATCACTTCCTGGTATCCGCTTGAGCCGAAATTTTACATACTTATAGAAGTCTGGCGACAATGCAATGTTATGATTTTTTTTTTTTTTTAAAAAGATAACAATCTTGTTAACCCCTACAGCTAAGCTCAAAGGCTTGTGTTAGGAGTGGGTTCACGTCGGTAGTATAATGGGTAGGATTCGAACCCGCGACCTCACGATTGCTAATGTACTGATCTGATGATGATCCTAGGGTGTAGGGACTGGAATACTCTGATGGTAAATACTACTGAATTTGAATTTCGCAAGCCGATTTGGACCAGTTCCTGATTTCCGATTGAGCAGGAATTTGGTATACTTATATGGGTTAAACTACAATATTGTGATTAAATTGTGCTGATCTGATAATGATCCTAGGTTGTGGGGACTGAAATATTCGTTGAACTTCGCAAGCCGATTTAGACCACTTCCTGAATTCCGATTGAGCTGATATTTTGTATAAAAGTTCGGTATAATGCAATATTAGGATTAAATTGTACAGGTTTGATGAGAAGGTCCTTACCATCAAAGAGTTTCAGTCCCAAGTCTGTAGGACTGTAACTCTTTGAGGGCAAATGGTACGGTAGTTGAATTTGGACTTGTAGTACCTATGTAATGTTATCACGAGTCATCTTCAGTACACATGATGCCAAAGACCTGATGATGAAGCAAAAAGATTACCTATGGCACTCTAATATGAAAACTGCTAAGATAGTCGATTTTGCAGTCGTTGGCTTTGTTGTCTCGAGTTCTTTCCATTACATATGACGAGATTGATCTGATGATGAACCAAAAGTATTGCCACTTGAATTCTCTGATGGAAAGTGCCAAGATAATTTGATTTTGAGGTCATTGGACTTGTTGTCTGGAGTTCTTTCCATTACTCATGATGACAAGGATCTGATGATCAAGCAAAAATATTGAAAATAATAGTAATAAAAAATATTATTCACTTACGAAGTAAAATACTACACTTGTGATAAGTCGATTCTACATTTACATGTAATGCCTGTTCGCAAACATAGGTAAAGCCGTAAAAAAACTAGAGGCCACTCTTTTCAAATTGGCAATGTTTACAATTTTTCTTTGTTTATGAAATGTATATGCAGGTAAGTAGCTGCCACCATTATAATAGGTATTGCTGCTAGAAGTCTCTCATGGAAAATGCTAAGACAGTCGATTTTGGAGTCGTAAGCTTTGTTGTCTCGAGCGCTTTTCATTACACATAATTACAGGGACCTAATGATAAAGCAAAATTATTGCTAGTGACGTTCTCTGATGGAAAGTGCTCGATCGAAAGATAGTCGATTTTAGGAGCGTTGGCTTTGTTGTCTCGAATTCTTTCCATTATACATGATGACAAAGATCTGATGATGAAGTAAATAGATTGCCACTGGAATTCTCTCGTGGAAATTGCCAAGATAGTCGATTTTGAGGTCATTCGCTCTATTGTCTCGAGTACTTTCCATTACACATGATTATCAAGACTTGATGGCGGAGCAAAGGGGCCTGTCCGGTAATTAGTATCATTGGCATTTGAGTGTTCCAAATCAATCAAGTCAATCTTTATGGCTCGTGGTACATCCATGCTACTGAAAGGTGTTTCATTAAAATGCCATATACTTTTTTTTTATATAAAAAACCGCGTAAGAGCATACCGGACCTTGCTCAGAGAAGGATTCTGGAGCCATACTTATAAAAAAAAATCAGATCTAAATAATTGCACCATCAAAAAAGCGTATGTTTATGGCACGGGTAAGTGCCATAAACATACGCTTTTTTTGCTGGTGATGCCTTTTGTTAAGAAATGCAGTTTTTTGGCAATAACTCAATGACGGTATAACCGATCATGTTTGAAATAATTTTAGTTTAAAGTATGTGTTAAGCGATTATTAATTTCCTGGTTTTTTTTCATATTTTTTTATCACATGGTTCATTTATGCAACTTTAAAAAATATACACTTAATCAAAGCATTTTGTTAGAACCCTTAAAATGATTTTAAAAGACCGGTCGAATGATATGCTTCATATTGACGTTTGTTCAATTTTTTTTTCAGTTTCTGATACATGTATGGTGTGCCCCCTAATAATATTAATTTTTATTATTTAGCTATCAAACTAACTAGCGGCTACTACAAGACACCTTTTTATAAATTTTAATCAATATTCATTGTGTGTAAAATGCCTATGACATACGGACGGACATACAGGCAGAGGGACATGACGAAACTATAAGGGTTCCGTGCTACGGGATCCTATAAATACGTACTTAACTAAAAACTAAAATATACTTTTTTAAAGAAAAATTTGAACTAGTAAATAAAAAAATAAAATAGTGATTTTGATGCGGTTTTTTAATAGATAGAGTGATTGAAAAGGAAGGTTTAAATGTAAATAACATCCATATATTTTATACCCGTGCGAAGCCGGAGCGGGCCGCTAGTAAATTATAAAAGCTTGATACGGTATGTCCGGGACAGAAGATCAATCGTCAAAAAGTTACTAATAAACATCAGAAATGTCATTAATTTCAGTTACTATCTCCTCCAGAATTACACTTTTTGTATTTTTGATAACGATCTTGTGAGCTTATCTCCTAATAGCTGGTTAGAAACCACACCAAATATTACCAAAATAAGTACAATCAAAACGATTCTAATTTCGTTAACATAAGTAATTTGTAAAAGACACATAGTTGTACATAAATTATCATAAATAAATACCGTAGTACTTACATTACAAATACTACATATGAACTTAAACTAATAAGATAATAAGTATTGGTCAAGGCTGTACATTGTTGTGTGCCAACGCAAACGTGAAAGAACTGCCCATAGCGCACTATATAATTATTTCGTCACTCAAAATGTAGATTACGATGACTTTGGTTAGTGCTTATACTTAACTGTTTATTTTTCTGTGAATTAAATTTGGCTAATTAGGAGGGCTGACTTAGTAGCGACCGAACAGATCTATATATCTGCGAGGTTGAGCAACTAAAGCACTGTCTCGCCATAGCTGGGTGACCGTTTATGAAAAATATGAGACTATCTCCTCCTTATTGCTTCGGAGGGCACGTTAAGCCGTCGGTGCTGCTCATAATCTCTGTCCAGTCGTGTCAGACTAGAGAGCACACCTGTGTTTGCGCATACGCTTATGCACTATAATATCTCCAGCGTTGGCTAGCCCCTGATGAAATTGACAGATGTAACTGAAATCGGTTCGGAGACATTAATAAGCTACAGTGAGCGTGTGTCTAGTTATACTTAATTGAAGCGTAGGTACATGTCATTTATATTTCTGACCTATATGAGAGAATAACTCAGTTACTCGTTTCATTCCACCTCTAAAAAACAATAGGTTCCTAATAAGCTTCGCCGCAGTCGGGTAAAAACATAATGCATGAATTTTTGTCACAAGCATTATTGGGGTCGTCTCTAGGTATGTATATTTACCTAGAGACGCCGGCAACAACGAATGTCATCAATTGTTGATTGTTGCCTTACAGTATACTCTATTTAAGACAAAACAAATCGCTAAAATATTGTCCTATTTCATATTATTATTATACTTTTTGAAATATCAAGTTGTTTAGGTAGATGCGTGCGGAACGAGGTCGTTAACTAATGTGACGTCACCACGCTGTACTCCTAATTTTGGCGCCGAAAACTGTTTAAAATAACGATTAAACATTTATGATATCGTGTGTTGTGCCAAAGTGCTCAAATTCATGTTGATAAACTTTCGCAATTTGCTCACATTAAGAAAATATATATATATTACGGGTCTTAATCGCGTGAATAATTTAAGGTAAAATACCTTGTTTTTTTGCCCGACGTTTCGACCGTACTGCAGCGGCCGTGGTAACTTGTAGACTGGTTCAGCTCAGCGTCGTCTCCATGAAGCGCGGGTTTCGGAAGCTACCCTCACTTGATTTTCATCACTCATTATTACGGAATACGATGTTGACAAAAGGTATCTTCTCGGTTGAAATTGACATGTTTCTTGATTCCAACCGCTTCCCTCGCCATCCTGGAGTAATAGTGACGGTCAGTGGAGAGGGCCTGTGGCTTGTGTAGTTCAATCCTGATTGGTTTTGCTGACTAATTTGTCTGTCGGTTTTTCTTTTTTTCACGCGAATAAGACCCGTAATATATATATATTTTCATAATGCTTAAATACATCCCAAAAGATTTTTTCCCAATAGAACCTAAAACTCGCAAGAAATTGACGCAAATCATGAAAGATCATTTGGGGATCAAAAACGGAGTCCCTTTGGAATAAGGCATTTGTCCCACTAATGGCGAGAAAACGGGCAGCTATCAACTATTTTATCGCTCAAGAAACGTACATCATACGTATGTAGATTCCGTGTAAACAAACGAGATACACATCTTTTTTGTTTGTTTCTTGGGCGATAAAATAGTTGATAGCTGTGCTGTAGATAGTTACTCGCTACTCGCCGGCGGTGGGACCGGAAAGTGCCTAATGGTAATCGAATACCTCTTGCACAGAGTCGGACACTTTCCCACTGCTCCAACGAGGTGATGAATTACAACTTAGCTTACTTTGATATGATTTTCCTATTGCGTTGTGCGCATTTCTGTGCGTGGTTGTGCGAAGATTGGTATGCGCCAAACATTCTCGACGCGGGCAGTTCGCCTTACGTGTGTATGTTATGCAATGAGATTTTCTTTTATATAACGTCATCTTCGTAGACTGCTGTAACAATTTTATGTGTTGTAGGTTAATTATTTTCATAATAAATGTTTTTAACTGTACTTTTACACGTAATATTTAAGTAATGAGCCATAAGATTCCCTTTTGTATTAAACTAGCTGCCCGCCCCGGCTTTGCGAGACCAATACATTATAATAGCACTCACAAATAACGTGGTTTTCTATTGCTAAAAGAGTTTTCAAAATCGGTTCAGTAGATCCAGAGATTACCCCACAACCTCACAAACTCACAAACTTTGCCTCTTTATAATAATAATATAGAAGTAAAGATAAAAATAAACACGTCCACGTGATTTCGATGAACTATCCAAGTTAGAACTCACGCACTGAGGCACATTCTACCAAACTATCAAAACCAAAAACGCATTTGACTGATTTTTACCATATAATAATACTTTGAAGTTCACACCATAATTTTTAGGTTATAGGCGTCCAAAGTTTTGACCCCGTGATCACATGGATCGTAAAAACAATCAAAGTGGGTCAGCGCCCCATAGGTCTTAAGATATAGGCATTCCAAGTTTTAAGACTAGTCAAAACAAGAAGCTTGAGTGCATACAAGGTGGCTCTGCGCCCATAGTTCTTAAGATATAGGCGTTCAAAATTTTGACCCCGTGGGCACATAGATCTCGTCAAAACAAGAAGTTTGAGTACAAACAAGGTAGTTCGGCGCCACATACTTCGTAAGATATACACTTTTAATAAAGACCAGTTCAAAATGTTCACCTCTATTACCCTCTACTACCCTCAAAATATTAACTAAAATATTTTAGTGTGTATGACAATAGCCGCCGACGGATTTTCTTCGTATTACCTACCTCCTATTGGTCGGGGAGGGGGGTCTAAATTTTCTAATTTTCCTTTTCTTATTACAAAAATTCCGTTCATCGTGGTTTTTTTCATTAGTGGGATTAGATAACCAGTCAGTATTAAACCGCCTATCCCATAAATTAAAACCCACCTTTAGCGCACCATATCTATTACTAGCTGCCTGCCCTGGTTTCGCATGTGTGTCATATCTCGATTTTTTATACCTTGTTACACTATTGCAATTTTCATACGGAACTCAATTTTTTTACGATAAACTATAGCCTATGTTGTACCCTGATAATGTAGCTTTCTAATGATGAAAGAATTTTTGTAATCGGTTCAACAGTTTTTAAGTTTATTCGTTACATACAAAAATACAAATCTTACCTCTTTATATTATTAGTGTCCCTTAACATTTGCGATTTGTCGTCATGGAAATAATGGAGTTTGAATTAGGAAAAACACTTTTTTCTAATTCATACTTTACTTTATACTGGCAGTTCGCTTGTGACCACGGCCGGTGGAACCTGGTCGAAACGTCAATCAATTTTAAGGTAAACAATGTGCGTACCTTATAATAAATAGCTATAATCATGTAACGCGAAAGTTTAAACGTTAGTACTTGTCCCTAAATTTCCATTTTGTATTTCCTTGGAAATAGAGGGATACACTTGTCTTTTCACATGTTTCGAATTTTGAGATCTAAAACATGCTGGTTGTCTCACGAGATTCTCCTTTACTGATGATTAATAATTTAATACCTAGTTATTTCACAGTATTTGTTTATTTACTAAATCTCTTAACAGGGATAGTCATGTTTTATTCATTTAATTGACCTTTAATTTTATTAATAATAGCCCAACCGTACTTCATCTATCTGTGATATTCAACCTGACACACATACATATATAAAATACAGACCTAGCAATTACGACTTGATAACTAGTAATTCATTATCAAAACAAAATTGTACTGGCAATTAAATCAAACTAGTCGGCGACAATAAACCATTAATTGTGTCGAAATGATCTATGCGAACTCAGTATCACTAGTTAGGGTGCACTCATAGGGCAGTAGGTATTCCTAGACATGCAGTCATAGATACTACTACCTACTCATTTTATTAGTGCTGTCACCATCTTATACACACACCAACGCAACCATCCGACAATAAACCGAAGGATAGTAAAAATTACAATAAAATCCGTTGCGTAGCTTAAAAATATAAGGATAATAATATAATATCTAATCTATACTAATAGTATAAAGCTGAAGAGTTTGTTTGTTTGAACGCGGGAATCTCGGGAACTACTGATCCGAATTGTAAAAATTCTTTCACTGTTGAATAGCCCATTTATCGAGAAAGGCTATAGGCTATATAACATCACGCTACGACCAATAGGAGCGGAGCAGCAATGAGAAATGTTGCAAAAACGGAGAAAATTTACGCAGACGAAGATGCGCGGGACAGCTAGTATATAATATCTTGGGACAACTCACACAACGCTTTTTGATCTTAAACTAAGCAGAGCTTGTACTATGGAAACCAGACAACTGATAAACATACTTATATATTTCTAAATACATAGTCAATATAGATAAATTACACACAGACAGAATAAACCATCGTGCTCAGTTTTATCCTGGGTGGGGATCGAACCCTCGAATCTCTTGCGTAGTAGTCGGATACACTCCCACCACGCCACAGAGGTAGTCAAAAAAGGATACATAATGGCCGACAACGAGAAGCGACTTTGCTTTTTTTATGTAAAGATATGTGTGTCTGCTTATTTTCTTCAAAGGAGTCAATTTCCAGCTAGCCTGACTAGAGCCCCTAGCTTTATAGAGGTGCCTATATATTGGGGACCTTTACAAATATTAGCAGTCAAATCCACCATCAGACTCTATTAGGACATTAGACTTAGTGGATCACAAATCACGACGAAGAATCTTTTTTTAAGCGCCGCTAGTAGTAGCGTACGTCTTTCAGCGGATTTTCGTTCGTTGATACATACAAAGCTCCCGCTCGTGAAGAGAAAGAGGATTATTACGGATGTACTAATTAGCAAACTTCGTGTCTATTAATTGACACTGAGACTCACCACCTCACAGTCAATTTTCACCTTGCCGTAACAGTCTGTTGACTAGCATGGAAGGTAAAGAAATTTATATGTATAACTTCATTTGTGTTATAATTTTGTATTATAATACTTATATACTTTTTATTAGCTATTTTGCATGTATAACGTTTTTCTAATCTTTTTTTTCTTATCTTTCATAGTAAACGTAACGTTACTTTGAAAGAATTAATGTAAACAATATATTACTTTGTAATATCGACATAGCTAAGGTAAACAACCTAGATTTTAATGCATTGTGTTGATAATTAATCTTTTATACTGTTATTTTTGTATAAGTATTGTATGAAGGTTCCTTATGAATAAAGTACCTATTATTATTATTATTATTAATTGCTTTATCGATGCAGTATTCAAATATTTCAAACAATTTGAATGTAGTATGTCACAGCCCTAAGAGCTTAACAGTCGCATAGTTTTGTGCAAACAAAAGATATATACTGATTGACATTTAAAGGCACATTGCCACGCCTTTTGTGAGATATCATGTAAGAAAATGTGTTCAGTTTGCGTGTTATTTGTTCAACTTAGACTAAAATGTTATCGTAACTTTTCCAATAACCTTTATACCTAGTTCAGACACGTTCTGGCCTATAATTAACTTAAAGCTATTTTTAAACTTACAGGAATTGTAGTATGACGTCTCTCTATGCAGACATTTAATCTTGATTTATTTTGAAATGTAATTTAGATGCCATGTCATAGCGTGGTGTATTTCGAGAAGTGTTCAGACTCCTGAACGAAAGTATATAATGACATGCATTGCAATGTTGTATGTACCAAAAAAATTCCAGCCAAATCATTGTTGCCAGTTATTAAACTCTTAAAATATTAAATGCATTTTTGAAAGATAAAAAAATTTGAAATCCAGACTCAGGAATCGAACCCGAGACTTCCGTAGCCAAACCGGGGCCAGAAGCTAACCAACCTATCTGGACTATGTTATTAGATTTTGAATTTTTCTCTCTATCTCTTGTTGCTCGCGAAATTAGGCCTTCAAAATAACCTTCTTAAAATATTACCAATAAATGCTAAAATAGCTCAGCGAGTTTAACTTTACCTATTTTTGATTATTATATTGACTAATTTTATAATTAACATGTTCAGGTGTACCTCAAACATCCTCCCACCCGTTGAAAGACTACTACGTACTTCAACACTGTAACATCGCTGCAGTGGACAAAGGGCAAAGATATCAGCCTCAGACATATGCCCTAGGTCTTCAATATCAACGAGTTTGATAAGTGAATTATTAACACGAGATTTTTATTTACAATTATCAACGCTTGCAACTAATGTTGTATTCCGTAAATTTTGTACATTCATTGTATTAAAAGAACCAGCTATTATCCAACCAAAACTAAGAGTAATTTAGGTACTACCAAGAGAAATTTGTTCACTACCTAAGACGTCCCAAAAAAGATCAGATTCAATCAATATGTTGATCTGAGAAGGCTTAAAAAGCTAGGATCGGTCAACTTACTGAGTTGTGGAATTTGAAACTGAAACTTAATAGGTCAGTTTAGAAGTACACCAGTCAATTCATTCATTATAATTATACATTAAAGTTATAAGGACTTCAACTGTACAGTACAGCTCTCTTCAACTCTACTTGTGGAATGTTATTCAATATCAATTATATTAATACTAGGTGTAGGTATGGAATTTAGGGAAACTCGATTTTTTTATGATTTTGTGATAAATCTGGTTTGACTGCCACAATCCAACAATGTACATATTAGATTTTACATAGGAGTCAAATTCAAATTATAATTCTTTATTGTACACACAGAGAACATAACAAATAATATTACAAAATACATATTAATCATGTACAAAGGCGAGCTAAACTCAATATTGAGGGGTCGTAGCGAATTGTAGCAAAATATAAAAACTTTTCTTGTAGAATCACGTGGAAGTCCAACGACACATCTCGTAGAAGTCCTACGACTCATCATAGAACTCTACTAGACATCAATTGCAATCTAACCTAATCAATCAGTTCAGTATCGATAGTTAGTACACAATAGAATAAATTAGGAAAGTAATAAAATTAACGTCGTTAGAAAACATTCACACTGCTTCACGTTGCACCCACCAATCAATAACGTTAGTTCCAATTGTATCGGATGTCATGTCACTGCAATCGCCATTCGCTGTTGCTTAGCAATCAATCAATAACGTGACTGCTTAGCAACCAATCAATACCGTTAAAGTTGCTTAGCAACCTATCAAAAACGCGACCGTTGCTACGTGGTACTTTCGTGCGTGCACCCCGTCATCAATTTATAAGACATTATCACGTCAAAATAGACAGAAGATTTATTAGTAGAGTTATTAAAACAGTTTATTAGTAGAGATCCAAAAAAAACTGGCTTCCTCTTCCCGTTAACCCCTCCAGCTAAGCTCAATGGCTTGTGTTAGGAGTGTGTTCACGTCGGTAGTATAATGGCCTAATGGCTAAGGCATTGGTCTCGCAATCGTGAGGTCGTGGGTTCGAATCCTGGCCATTATACTACCGACGTGAACCCACTCCTAACACAAGCTATAGAGCTTAGCTGGAGGGGATTGCTAGTAATGTGGTACTACAATCCCACATTGCTAGTTATATTTAAGAAAAAATAAAACTTCTCTAATGCCCGGTCTATCTAACGATGGATTTAGCTACTAGAGGTAGAATTTTGACATATTTGGTATGGAGCTTATGTCAAATATATAGCTCTAGTATGCACATAGTTAGATTATTGAGACCGGCCGTAAGTCACAAAAGAAATAACACCAACTAATTTTGAACTTAACAAAGCGATAAACTCTTAAAGATTGTGTTTGTTCACTAATATTTCTCAAGTATATACGGTGTGATCCAAAATCATAAGCCTCACTTAAAACTGTTGAGTTACTCGGGAACATCTTCAGTTTTATGTGTAGGATGATACCGGGGATCACATTGGGTACTGGATAGGTAACAATTAAATAATAACAATAATATTCTCAATACATGGATTTTAAAAAATATAACTTCGGCAACGTGGTTTAATATTCCTTCATTTTTATGCTTCACTTCAGCAAATTTATACTAGTTAATATAACAATGCTGAAGAGTTTGTTTGTAATCGTTAATCTCTAAAATAATTGAGCATTGTGCCTGAAAATGTTGAGACGATTTTGATTTTTAAGCTTAAATATGTACATGTTACATAAATACACATCAACAAAGACCAGGGATATTCCGTATGTTGTTGGTTATAAAAACTAAATAGTATTTTGTTAAGAAAACTTGATATGGCAAAAATCTGAACTTTATAATCTATAATACAAAATAAAATAAAAGAAAATAATATTATTTTATTAAATACATTTTTAAATTTTCTAAATTCTGAAAATTACGTTGTTTTATAAAATCTTTATTATAATAATTAAAAAAATATTTATATTTATATATAAAAGGAGAAGCTGACACACCAATGAAGAGTCTAAAATATAAGGGTTAGAAACTTGAAATTTTGCACAGGGATTCCTCCCAACACAGATTATTGATTTATAAAAAAAATAAGATTAATTAAATTAAGTCATTTTTTTAATGTTCAGCAAATTATTTAATAGCAAATTTAATAATTTAGCTAATAAAATAATTTCTTAACAAAATACTGATTTATAAAAAAAAATAAGATTAATTAAATTAAGTCATTTTTTTTAATGTTCAGCAAATTATAATAGCAAATTTAATAATTTAGCTAATAAAATAATTTCTTAACAAAATACTGATAGATTTTTTTATTATCAACGAAATACGGAATATCCCTAGACTTGGTTGATGTGTGTACATGTAGAATCCTGACGTATTACAAGCGTTGTTTTGCGTCCTAAGGGAATAAAGAATTTTGAATTTTGTTTTTTTTTTTTAAACAAGATTTAAATGTTGTTAAAGCAATCGTATTTCAACAAATTTAAATCACGGCGTTACAAGATTTGCTCGCATGCGCATGTTCTGCGCATCAGCGTCTCAGCTTGAAGTTACAATAAATCTTTCAAATAAAAAAACTTGCAAGTTTTTAATCTCGTACTGGTCATTTACATGACTTGGTTTTCGTTCGTGTATTTATTTTAATTCGATATACATCTGTAAATGCTAATTTGGCGACTAAACCTCTCATGGGTTGTTTTGCTAAAACGTTTTCTTTTTATACATTTGCTGCAATGGTGGTTACAAGATAATGGGGAATGCAAATAAGATTAATAAAATTTATTTGCCGTTATCGAGTGCAAGCTTATGGACCAAACCTTTTATTTTAAAGTATTTAAATCAGCTTTTATCCTAATTAGATGCTTATTGCTGCTTGATTTATATAACGATTATTATATATGAGTCAAAATATAGATCATGAGTCATTTTAAGGGTTCCGTAGTCAAAATGGCTAACATATAAACGTCCGTATTCGGCATTTTACTTATATACTACATAACGTATATGGATGAAATTTGGATTGTAGGTGTTTTGTATAACCTGCTATCTAGCTGTTAAATAACAAAAATAAATATTTCTAGTGTATCTACATGTAATAGAAGTTAAAAAAAATATTAAGTAAACTTGACGGCCAATAAACACGTGGTGCATTATTTGACAAGTCTTTTTAAAACATTTTAGATAGATTAGATGAATATTTTTGGAAATAATCGTCCCGAAAGTTGCAATCATTGTGTCCTTCCCTCCACACCCTTTAACTTTTAAACCGTAAAGCCAAAAAAAAAAAAAAAACTACTTTCAACTAAAATTATTTTCAATTTGATTGGTATTGATATTATCTTTGAGTTATGGCCGAAAAACTGCACTTCTCAACAAAAGGGCGTAAGTGCCATGAACATGCGCTCTCTGCTCATGCAATTATGAAAATTGATTTCTTTCATATGTAGTACATTTATTTGTAATAACAGCTGCTGGAACCCTATACTGAGCATTGTTCGTCAAGTTTTTTTAAGCGAGTATTTGCGCATTAATTGCATTTGGATAATTTACATAAATACTTTATAGACGTCATTGATTTCAAATCAACCAGGCTTTTTAGAGTTTTTTTTCCAATCTGTAGACTTGTTAACGGATTTTTTTGTAAGCTCCCCATATAAAATGATATAAGTTAAATATAGAATTGCATGAAACTTGAAATTTTGCACAGGGATTCCTCCCAACACAGATTATTGATTTATAAAAAAAATAAGATTAATTAAATTAAGTCATTTTTTTAATGTTCAGCAAATTATTTAATAGCAAATTTAATAATTTAGCTAATAAAATAATTTCTTAACAAAATACTGATTTATAAAAAAAAATAAGATTAATTAAATTAAGTCATTTTTTTTAATGTTCAGCAAATTATAATAGCAAATTTAATAATTTAGCTAATAAAATAATTTCTTAACAAAATACTGATAGATTTTTTTATTATCAACGAAATACGGAATATCCCTAGACTTGGTTGATGTGTGTACATGTAGAATCCTGACGTATTACAAGCGTTGTTTTGCGTCCTAAGGGAATAAAGAATTTTGAATTTTGTTTTTTTTTTTTAAACAAGATTTAAATGTTGTTAAAGCAATCGTATTTCAACAAATTTAAATCACGGCGTTACAAGATTTGCTCGCATGCGCATGTTCTGCGCATCAGCGTCTCAGCTTGAAGTTACAATAAATCTTTCAAATAAAAAAACTTGCAAGTTTTTAATCTCGTACTGGTCATTTACATGACTTGGTTTTCGTTCGTGTATTTATTTTAATTCGATATACATCTGTAAATGCTAATTTGGCGACTAAACCTCTCATGGGTTGTTTTGCTAAAACGTTTTCTTTTTATACATTTGCTGCAATGGTGGTTACAAGATAATGGGGAATGCAAATAAGATTAATAAAATTTATTTGCCGTTATCGAGTGCAAGCTTATGGACCAGACCTTTTATTTTAAAGTATTTAAATCAGCTTTTATCCTAATTAGATGCTTATTGCTGCTTGATTTATATAACGATTATTATATATGAGTCAAAATATAGATCATGAGTCATTTTAAGGGTTCCGTAGTCAAAATGGCTAACATATAAACGTCCGTATTCGGCATTTTACTTATATACTACATAACGTATATGGATGAAATTTGGATTGTAGGTGTTTTGTATAACCTGCTATCTAGCTGTTAAATAACAAAAATAAATATTTCTAGTGTATCTACATGTAATAGAAGTTAAAAAAAATATTAAGTAAACTTGACGGCCAATAAACACGTGGTGCATTATTTGACAAGTCTTTTTAAAACATTTTAGATAGATTAGATGAATATTTTTGGAAATAATCGTCCCGAAAGTTGCAATCATTGTGTCCTTCCCTCCACACCCTTTAACTTTTAAACCGTAAAGCCAAAAAAAAAAAAAAACTACTTTCAACTAAAATTATTTTCAATTTGATTGGTATTGATATTATCTTTGAGTTATGGCCGAAAAACTGCACTTCTCAACAAAAGGGCGTAAGTGCCATGAACATGCGCTCTCTGCTCATGCAATTATGAAAATTGATTTCTTTCATATGTAGTACATTTATTTGTAATAACAGCTGCTGGAACCCTATACTGAGCATTGTTCGTCAAGTTTTTTTAAGCGAGTATTTGCGCATTAATTGCATTTGGATAATTTACATAAATACTTTATAGACGTCATTGATTTCAAATCAACCAGGCTTTTTAGAGTTTTTTTTCCAATCTGTAGACTTGTTAACGGATTTTTTTGTAAGCTCCCCATATAAAATGATATAAGTTAAATATAGAATTGCATGAATTTTTTGTGACTAAAATATAATTTCTTATCCACAATTCTAGAATCCAAATTTTAAACGAGGCTTTTGTTTTAAGTTTGTGTAAACAAATTAAAATGCAGTCAGCGGTGTTCAATTCAAACCATGGACACAAAACACCGAGAGTACAGAAATAAATCTTCACATAACGTGCTCGAGCAACACATCCACAGCCATTGCTCTTAGACACGGAATCCAAACCCCTTAATTTCGAAGTTTTTCGCAATTCTATGTCTATGAATGAAGTCTATGTAGGTATTTGCGCCTATATTCACTTACTTCTATATTCTCGTTGTTTTGTGATGGTGCGGTCAACAGTTCGCTTATAATTTGTGGCGGGTTATACCACAGCATATTGAGAGTGCAGAAGGTAACATTTATACGTACCTCACTCGACCAATGCATCGATATTACAGACTGACCTTACATCTGACCACTTTGGAAAGCTTCCCGAGTTGAGTGCGCGTTTTGTGTGATAGGGGGCAAACAAACAAGCGGCTCACATGATGGTAAGTGATTACCGCTGCCCATGGCCATCTGTGACGGCAACGTCTTATAAATCTATTACGGGGTGCACGTACAAAAAAGTGTCACGTAGCAACGGTCATGTTATTGATTGGTTGCTAAACAGTCACGTAGCAACGGTTACGTTTATGATTAATTGCTAAGTAGTCACGCAGCACCGGTCACGTTATTGATTGATTGCTAAGCAGTCCCATTATTGACTGGTTGCTAAGCAACGCGATAGCGATGCCGCCTGCTAATAGGCTGAAGTATTGTGGCCGTCCACTAAAGCTGTCACAGGCATGATTGTTTATTACAATGTCATCAATGTTTTGGCGATTGCAGCAACATGCGATACAAGTGAAAAAAAACTCATAGGCAAAATTGTTTAATACAATGTCATCAATGTTTTCTTAAGACCTAATCACGTAAAATTATCGCCCGTAAACAGACTTTACAGACAACAATTTTTTTAAAGATCCATTAGTCGAAATACCGCTCGCGCGTTGTATCAATATTACCTTCTGTGGCTACTCCCAGCATTTGTAGATTCATTGTAACGGGACGGATAAAATGCAAGCGAATGTTTGTGTACGCACTCGAAACGTTCTCCCATACGGCCTAATACTTGTGCTTTGTTAAAAATGTTAATTGAATTAGTTAGTATTTACGTACCTACTAAGTCGTGTATACCACCTACTTGGTTTCTCTAATTGTATGTAGGTATTTATTTGTGTTAGTAAGGATGTTGCTGTTTTTAGAATCGAAGATAGTTTTACGAATAGATTGTGACTCGAATGCACTAAGTAATCTTGAGTAACTACTAAACTGTAGATAAAGAATCTTGTGCCAATTTAGCTTTAGGTTTCTGTTATTTCCTAATTACGAACTAACGATCGATAAGCTTAATGTGAAGAACATTGAGTTTTTTAGAATAGTCATTCATCTACATGTAGGTTTTATTTTGCCGCAATAAATCTGCTGTGCTTACTTTTATAGGATTCCTTATCAAAAATGGCAAAACGGAACCCTTATAGATTCGCCATGCCGCCATCCCTCCGTCCGTCCGCACCTTTGCTCAGAGACTGTTAGTGCTAGAATGCTGTTACTTACGCCGACAAAGTGATAGGTTAAAATCTTGAAAAAATTTTTTTTAGTTTACCTCCCCTATATTTAAATGCTTTTTTTTCTCACCTACCCCTTCGTGTGGGGTACCATTAGATAGGTATTTGCCTTTTAAAAACGTTTAGGGGCTGGGAAGACGAATTTTTGATTTAGGGATCCGTTTGTGAAATATTAAGTAGCAAAATAATCGTACAAATTCCTTTGAAAAATAGTATTAAGCTTTATAACTATCTATTTGTAAGTTTATGAACAATAAATCAATTTTATTTTATTTATTTTTAAAAAAAAAAACGTAAGTATAAAATACACAACAGAAAACCCGCTTCTTAACCCATATTTTTCGGATGAGGGGGGGGGGGGGAAATACGGAACCCTACATTGTACCCGACATGCACTTGGTTGGTTTTTTTGTCTACAGACCAAAATTAGTAGTATGTTTCTGAATATTAATGTGATGTGCCATAGCACTGACCGCGCTGTATCAGTTGTATGCTCAATATTATACTAAACCGTTATTTAATATGATTCATTCTATTCTTATCAGAATTTAACTCAATCGTAATATAGAAACATTATTGAAATTTTATTTAGACTGTTTGACATTCAATTGTATTCGCGTGTCGAACAGTGCGGACGTTTGTAATAGTTCGAATAAATCCGTTTATTACTTTGTAATCCTTTTTATTGAAGTCCGAGTTGATCCTTCACAGTGAAGAAAGTTTCTATAGAGGCCTACAGCGAATCAATCATAAATTCTAAGAGCAAAAAAGTTGCTGAACTCTAAAGCATTCTATTTTCCGAATAAGTTTAGTATCACTCATGTACCTGAATCTAGAACTTTTACACCACATCCATACTAATATTATAAATGTGAAAGTAACTCTGTCTGTCTGTCTGTCTGTCTGTCTGTCTGTCTGTTACGCTTTCACGCTCAAACAGCTAAACCGATTTAGATGAAATTTTGTATGGAGATAGTTTGAGTCTCGAGGAAGGACATAGGATAGTTTTTATCGCGATAACCGACATCCACGCGGGCGGAGCCGCGGGCGAAAGCTAGTATCTCTATAAGAAACTTAATACTTCCGCTTTTAAAAAAGCAGCTGTCAAGTACATACTTATAGTAATATTAATATAAAACGGATTATATCTTCAACGCGTCCTAAATAAAGAAATAACAAGGCGTGTAACACACGATCGATGATAATAAACATCTTAGCCCAATAAACTCCAGACCACCCGAGTATATGAATACCCTCTATGACCAGTGACCACAACTCTTATAAATACGTCATTTATTTGAAGAAATATACTAACAATTTCATTACAAAACAAAGATATGGACTTCCTTCAAACGAAAGCGTGTGGGCAGTTATCCTACATCAGATTAATACACTTTCATCTAAACGGGACTTAATCTTCTAACATATAAAATGCATTTTCCCATTTCTCACTTAGATGGGCAGTTCCGCAATGTAAAATGAATCCTATTCTTTAGATTCTAAGATGTAGTTTTCAATGTTATCGTCTCAGCCATATTGTACCTATAACAGGTGGCAACAATTTAGTATGTTTTGCTTTTGTAGTTGTTAACTGGAACACTGTCGCGATATTAGATGAAATATGAAGCCTTTTCAATACACCTTTCTTTTAACAATAAATATTCCAATTTAGGTTACTTATTGAATTTTAACTTTATTGTGTGGAAAGTAAGGTTGAAAGTGTAATAACTAGTTTTGAAAGAAAAGTCTTTTTCGCAGAAGGTAGTCGTGAAAAATACATGAATGAAGTACGATGCGAGTCAACCATTGCATTGTATAAGAATTTTATATTACTTCGTCTGATAAGTTTTTTGAAACGTAGTTCCTTATCGCACGATATCATTAGTTTGCAGGCTGAGAGGCTGGACAAAGAACAGCGTAACATTATGACAGCGCATACAAATCTACTATTTATGATTATGTGAAGCTAGAAAAAGGAGGTTGTGTTCAATAATTTGTTTACTTTTTTTAAAGTCCTCACGATCTAAGGATATGTTCGATATGCCTTGGAGCGCTGTATGGTGTGACCTCAATTTAGTATACTGCGAAGCCGTGCCTTTATAGTTTAGCTATACTGGTTACTGTATAAAACGGAATCACGGAGGATCGGCATGAAATAAATATTAAAAAAAATAATAATTACATATTATCTAAATCAATGGAATTATTTAAAAAATCTGGTCGCTGTTTATCACGTGATCAAAATACTGAGAGTGTTTACCGTAAAAAAATGGCGACGATTTATGACGTCACATATTTCCCAAGAATATTGCGGCGGTACGAAATAGCCAGAATTTCTGATATAATTTCTCCCCATTAAAAGCACTGAACAGTGCTCGTAGTGTATATCAGATCATACTCCGAGTATACACAATTGGCAACTTCACGTTGATAATGTATAAACAAGCCATCGGGAATTCGAGGAATTAATATGGAATAATTTCTAACCTTCGACTTTTTATTTCAAATATTTAAAATCAATACTGAAAAAATACACAATACTGCACGTAATGTAATGCACATACCCCCGAGACGGTTTTGAATTACCACCGGGGGGTGGTAATTCACCACGCCCTATTTTTAAAATGTTATGTTCTTCCAGTTTTTTTTAAATAATTAGTTAATACAAACACAAAAAAAGATATAGCAAAAAGAATATAGAAAGAGAAGTCCATATGACACCTCTCTCTTTTTAACCTGGGAACAGACAGATGCAGGTTTAGTTTTGCCATTTTGGCTACGGAACCCTAAAAATGGCAAGTTATGTCTCACATAACATAACATTACACAAAAATCACTTACAACAACATACTACTATAACGTATTACTCAAATTCGAACGAAAATACAAGACCCACAAAACACATCGAGCGTGTAACACGCAGCGATCACAACCAATAGATTTCAACGCGCGCGAAACCACAGCAAATCTTGTCACACACACGGCTATAACTCAAATATTTAGTATGTTCAGTGATTTGGTGTAAAGGGCCCCACTGACGATGCATCCATCAATCCAAATGGAGTGAACGTCTGTCAAAAACTTATCGTGAATGTCTAAAACGTAATCCAATTTAATGGACGTCGTTTGGTTTTGGAATTTCAAACTGACGTTCGTCCAGTCCATTGATGTAGACCTGGACCGCACCATCCCTTTCAATTTAAAGACTGCAAAGCGTAAAAGAGAGAAAAAACTCCTGCGGACTTTGATAGGTAGCTTTGTCTCTTTCTAGAGAGTGGTAAATTTTGTGAGGTTATGGTGCAGTCCTAGTCCAGTCCAAACGGACGTATATCACGCACTCACGCCATTTGTAAGGCATACGTATTGTCAGTGAGTTGGCAAATCAAGAAGCTTATAGTAGGTAATTGTCTCTATGGTTTATCCTTTCGTCTCGCATAGAAAGAGACCTACCTTCTCTTTCTGTGCATAGTGTCAAACCATAACCATAGTCACAAAAGAGATAGACGTTAAAAAAATTTATAGTGTTGATAGCAGTATAACCTCCTTGCGTACGTCCAAATGGAAGAACCTTTAGTCAATGGTGTCATAATTTTGTCAATAGTGTACATCTATTCAGAATGTGTCTATTCGGAAGGCTTTCAAATAGATGTATCGTCAGTGGCCACCTTAAACCGTGCCACCGTGGCCTGTGACGTCACACGGGCCGTGCCGACACCCGTGGGCGCCGGAAAGATACTACCCACATGCTTCTCGGTACACCTTCCGGTTGCAATTTCGAAAATTATCCTAGCAGACAATCGGACCTACTTCTGGTTCGACGAAGTTATTACAGTATATTGGATCCGGTTAGTACCTGCTATTAATATCTTTGGTTCTCTACTTCCTTTATGATGAGTTACTATGTATAATTATTACATTGTTTGTCTTAAATCAGGCAGCTATCTCTGTGACGATGATACGACTATGCGTGCTATGCCTCCGATTCCCCTATCAAACGCCGATTTGTATACATAAAATGAATTACGAGAGGGTTACCAGGGGGCAATTCACGTATTTAAAGCAGTACAGTTGCAGTTAAGTTTCGATTAAAACGGCCATTTTTGTTTTCTTATAACTTTGGGATCGATTTCAAATGCGCTTGCGACAAGTATGCGTCTCGAGAGCGCAATAACAACATTTTAATACGATGCGCAAGCGTTTTTGAGATCGATCCCAAAGTTACAATAATACGAAAATGGCCGTTTTAATCGAAACTTAACTGCAACTGTACTGCTATAAATACGTAAATTAGCCTTCTGGATTGTGAGCCTATTGGCACAGTTGTTTTTTTATGAAGAGAAAAAAAATACCACCCAATCGTGCCCTTCAATTTCATGATATTTATTAGGTTTGTGTGTTTAATACAGTGACATCCTTTAAAGATAATTATAATGTAGGTAAGTACTGTTATATAGACTTTAAGTAATTAACGTGTGACCTTTTATAAGTTAATTGTATTGTAGTATTTGTACGTGAATGATTATAAGTATCGATAACCTTAAGTGCTTGTTTCTGAATGTAATGAGTGTGTCACATTTCGTATACTTGTATTAAATATCAAAACATTTGTTAAGACGTATATACGATTCATTGTGTTGCAGTAATACAAAATATTTACGAAAAATAAGTGGGATCGATTCCCACATGGGACACCACTTTGTGTGATCCACAAATTGTTGTTCCAAGTCTGGGTGTACTTTGTGTCCGTGACTTGTATGTTTGTAAAAGTCCCCCGCGACACAGGGCTGGGTAGAAGCCCTGGGTGCAATACGGGAAACATCTTTAAAAAATAACTTCTTTATTTTTATTATGATGTAATTAATGACGTAAGTGTTTTCAGATATTGTAGGTGGAGGTATCTATGACGCAATGAACGACAGATATTACCCGAGAGAGTGATCGATTAGCACCACAACTACAGTGACCTTATAGAATTAATTTAAAAAAATCCATAATTTATTATTGAATAAACGTAGGTACTAGAAATAATATCCATATTCGGGCGTATTATGTTGAACTTGACTTATACCTACAATTATAATAATAATATCTTGGGACAACTCACACAACACTATCTGATTCCAAACTAAGCAGAGCTTGTACTACGGAAACCAGACAACTGGTAAACATACTTATATATTTCTAAATACATACATATTATAGATAAATAACACCCAGACACAGAATAAACCATCGTGCTCATCACACAAAGTTTTATCGGGTGGGGATTGAACCCACGACCTCTTGCGTAGCAGTCGGATGCACTGCCACCGCGCTACAGAGACAGTCAGCAGGCAGCAATTAATTATCACCGGTTATAGGTCTGAGCTAAAGTTTCATACCAAAAGAGCGTCAGTTATTTATCCGTGAAATAATGATGTTAACACTTCACTATGTTTCGGTTGAAGGGCACTATAGCAAGTGAAAACTAATGCCTCAAATAAGGAACGCAGAGTGGTGACCATTCAGATCTTTGCCATTTATGTGGCACTGACACTATAACAGTGTCAGCAGTAGGGCTAGCGTGACGCTTACCATCAGGCTCATGTCCTGCTCGTCTCTTCATTTAATGGTATAAAAAAATATTGTCTGTAAAGTCGGTTTACGGACGATAATTTTACGTGATAATGGGGACATTATCACGTAAGGAAACATTGATGACATTGTAATAAGCAAACATGCCTGTGACAGCTTTACTTCCAATTGTAACGCACGCCATAACCAATAAATAGCAATCTATCAACTTATAAGACTATATATTTAATCTATAGTCTTATAAGTTGTAAACGGTAAGTGATACAAAAAGAAATATATAGCAAAAAAGATAAGAAATGTAATTACCTACAATAAAGGTAATTACCATTTTTAGCCTCAAGTGCACGGTTAAGTAGATATAGATCAAAACGGTTTTTCGAAAAATGCCGTACACTTCCGCCCCCTAATTTGTAAGTATTTTGTGCATTTACATTCAGAACGTCACACTGAACTTATCTAAAAAAACTAACTCTTTTAATTTACTGCCAGAACAAAATCCATTATTGCCTTTGTATTTGTATGTATATATATAATATTATACATAACAGAAATATTTTAAGCACCCTCGAACAGAATCGTTATCTTGCTTTGTAGTCAAGAATCAATTTTATTGTCTTAAATATTACAAATGGGTATCAATATCACGTTCGCGCATAATATCAAAAAATATAATCTGGTAAATTTGTATTCAGTGTTCAATTTGCTTTCATATTTGTGTTCGTACTTTCCCATAGTGGCCCTAAAACAAAGGGCTTAAATCAACAATCTCGGGACTTGTTGGCACACTATCTCCTCACGTGGATCGGTACACGGTGACTTTACGACATATCTGAACTTGTCCTGTGTGCACATAGCTTTATTCCCATATTCATTTAAATACTTAAACGTCACAAAGAATGAATTCGACGCTGGCATTCTGAGTTTTATAACAAAATACTGAGAGTAAGTACAAAAGGTAACCTTCATTTAGAGTACCTCTATAGAACGCTGGAGACGAGAACAAGACTTCATTTGATTTTGACATTTGGAACGTCAAATCAAATCAAATGGAATTCTATACTTACTTGCGGCGGATCCAGGATTTCATTATGGGGGGGGGGGGGCAGAAGCAAATTGTATTGCCAGGGGGAAGGGGTGAGAGCATTTCGTTTCGCCCAACATTGGCCAAGTGTGAGTTGCACGCGCGACGGGGATGTGGGTGAACAAAACAACCACCTGGATCCGTATGGTCGTAGTTGTTACCCAGGATAACCACAACGGCCATTTGTGAAGTTACAGTATACAAGTGTCTTAAAAGTTCATAGGACGGTCATACGATTCGGCATTTGACATTGGTGTCTCTTATACGGAGTAGCTTTCCAGGGTAGGTACTAGTCATTGACGTATAGACCTGGACTGTGCCATCCCTTTCAATTAAAAAGTAAAATTGACTGCAAAGCTTGAAAGAGAGAAAAAACTCGTGCGTCCCTTGACAGGTATTGTCCAAAAAGTAGCGTTGTCTCTTTCTAGAGAGCGGTCAATTTTGTGAGGTTTTGGCGCTAGCCTGGTCTCTATGTTAATGGTACTAGTACTATAATACCTCGCTCGAACGACACGGTCGGTAGACATAGTCAACGGACACGAAATTTCAGAACACATCAGACTACTTTGTTCGTCCTGAGATTCTATGTCCGAGAGCAATATCTATGTGTGCGTTTTACACCTAGAATAACAATATTGCAATTTCCGTAGGGATCTTTAATTATTTCACCATAAAATATAGGCTATATTACCCCCCGATAAAGTAGCTTTCTAACTGCAAAAGATTTTTTGAAATCGATTCAGTAGTTTTTAAGTTTATTAGTTACTAGCGGACGCCTCGCAGTTTCACCCGCGTAGTTTCCGTTCCCGTGGGAATACAGGAATAAAAAATAGCCTATGTCACCAGAATGGGACCCCAAGAACATGCCACGGGTTAGTGTAACTTCACAACGATGAAAGAATTTTTCAAATCCGTCCAGTAGTTTCGGAGCCTATTCAATACAAACAAACAATCAAATCTTGTGTTGTATTATTAATGTAGATTGAGGCCTTGAATTTTTACGTTAAGGTTACCTTGCCTTACCTGCTGTACTGTCGGTATTTTGTATTTTATTCTGTAGAACAGAAAAGTAAATGTTATTTATGATAAAAAATAAAATGATATTATTATTGTCGTAGACGGTCATAAAGATTGTTCGATTAGTCACCACTTTGCTACAATATATTGGTTTTTATTGCGGAGGATGGTGGACGCGGTGGGGCGACCACCGAGAGCTATCGTAAAGGACAAAGCTTCGTCTTAAAGTGTAAAATAATAAAGATCCATAAAGAAATAAAGTTTTACAACAGGTAACAAAATAATGGCGATACCTTGCTACAAATAGACAATCCTTGCAAAATGTAATATTATACGTGGTTCGATTTATGTTCATAAGCACCTCGTTGAAATAGGATTAAAATTAAAGATCCTATCAGTATTTTATATAATATTAGCGACTCAAACCGAAACCGAACTTTCGGCCTTACTCTCACTTTCGGACGAAACCGAAACTTACTTAAACAAATTTAAAATTTATATTATATACTGAAATCAAAAGTATTTTTGTACGTTTATTTTCATATACACACTACAGCTTATTTTAAATAATTATGTAGAGAGAAGGAAGTGGTAGTATTTTCAATTGTTTAAATTAAGGTTTACAAGAATGTAAGAGGTTTTGCCGCACATACCGCTCATATGCATCTTTTCTATAATACCAATGCTTTATGCGCATCGCTACTGTTACTGCGTAATATTAAACCGTAACGTTAAATAAATTATTCGTTTACACACATTTCTTAAATGCTTAGTCCAAATACATAGGTAATCTAATTTTATTCCTAAAAACGTGGCGAAAGATACGTCGTCTATAATTTAATTTTGCAAGCGAATATCGATTGTTGGAACTGTAATTGTTTTGTTTCTAAAAATGGTGTCATTGATTTACTTATTAATGTGCGTAAAAAAAGTATTTATTGTTCGTGCAAACTTTTACGACAAGCGATTGATGCGCGCGGCCGATGCGACAATAGTCTCCCCCGTTTAACCCCCTAGGGGGTGAATTTTCAAAAATCCTTTCTTAGTACTCTCATACGTTATAAAAGGAACCCCTTAGCAAAATTTCCAGTTCCTAACCCTTATAGTTTAGGCCCTGCGTTGATTATGTCATTCAGTTAGTCAACTTCTCCTTTTATATAAATAGATTACTAGAGTAAAGGCAGTTCACAGCAACCAAGACGCTTAAGCTCGCAATTGTACTCGAATAAAGGAAAAATAGTGGCACTACCTACGTGCGAACGTGGGATTCAACTTACTAATTAAAGGATATCATAATTGGTGTCACATATTTTGACCTCACTACGTGAATTTTCTGTTAGCAGTTAATAATGATAAGGCTTTTCTCTTATAAAAATAGTCCGTTGCTTGCCTATTTTTGCCTAAACTTCGGATTTCTTCAATTATTTCAAACTCGTATTTTAAGTGGTCAAAGTTCTTATTAAGTACTAGCTGTCTCGCGCAACTTCGTCTGCATAAATTTTCTCCGTTTTTGCAACATTTCTCTTTGCTGCTCCGCTCCAATTAGTCGTAGCGTGATGTTATATAGCCTATAGCTTTCCTCGTAAAATGGGCTACTTAACATGAAAGAATTGTTCAATTCAAACCTGTAGTTCCTGAGATTACCGCGTTCTAACAAACAAACAAACTTCAGCTTTATAATATTAGTATAGACTAGCTGTGCCCGCGACTTCGTTCGCGTGAAAGTCGGGTTTAAATTAAGGTAGTTTATGTTACGAAATAACTTCTGTGTAAATATGTTGGAAACAGTCCTGTCGGGTGACCCGCAATATGATTCAGCAGCGGAGAATCGTCTTAAACTCATCTATTAATAGCTTCAACATCCAAAAGCTTTGGGAAAATAAATACCTAAGTACCAAATACAGACTCTATGTATTCGTTAATTGTGTTTATTTGTTATTAATTTGTGTTTGTTTTCTTTTGGTCTATTGTTATTTTTATTATTTTACTGTTTTATTTATTGTTTTTTTTTTATCTTCTGCATGACTTTTCCTGTTAAATTATAATAATGTCTATACATGTGTCATCTGTGAACTAAATAAAAATTGTTCTGTACTATTCTTTTAGATAGTTAATTTGGTGTGCGGCTTAAGAAGTGGGTTTTCTGTTGTTTTTGTTTTATTCTTTCAACGTTATACCTACTTATTACCTAATAAAAATTATTAGGTAATAAGTAGGCATTACGTAGAATAGAATTTGTACGAAAATTTTGTTACTTCCCATGTGATCGTAAACTTGTAAAGCCTAAGTACTTAAATGTGATCATTTTCCTTATAATTTTAGTATTTATATCAACTACCCAACATGAACCATTTAGCTGGCAGGGGGACACTTGGCTCTAAAAATGTTCACTATAAAGCCTAATATTACACAAAGAAATCCTTAAATCTAAAAGTAGTCTAATGATACCCCACACGATGGGGTAGGTGAGAAAAAAAAAATCATCCCCACTTTACATATAAGAGAGGTGGTACCCTTAAAAAATAATGATTTTCTTTCATTTTTAGCGGCTTAAGTAATTTATTCATGCAAAGTTGCAACCTTCTAGCACTAATAGTCTCTGAGCTAAGCTGCGGACGGACGGACATAAGGGAACTATAAGGGTTCCGTTGGATGGTGTATTTCATATAGTGTTACAACGCAATACTTAAAAAATGTTTTTTCAGGATTATCCTTTGTCTGCAAAGATTTACAACTGAAATGCATATAAAACTGCTGTAACACTTTAGTAAACAAACACAGAGCGTGCCATGTGTGTCATGCCCGCGAAAATGTCAGATATCTCCAAAAGCACATACTAATCTATGGGTAGCCTTCAATTATGTTACCATTAGCGGCGATGACGACAGTCAATGGTTTTTTAAAAATTAATTTACACTCGTGCCGTGTGGTGCCGGCTTAAGAATAGTACCACCCCATCTCTTCCCGTGGGTGTCGTCAAGGCGACTAAGGGATTTCACTCCGGAGGACGGGCAGCAGCGTCCTCTGCGTACTTAAAGCCTTACTGCGATCGCCAACCCGCTCGCCAAGCGTGGCGATTATGGCAATTACCCCCAGGATCTACATACCAGTAGGTTCTACTGGGGAGACCCGTGCCCAGCAGTGGCCCATCATATGGGTTGATATGTGTATGTGTATTACACTCTGTGGAGTGTTTTTATATGTTGTCTTACATTACAATGATGCAAGTAAGAAAAAAAAGACATGCACCCCCAGGCTCATGAATTTTCAAGCCTTCGCCATACATTTGGTCCGCGTTGACAGACAATGACCAACCACTCCCCTCCTCCCGTCGCCCGAACTACTCACACTTGGCCGATGTTGAATCATTCATTATCGTTGAATTGATGAACACGTAATCTCCAACTACAACCCCAAAACATGATCCTCGATGCACCTGTGTGATGCGTGGTCAAACAAACGGACAGACGGACAAACATTTCTAAAAATGAAGCAATTTTAATTTTAAAACTTCTTTTACTAAGTATAGAACATTATTGAATACAACGCCATCTACTTTCAAAACCAGTGAAGTTTCTTCTTAAGGAATTATTTGATCACGGTGAACAATTTGATTTCATAGATGGCGCTGCATGTTTTTTTTTTACGTGTGTAATGTCTTTTTTTAGCAATGAACACATCAATTCTGGAAAATGTCGAATACTTTTTAATTGTAATGTAATATTGTTTTTCATTTCTACTACGATTAATTCATTACTCTCAGCAGTGCATGCAATACCTATAAATATCTTACCTAGGTGTATATTTAACTTGATTTTTATTATAAAAAATAATAACCAAAGTAAATAATTAAGTTACCTACGGTCGAAAAAATAACTAAAACATTGAGAAAAATATTAAAAAAGGATAAAGATTATTTTAAAAAATACAAAAAGAACATAATCAGATATCAGATTCGAGCCTGGGACTTCGTCGTCTAAGTCCGCTAGCATAGCTTCGAGGCTATACGGTTCGCTACATATTATGTCAAAATAACTGTTCTTATGAAACTTAAAAATGTTGTGTTTAGCTCCTTATAGTTTTAGCGTGAAGTTATGTATGCCATGGGTTAGAATTATAGATAATGTCTAATTGTGGAAAATTTTGTGATAAACCATTATGGTGCGACAAAAAATACGTTGCTACTCGTTCCCCATAGACGTTAGCGTAATGATTCATAGTGTAAATAATGTCCTATAGTATTTACTATAAAACTGCAAATTTTCATAAAGATCCGTCAAGTAGCTACTGTTTTATAACGAAAAATAGCTACAGACATTATCCCTTACTGCTTAGCTCCTATGGGAAAAAGCGTGATAATTTATAGCCTAAATGTTAATCTGGATCTATTAGATTGCACGTGCAAAATTTCAACCGAATCTATTCGGTAGTTTTTGCGTGATGCGTGTTCAAACAAACAGACAGACAGACAGACAGACAGACAGACAGACAGACAGACATTTCTAAAAATGCAGCAAAGTGTTTAAATACTCTTTTCGAACATTTCTTCATATTTTTTTTCACTAAGTTCGGCCATGTACAGACACGTAAAATTTACAATTTTATTATATGTATAGATTAGGTACCTGGGCAAATTTGGAGAAACTCTGTGATGTTGAAGTTCTTCTAACTTCACGGCGACTTATTTAAAAAGGAGACTAGACAATTACGCAGATTATTTCAACACGCAAGACCAAACACACAGTACAGTTTGGTACAGACCACAATAGTCTAGGTACTCTCTATTTTATTACTCTCAACGATTATAGAGAGACTAGCGGCCCGCTCCGGCTTCGCACGGGTATAAAGTATATGGATGTTATTATTCATATAAACCTTCTTCTTTAATCACTCTATCTATTAAAAAAAACGCCTCAAAATCCGTTGCGTAGTTTTAAAGATTTAAGCATACATTGAGATATAGGGACAGAGAAAGCGACTTTGTTTTATACAATGTAGTGATTAGCCACAGGATAGATGGTTCAGTGCATTATTCAAGGCACAGAAAATATCTAATTTAGTTTAGTATTCATTGTTGTTGCATTGCTGTATTGGGTGTAGTGTAACAATGCGTGCTTGATAAATAAAATAAACAAAAAATAAATTAATATATTTCTTTGACTAGATGACGTCTTATAAATCGATGACCGGGTACGTACGAGAGTGTCTAAAAAAAAGTCACGGTTTTGATTTCTTGCTAAGCAACAGCAAATAGCGATTGTAGCGACATGACCAGCAATACAATTAGAACTAAGGTTTTTGATTGGTTGCTAAGCAATGCTAAAGGCGATATGTAAAATTATCGTCCGTAAATCGACTTTACAAACACGACTGCCTCTGTGGCGCAGTGGGAGTGTGTCCGACTGCTACGCAAGAGGTCGTGGTCGATTCCCACACGGTACACTACTTTGTGTGATCCACAAATTGTTGTTCCGGGTCTAGGTGTACTTTGTGTCCGTGACTTGTATGTTTGTAAAGTCCCCCGCGACACAGGGCTTACCCTACTGCGGGAGACGTCTTTAAAAAAAAAAAAAACCTTTTTTACTTAAGCTTAATGCCTTAGAAGCAAATCTAAAACAATTATGAAACAATAAGTAGTCAAACATAACGAAGTACATACAATTATTTAAGATAAAGTACTGATAATAAAGTCAAAATCAGTAAACAGTAATCAAATCTATGCATTTTTAATTCAGATACAATATTTTCCATCACTATCCCTACAATGACTTTCTTATTCCCAGCTGGCAGCAACAAGAAACATTTTTAGCATTATTGTATAAGTAAGTACATATTTTCAAGCCTCGGTAAACGCCTCCTCAACACTTTAAAATTCTCCCAAGTCAACAAAGTACCAACAAACTCGGCGTAGCAACCTATCTTATGAATGGGGCTCGTGAATGAAACCAGTCTTGCCCATAAGTCACAGTCGATGTATCACAGACTTAAAGCCATAACTCACTGCTTGCGAAATGTAGGTACAGCTTTTGAGAAATACGAAGCTCTCCAATTACTAAACAGAAGCATGTTGCATCTTATACTTGCGTGCAATTGTCAATGGAAATTGCATTAAAGTGCATTTCAAAAAGGTTTGGCTGTGTAACGATAAATATAAATTTAGGTAGCTGATTAATCATTTCATCCATAAGGCTATTGCCTGACTTAGTTCAAATTTTGGTGATTTAATGAGTGTCAATGATTGGTGGATTTTGTCCTTAATATTAATTAGAATCCAAATTTCTTACTTTTCGTGAAAAAACGCTTGTGATAATTTTTGATTTTGAATTTGATGCATGAATATTTGATGCTAAGTTCGTAAAACCAGGAAAAAGAACAACGCAATAAAAACTTGAAATAAAAATTTAAAAAGAGTGCTTCTTTTCAAATTGAGCCTATTTACAATGTGTGTTGTCCGACTTCAATTAAGGAGGAAGTTCTCAATTTGACTGTATTTTTTTTTTATGTTTTTTCACCAATTACGCTAAGACGGTTGGACCGATTTGAAAAAAACTTTTTGTGTTTTATAGGGGTTAGTTCCAAGTTGGCCCCATTGTCATCAGATCAGGACCTCATGACCAGATTCTAGAGAAATCAAGGGAATTCTTGAAATATAAAGGCATACCTGATATATATATATATTATGATATATATATATGATATATATATACATATATTTCATAGTGATTGGTGCATTTATTCTCAAAAAGCACCATTGGGTGAAGTGGAACTGATGATGAAGACTACAAATGACGAGCGGAACTGTTCAATATTTTACGGTTTGCGATTTAATTACTTTAATATGGTATTGAGTATTTTGTAAAAGGATTTGACAGTTGACATGAACCTGACATACTTAAGTGAATTACAAACTAACCCACTAAAAAGTGAGATATAAAAAATCTATTAACAAAAAAAAATATCGACTTCAAAAATAAATACACGGAAACTGAAACGCAAAAAATAATACAGAATAATAAAAAAAAATAAACATTTAGAAGTTGGTGCCGAACAAAACATAAAAACTACTATTTCATGGCACCAAATATTAATGTAAAATCAAAAATTATCACAAGCGTCGCTTTTTTTTTGAATTGCATTTGCAGGTACAGAGCTGCCGCATATCTTATATGCGGCAGCTCTGAAAAAAACCACCACCATGTTAGAAGACGGTTAAGTAATTGTCGTTAAATTCAAGTACCCATTTTACATTATTCGAAAGTTCTTTCTTATTTGGAAATTAACGACCTACCCTGGTTTGACACGGGGTCTTTTTCACACTTAGAAAATATATACACAAAAGTGATAAACATTCAAATCTTGTAGAAGAAATTATCTGAATACAAGCAAAAAGTGTATCAAAATCCATTGAGATAAACTAATCTTACAAACACAAAGATGCGAAAAACGACTTATCTTTAAACTTTATCTTAAAATACCTACTTCATCTAAAATGGCTAATATTAATGCTTCAAATCTAAAATAAAATATGATTTATTACATGAAAACGCCTTAATAGATGAGTGATGATAGCATATGCGTCGCGATTAGATTGGATTATTTATTGTAAAGGAACTTGGCTGATACACTGCTGTGTGTCTAAATACGTAGTAGTCTACTCTAAACTCTAGACGATATCTAGCTAGAGGTACAGTGACGTAGGGCTCCCAGTAAAATCACCTGCTTTCCTGGGAGCCCTACGTCACTATATCGCCGCGTGCACCGCCGCGATAAACGCCGCGGTTTCCACCGCATAAAACACCCTATTTCAAACAAATACGTGTAAAATCGCTTCATACAATGCCATATGTTTGAATTCTGTACAGGCCACGCCGCCTAACGCCACGTTTGACATCCCGCATCTCTACGAATGAGGCCTTAGTTTAACACTGTCTCTTTTTTTTTCTGTCATACTAATATTTCAAAAGTAAAGAGTTTCTTAACCATAAATGCCACAATGATGTACATGTCCGAGACCTCGGCATAAACATCACAGTAACTACTGACTTATCATCTTCTGGATATGGAAGATACCTAACATACAAAAGTCCTCAATGTCTAACAGCTTGTATCGTGTAGGGATTAGTGATGACCTGGTGCATGTATGAACAAGTGCCCAAAAAAGTTACGTTATTGATTGGTTGCTAAGCAACGCGAATGGCGATTCCGCCTGCTGATAGGCTGAAGTATTGTGGCCGTCCGTGGTCCACTAAAGCTAACATAGGCATGGTTGTTTATTACAATGTCATCAATGTTTGCTTATGACTTACGACGTTATCACGTAAAATTATTGTCTGTAAACCGACTTCACAGAAAACCATGTTTTTGAAATGCAATTTTGATGCATGAATGATTTTGACTGGCAGGCATTTTATAATCATCGAACAAAGTAAGACGTACCTACTTCGAATAACGTTTGTAGTTCATACAAATTTTAGTACCTACATTTAGGAGAGAACCCACAAAAAAAGTGTAGTCGGTTCGTTCCCATACTGCACAAAAATCCGTGTTATTTATAACCAAAGTCTTGACTTTATTTTCAGAATCTTAGTATAATTATTTTATTTTTAATTTTACATGTAACCTACATGTTACTTTTAACAGTGATCCACTAATGACTAAAGTTAACACAGTGGCACAGAGCACCGAGAGTACAGAAGAGAAACTACATACCAACGCCTTGTAGCAACCCACACATAGACATTTCTCCCGTATACGGATCTCGAATCAGCTCGGACTACTATTTTCCCAATATGTGCCGAGATTTCGTGTCCTGAACAATTTGTGCCGGTGCGTTGCTTGAAGGAGGTACCTATACACTATGAATTTGTAGCCGTTTTGGAGCCGAACATTTTAGACACTATATAACTAGCCTAGGCTAGGCATATAAAATATAATTTTAATAAAATATTATATTTTTGACGTGAAAACGTCTTATAAATCCATGACCACTCCATGCACTCACGAAAAAGTCTCTACAAAAAGTTACGTTATTGCTTGGTTGCTAAACAACAGCGTATGGCGATTGCAGCGACATGACATGCGATATAATTGGAACTAACGTTATTGATCGGTTTTTAAGCAACGGGAATGGCGGTATGTCATCAATGCTAAACTGACTTTAAAGACAACCATTTTCTATTTTTTACATAATAAGGTTGGAGGTGTCACACACAAATGCTCATTTAATTTCCGAAAACGATATTAATTTTAAGTTTCATAAAAAAGATATTATTTTAATTAACTGATTTTTTTACAGATTAGATTATTTATATGGAGTACTTACACAATTTTTGTGATCGCAGTCCTCTTTCGCTCTCTGTTCTCTCTTTCATCACAGTCTTCTTTCTGTAGGTATATCTACTACCTACTCTTGACGTTTTATTATAGCGGACAATTGATAGGTAGACATGTTTCCCAATAAGTTCCGCAATAATAACTAAATTCTTAAGTATATTTGCGAATCACTGTTACGGGTATTCGTGGGTGTACGATATAAAATTATTTTATGCTAAAATATGTATAGACAAAATGTTTTATATCTTATTACAATAAATATTCAAATATTTCTTGAAGTTATTGATTTATTATTGCACGTAAAATGAATGGTACATGAAATATTAAATTACATTTGTTATAGACAACTTATTACTTACTGCCTACACATCTTTTGAGTCATTTGTAGTTAAAATAAAACAGAAAAACAGTTTTTTTTTATTTTCGTTCGTTTTTAGGGTTACTTAGCCAAAAGTTCAAAACGAAACCCTTAGTTTCGCTATGTCCGGCCGTCCGTCCGTGCGTTCGCCGTCCGTCCATCCGCAGCTTAGCTCAAAGACTGTTAGTACTAGAAAGTTGTAATTTTAAATGTATGTATATATTACTTACGCCGACAAAGTGGTTGAATAATAATAATAATTTTCCACCAAAAACTTTTTTATGTAAATCGACGCCAAGACTCGTCTTGGCGTCGATTTACATAAAAAAGGTTTAGGTAAATATTCCTACCTAAAGTATCAGATCTCATGGAAATCTAGGCTCCTAACTCTACACGCCCTAACTTAATACTCTCTAATTCTCATCATAACATATAGCGTCCTGCGTGAATCCTAGTCATAAGTTCTCTACAAACCCTACACCGTAGCTAAAAGGTGTGGCTTGGTTGTTACATTATTTAAGGACCTGTTGGCACATTTTTTTTTATTTTTTAAGCTATTGTATAGCTTTTATCGCGGGCTCGGGCTTTGAACGCGGCGACCGAATCAAAAAATTCCGTAACGAAAAATGCCGTAACGAAAATAAAACACTCCGCCTACCATGTAGCTCGACCAAGCGTTCAATTAAATTTAAAAAAAAATACTTTTTTAATTGTCGATGTGTGTGTGTGTCAATAGCTTTACCGTGGCAGTCCCCTAGTGCCACACATTTGCTCTGAGACTGTTAGATGCTATTAACGCCGACAAAGTGAAAGAATAAAATCTTAGAAATATTTTTTTTAGAGTACCTCCCCTATATGTAAAGTGGGGTGTGATTTTTTTTCTCACCTACCCCGTAGTGTGGAGTATCATTAGATATGTCTTTCAAAAATGTTTAGGAGTTGGGAAGACGATTTTTAAATTTAGGGATCCGTTTGTAAAATATTAAGCTTTAAAGTACACATTTTTGTTTATTAGAGTCAAGTGTCCTCCCCCCCCCCTCTACCAGCTTAATGGTTGATCTTGGGTATGTGAAAAAAAATTACGGTAGTAGTAGGTATATATAGTGAAATTAAAAGGAAAACTATCACGGCTAAGTAGGCTTGACAAGTTCACGAGTAACAGCTGATCAAATGAGAGGTAACACAATTTTCTTACAAATTCCATTAAAAAATATTATAAACTAGATATAACGTTGTAAATATGAAACAAAAACAACAGAAAACCCACTTCTGAAGCCACATTATTTGAATGGGGAAGGGGAGGGGACTACGGAATCCTACATTGTGCGTGGCCCGACATGCATTTGCCCGGTTTTTTTGTAAGGTTATGGCGCAGTCATGTTCACTATGTCAATGGATGACATTGTAATAATCGACCATGCCTGTGACAGCTTTATTGAACCCGAGCGCAATACTCCAGATTATAGGCAGGCGGAACGTGACTGTGACACTTTATCGTGTATGCACCCGGTCATCAATATTATAAGACGTTATCAAAAAAAAAAGTGTTTTTGTTATATGTACCATAGGTATATACTTTCATATGCATTTAGTAAAAAACGAATATTTTGATATTACAAACAGACATTTTTATATAATTGTCTAGATGTCTTTTGCTGTTAGCCACACTAGGTTTAATAATTTCGATTCGAAATTCAATTCCGAATAGTGTTGAGTGTTGACGCGTAGATGTCGGTTATCGTAATAAAACCTCCTATGTCCTTTCCTGAGCACAGTGAGGCGGTCATAAATACATTACTCGGAATAATCTATGTTTTATTAATGTAATAATAATAGACATATATAAATTAGGTAGTGAATTTGCAATATTTTTACGTTGAAATTAATATATTTTATTGTACTTATATCTACTTAAAAATGTTTTGCAAAAATATATTTTTAACTGTAGATGTCAAAAATATAATAATGCGGTATGAATATCAGCAAATATGAGTAGTTAATAAAGGTTATTTGAAACTCGTAAAAGAGTGTGTCGATACCCTAAACAAACTCGGTGAAACTAATATGGTAGCGCTAAGTTTCCTACGATGCCACGGTGCCCACGTACCAGTACCTGGGCACCGTGGCATCGTGGGGTAGAGGGGAGAGCGTGGGGACCTGAACCCTTTTGCGGCATACCCAAATGCTCCATTACAAACTCGCTCAAAAGATGGGGGCTAAACCAAAGCATCAAGTCAAAGTCACCAAGAGCAAGTCAAGAGCACTTCAAAGCGCTCTTAGTGGGCTTCAACGCAAGGTTCACTAAAGAGGTGCTTTCTATGAGTAAGAATTCTTACCAGAACCCCAACTGGGCACTGCAGACTAAACAAACACATGCACAAGATGCTTCTTAACGATACTAAAGTTTGCAGGTTCTGCCACAAGGATGAGGAAACACCTATACGCATCCTTTGGGGCTGCGAGGCAATTCACCATACCAGAAAACAACACCTTGGAGGGCACTTAATCACACCTGACGACGTTAAGGCCACCAAGGTACATAGTCGACTTCATGGTCAGACTAAGCCTTGGTGATATCCTTTGAGGAAGAAAGAGGCGTCACAATAGATATTTTAGGTCGTAGCTACTTCCGGGTACCATATCCCAGCTTCTATCCAGATACAATACAATCAGTTGTCTGGTTTGCATAGTACAAGCTCTGCTTAGATTGGGATAAGATAGCGTTGTGTGAGTTGTCCCAATATATTATTATTATTGTTATTAATACAAGAAATTTATACACAACACAACCAAGACTACCGTCTGAGGGTGGCACGTGCTCCCGTACCCCCCCCCCCCTGCATCCACCTATGGATATACCTTCGTGACGGTGAGCTATAAATAAATAAAGACGAGCAACGACCTAGAAGCGGAAATGGAAAGCTCTTGTCTCGTTATTTTTAT
Organism: Herminia tarsipennalis; assembly: GCA_945859575.2. Lineage (NCBI taxonomy): Eukaryota > Metazoa > Arthropoda > Insecta > Lepidoptera > Erebidae > Herminia > Herminia tarsipennalis. Next base: position 7,587,312 of record OX243843.2, on the reverse strand, counting down.
TTCTATGTCCGGTGTTAACCTACATCATGTACAGATACCACACATTGCGATCTGTGAGCGGCTAATTTATTTATTTATTTTTGGCTCATCAACAATTGTCTATGTGGTTTTTTTTTCAGTAAAAAAGACGATTTCCGCAGTACAAGCTATGTGTTGCGGGGGACTTTATAAACATACAAGTCATGGACCCAAAGTACACCCAGACTCGGAACAACAATTTGTGGATCACACAAAGTGGTGTCTCGTGTGGGAATCGAACCCACGCGAACTCTTGCGTAGCACTCGGATACACTCCCACTGCGCCACAGAGGCAGTCAACCTTATAATATATAGTTAAAAGGATACAATCATTAGTAGTCTTGAGTTACAATTACTGGCAGGTAAGTACTTTATGCATCTTGTAACACTGTCTGTGTAATAATGTAATGTAATGTAGGGATAGAGAAATAGAGACAGATACTCAAAATGTTCAAATCTATCGGATCAAAATCGAACACCTTATTTACACGCTAAGTTGCCACAAAGAGACACACACGTACATAGACAAGAACCAGCAGGACCCCGTATAAGTCGAAATGAGCAGTCACTATAGCCGTGACTGACCTGGCTTATTATGTACGAATACCTAAATAAAATAATTTATTATACGGGAATTAACATTATTTACCTTAAAATTCTTGACGTTTCAAACAGGTTGAACTGGCCGTGGTAACAAGCGAAGTCTTTGCATGTGACCACGGCCGGTGCAACCTTTTTTTTTTTTTTTTTTTTTTTTTTTTTTTTTTTTTTTTTTTTTTTTTAAGGCCGTAAAAAATGCCTAACGCACACCTCCAGCACCCGGGGCAGACGCTGGAGGTAGTGTGGGACCTGCCCCCACTAAAAAATCGGCCGTGTACCGTCGCGCCACCTGCGCGAACGGGCCGCCGGAATCTGCTATACCATCGGCGGCCAATTCAGTGGCAGTGCCCGGCGCGGCGAGATGCCGGGCACTCCTACTCCGGCGGCGTCCTGGGGTACACTGCAGGACGCCGACGTCGCGGAAGGCTACGAGTGGGGGGAAAAGGCCCCGTCAACCCCCACCCGCGGCCCCACCATTAGGGCGGCATCAGGCGCAGATGGTCGCGCCGACGCCGCCCGGTTCGCCGGCGACGAAGCGGATCAGCAAGGGAGTCCTCCTCCCTGCGTCGCTCCGCCGCCTCCTTCTGCGAGATGACATCCTCGCAAAAGGATGCGACCGCGTTCCAAGACGTCTCGCTGCGGACCATAGATGACACCACGGTCGGCAGCGAGAGGTCACGACCCACCACTGCGGTGAGGACTCGACGTTGCTGCTCCCAGGCAGGGCACTGCTCGAGAGTGTGCTGCGCCGAGTCCTCACCACAATCGCAGTGATGACAGTCGGGACGCGATTCCCTCCGCGCAACCGAATGCAGGTACTTTCCGAAGCACCCATGCCCGGAAAGAACCTGCACCAGCCGGAAGGAAAGGGTCCCGTGCTGCCTCACCGCCCACTCCTCAAGGACCGGCTGGAGCGCCTCCACGGTTCGGAAACCGGCACGTGGAGCCTCCAGCCGGGACCTCCACCGGGCCATGATGTCCCGGTGGGCCTGACTGCGCCAGGCGCGCAGTTGTTCGGGCATGGGGCAAGAGCCCCCAGCCCGGACCTCCGCCGCCTGCCAGTAAACGTCGGCGAGTACTTCCGCATCCAGATCCCACGGGGGAGTTCCAGCCAACGCGCACGCCGCATCGGTGGACACCGTGCGGTAACCGCGTATGGCCCGGACCGCCATGGTTCGTTGGGGTCTCCACAACCGAACCCTATTCTGGGCGGACAGGGTCTTCGCCCACACGGGCGCGCCGTAAAGCGCCATCGACCGTACCACCCCCATGTAAAGCCGTCGGCTTGAGGTACTGGGACCGCCAAGATTCGGCAAAAGCCGACCCAGGGCGGCAGCAGTAGCCTCAAGTTTGGGCACAAGGATGCGAAAATGCTCGTCGAAGAGCCATCGCCCATCCAACACCAACCCCAGATATTTCATCTGGGGGCGTATCGGTACGAGGACCGAGTTGACGACCAAGGAGGCGCCAGCGGGTGGACCGCGACGGGGCCCATGGAACAACAGGGCCTCCGTCTTTTCAAGCGCCACTCTCAACCCCAGCGCCTCGATGCGCCCGACCATTCGGGAAACCCCTAGGGTGGCCAGGCGCGCCGCCTACGGCCGGTGCAACCTAACCTAACCAAAATAATACGCGTTAATTCCCGTATAATAAATAATTATAATCATGCAACGCGAAAGTCTAAATGTTGAATACCTAATTAATCGGACGTTGTGGAAGCCTTTGGGATAAGCCTAACGTCAGCAGTGGACGTTTTAAAGCTGATGAAGATGATGATAGCCTAATTAACCGACTACAACTAAAATAATCATTAACAAAAACCCTAATCACAAAATCACCTTCCATAAAAAGCTAGGAATATTTCAAAACAATTGGCTACTAAAACTTCTCATTTCCTCGTTAATTCTCATCGTATCAACTACACAGGATATGTTTATTGAGATGTAACAGTGGTTTACGATCAAACTGCGCAGAAGCACTTACATCGGACGCCGTACGACAGTTATATTTATTTATAACAGCTTGAATATTCCATTCATGACATCAACTGGGATATGTAGGGTGACGTAGTCGGAATCACTTTTAGGACAATATAGGAATACCTAACAATACTTTAGCTTGAGTCGTGCTCAAAAGTATTTCTATCTATGGTGTTTTTTAAAAGAATAAAAAAAAAATTGCGTCTAAAATCTGAGTGACGTTTGAGTATTAAGTAAGTAATTGAATCCTATATTCAATGGATGATTACTTTCTAGTAATTGAATCGAATAATTATGACTTCCAATTTATTATATAAACAGGAAGTAATAAATAACAGAACTAATTTTTGATTTCAGAACTAAGAGTAATTTACCCTTTACCACAAAAGACCGAGAGTAGATAAGGAACTTACTGGAACTGGTTACATAAAGGACAAAATTCGCAATAAGGTCATCCGACAAAAAACTAAAGTTACCGACATAGCTCACAGGTTAAGCATGCTGAAGTTACAATGGGCTGACCATATCTGCCGAAAGACCGATGCCCGCTGGAACAAACGAGTTCTAGAGTGGATGGAGACCACGACTCAGTAAACCTATGGTAGGACAGCCGCTAGCCTGGCAGATCTAGGACCTAAAGAAGGTCGCTGGGATAGACTGGACGCGGAAGGCACAGGACCGAATGTTGTAGCGAAAATTAGGACCTAGGCGGCCTATGTCCAGCCCTGAAACAACATGGGCGGTTGATGATAAGGAAAGTTTCATACGTACAGTCGACGAAAAATGTCGTCTTTGCACGTCATAAAACAACAAGGTTGATTTTCTCTTGAAATAATATCTTGATAGTTGCTAAGCTCAACCTTACCGCTATTTTAGTTACGCAGAAAGCTTTGTCAAAAGTAGTAGACCACTTTCTTGGCCGACTGTACCTCGAGCAACGCGCACGCACGTAAATCGTCATTCATTTATTACGTAAGATGGTTAAGGGAGAGCCTTATTTTTTCTTACAAAGGGGTAGGAGGGAGACGCAAAATTCAAACGTCACTATCTGTATACATAGATAGCGGAGAAAACTTCGTGCGAAGCCGTGGTGGGCCGCTAGTACCTACGTAATAAACGAATGGCGCCTAGCCTTTGTTCACGAATGAAATATTGTAGCACCTTCAGAACAAATTGGTCAGATATTCTGTGTTTGGGAGCGATGTGTGCAGTGCAAGTTCATATAAAGTTTTCCTTCTGTACTCTTAGTATTTTGTGCCGTTTCTTATCATCCGGTTACTGAATATGACAAATTATGTTGCCAGTGAAATTGTATGTTCATTTCCTGCGTTTGAATTTTAATAGGAATAATTTCGCAAATATTGTTGGTTATAGGTGCGTCAAAATATGATTATGTAAATTAAAAGAAAATTTTATTCATTCAAATTGAGCAAACTAACTGAGGAAATACAGTCATTAATATCTACGATTTATCAAAATGACAACACTTAACACCTGATTGGTTTTGTAAATTAGTTTCAAGAAAAGCGTGTGGTGACTCTAGTCTCAACTCAACTTATTATTTTCATCAAATCTTTTTATTATTGTGTCCTAAAATTGTACAAAGGTGTGTTGTCACCATACATCCTCGCAGTAGGTAGAGCGTAAAACGGACTCTATTGTACGTACGTTGTGAAAGAGCGCGAAATATTTCAATGTTCCTGCAAGCATTGAGATCGTTCAGAACTTAATATTTTAATCTTATCGCCTTTGAAATTGCACTGCCTGACAAAGACGTAGTTGTGGGTAATATTGTTATTGAACTAATTTATAGAATGAAAGCTGTTAAAGTATATTTAACAGTTTATTAACACTTCAAATAAACCTACTTTAAACTTAATTTAATATTAAATGGAAATTCTGTAGGCGCATAAATTAAACTCTTCGGTAGGCCCAATGTCAGCCTTGGGCAGTCTGTAGTAAGCAAATAAAGTATATTTTTTATATACACGGCTAACTTTAGCCACCATAAAAGACAAAACCAAAGATATACTGCCTCTGTGTTAGCGAATAAATTAAAAACATAAATTTAAAAAAAGAACAAAAGCGTCCGCGGCCGCGGGCTGCGGTTATGACGTCATAATTAAGGGGCCCAATACACGACGAAAAGCGAGAGAACGAAGTGAGTCACGTCCCGCCGTGAGAAAAACGAATTTAATAAAAAAGTAAAAGTACTTTCTTTGTACAGGGGCATGCAAAATTGAAGTTCGATTATCGGTGCCTTATTTTGGGACATGATTCATTTTGGTGAGAGGCTTGAAATTTAAGATAACACGTTAAAAAAATTTTCGATTAGCGAGAATGATGCAACCGCCTGTCGATGTAACGGGAAGAGTTCAAGTGAACGACCCTTTTACTTTTAATACTTATGAACTGCAAGTGTATTGTAAACTGATGACTTCCATTTGTTTATTTTTTAATTATTTTCGGTCATCAAGATGCAAAGATTGTTACCTAACTAGCTGTTGCCCGCGACTTCGTTCGCGTGAAAATTTTGAAAAGCATTTTTTTCCCTTGGGAATATTTATTAAGGATAATAAGTAGTAGTGCTATTCCAAACTATAATCTATCTCCGTTCCAAATTTCGTCCAGATCCGTTTACCAGTTGTGGCGTGATTTAATAACAAACATCCATCCATCCCACCTACATCTAAACTTTCGCATTTTTAATGTAAGTATAGATTTACCAACCAATATTTTTTTTTGCCGAAATCAAATGTATGCAAAATATAACAATTACGAACTGTATAACTTTTAAAAATGTTTGAAAATTTACCCTACCTAATCTTAAAAGTATGTTCAACATTTTAATATGACATATTGACATGTTCATAACTATTCTTTAATAATATCTTATATATTATGTATAAAGTAGCTGCGGTAAGGAAAGTCTATTAATTGGTACATTTTTGGCTCAATATTCATATATAATGTTTGTAGAACTCATTAGTGCACCCAAATAAATGTACTTACCTAACTTGCGCAAATCAAGAATACGTGCGATTTTAGAAAACAAACATTTCGCCAACAAGTTGATAGGTACTCTCTCTGTCTCTCTGTACGCCTACACATTATTAACGAATAAAATACATTGTCCATGTTAAATACATGCACGTCGTAAATCGACTTTCCGATTTGATTGTTCTCGATACACCGGGATGACAACGATGCATCGAGTCAGCGAATCGCCGAATCGCTTTGAATGCGTCACATTTTAATTGTCCCTCATAAGGCGTGACCGTTACTGCATTCAAATAAAGATCGGATAATTAACGGTAAAGGTAACGGGGCGGAGGGCGAATTGGTTTGAATGAAGGTTTATCGATAAAAAATCGGAGCTTAAGGATTTTAGTATGCATAAATATCGACTAAATTAATTGAAATCGCATTTCTGTGGCAAATTTGGATATCAAATCAACATTTAAGAACAAAACGTTGCGATTCCGTTCGTTCCGATTCGATGGTTAAATAATGTATGACATGGAAACGGGGACAAAATTTATTTGGTGTCTATAGCGGAATAGGAAGGGGCTTATAAGAATAATTTAGTCTAATTAGATTCTTTATTTGTAATTTTTGCAAATTTTACTCACGACTTTTCCTCGAAAAATCAATAATGTAAAAACGTCTGCGTAGAGTCGGAGTGTCTGAATTCCTTAACCCCGTTTTTAAGCAAATTTGAATCATTCAATACTCATGTTGTAAAGTATAATAAATATAAGTGCTTGTTTTAATATTGAGTATTCCAGCCTATAGGGAGCGTTGTGATTGGGATATAAAATGGCCTAGTATCGTTACGTACTGAACCCTTGGTCTGGCGGCCAATAAACGGTGAACGACTCGCGTGGGCGGGGCACTACGGTTTGACGCGAACATTTGAAGAACATTGGTAATAATACGCTGAATAAAGTGTAATAATCCTCTAAACGATTGGATGACGTGATAGGGAGTTTATTAATTTACTTTTACCGCTTTCTCGTGTGAAGATTTAAAGCTATCTATTCTTATTCTTATGACTGCCTCTGTGGCGCGGTGGGAGTGTATCCGACTGCTACGCAAGAGGTCGTGGGTTCGATCCCCACCCAGGATAAAACTTTGTGTGATGAGCACGATGGTTTATTCTGTGTCTGGGTGTTATTTATCTACAATATGTATGTATTAAGAAATATATAAGTATGTTTATCAGTTGTCTCGTTTCCATAGTACAAGCTCTGCTTAGTTTGGGATCAGATAGCGTTGTGTGTTGTCCCAAGATATTATTATTATTATTATTATGTAACAGTTTGTTTATTGGTATTGTTTGTCTTTCATTAACTCATGTACTCTTGGATTTTGTGTATAAAGTAAATAACCAGACTTGGAACATTTGTAGATCACGGACAGTGGTAACTCATGAACCCGAACACAGTTTGTGTTCGGGTTCCTCAATTCGGCCGTTACAGTAACTTCTCATTTTTAAAGATGCCGCTGTAGGTACAGTACATGCCCTGTATCGCAGAGGACTTGCAGTCGGACACACTCCCATCGCGCCACAGACTTATATTATTAACTGACATAGTAGATGCCTCCTTAGTATGGCTAGAATAAGCTACAGTAACCGCTTACCATAACCCAATAAGATCTGATTAATGACCACCCAAATCTATAAAATATATGTATATAAAGACAGTGATTGACTGATCTCTCAACCAACACACAGCTCAGACCAAAAAACGGAATATTTAAGCACATATTGTTTCTCCCCTTGTTGTAACTAGATGCTCCTACTATGTTGTACCCACTAAGGCTGATTTTATTTTATCTCATGTTCCAACTGTTTATTATTATAATTTGCATCAGTCCTTAAATATGGTGTATAGTATATTAGTGGCAGCACCTTACCCCCATATCAAGTATATAAACATTCAAACATTGTAAAATTAAAAAGAAAAAGAGTGGCCGCGAGTTTTTATTGCCAGGTTCTTTGTTCTGGCTTTACCTATTGTTTGCGAACTTGGCATTACATGTACATGTAGAATCCCGGCACACATCACAAGTGTTGTTTTGCATCCTAAGTGTATAAAGAATTTTAAATTGAATTTCACATACATTATTATGACGAAGCATCTGCTAGTAATGAAAAAGTTTTTGAAAATTCAACCCCTAAAGGCGTGAAACGAGGTTTTTAAATTTCAATCTATCTATTTAATCTAACACGGACCAAGCAGCGGTGAAATGCTAGTTATAAATAAATTACTACATAGTAAGTACTCGAACAAAATTAATATACATACCTAATAAGGTAGGTATATCACAATGTTTATTATTTTTCGCACATCTTGATAACTTTATAAGGCTTCTACCGACTAGTTCGACGGCAATCTGGTTTATGAGCTACAAGAAAGTTTACCGATTTTGTAATCTCTTAATCTTAAATCTGCGTGGAATATATATTTTTAATCATAATATGTTTTCGGTGTAATAAAATTCTATAATCCTTATTAGCACAGATTATAGAAAACTAGTATTTTTTACTTGATTCACTTGAGTATATTTATGTGATTTATTGATTTAGCTTACGGACACATTCCTACATTACATACCTACTATAAATTAATAATACATCCTACCGCTTTGCCCGTACGGATGTCAGTTATATTAAAAGATAATACGACCACTCCCGCATTAGGGTGCAAGCCCTGTGTCGCGGGGGACTTTACAAACATACAAATCACGGACACAGAGTACACCCAGACTCGGAACAACAATTTGTGGATCACACAAAGTGGTGTCTCGTGTGGAAATGAACCCACGACCTCTTGCGTAGCAGTCGGACACACTCCCACTGCGCCACAGAGGCAGTTGAAGAGTTTGTATGTTTGTTTATTTGTTTGAACGCGGTAATCTCAAGAACTACTAGTCCGAATTGAAAAAAAATTTTTCTGTCGGGTAGCCCTTTTATCGAGGAAGGATATAGACTATAAAACATCACGCTACGACCAATAGGAGCGGAGCAGCAATATATCTGAAATAAAAACTTTACTTATAAAAGCTAGACGTACTATACTTGAAATATAGGGCCACATGGTTTAACGCTCCGGAACTGTCATGTCCCAAATTTCACAATTCTGCTGACGTGGTAGACTCGTGGACACCAGTCTGACGTTTTATATTTCACTAGTTGTCCTGCGCAACTTCGTCTGCGTAAATGTTCCCCATTTTTGCAACATTTCGCATTGCTGCGCCGCTCCTATTAGTCGTAGAGTGATGTTATATATCCTACTAGCTGTCCCGCGCAACTTCGTATGCGTAATTTTCCCCGTTTTTGAAACATTTCTCGTCGCTTCTCCGCTCCTATTAGTCGTAGCGCGTATGTTATATAGCCTATAGCCTTCCTCGATAAATGGGCTTGCCAACAAAAAAAGAATTTTTCAAATCGGACCAGTAGTTCCTGAGATTAGCGCGTTTAAACAAACAAACAAACAAACAAACTCTTCCGCTTTATAATATTAGTATAGATGGATAGCCTTCCTCGATAAATGGGCTATCCAACAGTGAAAGAATTTTCGGATCAGTAGTTCCTGAGATTATAACAAACAAACAAACTCTTTAGCTTTATAATATTAGTATAGATATGATTAGTTAATTTTGAATATGAAACGGACAGACAAAGACAACTTGAATTTTAACTATATTTGAAAGAATATTAGTGTCAATGTTCTTAATGCGCTTAATATACGTGTGAATGTGAATGTAGAATTTCATACTTCTAGTTTTATAACGCTTTTACCTCCTGCCTTCACCTTTGTTAAAAAAATAATGTTTTAATATTTTTTATTTCATAATCTAATAAGTACATTTATAAACCCCGACAAATGACAGGTTTGGTAGCAGAACGTCCCATTCCCAAACTCGTCACGCTGTTTCAGATGGTCCCAATCCCAGATGGTCCTATTCCCAGATGATCCTATTCCCAGATTGTCCTATTGCCAGATTGTCCCATTTCCAGATGGTCCCAGGGATGGTAACGCATGACACAATTTTAATGATAGGAGTATGAATAAAAAATGCTTCTTGAATTAACATACAAATTAACATTTATTGAAATTTAAAAAAAAGCACTGCACTCTTTTCTTTTCACACAACGCCATTTGGAGCTTCCATCACTGTTATCGTTATGTTTATTGTATGTGTATGTTCCACAAATTAAACTTCGTCCTCCTCGCTGATTTTTTATAAATTCAAAGTTATGATCCATCACACCGTTATAATTTAAAGAGAGAATTACAATGTATCCGCGATAAATGACTGTGCACTTAGTTGGGGAATGAACTAAACAGAAACGTAAACATCATAATAATATTCTATGAATAAGCATCTACCCTCATTTTTTTTATAAAATACGATATTAGTAATTTTTTAATTTTTGTACGGTTTTCTGACAAAATGACACTTTAAAGTAAGGAAAAACACAATATCAAGGATTATTAAAACATGCACACTGAGTTTTTAAAACAATATTTTTCATCCATGGTACAAAACACAAAAAAAGCGCCTGATTTTAAAACCTTAGCAATATTGGAAGAATGCTGTTCTTGCTGTAACGAATTATGCAGGCGTAAAGTTTATAAAAAAAGTATCCAGGTACTTTTTTTCATAAACTTACACGTTAAAATAAATTAAAGTCATGTCAAAATAGATTGAAGTAGTATTCATCAACGTCATTAACAGGCCTAATAAGGCCTAATAATTAATTCAAGAAGCATTTTTTATTCATACTCCTATCATAAAATTGCGTCATGCGTTACCATCCCTAGGACCATCTGGGAATGGGACAATCTGGGAATAGGACAATCTGGGAATAGGACCATCTGGGAATAGGACCATCTGGGATTGGGACCTTCTGAAACAGCGTGACGAGTTTGGGAATGGGACGTTCTGCTACCAAACGCGAAATGACACAACGAAATGATTCTGTTCAAAACAACTGAACCGATTTTGTTTAATCAGACTACAGCTATCTCGAGTTAACTAACTTTATGATAAAAGAAAATGCATACAAATTCTCCCATCTTTTAAAGATCAGATAAATTTCTGAAAAATTCTGAAATACCTTTTTATTTGCGTTAAGAGGTTAGAAGTATAAGGGAGCCGAAACTTCCAAAGGGCTGTAGGTGATCAACGATTCGCCTTCAAAATTGTTATGTTAGTTCAACTCTGTTAATATTGGAAATAGGACGAATGAGCTCATGCAGTAAGCTACAAATTGATGTAATTTACTCACTCAGGTGATTAAACTCATTTTGGTAATTAAATCTGCTTAACTGTTCGTCGCTAACGTTACCGAATGTCATTTGAGTTCATGTTTTACCGAGGATTCAGATAACTACCGTTTAAGTTTCCACGATATACTGCCGGTCTCAATAATCTACCTATCGACGGCTTTGGCTACTAGAGGTAGAATTTTGACATATTTTGTATGGAGGTTATGTCAAATATGTACCTCTAGTAGCCAAATCCATCGATAGTTACATTATTGAGACGAGACATTTACACATCAACCCATATGATGGCCCACTGCTGGGCACGGGTCTCCCCAGTAGAACCTACAGGTATGTAGATCCTGAGGGTAATTGCCATAATCGCCACGCTTGGCGAGCGGGTTGGCGATCGCAGTAAGGCTTTAAGTACGCAGAGGACGCTGCTGCCCGTCCTCCGGGGTGAAATCCCTGAGTCGCCTTGACGACACCCACGGGAAGAGATGGGGTGGTGCTATTCTTAAGCCGGCACCACACGGCACCTGACATTTATTAAGAGACAATTAGCAAGAGGTCGGCATGAGCTTAGAATGGGAAGACAAAGACGGTATGCGTCTGACACTCGCAAAGTGCCCATAGACTTAGTCTGCGTTAGTTTCCATTGAATGCAATTATTAACTCTCATCTCGCTTTTGTTTTCAATACAGTTTTGGAACACAAATGCAGATATTGAAAAACTGAATTCGTCTCGGCAACTTCTTTTACGCAACAAACAATCATACATACCTACAGATATTATACTTATTTATTATATACCCAGTAATAAACAGTTGATATTCCTAATCCAACGCCAACGACTACTGGTCACGAGGATTAAGACACACCACATCATTAAATATCTGCTTAATTAACTTTCACTGTCTGATGTCATACGAACTGAATCCGCCATCTTGAAAATTAACACCGATATTGTTTGTGATTTATATTTGAGCTTCACTACTATGAATTAATTGTATACTTTATGGTCTATAATAAATGTACGCTAATGGTTTAAATTTGTTGATGTTAATGAATAAATTATGTTTTAGAACTTTGTGTGGTCGGTTGCGATTTGTATCTTTGAAGTCCTGTTTGAAATTATATTTTAAAACATATCAAGTTGCTTATAGATTTATTGTAATTGTTTCTTTGTCGCTCCTTTTATGTTATACTTATATTCAAATGTCTTACTTCTTAAGTTTAAAACTCTTTTTAGGTTAATAAAGGCGCGAGTGGTAACACGAAAACAGTGTTTCAAAGTTTAAAAAAATACACGTTTAGTATTTCAAATTTTAACACGCCTTATCTCAAATATCTTACAAAATGTATTGCTCATTATCCATTTAAGAAGACCACTACCTCACTCACACAGTACATGTATTTCAAACGGAAAGCATCCAATGCTAAATCAGTTTTTAACAATATAAATTCTGCATTGACATACATCGGTCCAGCCATAAATATTAAGCTCTTTTTGTTTCCTACAAACATTTTTATGTTGATAAAAAAATACTTCCCAAATAACTCTGGACGTGTATAAATAAAGTGTGGTAGTAAATGTCAATAATATGCAAAATAATGGATGTTAATCTCGAGTGGATTTGTGATTTGCGAGCGAGCGAGCTTCAAAGATTAGCCGACGAATGCCTTCACGAGGTACGAATACCATGTTTTTTATTATACTCAGCTTTACATCGCTGTCAAGCGGCTTATGTGCTAGCTTGTGACTTTGTACGTAAAGGAAGACAAAGCGATATATATTTGGACGAGTATGAACGTGGTTATAATGGAATTTGGTTAGAATGAGCATAAGATATCGAGAGTACACAAGAAAAAAATTATGCGACCGGGGGACAGTGCAAATCATTTAACTCGGGCTCAACCAAATATGTACTGTATACCTGTATACTGTACCTATTTGCAATTTGGGGGGGGGGGGGGAAGGATGAACCTTTAAATCCCCCCCCTGGGTACGCTCATGAGACTGAATGAAGACTACCTTGCTTGGACCATTTTGAACCGAAAGTGGTCTGAGATTTCCTTCTGTACTCTTAGTGCTGCATTCTTTAAAACTAAGCTCTAGTAAAAATACCACCTCAATTGAGATTAAAACACAAACTACGTTTAAAATGAACAGTTATTTTCCACTAAGTATTTATAAACAAGAGATAATGTTGTGACTTTGTACGTGAAGGTGGACAAAGCGATATATATTTGGACGAGTATGAACGTGGTTATAATGGAATTTGGTTAGAATGAGCATAAAATATCGAGAGTATAAGAAAAATATTATGCGACCGGGGGCCCTGCAAATCATTTAACTCGGGCCCTGGGTTTTAGGTAGTTAGTTGACTAAACACTGAATAAATATATACTGTATACCTACCTTTTTGCAATTTGGGGGGGGGGAGAGGTTAAACTGATAAACTGGGTACGCCCATGACACGGAATGAAGACTACCCGCCATGGACACGGAATCTCGCCTGGAATATTTTGAACCGAAAGTTGTCTGATATTTCCTCCTGTACTCTTGGTGCTGCATTCTTTAAAACTAAGCTCTAGTAAAAATATCACCACCTCAATTGAGATTGAAACACAAACTAGGTACGTTTAAAATGAACAGTTATTTTCCACTAAGTATTTATAAACAAAAGAAAATGTTGTGAAGCACAATAACTTTGAACTGAACCTTGATTTTGCTATGAAATTTAATAAGCGTCCTACATTAGAACTTATAAGAAATGTGTGTTGCTACTCTGATGAACTTGGCATTAAATAGAGCAGCGGTGGGTGTAGGGTCAATTTGATGGGTATTTCTCATCGAAATCTGTAGGTATTACGGAATTACAATTAAGGTAGGAAGCGTCTGCCTGTCAGACCGAGAGATCAAAGAGGTTAAGTACCTAAAGTTACCATTGTCGGTCCAAAGATGACAAATTTTCAATAAATAATATCTAGGGACAACTCTTACAACGTCATCTGATCCTAAACTAAGCAGAGCTAGTACTATGGCAGCTAGACAACAGATAAACATACTTGTTTATTTCTAAATACATACATATCACACTTAATATTATAAAGGCGAAAGTTTGTGAGTGTGTGTTTGTTACTTCTTCACGTCTAAACAGCTGGAGCGATTTTAATAAAATTTGGTATGGTGTTAGCTGACATCCTGGATTAACACATACGCTAATAAACCGCGGATAACACCTTGGGGCACAGCTAGTAATAGATAAATTACACTCAGATACAGAATAAACCATCATGTTTATCACACAAAGTTTTATCCTGGATGGGGATCAAACCTACGACCTCCAGCTTAGCAATAAGGGTCACTAAACACTAGACCAACAGGCCAGTCAAAGAAAAATGTTACACATCTGCGTCCATCGGAAAGGAAGTTAAGCTGTCATCTCTTTCTAGTTTAATGATTGGCCACCACCCAAAATACCGCAGTAAAATAACGTTATATTGGGTTTCTACAAGTAGACAAGGTCTTCCTGGATAAGCTTTTTATACTGAGAATTTTTATTCTGATCATTCAGAATTCAATCTCAACTAGGTACAGGGTGAGTCATCCGGTAGTTGACCTTGGATTTTCAATGATCGATATAACAATTATGAACATCTTTTTCATTTTTTTAGACAACGCACAAACATAGAATCACAGTAGGTATAGTACACATTGTCTCAAAACATGACGTTCACATAAAGTGTTGTCCCATATAAAGGTTCGCACAGCAGTAGCATTCACTCAGCACTCCTGTTGCGCCACTGAGGCAATCATTGGCCTCAGTCCATTAGGATCATATATTGAACTAGCTGTCCCGCGCAACTTCGTATGCGTCAATTTTCCCCGTTTTTGCAACATTTTTCATTGCTGCTCCGCTCCTATTGATCGTAGCGTGATGTTATATAGCCTATAGCCTTCCTCGATAAATGGGCTACCCAACAGAAAAATAGTTTTTCAATTCGGACCAGTAGTTCCTGAGATTACCAAATTCAAACAAGCAGACAAACTCTTCAGCTTTAAAATATTAGTTTAGATAACATAAAAGTCATAGACTGTAGAGAAATACCCAATGCTTGCGTGAGTTGTTTCTATGAAAATTGTAAGATAAGTAGAAGTTCACATTAAGCCTCGGGCTGTTGATTTTAATGGGTCGACGGATAACGAAAGTATATTCGCCTACACGTGACCTGTTGACATTGTTTATTATTTTTGTTGTTGCTCGTTGTGAACTGTGCAAATAGTAATTAATTCCTACACACTTTCACATTTACTGAATGCGATTAACAGACGTTAATTCGGACGACGACCCGTCTACCTACTTCTGATGAAGGACGATTCTATATTGATATATTTTTAGACGATTTCATTCGCCCACGGGCGTATACACTGTGATTATATTTTGCCTTAGTTAGAATTTCTAAAACGTTTGGTTCTATAACGTTATTTGTGATAATATAACAATGATGTAATCTGCAAATATTCGTTTAATAGCACCCCAATAACACACAATGGCTACAGGATATTGATTGGTCTAGCGGTTAGTGACTCGACGCGGTTCGATCCCACCCAGGATAAAACTTTGTCTGATGAGCACATTGGTTTATTCTGTGTCTGGGTTCTATTTATGTATAATATGTATGTATTTAGAAATATATAAGTATGTTTATCAGTTGTCTGGTTTCCATAGTACAAGCTAGTAGTTTGGGATCAGATTCATGCGATTGAATTACGTGAATGTTTTAAGGTGAATACTAAGTATAATTAAATATTATTAGGTTTTTATTAAAAATTAATAGGAAGCGTCTACATGAAATGAATTTCATGGAAAATATAACAGTGTTGTTCGTTACAATAGATCTCTTTACACAACCTGGCCATATGGGTTTTATGACTATTATTGTAATATTCAAGGAAGATATTGGTATATAAAATATACCTACGTTTGTACCGCATAGTTCTCGGGCTAAGTCTGAAATTAAAATAATTAATAAGTGTTGGCAAATGTCTATTGAACCGTAGATAATTCAGAGAAGAATTAATAATTCACTGATATCGCGTTTATCTTTAAACTTAACATTTTAAAATTATATTAATCTAGCAATCAGGGATTACGGATACCGTTTTTTATATGCATATAGGATAAAAGCTGGATAGATGTCCCAGTTTTGAATACACTGGGATATTGGCTATTGGGATATTGGGGATAGTTTTGAATAGATTCTAAATTGTTCTCATCATCAAGGTATCCTTTATACTCAATACGCGTAGTATCACTACATAGTATAAAACAAAGTCGCTTTCTCTGTCTCTATATCCCTATGTATGCTTAAATCTTTAAAAGTACGCAACAGATTTTGATGCGGTTTTTTTAATAGATAGAGATAGAGTGATTGAAGAGGAAGGTTTATATGTCTAATAACATTCATATATTTTATACCCGTGCGAAGCCGGAGCGGGCCGCTAGTTGAGTATAAAAGAGCAATATTCTAGAACGCTTCTTACCAAAATATTATAATGTAAAAAATAATGCTACTGTTATTATGAAATGGTTTAGACATCCAAATTACAAGACCTAGAGTTTTATTGGCTTTAAACACGACATTGGCTACGTGTTGGCAGAAAGATAAAGATGAATCAAGAGTAGCTCCCAAATCACGAATGGTGTTTCATCTATTTGGTGTTTAAAGTAGACATATATTTTTTTTTTTTGGTAAATCTAATCGATTGTAATTTTTTTAACATTCTATTAAGTACACACTATTGCTGTAGGACACCAAAATCCCTTTACAAGTCTATACAGCCGTTTATTGTTTCTATTTTACGGTATATTTTTAGATCATCAATGTAAGCTAAGCTGTTTTAGTTTATTAGTTTCAAGAGATCATTAATAAATACTTAGCAGAAATAACAGAGGACCCAAGTTTTATCCTGTATAATGTGTACAAATCGCAAAAATTTAAGCAGTAAAAAATTTTAAATGGCCTTCATTTTATTTTCAAACTGTAGTAATAAAATGTAAATTCTGTAAGTGCTAGCTGTAAGTCTTCATTTTGTTTATTTTACTAGACAAAGTCATTGTTAATATGGAATGCTTTGAGTAATAGTTGTAATTATAGCTTTGCCCATTGTTGATTATAGATATTAGTACTAGTATCACTGAGAACTCGGTCTAGGTATGTTCATATCTCACTGTCATGACAACTCAGCTAATGCAATTGCCTTCAGTCACAACAAACAATAATCACAATCGAGTCAACTCTTCTTATTCAAGAAACAAATTTGATATAAATAACGATACCTACAAATATTTTATGGGAATTAAATTGGCTTGTAAAATATATTAACAAATTCAAACAAGCTACCGACAAAGTTAAACATTAAAGTTGTCTCTGACTCATTGGACTTGATGATCACACTTAGGCTGCCTATGACACCCCACCAAAATAATCTGCCGGCATTTAACACTTACAATTATATAAACGGGCGAAACTCTGACCGTTTACAACGGCACTAAAATTCATTACCGGCATATTTTTTAAGTTTTATGTCTCTAAATGACATGGTGAGGTGTTGCAGTGTTGCCAGTTATTTCAAAAAGGAAAAAAAGAGGCATATTTTCGCATTTTGTACTTTACTGTTTTATGTGGGCACTGTTGAGTCAGGATACTTTGTGATTTAATAACAACATGTAGTCTAAATTTTGTATTATTTTTAAGATGAAAAATAACTAGCCCATTTTATAAACATTATTCTTCTTACATCTCCTTCTGATTATTGAGGATCATGGTTACTGGAACACCTTAAAAACAACACTATTTAACACCTATTAGACAATCTAATCCATTGATTCTGTATATATAAATGGCTAAAAAATTATCGCAGTTAAAAAATTTGGCAACTGTATTTTTTCCTATTCTACCATAAACCTATGATGAGAAACAAGAAAGTCTTAATATATTTTACTTTAATAGATGTTCCATCTGATATCCACCAACTTGGATTGGGCCCATAGAGGATTATGACCTATACCTTTCCGAAAGGAGTTTTATGTTCCTGCGCATTTTATAGCTGATTAAGTATGATACACCAAGACAAAAAAGGCACTCATTAGCTAGTTTTTTCGTATGATTTAGCTTGATAACTATATCAGTTCAGTGATTTAGTCATCATGATCGCATGATCGATGATTTTGCATTTATATTAGGCAGATTATGTCATATCTTTTTGCTGTTTCAAATTACATTCCTATAATTCGAGGAGAAATCATAACATGGCAATATACACACCCACATTCGTCCTGTGGACAGGATGTTCAAATGTGACGACATGTCTGTAATCGTCCTAATTGCAGCGCCACTCTAATTTGACTCGTACCTGTACGTAGGTGTGTTCACACCTTTACATTTCCATCTCAATGCAAGTTTATTCTTTTGTCATTGCGGTGTTTTGTTTTTTTTTAAAGTAATCAATGCAGTGGGTAATGATAGTTTTCTACTGCGATGATTTGAAAATGATTGTTCATTGCTGCATTCTGTTTCTCATTAAGATCATTTTCACTGTTAGTGATATTATGATAGTTTATTCATCTTATTTAATGACCATGTAATTCTACTTATAAATTTAATTCGATATGACAATACGATGTTACATGTATTTCATTGTTTAGTAAAATCTATTGAAGCATCCATCCATCGAAGATTTTTGTGCACTTGAATGCCCTTCTAATGGCATCTTTGCATCTAGGTACTTGAATTTCATACATTTCTGTGCACATTACAAATATTAAAATTTTATGTGTTTGCTTCGAAGACAATGTAATGTATTTGCTTCGAAGACAATACATTTTTTCTTATCAATTATCTAATAATCTGCTATCAGTTATACGATTTTTAACAAATTGCCACATAAAGAGTATATTACCGTCTCGTGAGCTTTCCAAGTTCTAAGCGAGGATTTTTTACCAACTTATATCAAGCAATTAACATAATTATGACGAGTATTCGTAAACCATATGTTGCTTCACCACATTAGTCATGACGAAACCAACATCAAAGAAAAATGTTTCAAATCCCTACAATTTTAATGACCGAAATTATATCACAAAGGCATTTTAATATTAACTAATTGGAAAGAGTTCACTAAGAAATATTAAGAATTAACATAAACCGATCAGTCTGTTTGGTTAAAATTTAAAACCATTAGAGATACTGAACGGATTCCTTAAATTTCATCAAGAGTGCCTTTACCGTTTGGTATTTATGGTCATTACGCTTCGCACCCATAATTTAAAGATGTTTAATGTTAATATTTTGCGTACATCTCGGGAATTCTTAACGTATAAAAAGCGATCATATTCACACAAAATTACCATCGAGGGCTCGCCGACATACCTACGGTCAAGTAAATGGAGAAATAATTGATTCTAATGATAAATGTGAAGCCACGAAACACTGGGAATACAGAAGAAAAATCTTCATATATAGGTACTTTGCTCGAGCAATGGAAACTACTCGTAGATATCGTCCACGAACACAAAATGTAGATTCGTGTCAGATTTGTGTTCGTAAGTAGTAAGTGGGCTTTAAATGTAGAGGACGAACTAAGTAAAGATGGATGGGCTGTGTGAAAGAATACATAGTGAGAAAGGGAGCGAGTGTACAGATGACTTTAACAATAATAATAATAATATCTTGGGTCAACTCACACAACGCTATCTGATCCCAAACTAAGCAGAGCTTGTATCTACTATGGAAACCAGACAACTGATAAAGATACTTAATATTTCTAAGTACCTACATATTATAGATAAATAACACCCAGACACAGAATAAACCATCGTGTTCATCACACAAAGTTTTATGCTGAGTGGGGATCGAACCCACGACGCGTAGCAGTCGGATACACTCCCACCGCGCCACAGTGGCAGTCAAAATTTTTGATAGAAGTGTGTGTTACACTAAGCATAGAACATATTGCGCCGACCCCAAATAATTGACTAAAGAGCAGAAAGATGATGAGTGTCGTGTACGTGAAGGATTTACGTGTTCTGTTCAAGTACATATGTATGAAGCTTCATTTCTGTGTTCGCCGTGTTTTATAATGAGGCGAAGTGATTTTACTTTACCTTACTGCATTTCATTCGCATCACATTACGGTGCAAATAATGACGAAGAAAAAAATGAGTCCACGCGTCCTCATCTTTGTTTGCGAGTAGAAATTACATTTTTGTTCAATTGAACTTTTATGTTAATCGACAGTGTCGTTAGCACTTTATTCGTAAGTTTTGAAGTCAGAGAAACTGCGGTGGTCTCGATATTTATCGTTTTGCTGTCAATGTGCGCAGGAGTTCGTACGGACGCTATGACTATATGGAAAGTTAAATACTCGTAAAACAACGTGAGAACTTAACTGTTAACTTTGACGAGCTTACCTGTCTGGGTGATGGAAATACAACATAAGTTAACACGAAATATTGGGGTGAGTAACGCTTGACTACTGACTACATGAGTTTGAAGCCATTATAATGTTGTATGTGTTGATGCTATACTGCCATATTTATCTTGTTATTTTTTACCTTGGCGGTCGAAATAAAAAAAAATCGTATTTGTCAATGTGGACTGGCTTTTTTTTAATACGACTCCCGCAGTAGGGTATATGCCCTATATCGCGGGGAACTTTACAAACATACAAGTCGCGGACACAAAGTATACCCAGACTCACAGATCACACAAAGTGGTGTCCTGTGTAGGAATCGAACCCTCAACATCTTTCGTAGAAGTCGGACACACTCCCACCGCGCCACATCTCTTTTTAGTTGAAAAATATCAATCTTATCTATCTCCGGTCGTTTTAGGTTTCCCACCCATTAAAGTGAGAGAATAGAGAGTGCACTTGTGTGTACGCACACACTTGTGTACACTGTTATGGCTTGTCTTTGGTGAGATTGGGCGCCGTGGCCGAGATCGGTTAGGAGATTATTATTCTAATGAAAGTTGTGATACATTTATAAGAAGTGGTTTAATAATATTACTTTACTTACATTTCTTTGGTTCTAAAGCAATTATTGTATTAAAAAAAACGGATGCAAAACAACACTTGTGATCGGCGGGATTCTTTAAGTACATATAATGCCAAGTCCGCAAACAATAGGTAAAGCTGGAGAAAATAACCTGGCAATGAAAACTCGAGGCCACTCTTTTCAAATTGCCGATTTTACAATGTTTGAATGTTTATAAACTTGATATAGGGGTAAGGTGCTGCGAGTCTGCCACAAATATACCTAGTGTACACCATGATAAAGGACTGATCCAAATTGTATTTTTATAAAGTAAAGTATAAAGTAAAGTTTAGGCGTAGGTATACCTATTAGTTATGAACGTTTACATAGTCGAAGATTATATATTAATAAAGGAATAATAAATTTTATACCTTCAATGAGATTGTGATGATTTTTATACAAAGGTTTAGCAAGTAAGTTAAATAAATAAAAATCGAATATCGTTTGCCTAATAATAATAACACTAGTATATTGAAAACAAATCGTCTACATAGGGACTACTATTCATCTTAATTTAAACCAGCTCTCAGCGACCGACAGTGGTTCATGCTCACGTCAATGCGCATTCTTTCAACGATAACCAGACGAAATATCGTTTAGTTTTGACATATTGTGCGACCGCCGACCGCAGCGGCCTGCGTAAAGTAATAGATACTCATCTGTGGTCAAATGACGGTATGAATGAGCTCTCTAGATCAGAGCTTCCCAAACTTTATACTTTTTTATTTTATGGAAGCGCAAGTTCATGATGGCGTAGGTAGATAGGGGTGGAGGGGGTAGTAATAATAATATTAATATCTAGGGATAACTCACACAACGCTATCTGATCCCAAACTAAGCAGAGCTTGTACTATGGAAACCAGACAACTGATAAACATACTTATATATTTCTAAATATATACATATTATACATAAATAACACCCAGACACAGAATAAACCATCGTGCTCATCACACAAAGTTTTATCCTGGGTGGGGATCGAACCCACGACCTCTTGCGTAACAGTCGGATACACTCCCACCACGCCACAGAGGCAGTCAATATATATACCTAGTGTTTACCTAATGTCTAGTTATCATATTTCTTACAGTTCTCACTCCATTTGGTAAGTAATTCAAATGAAATGAGAACTGTTTTACCTGTTTTGTACTTAATTCTTTTATACGCAGGCAAAACATTTTTTTTTTCAAATTGACAAAATAAAGTTTCTCGGAATCTTGGTAACTTTTCTACGGAACCTTTGGGTCCCATGGAACACACTTTGCGAAACCCTGCTGTAGATGTTAGATATACCATTTGTTAGTCTCAGTTTTGGGGTGCTGATGGGGTAAATTAATGGAGTGTATAGGGACATGGTTTTATCTTCATAAGTGGTTAAACTTACGTCATAATCAATTTAAAGAAGAGCAAATGCATGTTGCTACGCACAATGTAGGGTTCCGTAGTCTACGCCACCCCCTCCCCTCATCCAAGTAATGCAGCTTAAGAAGTGGGTTTTCAGTTGTTTATGTTTTTTTTTTTTTTTTTAAATACTACCTACTTTACATGTAGAGAAAGTACCTTATTTCAAGATTTTATTTACCACTTTGTTGTGGAAGTAGGTAATATGTACATCCATACAAAATTACAACTTTCTAGTACTAACAGTCTCTTAAGTTTCAGCTAAGCTGCAGACGGACGGACGGACATAATGAAACTATAAGGGTTTTGTTTTGCCACTTTAGGTACGGAACCCTAAAAATCATTGTAATTTGTAAGAATATGTTTTGGTGCGAAGGGCCTTTACAACAAAATTAGGTATTTTCGGTTTCCCTTTGAATTCTAGCTACTAAGAACTGTGCCCAGCTAGAATTTTATTTTTATATTGACGTAGTTCAGGAAAATGTTAACCTGTCGCCTTTGATAGGCATGGAATCCATGTTAGTTACGTTTAGTAGAGTTAGATAAATACCTACTTAAGTTATGTAATAGATAAATAGTTAGTGACACGTTAGCGACCTAGTTATAGGACGGATGGCAATCGATTCTAATTTTTTATTTTCTAATAATTATTTATTTATTAAATTCTTCGTCAACAACATAAACACAAACATTTCAAAGTTTTTAACACATTTCAGTATTCTAGGGCTAGTGTTTACATCAATTACAGACGTGCACAACATTAATTATCATAAAATATCTACAGTTATAAGAGTAAAATAAAATCTTTAACAAAACAAACTAATCAAAATTTAGTAAAAATAAAGAATAACAATAAAATAACATTATTAAAATAAAATAAAGGTATAAAAACAATACTAATTGGTAGGTACTTCAAAATATTTTAGGATCATTAATTACCGTTAGGTACTTGACCAGTTTTTACATATTAGAAATTTTACACACAAATTTTCAAATAAACTTTGGTTCAACTCGATTTTCTAGGCTGTACTGAAAACACACATATAAGATATGTAAACACTAAAGATAAACATACAAAAGTGTCGTTGCAATGGCCACATCGCGTCGAACCGAACGCGTATAAATTAGGTGAGCTCCACACAACAAAACTACTCGCCAGCGAATATCAATTCAAACATCTAAATGTGCTTTTATACTTTACGATATAACTTTAGGGAGCTTGAGGAGACGACGTACTTACTATATAACACTTTGTTTGTATGGCTTTAGATGAGCCGTAAGTGGTGGAACCAAAAAAAGGTCGTGAAATAATTTTATTTTGGCTTTATGTCGGTTTTCCAATTTGATCGTTAATAGATTTTTAGTTCTTTGTTTTATGTGTTTGCTGCTACTATTACTAGTCTCAAAGGCCAAGTTAGTAGCTATCTATACTAATATTATTAAGCTGAAAAGGGTTTTTTTTGTTTGAACGCGATAATCGATAATAATTATTTTACTGTTGAATAGCCCATTTATAGAGGAAGGCTACAGAATATATAACATCACGATACGACTAATAGGAGCGGAGCAGCAATGAAAAATGTTGCAGAAACGGGGAAAATTTACGCAGATGAAGTTGCGCGGGTCAGCTAGCTATCAATATAAAAATCTCATAATAGACATGGCTCTTCTTTACAACTTACGGTCACTTTTTTCAGTTTCTAAATATTGAATTTTTTTAATAATTACAAGCCTTTATTTATTTAGTTGAAGTATATTTTTTTAACGGAATTTGGAACTCCCTCCAAAAATTTAGGAACCATAGGATGCATAAAATGTATTATGGTTAAATGTGAAACGACGGTAAGCAACTAACAATTTTTTTTTATTTATGATTATTTTAAAGGTTACAAATTGTGTCACCATATGATAACAAATTGTGTTACACTGTAGTCTATTTGTCTTCTATGTTTTGAGTCATAGAGGTGCTTACAAAAGCGGTTGATTCATTTTGAATTAAGAAACTAGACTTTTACCTCCTGCCACTTAAAAAAAAAAACAAATAATTCTAGCTAATCCGCCGTATTAATTTAAATCGAGATTGACAGGATCGTTAGTTATAAAAGGTTCCACATTCACAGACGCCGCCGCGGCACCCACTAGGCGCCGCTCGGTAACCAAATGTAGTCTTTTTGCCTCCAGCCTTTTTTCAGTCTTTTGGGGGTCCAGACTTCCTTTTTTAAATAAAACAGTGTTAACCTTCACGTCGAACGAGAAACGGGGTGCCGATTGAAGATTAACGTTCATTTTTTAATAAAAAATAAAAATGGTAGAAATGACAGTGTTCAGCGCGGTTTGGTGTTTGATATTTATCTGTGCAGATTTTTAAATGAACCGTTTTAATCGGTTTTGATTCTGGAATTATTCAATAGAAAGTTCCTATAAAAAGTATATTGGCTGCAGTGTGTATGTACCAATATTATAAATGCGAAAGTAACTCTGTCTGTCTGTCTGTTATGTTTTCACGCTTAAACGTACCTCATTAGGAAAAAACGGAACAATTATAGGACCATTTTGTTGTCCGTCCGTTTCTCCGTCCATCTGTCTGTTAAGACCTTTTATCTCGGAAATGCGTGGAGGTATCGAGTTGAAATGAAAACCATATACTCAGATCTACATCCTTTGAAGCTATGAAAAAATCAAACATAAAAGTTAAATTTTAAAAAAGATACGGCCATTTATGCTGCAAAAAACAAAAACTTCGACACTCGCTAGGGAATTAAAATTTATAGGGTACTTCCCGTCGACCTAGAACTATGAAATTTGGCAAGTAGGTAATGCCGTCATATAGTACAAGTATAGGACAAAGGTATAAAACAAAGGTGCAAAAGGACTCAAACACTTTTAGAGGGCGCGACAGCAGAGTTTACGGCCCTTAGCTGTCCCTAATTAAATTCGCCACTGCAAATATCCAAACTCTCATATTTGCAAACCCATTGAAGAAATCTTAGAGGAAACTTTCGTGACGAGACGTCGACGAAGGCATTGCACTACGTTAGGTCTTCTCTTCTTAGTCGTACTCTTCACTTGGTGAAGGTCGTGTCTAGTCTGAAGTGCCATGTACCTACCTATTTTATAAATGCTGCTCGCGATTTCGTACGCGTGTCAATTTTGAAAAACAAATCTATGCCAACGAGAAACGTACATTTTTCGACCTTATGTGCTATTTTGGATCGTAATCTCTCTGGGTGCCAATTTTTTTATTAACAAGCTTTAATCCATACATAGTACATCCATACTTTAAGTATAGATTAAAATTAAAATAATACGTTAATTATGTGTACTTTGCTAGTCATATTTTTAAGTGCCTTTTACTACGTTCGAAATGAATCAATAAGTTAATACCTACTAAGGTCGAATTAGGTTTAGGGTTAAACTATTTTTCAACGCACATTTTAAAGGTGTTAGGATATAACTAAATGCATTAATAGGCTTATAATCTATTATAATAAGTTCTGCAAATAACACAAGTTCCACTTTGGTATTATGTATTTTTAAAAGCAAGTAGCGACATCTATTACGCTATTAGGAAATTAAATATTTTTTCATACGCGTAAGCTAAGTTATTCAATATTAATGATAAAAATCATTACATAACGGATTTATTGTTATTAGTTATAGTATATGGTATAAATACATGGTGCAAGGTCATTTTGAGAGTAAATGTTGGATTTATCGATGAATTTACAATAGCTTCAGCTACTCGTCCACAGATGGCGCTAACACTGCCTTTAGTCTAGTTTGTTTTGATTGATAACATGGTTTAAATAACATTTTAATTGGGTGTTAAAAACCTATTTACGTCTTATAAAATATATTTAATAATTATTATTTACAACTACAAGTATAACTTTTTGCGTTATTTTTTTGTAGGTATCTTTAGAGTTGAATTGCGATCCTATTCCAATTCATACTATTATTATAAACGCGAAACTAACTCTGTCTGTCAGTCTGTCTGTTTGTCGATTTAGATGAGATTTGGTATGGAAATAGTTTGAGTCCAAGGACATAGGATAGTTTAGTTACTTTTCTTTGAAATATAGGTATTTTTAGGGTTCCGTATCTTAAAAGGATCCCAAATCCCAATCTCAAAGGATCACTTTGTTGTCCCTTCGCCTGTACGCCCGTCCATCCATCTGTCCGTCCTTCCATCTGTCTGTCTAGATCCTTTATCTCGAGAACGCGTGGAGATATCGTGTTGAAATAAAACCGTATACTTAGGCCTACAGTTCCTTGAACCTGCAAAAAAATGAAACGTCTAAGTTAACACTCGCTAGGAAATCAAAATTTATAAGGTACTTTTCGTTGACCTAGAACTGTGAAAAGTAATATCAAAGGGATCCCTATGTTTTTCTAGTAATAAATAAAGCTTGAGTAACAACTCGGGTTATTTTTGAGTTTAGTTGTTAAACTAATACATATCTTTACTCTTTTTATTGTCAGTGCAGATAGCGTATATACCTACAAATTTGTACGGAGCCCTTGGTGAGCGAGTTCGACTCACATTTGTCTGGTATTTTTATTCTGATCTCTCTTCTGTGATTGTTTAAAAAGAGTTGCACTCTAAAAAGATTGTCGTAGACAGGTGTAAGATTTTGGTCAAAGTTCTATTTTATTTTATAATTTTATGAAAACTCACAGCTAATACATAGGTTGTGTTTAAAAAGGATATTACCTGGAGGCCAACAAGTTTTCAGGTATACATTACTACGTGTTTACTAAAAATTGGCAGACGACAGCTTGCAAGTGAATTAAAAAAAAAAAATCTGCTGTAGAATTTATTGTTTTTAAGCTTTCGCTATTTTTATACATATTATAATAGTCTCGGCGAACCTTGATCCCTATGACACTGACAGTTATTCCCACGACACAACCTTGTAGTAGCGTCACCGTTATATTATAATCGAATTGGCGGTGTCTAAAAATGATATTTATTAATTTTAGGCAGATATATGCAATTACAATAATATCCCGTTAGAATTATAATAATTATTAACACTTACAAGAAATTATCTCAATCAGACTTTACGTTGACGTCCTGCAAAAGTTACTCCGTTTGGAAGATATCGACTAGTGCGGAAAAGTATCGATAAACAAATATCGAAAATGGAAACGAGTGTACAAAATACATCAATAGAGTACCTACGCTCTTAGTGTCAGATTTATAATCATTTAAGTTGTTTGCGATAATAAAATAAAGGAGATTTAACAAATTTATTGTATATACCTACCCAAATAAAACAAAAGCGGTTTATTTATGATTTTTTAATATACATTAATCTGAATCTGACAATGATGTCACCGATTGCGTCTCAGACTCGGAATCCGAACTGCAGCTGCTTTCTCCTATGTTTATTAAAAACGGCTGGTCTACTATATTGTCGTATCGCACGTCTCGATTCCAATCATCTAAGCATAGTTTTTACGTCTTTTCAAAAATAATAGCCGTAAATATGGTTTCGTATCGCTGCCATGTCGAAATCATCGGGGTTAGTTACGGGTCGTGCCCTATTATGTTTTTTCTTCTTTGGAGTTGATAGTTTGTTCTCCTCCATCGACGATTCGCCGAACTTCTCCTTTGTAATTCTGGAAACGGTAGCTTTGCCAATTCCCAAAGCATCAGCAACACGGTCGCTTACGTTGTCAAGTGGCAACAAAGGTCCGCCATTTTGTAGTTCGCGAGCAAAATTGTCACGCAAGCGTACAACAAACTCCCGCGTTTCACTGTTGAGTACAGTTTTTCTCAGTCTTTTCGGCATTTTGAAACACCAACAAAAACAAAACAGCAACAATAACAAAAACAGAAAACAACAATAGTAACAAACAAAGGATTCCGATGACACAACAAAACACGTGGCGCATACAAGACTCGTACTGGCGTAGCGAACTGACAGTACTAGCGTAGTGACAGATCAGATAGTGTTGCTATAACTAAAATTTTAATTCACATTAAAATTATACAGTCCGACCATGTTACCTCTGCATCGGAATATTGGCAACCCCATATACAAATACACGGATACTTGTAAATATAACAAGCATTATAATTATAGTAATGTAGATTATATTTTAAAAACATGTTTATCGATGTGGCTGAATGCAAGTCACGCCTTTGCCTATAAAAAGTTGCGATATATCGACACGACCCGTCACTAGTATGAACTGTCATAGGGATCAAGGTTCGCCGAGCTGATTATAGATATATTTCGGGACTTAATCGCGTGAATTATTTAAAGGTACGCACCTTTTATTTACCCGACGTTTCGATCGAATTGCACCGATCGTGGTCACGGGTCGACCCTTTTCGACAATTCGACCTATAAATAATTCACGCGATTACGTCCCGAAATATATCTAGGTAATATGCTGTAGAATTTGTCTGTTTGTAATGGAGAAACGCAAAAACATGAACAGATTTTTAAAATTATTTCGTTATTTAATCCTTACTAAAATTATAAATGTGCAAGTTTGAGAGGATGTATAGATGTTAATGGATGTATTTTTGTTACTCTTTCACGCAAAAACTACTGAATTTATTTTAATGAAACGTTACAATTATATAGCATAAGCATTAGAATCACATATCTATACTTATAAATGCGAAAGTTTGGATGTATGGGTGGATAAATGGATGGGTGGATGTTTGTTATTCAACCACGCCTCAACGGGTAAACGAATCTGATAGTAGATAATGGTCTGGAATAGCATATACCTACCTTTTTCTCCCGAAAAATGTTACCTTGAGATAAATTTATTCTTCAACATTTTCATGCAAACGAAGTCACGGTCAGCAGTTAATGTAAAATAAATTGTATCTCGCAAAGCTCTTGTTACTCAGACAGACACTATGACGACTTCGTGGTACAGATATTCTGTAAATAATTGTACTGTTACGTATATTAGAAAAAAAAATATCACAACCCCCACTAAACTATCTCCATACCAAATTTCATATAAATTGGTGCAGTGGTTTAAGCGTAAAACGATGACAGACAGAGTTATTTTAAAATTTATAATATTAGGTGTGTTTTCGCCTGTGATGCAAAAACAGAGGATTGAAGGAACTATTCAGTAGATGCAATAGAACCTATATTTATATAATTATAACTATATTTCCTTCAAAATTAACTAGTACGGATATCGTTACATGCAACTACTTAAATATAACCTTTAAAATATGTATCAATAGATGTATTAATTTATACTAAGTACTATTATATTACTAAGATAATTTTAAAGTACCTAACTAGCGTTGGAGTATACCTATTTTGTCCAACTGAGATGGGATATATGATAGTTCAGGTATTAAAGGTGTTAGGAACCTTGTATTTACTAAAATAGTAGCATCTCCCTGACTCAGTGGCGGCCCTGGAGTATAATGTATAGGATTCGAACCCGCGACTTCACGATTGCGAGTCCGATGCCTTAGCCATTAGGCTACAGCCGCTTCTACATTTTGGGACCACGGGCCCTAAATTTGAGACCATCAACGGTAGGTATATAGTTCCACATGACTTGTGTCAAAGTGCCTAATAGTGGTCACATTATGAGCCTGATTAAACATCCAATTAATATTTTTTGAATACTACATTCTATTAGTCACTATTACAACTTAATCGAAATTAGGTACCTATCTAAAAGATGTGGTGGGAGTAACATATCTACAAATTATAGACGTACTAATTGGAGTACCCACAACGTATAAGATAAAAATCTTTGTATGAGAAAAGGTTTAGTCCATAGTTCGCAAAGATTGCTAACACAAATTAACTGAGTCACATGACAAGTTTCTAAACTGTCCATGATTTACGACATGTTTAATTTAGTACAGAGTCGGACTTTGTTTCGTTGGGTAAATTTAAATGAATAATGATAAGAATACATACAATACAAACATAGTCATAACATAACATTAATGTTGTTATAATGTTTCTACTATTGAGAGATAGATCTCCTTTACGAAAAAGAGAGAGTATGGGACGCCACGCGTGCCACTACGGTTGTAACGACTTCTAGACTTGCCATTTTCCTAAAGATGCTTTTTTATGCCAAGTTTATTGAAAATAATCACAAAATGTGCGTCGAATAATGACAAGTATGAATGTCTATTTGCAAAATTAAATTATTAAAATTCAAAATTTAAAATTCTTTATTCACCTAGGATGCAAAACAACTCTTGTGATACGTCAGGATTCTACATGTACATGTAATGTCAAGTTCGAAAACAATAGGTAAAGCCGGAGAAAAGAACCTGGCAATAAAAACTCGCGGCCACTCTTTTCAAATTGCCAATTTTACAAT
This sequence comes from Herminia tarsipennalis, assembly GCA_945859575.2. Taxonomy (NCBI): domain Eukaryota; kingdom Metazoa; phylum Arthropoda; class Insecta; order Lepidoptera; family Erebidae; genus Herminia; species Herminia tarsipennalis. The sequence goes on along the minus strand of OX243843.2, from coordinate 7,556,589 downwards.
GTTTGAATGTTTATAAACTTGATAAGGGGGTAAGTGCTGCGACTAATATACCTACTATACACCATTTCATAGGACTATGCAAATTGTATTATCAAAAAGTTGAAACATGGGATAAACCAAAATCAGCATTAGTGGGTACAATATAGTAGGAGCATCTACTTACAACAAAGGTAAAAACTATATGTGCTTAAATATTGGCCACGATTGTTTTCAACCACAAAATGTAATATTTGGTACAAACGATAAGTACCAACTAAAAAGAATTAACAAAGTATACATTGACACATACATAACTATACACCAATTAATATTAAATTGCAGTCCAATTTAATCCAGAATCCGTGTCTGGCAGTTGAATCTGCCGGCGTCGTTTCATGTCTAACCGCGGGATTGTAAACCATTCGTTAACTCCGTTTTATTAAATATAGCCGAGCGCCACCGGATGTGGGCGGATTTCTTACGGATTAAAGTCCCGAAGCCGCCCCTGTTTTCATGTTTCAGTGGACACACACGCATACTACGTGGACTGATTTTTATTAGTACCTTCCTATATATGTTTAGTAGTAAAGCTCTAACTCTGGTGTTTTTTGACCTACTTATACTATAATGGCTAAATAGGTTGGCATAGAGTTTAATTTCGAGTTTTCTTTAGACATTGGTTGCATCTACTCGACTTTTATATCCTTTGTGGCCTCTTACGACACCCGCGGGTTGAGATGGGGTGGTGACCCTTGTATTCTTAAGGTTCGTCACCGGTGTGGTCACACAGTCCACGCGGACAGGCCTATGTCCAGCAGTGGACTGATTGATTGATTGAAAGCTGGAAATATCAGAGCGTACGTTTTATATGAACTTCATAATACAGGTGCACCTACGGGCCGGTGGCCTACCTACGTAAAACGATCTGCCCTAATTCCGGACACGGTCCGAAAATGTGTCCACAGAGCTTAGAAACGCGACAAATATATATAAGCAGCCCTCAATATCAAGTCTTTACTCGGTAGGTAGGTACTTACGGATCTACCAACAGTACCTACCAACACCGAAGGTAAAAAGTGCGAGTAGTGTGTGTCTTATTGCTGAGTTGTTTGATTCCATCTTGACACAGAGCCTATTTTTCTATTTTCTCAAATGGGAAAGGAAATACTTTACTCTTAGACGAGAAAGTGGCGAAACCATAAAGCAAGCAAGTTTTAGCAAGTTATAATATCATAAACTCCTGAGAGTTCATAATAATTATTATTTACACTTGTAGAGGGCAAGGTGTTACATCAGGAACTTTGTAAACACTAATGATTAAACCCTGTATGGATAAAAGGGTGATTATTAATTTAATATTTTACTTATTTTTTAATTTTTTGAAAATCAGCCGCCTCACTACTTCATTTATTTTTCTATACACTTAGAAACGGCAAACATGTGATTATGGAATTTTAGGGGTCGCTGTCGCATGTCAGTTTTTGAAATCCTAGTGTAACTTAAAAAACAAAAAATGAGGCGGTTGATTTTCAAAAATTCGATATTAAGGACCATCCTAATATATAATAATATGTATTAGTTATATGTGGGTTTTGCAATTTAGATTGTATATTGGTCGGTAACTGTCAGTTGGAAGGCATTAGTAAAAAACTTAAGTGTATGGCGGACCATACATTTTTTTTCCAAAGTAACTAATGCACGCAACTCTAAAAAAAACCACATAGATCTCTTACTCATTCAATATCCTTACATAATTCATTCACAGACAATCCAAGCATTTAACTGGGGTTAAATCTAGAGACAAGCTTTAATCTCCAAGATAACATTCGTTTCAACAAATAGGTGCAAACTTCGGCGGCTCAAAGCCACAACTACCAAGATACACAGATAAGGAAACCTTGAAAAACTGACAGTTTGCAAAACTTACAACATTGTTTTATTGATAAACATCTGTGCAAACGTCCACTCAATGAATATAACTGTACCTGCTTCCTAACTATTATGTACTACAATGCAAATAATCTGTTAAAGTAGCCGACAATAGCAAACAAAATATTCTGGGTCCTTTTGTTGCAAAGGGTTTGTAAGCCGTATTCAAGTAAATTACATTATACGGGACTTGCAACGCATTGACGCTTCTGCATGTACCTATGTAACAATCTGATCAGTGATGCAAATGATATTGTTTCTTATGTTTCATTCACTGGTTTTCGATTTACACCACCTTAACTGGATTTTCCGATTTATTTCACCGGAATAATGTCGGTGCAGGCTCTGTAGCGCAAGTTGAATTGAAGTTTTGGTGACTGACACTTGTAATATTAATCTTTATTATGTATATCGTTCATATATAAAAAATAATTAAATTTTTGTACTATGTTTATACAATTCGGGGGATATCTTTTTTATGAAAAGTAAATAAAAATATTTTTAAACAATGTTATCTATTCACATATTAAATACAACTATCATACTTTTCATGTTATGTTCCATTTTTATTTAGAAATTGCGTTATTTTATGTACTAGCCTCTGCCCGCGGCTTCGCCCGCGTGGATGCCAGATTGTTACCAAAATATTTTAACAGCAAAGTTTCATATTAACTTTGCACCCGCGTTTTACCCCTACTTTCTTAGTGCTCCCCTACGTTATAAAAGGAACTCCGCTGCAAAATTTCAAGTTTCTAACCCTTATAGTTTAGGCCCTGCGTTGATATGTCAGTCAGTCAACTCCTCCTTTTATATAAATAGATTAGCAATTATTCTATTTTAAAAGTTATCATAGCTATTTCAGAAATAAAATACTCTTTTGCATATTGTGGCTTTTGCGAATGTGACCACGTGCTATTAACCATGTCCTAAAAGCCTTTAGGCTATATACACAAGGCATAAAGCTGCGCCAAGCAACAATACCTGTAAGTACTGACATTCCGCACGCAAAGTAATACCATATCCTTGGGAATGTGACGCTCTCCCATCGAAATATTTCAAAATTCGATCACTATCTCGGCGACTATGCATCGAGTTATTGAATGAGACGTGAAAAATGATGAGAGCGACGCAAAGGCTTCGCCGACGATTGCTCATCTCTTTTTTGTACTAAAGGCGAAAAGGGAAGGCGAATTTAGGTGAACAAAACGGTGTGATGTGACAGTACAGGGTGTCCTCGGTGAGGTCTCGAGCCAGCGGGGGGTGGGCCGACTCGCCTCACCGGGTGCTTCTCACAGTTTTGTTGTCACATAATTAATTTATTACACTTAGGCAGTGCAATTAAGTGACGATTCGTGAAGGTGCTCACTAGGTAAGCTTCTAATGGGCGGTGTGTTTGCCCTCAGAGGTAGGTCTGTTCTCGAAATTGAGATATTAGCGGCCGGCGTCTGCTCTTGGCGAAATTAGAGCGGCGAGCTTTGTGTGTCACGGGGATTTATTGTTGGGCCATAACAATATTATGTATTATAAGATGAAAAATTATACATATGGCATAAAGGTATGTAGCCTATTATGTATGATTTGATGTTTATATTAGTCACCTAGGTAGAAGAGTACCTAAAGTAAAGTTGTAATTGTGGCAACGAAAATTTATTCATAATGTTTTATGTTATGTTATTATTTAGTAAAGAATTTTGCAAATATCACACTGCAAAAATTGGATACGATACAACTTTGGAAATTTCTTCATTCTTTGCTATAAATTACTGCATTTTTTTCTGGAAGTAGAAAAAAACATATATATTTCCACCTAAAAGTCGCGTACAGTGTTCTAATCAACCACAGTTTTTTTTTTCAAGAAAATTTCGGTCTCTAACCATATATCGATTTTCAAATCATTTTAATAATGGGTTCAAATGAAGAATTTATAGTCACTCGTCACTTACACAATCCTAACAAACCAGTACATACGTCACCCCCAGTTGCCAAAACAACTTCCGAACAAGAAATTTCAAAGGAATGTCGGCAGACAAAAACTAGACTATACCCATCAGAGTTATCAAATCTAAGGTCAAGCGGCGGTGTGGGAGAGTTGGTAATCAGTTGGCGGCGTCAGCGGAGGACATTGTCCAAACCTGTCTGAAACACGCCACCGTTCGCATCGAGCTGTATTAAGGTACCAACTGACTAACATACAGTGGGTTAGCGTTCGCGAGCATTGTCATGTTTCACCTTTAACTAATAATTTTACAAACGTTGGGCTGAAATGTTCCCTGCGTAAGCGCACGTTTACTTCGGATATGCATGTCATTTGAGAGCACACCAGAGAGCTAAACAACCTACCTCCCCCCTTTTTAGCAGGAGTTCTGAAACCGTAGCTGTAGCCGAAAACGGCTTTTAGGCTATTATTATTTTGTTAAAATATTTTCTTAACTGAATTCAGTCTGTCAGCAAATTCACGTAGGTATATAGTTTATTCTTTCGCTATCATAGGAAAGGAATTCTGAAAAATCGAGACTCGCTGTTTAATGTGCTCTCCAAGGTATGGTAGGGTAAGCCGAATTTTTTATAAATTAATTACCCACATATATACCGATAGTGATAACATTGCTTAATCTAGCCAATCTTTCGATTTTTGTGGCCTGTTGTTCTAGTGGTTAGTGACCCTGACTGCTAAGCCGGAGGTCGTGGGTTCGATCTTCACCCAGGATAAATCATCATCCGTAAACCGACTTTACAACAACAATCATGGGGGGGGGTAATAATTCATAATGCCTTTTGGCACATTTTGAACATGCGCCCGGGGCGCGGCACCCGCATTGCATTGCCTTTACTTTTATTGCAAAATACTTATCTAAGTAAAAATATTAGGAATTCTTTACTGACGGAGTGACAAATAAAAATCCGTGAGTGATAGGACATACCTAAGTAACGCGAAAAAACACTAAAGATGTGAATGGAAACAGAATTAGGCGATAGTAGTCGCTGCCTAGCCAATTGTACCATTTCGTATCCTAAATAATTGTTTCCTATCAGTAAATAATTATTTTAAACTTCGAAAATCTTTCTTTTTTTAGTTAGCAGTAGTAATTAGGTTATGACATGACATATACAAAATAAAGCTTTGGAATTTTACACGGTGCTATAAACTTTAATGTTTGAAAACCACACAGAAAATTATTGCCAGCAATTGCGATTACATTAATATATATTAATTGCACACGATGAAGTTACAAGCTAACCGTAAATAATTTCCTGAAAAAAATCGTAAAGATTTCACGAACAACATACTTGCTGTTATAACAAAACAAAGTGGCAAAGAGCTATAAAACGAGAAGAACCAAACTCACGTAATAACATACGTTTCCATAAAAATATCACATCGGAACATCTCGCGTGCCGACACAAAACGTAAACTCAAACCAAATCTCGAGTTATGTTCTCCACCGATATGAAACTTGGATGTGAAACGATTACTAATGCACAACTTCATACTTTACTGCCAATAAAAACGGGTGCGGTTGAGATATATGTACCATAAATAAACATGTTTATATGACTATAATAGATCGAATAATTGGGTGTAAAAACTAAATGGAGTGTGCACCCCGTGTGGAAGGTGCCGCGCGCCGCGATGCAATACGCTGATTGGTCGACGCTTCGGCGGCACACATTGTACTCGATTTGTTAAGCCAATTGTTTCGCTCACACGTGAGGATTTTACAGCGAGGGTTGATATTCAATATTTATTTTATTTTGAATGCTGGTCTCGCAATTAAATAAAACGAGACGAATGTATGTAACATATTATGTGAAAAATGTCGGATCCTTAGAGTAATTCTGCTAATCATATAAATTTGTTGCAACGTCCAACTAAAATAATTAAGTAATAACATCACTTACAAGCGATTACAAAGATTAGAAATTCCTGCTTAAACAACTTAATTAACCGTATAAATTTGACAGAAGTGGGTGAATAAACCTCTAAAGTATTTCGTCCCGTGTGCGCGGCTTATGGTTCCGATGATTATCTGTTGTGATAAATGGACCACGTCAAAATTTATTGTGGGTTCAAACCCTCACTATTGTCTCAATGAATACTTTTTTATTGTCATAATATTATAAAGAGTCCGTTTGACAAGTGGCGTTTAGGATTATGATGCATTTCTCTTAAATAACACCCTCTGTTATGACGGCCGAGAGTTATTCCGCGTTGGATCGTAAATTGATTTTGATGTCGTTTTTATGGTCTATCGAAATCGATTTTTGGTTTTTATTGGCGATGCTTTTTCATATGTAAATATATTAAATTATGTCTTTGATTGAGTTACTATACTATTTGGCGAGGGTTGAAGGAATTTTCTATTTAAGACTGGAATTACGGTAACCGTGGCTTCGGGTCAAGGAAAGGTTGTTGACATGTCTGTGTCACTGCAACTGACTCGGTCGGACGAATTACGTTTAACACAATATTTTTAATTTATTAAGGGGCTGTTTATAACGTGTTTATACGTGACGTACACTAAACGACCGCCCGCTTTTTAATTTCCAACAAAAGAAGTTAAAATGACAAACATTATGTTTTTATAGCAGTTATACAATATGAATACAAATGCGGTGTACCGATTATACTATATATTATATTTGAATTGGTTTTCTGATACTAAATATTTGGACAGGGGTTTTATTGGTGCAGTAACATGATATTTTTGTGGAGAAGCTCTTTTGTTTCGGGATTTTATGATTATTAGTCTATGCGGAAAGACTGCTAAAATTAGTTTCGTGGGAAGTGAGAAAGTGTGACTATATAATAATCGCGAGATTTGATCTTTGTAGAATTTGAGTAGGTTTTATTAAACTATTAGTACCGGTAATATTCGTACTAAAACCGTTTGCAAAGATTTTTTAGAAGAAAAGTTTTTTATCGGAGTTAGTTTTCAGAGCGAATAAGTTCCGTATTATTTCTGGCATTCTTTTTAGCATAAATCACACTTACTTTTATTTGTCTCAATAATCAAAATGACATTATTTTTTAAAATAAATTAAATAAAGTTTTAAAGTGTTATTTAATAAAAATATTCAGACACGTAATCGATATTTGTAAGGGCTTATTTGATTTTATTTGTAGAGTACAAATGTGTTTAAAATTAAATAGTTTAACCTCCTACTATTGTTTTTTTATATAAAAAAGATAACTATCGATGTGGGATTGGGTCCCACATCACTAGCAATCTTGTTAACCCCTCCAACTAAGCTCTAAGACTTGCGTTAGAAGTGGGTTCACGTCGGTAGTTTAATAAGTAGGATTCGAACCCGCGACCTCGCGATTACAAGACCGATGCCTTAGCCATTAGGCTACCGCCATTTCAAGACACGTTTTCTAATTACAGTCTTTGTCTTGTAAATATTTTATTATTTTCCACAAAATCTATATTGGTAATGGGGATGTTGACTGTCAAGTCAAATCAGTCCCTTTTTCAAAACAACAAGCTCTATAGAAATGTGTATGGAATAGCAACCTATGACGTCATAAGTTCCTATCGTCAAATCATTACTTTTGTTTTCATGCGTTTAAAGTAAAAAACATGTTAAATTTTATTTTTAGAGCATTTTAAGATCTACTTTTACTTCATTAGTATAATTTAATTTACTTTTATTGCTAACTACTTTATTTTTGTGAATACCTAGCTATTTATTATTGGCATTGTTGTAGGCACTTACCACCTTATGCCCACGTGGCCATATCATTTGACATAAATATCGCGGGTAGTGACAACTCGTGAATGTGTCTGTCACACCTGTCAGTCGCAAGCGCATGCGCACAGCAGATGTCCACGGACCACAGACCGCGGGGCCAATTGTCTGTCCTCGGCTGCGAACATCATAGATGTGCACTGTAATGAGATTATATCTCTTCGTGGCATATGAAAGGTATTTTACCAGGTGTGAGGGTACCAATCAAAGCGATATGGTGTGTGTTACTTGTTGTTAAAAGTTTCTTTAAGTACTTATTTTAAAGCTATATTTGGCATATGTGCTGCAGTATTTGCTTTAACTCTTATGACAAATGTATGGCTGAATACATTTTTATAAATTTAGTGCATTATTATTAATAATATTATTCATATTAACATTATAAACCTGAAGAGTTTGTTTGAACGCGGTTATCTCAGGAACTGATCCGAATTTTAAAAAAAAACTTTCACTGTTGGATAGCCCATTTATGGAGGAAGGCTATAGGCTATATAACATCACGCTACGACCATTAGGAGCGGCAATGAGAAATGTTGCAAAAACAGTGCGCGGGACAGCTAGTTACAGTATAAAATGGGTGAATGAGTGGACGGTATACTCAAGTCAAAATTCGTTTGAAGCGAAAATACGCTAAAATCCTGGTTTGATTAGAATAATTTATTAACGCTTATTGTTAAATAATTACATCTGTGTATTATGTAGTTAATGTATTTTACATTACATATATTATATTAGAAATACGTTCAAATGTGTAAATATGTTATGTAAATTACGAAGCGTGGCGCGTTGAACTCTTTACTACTGCAATAGTAACGTTTGAGTTTGTATGCGTAGTGACGTACATATATACCAAATATTTAGCCATTCGAAGTCATTTGGACACTACATTATAAGGAAACTATAGTTCAAATATTTATCAGACTCTAAATAATTATACAACCGTTGATTAAAAGTTACACACAGTTATTAATTGTTACATACAAGAAGGACACATCGCGATGTGTCCTTCTTGTATGTAACAATTAATAACTGCTCACATTTATATACCGATGCATCGGTATATAAATATGAGCATTATTTGCCAATCTTAAAATAGCCTTAGAATATGATTTAGGAAGGCAATCTAATACATAAGTATACTACACAATAAGGATTGATTTATGGCACCATTAACATACAACCTACCTAAAATCTCACATTACAATTTACAATTTTATAAATATAAAGTTACAATAACGGAAATGCCACCAACGTGCCCCGGCGTACGGCATCAAAGCCGCCGCAAATTCCTCCGCATATTGTGCGATATCCTGCCAAAGTCATAAATAAAACTGAAATGATCGCCACGTCACCCACAACACAAAAAAGCCTACGTATTTGACGTCTAAATTATTGCCAGTAAGCAGTTTCAGCAAGCATACCGCCCCCTCAACAAATCGCCCCCGACGAAGCAGATGAACTGAATCACTAACAATAGAAACACCGAATACATCAGATAAAAGAATTTTCAAAACAAACTCAAAATACTAAAGCGTTTGACACGAGCATCCGCTGCAAAGCAAAAAAGCGTGACAAATGTCGCATGAAAATTGAACCCTATGTCAATATTTTGAGAGGCTATTTCGTCATGCCACCGCGCGTGCTTTGATCCCGCGATAGATCTCAATAGCGGTGATTAAAGGCGCCTGTGATTTTAGTTGAATGCTTTTTTTGCGCTGCCTTCGTCGGCCATAGAGTATAAACGGCACACTACTGTAAAAGAATATACAATTATTGAGCTTTGAACGGTTACAGCGGGGATGAGGAGCTCATAAATTGTTTATTTTTTCACCGTGCGTCCGTCCGAATGTTGGAAATCTTTTAAAAATCATAAACGTTGGATTTATTGTGGATGTGTCAGGGGACTGTGTTTGTTACTGGATACTATTTGCTAATTATACGCTTCGAAATGCGGAACCGAATCTAAGGGCGTGTAATATTTGTGGTTTCTTTTTTGTTGTGTTTCTAATGTCATTAAGAAGTGTATTTTGGGATTTACAATTGAAGTTTTTCTATGTTTAATTAGATTTTTTGTGTATTGAAATTAATAAATTCGGATACATTAAAATTTGTCACGAAGTTGTTAGCTACGAAGCTATGATAGATTAATTTAGGTGATAATATAATAATTGTATTTACCTACTATTTGTATTGGAATGTACGTTGGTTGCTTTTTGCCAATTAACAGACAGTAGTCTAGACTACGTTGGCTGGCATTTTATTTAAGACAATTTACGCACTAATGTTTTTTTTTTATTAAAGACGACTCCCGCAGTAGATTACAAGCCCTGTGTCGTGGGGGACTTTACAAACATACAATCACGGACACAAAGTACACCCAGAGCCGGAACAACAATTTGTGGGTCACACAAAGTGGTGTCCCGTGTGGGAATCAAACTCACGAACTCTTACGTAGCAGTCGGACACACTCCTACAGCGCCACAGAGGTAGACAAATTGTATACTAGAGGCTTTTTAAATCATACATTTAACGGACTAAATCCTACATCTTATAAGGGTCGCAGTGGTACATGACTCTATGACTATACCTCTACTGCTGCGACTATCAAACAAATCAGCAAAATATAAATAAATAAATAAATAATTTAGGACAATTCACACACGGCCAACTGATCCCAAACTAGGCAGAGCCTGTACTATAGCAACCAGACAACTGTTATCAGTTGTCTGATTGCCATACATTCATATTTTTAATTCACACCCAGACACAGAATAAACAATAATGCTCATCGCACAAAGATTTATCTTGGATGGCAATCGAACCCTGGCTCAGCAGATAGGGTCATTAACCACTAGACCAACAGGCCAGACTTAATCGCCAACCTTAACCACCTAATAGAGATCCCTCTATATATACCTACCTATACTCATTCTAACGTGTTCTAATTCAAACTACTTGACGTTACATCTTCATTGAGCACTGAAGGTGTTAATAGCAGTGCTGACGCTCATTATGTTGGTGCGAGGTGCGATCGTAAATTTGTACCCTCAAGGACACACAACAAAAGAACTAAGTGTCGTTCAATCCCAAAGTCGATTTTACAAGAGGCTGCCTGAGACACGCGTGTGGGCTTGTGGTGAGACAGAATAATGTGGATAAGACCACTATTTTTTTAATCGTAGGCTTCTAAAAATTATGTCAAAGCTTTAAATAGCTTAAATTAGACAAAATGGGGAACAACTTTTATAATACAACTTAAGTTTTTGAAGAGACTTGTTTTCTTCTCTTTTAGTCTATTTTTCTGGGAGTTGATAGCAATATACATAGTTGATTTTTAGATAAATTCTGCTAGTATCTAGTATTTATCTTGCACTTCAACGGCACAAAGACTCAGTCTTACAAATTTTATATGTCATTTTATAAGTTAAATGTGAAAATGATGACAACTCAGTTTCCCGCCATTTTCCCAACTCCTTGCTTGGTTTTAGGGTTGAACTACATCTGGCTGCGTCAATTTTCAGCTTTCCTATGCCTTACCTTTTTCTGTCACTTAGTACTGTAATTTAAAAGAGCGAGCAAGAGACCGGGAGTGCGATTGCACGTAGCGGAAGCGTATAAAATTGCGAACTGACTAGATGCAGTTCAACCCTTATTGTAATAAAATTGTTATGATTATGTCGTTAATTGGGTGAAGCTTGTAAGCGTGTACCTACAGTAATAGATATTTTCTTTTGATTGATAGACGTTGCTGATATTAGTAACCTTATGTTGACAATACATAATTATTATTAATAATGAAATATTGCAAAAGTAACAATATAATAATCAGTCGCACCCACACTATTTCATCGGTTTCAAATCTCAATAGGTCACCACTGTCCTCATGAATGGGTGGTATCGTCGGGGGCTCTTTACAACGCACGTTTTGTACGGAATGTTGTAACAAAAAAGCCTTAGATACACACCGTGATAAATTTCCATTTGCAATCACACACATCACATCTCACTCGATAATAAACTTTATGTATATAGGAATAAGGCTCGTAGTATAATTTATGATTGGTATTTGTATGTTGGCAGAAAGAAATAAAATAATCTAACATGCAAGATCGGTCGGCAGTCTGGGAGGAGTTTGTTTTAGACGCTTTATTAATTATGTCCAATTAATTTTGGGACGGCTCGTTTCGCCATTTTTGTAACGATCAGTGTTAGCGGTCTTGTTTGTTGATAAACTTTTGTTAATGAAATTTTATGGCTATCACGTTGGGATGAAATTGTTTGAAATTTATCTTTCCTTTAAGGTGTGGTTATACATCGTTTTAATAGATTCATGAATATAGACAACACCTACTTATAAACATGTAGGTATTTATGACATAATAGAAAGGTCATTTCCAAGGTATTTTTTTATCAAGGCTTGTTCAACAATCTATAGATTGAATGCGCGTGAGTGTGTGACTTCACAGTGTAAAAATTGCCTGATATAGTGATCTCTTGTTCATCATCAATAAATTATCTTGAGTATTCCACTTTGATCCACTAAACAGATGCACTAATGGATCTATTTCCACTTTTTGTTTCACTATAATCCTTGTTAGAAAGTAGACGTCATTTTTTATTAAGACAACTCCCGCAATAGCGTACAAGCTCTGTGTCGCGGGGGACTTTACAATCATACAAGTCACGATTAACAAAGTACACTCAAATTCGGAACAACAATTTGTGGATCACACAAAGTTGTGTCAGGTGTGGGAATCAAACCCACAACCTCTTGCGTAGCAGTCGGACACACTCCCACCGCGCCACAGAGGCAGTCAATTACAAAAATCTAAACACAAAACATTCAGCTACGATAGTATAAAAGCCAACGAACTTATAATTTACGCAAAACTCGCACAATATTATTATAAAACAATATTTAATTTGTACCAATAAAACTTTTATAACTCAAAAGGATCCCTCAATTGCTTTATTAGCGCTGATATTGCTCCAACTGAGCTCCATAACGCCACTATCGAAGGCACATATAAAAATCTTTCTAACAAGCGTAAAACATCCGATCAATATAAAATTAATAGCCGATTCGAAAATATATTTTGGAACGTTAACTTTTTTTGAAACTTTTTATTTGTTACTTTGGTGTCACCGTGATTTCACACGTCTATAGATATGTCTTTTATAATATTTTCGTGGCATTGTGCTAAGCGATCGCCGACGCGGCGCCGGCGCATCCGATTTTGTTATTGTTAAAGGACCGAATTCTTTTATTTGACCTACGCGACATTCCTACAAGGGTTCTGTTTTGCGGCCACGGATGTTTGGACATCCAGTTTATTTGTTATACATAGATGGTAGATACGATAAACTTAGATCAGCGTTTTTTTCTTTGTTAAAAACTGGATTCTAAAGTTCAGCGGTTATTGGGTCGATGGCTATCAAATGCCTAGTAATTAGAGGTCTACGGTTATTTTTTTACTATTTAATTTTAATTTTTCCAAGGAGAAGCTACAGTAGTAGATGAATATGATCTTTATTGTAGTGTAGTATAAAGAATATTACCTAACTAGTCCTATGAATTGCACAATTTTGCAAAAAGATAGAGATGAATTTGTTGCGTTTTTACGAAACGCAGAATGATAGCAAACGTTCCCGCGAAAGGGACTAAGGCTTGCTGTATACGACTTGCCGTGAAAAACCACGGTTAATTCGCCGTGTGTAGACATGATTGTCAGTGTTGTATGGACCACTAGGTAAGCGCTGTGCCGCACAGTAGAATGAAAATCGAGTTCTGACGACATTAAGACCTTTATGTCAAAAATATTATTTTTCTTTCTGGTAACTGTTCTGTATAACAGTTCAATTAACACCAAAGAAATAATATTTATGTACCTGTTGTGATTTTGCCGGGGAAATATTTTTTTGAAAAAAAATAATATTTGGGGAAGTACCTACAGATAAATTCATTTTATTCGAAACTCGAGAGAGTGCGCAAAATATCCTCTGTTAAGATTAATCTTCCTATATTTCCCTATTTAATGTGTTATTGACCTAACTATTTTTTGTCATATGCACTACCCTCGCACGCGATGGATTTTGGGTAAAAAAATGAAACGTAAGTTTTTAATTTTATCGCCATTATTTATAGTGACTGAGACTTTATAAATCATTTTTCATATTAAACTCTCGCGTAAGATTGATCTATCTGTTTTTAACATATTGCTCTACCCTCGCACTTGATGGATTTTGGGTGAATAAAATGAAACGCGTTTTTTAAGTTATTATTTTATTTTATCGCCATTATTTATGGTACCTGAGATGAGTGCGAGGGATTCAAAAATAGTAAAACTAATTTTACGCAAAAATGTTGGGTCAATATCATTTACTAAATAATGGTGATAACATTAAATAATAATTCAAAAATCCGTATTATTTTTTTGATTCCAAGCTTATTGAGACCGAAGATGGTGGAATAAATTAATAAAAGTAGGTAAAGACTGAGAGTATTTTCGGTACTCAATATTTTAACTCCTCATATAGAGCCTGCTACCATACGTAGGTCAATCGTACGCGACAATTTAATGTCAAATATAATTCACAAAGTCTCAGGCATCATAAATAATACTGATAAAATTGAATAATTTTTCACACAAAGTCGCACGAGTCCGAAGGTATACGTATGTCAAAAATAGGGGAAAATAGGTAGATTGATCGTACCTGGGTCCTTATTCGCGTTGATGCATTTCTAAGCGCAGCTCTCTACCGAGCATGCGCGGTGGACATCTTTGAGCGCACTGCCCATGCGCCAGTTCGCAGGGGCTTGTCACAACAACGAAATAAATACAGTGGACCAGTACAGAAGGACCTCCAGAATATTTTTCACACTCTCTCCAGTTCCGAATAAAACGGGTTTAAAATTTGTATTTCCCCATATATTTATTTTTTCAAAAAATATATACCGCGTCAAAATCACTACAGGTACAAGTATTTTTTTTTTGCTATTAATGTAAATGCTCTTTATCAGTTTCCAGCAAGAAAAATAATAATAAAAAAAAAATATATTTTTGCATACGAGTCCTATTTCTTTAGGACTATACTTTCGTTCTAATATGTACCGTAACGCCACCGTGTCTGTGGGCAAGCTTCCATAGTGATTTTTACGGCAAAAAAAACCGTCAGTGGACTCTTGCCCACACACGTTTTTATTGCCGTGAAAAACCACAGTAGATTCGCCGTGTGTAGATACGGTTGTCAGTGTTGTATGGATCACTATGGAAGTTTGTCCACAGACACGGTGGCGCTACGGCACGGCGACGCCACCGTTCGTCGTGATCCACGGGTGAAACCGCTGGCAAAGCTAACAATTTATAACTCTGAAGTTATAAAAGTGTACATTACAATTATTCACATACCGCAATTATAATTTAAGAAATAACTTTAAAATATAAACCTCAAAATTTCCGCAACATTTCATTGACAAAAGCTCACCGTTTGTAACTTGATACGAACAAACAGATCATTTAACTGTCCGCATCTATTTGTAGTAACAATGGGTACATTCTAGTTAAAGTATTGTGTTACCTTCCGGATTCGTTCACTTGTTCTGAGGGATTTACTATATTTTGTTTAAAAGTTAATGGTTTCTATTTCAGTTAATAATTTTATTACTTACATACAAAAGCATATACCTACCTCACTGACTCAGTCATTGAAAATCAGCGTATATGCCTGAACTAGGTCCTATTTTCGCCATTTAACTATTTAAAATAGTTTTAATGTGTGAATTGTTTTTTTTTTCTGACCACTTAGGCGCAAAGTCTGAGTGCTAGTGAAGCTTTACTTATCTACGTAGTTTAAGTTATGTGCCTATATTAACAACTTATGTTATTATTGTATGTATGTTAGTCCGTAACATATATATTTATATGGGCCATTGATGCAATAAATTATCATTATTATTTAAAAAATATCAAAAATAGTCTTAGCTATGAAATTCAGACAAGCATAGAAGAGTTATTTTCGCATTATTTCTTTCTTCTTTACATTTTTTTTTCTTTTTTTCTTTGAAAAGATAACTAGCAATGTCGTCTCGCTCGCACAGCGCTGCCGTGCGCGCGCGTCCTTTGTAAACAATGGCGGTTAATAAGTTGAAGTGTAGTAATTGCAATATAATTATAAGTGAAGTACTAGCATTCATTCAAAATAAACATGATGTGATGGATAACGAGTCTATAGTTCGTGTGTGCCTATCTGCCTTCTCGGAACCAGATATTGACGAGGCGAAAACTCTGTTTTTTGAATCTGTAACGACTTCTCAGAGGAAAAAATCACGAAGGCGTGATGGCAAAATGCAAAGAGACTTGGAGGACATTATCTGTCTCTTTAAGGAAATCGATCCAGATGTGATTCCCACCTTCGTCGCACGGGACCTGCAGAAATTGCCTCCAATATCGTTTGATCACATTGATGTTACGAAGTTACTGAAGGACATTATGATACTTCGCAATGAGATGCAAACAATTAAGGAAAACTATGCAACCGTAGAAATGGTAGAAACAGTACGTATTGATCTGGACAATCTCAAGCTGACTTCATTGGTAAATTACCCAAATATTAACACGGAAAAAAGAGGTGGATATTTTTCGGATAGTGGGCCGGTAGGTCTATCGCATGATTTTTCAAATACCGACAACATGATAAAATCCGTGTCGGGACGGAACGCGCTTGAGCCGTCGCCTCCGTCTTGCTATCGCGCATGTGTGAATAGGTCTGTCTCCCTCGCACCGAGAACACCTGTGGTTCAGCCGGCAACTACTACAGCGGCGGTGCAAACGCATAATATGTCACCATCACTCGAGCGCGGGAACAAAGTTTTATCCCCATCTGACAGTAACAGTAATTATACTAGTGCATGTAAACAAGCGCCGGTGCCGTGTACGTCAAAACCAACAATGGCGGAAATAGTTAAATCGCCAGGTGAATGGAAGCAAAACAAGCCAACAGATGGGTGGACGGTGATACAACGTGCACGATATAAGAATCGATTTATTGGAAAACCGGGAAAGGCATTGACCGGCGTTGAAACAAAGTTCAAAGCGGCGGAGACAAAGATTCCTTTGTTTATCTCAAATGTAAACAAGGATACATTGGAGTCCGATATTAGTGAATATATATATAATAAGACTCAGGATAACGTCACCTTAGAAAAAGTAACAATGAAGAAGGAAAGGCCGTACAACTCATTCAAGATATTCGTCTCAATGAATAAAATTGATACCTTTCTAAACGATAACTTGTGGCCTGATGGGATAACATTTAGGAAATTTATACGATTTAGACCACGGAATTCGGATAAAGATGACATACAATTAAATGAGTAGTACTTTAATAAGTTATAACTGCAAAAATATTAAAAGAAGTATTGAATGTGTGAGAACTTTATGTAAATCGGCGGACGTGATAGCCCTCCAAGAAACTTGGCTACTACCGTACGATACACAAGTGTTGGGCGATATCGACGACAACTTCGGCTACACGGGGAAGTCGGCGGTGGACCTGACTGCTGGAGTGCTGCGAGGCAGACCTCACGGTGGGGTGGCGATACTGTGGCGGAAAAGTGCGTTTCGCAATGTTTCGGTGGTGAAGTGCACAAGTGAGCGTATTGCTGCGATTAAAGTAATGACTGGAGCTGGACGTGAAATGTTAGTTATGTGTGTGTATATGCCGACAGACCAAACCCTGAACTTGTCAGAATTTACTTAGTGTTTGGGTGAGTTGAATGCAATTATACAAGACAATAGTATCGAAGTAGTATTTATGTTAGGAGATTTTAACGCGCATCCTACTGCTCCGTTTTGTAGTGAACTTCTTGATTTTTGTGAGGAAAATGACTGGATATGTGCCGATCTAATCAAATTAGGTATGTCATCTGAAACTTATACTTTTCAAAGTGAAGTTTATGGTTGTAAGCGATGGCTGGACCACTGCGTGGTAACCAAGTCAGCTTGGCAGTCTGTGGTGGATATTATGGTTCTCAATGATGTATATTGGTCAGATCATTTCCCTTTACAGGTGACTTGTAATTTAGAAGTAATTAAAGCTAAAGTAGAAGTTCACAATAACTTACATAATAATATTGTATGGGGGGTAAGAGAATTAAAAGAAATTCAGAAATATCATGAAATATGTAATAATAAGTTTAGAAAAATTATGTTTCCAGATGAATTTCATGAATGTGCCGATGGTATGTGTCAAAACATCGAGCATAGATCTGTTATTGATAACTTATATAATAATATTGTTAATATATTAAGTCAGGCGTCAGCAGACAGTTGCAGTCTCGTACCTGGGAAGCCGACTAATGTTAAGTGTGTCCATGGTTGGAATAAGCATGTCCGAGACGCCCACGGGCAGGCTAGACTGGACCATCAATTGTATGTGTTAGGTGGTAAACCAATTAGTGGATATCTGTATGAAAAAATGTGTGAAAGTCGACGAGTTTTCAAGTCACGCTTAAAGTACTGTCAAAACAACCAGGAACAGATAAAAATGGATATACTTGCCTCACAACATTCTGCTAAGAAATTCAATAAGTTCTGGAAAGGCACTAAGCGTTTAAATGGTAAGGGTAGTCTGCCCGTGTGCGTTGAAGGCATCAGTGATGCTAAAATGATAGCTAATTCATTTAAGGATCATTTTCAGGTGAGTTCTTCCTTGCTGTCAGTGTCTGATACTGAACATTATCCAGTTGATAACCCTATTGGATTTTCAAGAAAAGATGTGGCTGACATTGTTAAGAATATGAAAAGAGGGAAGTCACCAGGTCATGAGGGACTAAGTGTCGAGCACTTGCAGCGTGGGGGAGTACACCTGTATAGGGTGTTAGCTATGTTTTACACTTTCTGTATGCGGCACTCATATTTACCATCTAATCTTATGAGAACCGTGGTTGTGCCAATAGTGAAAAATGTCACTGCTGACATCTCTGATAGAAGTAACTATAGGCCAATTTCTTTAGCTACTATAATCGCAAAAGTGTTTGACGGGTTATTAGATAAGAAACTTGATAATTTTGTAACATTGCAGGATACACAGTTTGGTTTCAGGCAGGGGTTGTCAACTGAAAGTGCCATACTGTCTTTGAAACACACTGTTGATTATTATGTTAAAAGGCAAACTCCAGTATATGCATGCTTCTTGGATTTGTCCAAAGCTTTTGATCTGGTTTCATATAATAAGCTTTGGACAAAATTAAGAACTGCAGGTGTCCCTGCCGATCTTGTGAGTATCCTTGCCTACTGGTACAGTGAGCAACTTAATATAGTAAGGTGGGGCATTGTATACTCAGATGAATATTCTCTGGAGTGTGGCGTCAGGCAGGGTGGGCTGACTTCGCCAAGGCTCTTTAATATATATGTAAACCATCTGATTGAGGAGCTCAGCAGCATGCATGTTGGATGTCATATTGATGATGTTTGTGTCAATAATTTAAGTTATGCTGATGATATGGTGCTGCTGAGCCCCTCAATTGGGGGTCTCAGACAGCTGTTACAGGTGTGTGAGGCTTATGCTGTGGAACATGGCTTGAGGTACAACGAAAGTAAAAGTGAGTTCATGTTATTTAAGGGAAAAAATAAAAACAGTATCTTCATACCACCTTTACTACTTAATGGTGTACCTCTAAGTCGTGTTTCGCAGTTTAAATATTTGGGGCATATTGTTACAGAGAACCTGAGTGACGAGTTGGATATTGAGCTGGAGCGCAGGGCATTGTCGGTGCGTGGTAATATGTTGGCACACAGGTTCGCTCGTTGTACTGCACCTGTTAAGGTAACAATGTTTAAGGCATTCTGCCAGACTTTCTACACGAGCGGCCTGTGGGCAAACTTTACACAAAAAGCCTACAATGCCTTGCGCGTCCAATACAATAACGTGTTCAGGGCCCTGTTTCGGCTCCCTCGATGTTGCAGTGCATCCGGCATGTTCACTGACGCCAGCGTAGATGACTTCTACGCAATTATGCGTAAAAAAGTTGCTTCGGTGGTGCTGCGAGTACGGGGGAGCCCGAATAGCGTCCTAAGGATGATTGGCGAGAGAACCGACACAGTTCTGCTCAGTAGGTTCACTGAACTCCACGTGTTGCGAGACCGGTGAGCCTGCTGCGCGGAAATGTGTCGAATTACTTCTTTCTACTTCCTTAAAATTAAAATAAAATTAAAATATGATTAAATTTACTAACATTAGATATAAGCAAAAATCTTGTTACTAACCTACTGTGCTATGTTTATGGACTTATTTGTCTGAAATAAATGATTTTTATTTTATTTTATTAATGTGGGATTGAGGACCACATTACTAGCAATCTTGTTAACCCCTCCAGCTAAGCTCAATGGCTTGTGTTAGGAGTGGGTTCACGTCGATAGTATAATGGGTAAGATATGGGTGGGATTCGAACCCACGACCTCACGATTGCGAGACCGATGCCTTAGCCATTAGGCTACCTTATTATTATCAAACTTGTATATTTAAAATGAAAAAAAAACTAACCTTAGATTTAGGTTAGTTTTTTTTTCAAATCTAATTACTCTAAATAAATCTTAAGGGACACCTTAAGATTTATTTAGAGTAATTTGAGCTTTGCTTACAAATATTCTAAATAATAATTATGCCTCAAATTAAATATAACGATAGATATAGCTTGATTTCCAGCTTGATTGTATAAACAATAGAGAGCATAATAATCGTATAATGGCGCATACGGTTATTTGTAATATTAGTATGAATAAAATTTATGTATATTTCATAAATTTTATTCTGATATAAGAAAACACGATGTTAAGAAATTCTCAGCTCCATTTGAGTAGTTGTACGAATAGCATTGACAAAGTCACAGATATACCTTTTATTAGTAGTAACTTCTTCTAAAACCAAGAACTAGTTAATAATATCATAACTATGAATACTCTCAGTTAGACCAACAAAAAACAAAATATTAGTTCACAACCACTACATTTATCCCCACAATTAAATCATTCATTTGACAGCACTATAGTGACCGTTGGTCGGTGGTCTCGAAAGTGCCAAACGAAGGTAAACACAAAAAAATATGTAACACAGAAATAGCGTTCGGCAGCCTAACATAACAATCATGGAAGAAGAACAAACAGTGGACGTAATATGTATAAGACTACCGGTGTCTCACGGCTTTGTAAACCTTTTCTTTAATCCTACAATTATAATAAACGTGAAAGTTGGAGCAGAGGTTTGTTTCTCTTTTACGCAAAAGCTACTGGACAAAGATAGATGTCAATTTACAGTACACTTTACCCATAGGCTTATATCGAAACATAACAAAAGCCATAGGAGACAGGGTTGTATAAAACTCTAAGACATGGTCACAAAGAACTTTAATATTTGAAACAACTGTTTATTCATCACATGGGTTTCGTTCCGCATGGAGACCAACGGAATCGTAGCTGAAAATACATAAGAAAAATATTTACGATCACCAGTCATAGGTATGTGTTTTATTTTTTTATTTAGTATAATTAGAACTTTTTTTTAAAAGACGACCTCCTCAATAGTGTACATGCCCTGCGTCGCGGGGGACACAAAGTACACCCAGACTCGGGACAACAATTTGTGGATCACACAAACTGATGTCCCGTGATGGAATCGAACCCACGACCTCTTGCGTAGCAGTCGGACGCACTCCCACCGCGCCACAGAGGCAGTCAAAAAAATAATTTGTAAGTAGGTACCTATAACTTTCTTTAAATTTAACTCTGTAGAACATTGTTTGAAATTTAATTTAAGCTGTACATCGTTATTATTTGTTACTATTGTATAAAATATTTAATCGGAACATATTGTATCTACTATTACGAGCACTAACCCCGCTGACAAACTATTCTACAGTTTGGTGAGTTTTATTTAATTATGTATGATTTTGAACAAATAAATGATTGATGATGATAATGAATGATGAATTTTATTTTTATTATTATATGTATTTTGATCACCAGTAATTTCGGGATGTGTGCTTGGAAGTCCTGATGACTTGTATTGCACATATGTAGAATAGGTAAGTAGGTGAAATTTATAGTTTGCAACGGGTCTACATGGCAATCGGGATAGCAGATTAGATGGGGAAAACCGAAAAGATACACGTCCTTTAAAGACTAAGATAGCGAGGTGCTTCGGCTTGAGGGTATCCTCGAAGCACCTCGCTATCTTTGTGTGTAACAATTCCCGTCTAATGTATTTATTAATTTTAACCTCAACTACGTTTTCACTTGCATTGCAATTAAAAACCGCCGTTGCGAACTATAAATTTGTTTTAATCAATATTAAAACCTTAATTATGTCAGTATGTAAATTTGCATTTATTAAATTCAGTTCAATTTATTAAATGTTTCAGAACTCGTAGTAACTGTTAAAACACGACTTTGTATAATTTGGACTACTTTCTTTCATTCGTTGCAACAATGTTGCATAAACATTGGCTATGTACCCATCCCAAAGAGATACGAATAAATAAACCTTTTTACTACATAAAACGTCAAGAAACAGATATTCACACGAGCAAATATCACGGGTCAATTAACGCGTTCAGAACAAACCGTGGCTATGGGAACGTCGTATTTATTTATTTATACTTCTCACTTTTGTGTGCTGTCCTTTCGTCCAGTTCATTATTCCGTTTTTTTTTATTAGTTGGACTATTATGTAACCGGGACAATAATATTATGAGCTATGTAGTATCTAAATAGAATCCACATTATGAATACCTTCATTAAGTTAAAGACATAGATATCTATCTGCCTCTTGTGTCTAGACGGATGTCTAGATGTCGTAGAAAGGGATAAATATACAGAAACCACAGTGGATTGGGCCTTACCCTAATATCAATGGTCTGAGAAATTTCCCTTCTGCCAGATCATGCTACTTGACACTGGCTTAGTATCAGAGGCGTAAGTACCGCCGTATCAGCCGTATCAATGATACGGGCCCCTAGAGGCGAATGGTTACAATTTCCCTGTGGTAACTCAGTACAAGGATATATCAGTTTTTAGTATCTGAATCATTAAGTAACTACAATTTAAAGGGAAGCCAAAAATGTGTTCTAAGGACTACGGGCCCCCCTGGCTACAGTGACCTCGAACGTGCGTTAGCAATTGCGTACGACTCACAATAATTCTTTGGCTCTTTGAGCCTATGGGTACCTGCTAATTTTGATACAGTGCCTGTATAGGCAAGCTACACCGCCCCAGTTTAGCATAATTCAACAACTAGTTAGCTTTAGGTCTTAATTAAAATAACTAAGACTAAAAAAAATTAAACAGGCTGAAAAAGTTAACTAAAAATACTTAATACTTTTATATACACGAAATTATCCTAAATTTTTTTGTGATTGGTGCTAGTACCTACTTGTAAGATTTGTACTAAAATTGTGAAAAACATGATTGATCTTTTTGTTTTTGAAGATATTATGGTTTCTCGTTTTTTTTAATTTAATAGGTAGGTAGTTCCTACCGCTGATATGTGCTGGCACCGACCTTAAAAATAAATTTTTTGAGTTTCTTTCGTGTATAAAGTAGGGTATTACTTTATTATTTTTAGTTCACTTTTGAAGACTGTTTAATTTTTTAAATTCATTTTTTAATTAATATTTTTCAGTTTTTACGTAACTAAGGAATATTTTTGATACTGTGCTATTTGACTAAGGTTTTGGGATGTATTTGCATTGAATTTACTGTCAAAATTTAAAGCTAGGATGTAAAATTTACACGTTTTCGTTCATATCTTCGAAAGTTCTTAACCAATTTTGATAAAACTTCCACTGTTCCCTAAGTTAGAAGTGCAAAAACAAACAAAAGAACTGTTTTGAGGGTCCATTATATGATATTAAGAAGAAACATGTTGAAAAAAAACAGAACCCGAGCTAAGACACACAGGACCATGTTTTTTTTCATAGATATACCTAGTATATCTATGAAATATATACCTAGACTAGACACACGACCATGATTCATTCATGGCACTCGGGGACTGCCTCGGTAAAGCTATTGCATAGCATTTTTTATCAACATATGCAATTATTTTCTTTTAATCTTTCTGACGCTGATAATATGCCCTTTGACGTTCACATTTTTTTTTCTTTTTAGCTCAAAGTTTTTCTTCTCCATAAAACGAAAACAGCTAGGTATAAATAATAAGTATAAATAATTCGGTATAAATAGTGTAATTACACACCAAAAATTCAATTACGTATTCGTCCGATTTCGGAGCAGCTCGTCTCGATCCGTGCGAGCTTCGTACAGTCGTACCATTGCCTGCCAAGCGAACGCTCGGCCGAGCTACATGGCAAGCGGAGTGGGGTGTGTTAGGTTTTATTTTCGTTACGGAATTTCTTGATTCGGTCGCCGCGCTCAAAGCCCGCGATAAAAGCTATGCAAAAGCTTAATAAAATAAATGCAGCCTAGACACTAAAAAATTGAATAACATTGGAAGGCCATATGACCCTGAGCTTCATAGCAATCTCACCCAGACACTTCGGGACAAATGACCAATCGCAATTTATTGAATGCCTCCTTGAATCCACTTTAGCTGCTTACCAAAGTGATTACGACAAGTTTATGATAAGAAATATAACAAAAGTTTCGTTTGCTTTCAAAATAGTTGGTTTAATAAGAATAGTTAACCGACAATACCTCTTTCGTAATTACCCTAACTAAAAAGTGAAGAAGATTTATGGAACTAATAGGTGTGTTATTCTTCGTAGCCACTGATTGGGGATCCCTGACTCTGTGGCGACCAAGCACTTCGAGATATCTGCGAAGATAAGTAACGTTACCACTGTTGGTCCATAAATAAATAACCGTTTTCGCAAAATGTGTCTGTTAAACCACGTTTATCCAATAGTCCTGCGCCTAATCTATCGCCTGTCATGTCGGATTTCCGTCCCACTGGACTATGAGAGTGAAAGAAAAGAGGGTGCACTTGTGTCTGCGCATACACTTGTATACTATTGCGTAGTTAGTTAGTCTCCAATAAGAGTGGCTGCCGTAACCGTCATTGGTTAAGAGTCCATTATTATTATTAGTCACTAATTAACTAACAGCTACCTAACAGGATGTCAAACCAGATCAAATCAGTCGAAAATATCTTGTACAGACGTCAATGCATGAGTGTACATTTTTATCAATTGATACTTCAAATAAACATAATGTCGCTCATGCATGCTGTGTGTATATAGGGAATACCCAAATATACACAGGTTGCATGAGCGTACCCAGGGTCATTTTTCGGGAAAGGTTTTCGTAATTTCAGAGGAGAGGGTGTTAGCCTTAACCTTGTTGCAACTTGTGCAGAGTAGGGGGTGGGGGGCTGGGTATACTCATGTCAGAATGTTTATAAACATCACAACACATAACAACAAGGTAGAACTGAGATTTAGCTTTATTTGCGGGCACACTGCAAGAATACCCTTATCTGACGCAACTGGAGTATGAAACAATGTGAGTGTTGGAAAACGCGGGCCTATCTGTGGACCTCACAGTGCCAGGATGTTTAACCTCGCTGATGAATTCTCTAAAAGTATGAGTATTGATTCCAAATTTGTTGTTTTTTTATTGAAAGTTGGTTTTTACTTTTCAGCGGCAGTTACGAATTAGATATAATTTAGGACAACTCACACACCACCATTTCATCACAAACAGAAACTGATAACCAATATATACCTATATATTTCTAAATACGTACATACATATAGAGATAGTTAAATTACACCCAAATGCAGTACACACCAAACTTTATCCTGGGTGGAAAAAAGTGATATTTCCCCTACACATAAAGTGGGGATGTCATTTTTAGGGGTATTTATTCTCGTCAGTGTGTGTGTTTAGGGATCCGTTTATGAAATATTAGGCTAATTTTTGTTAGAGTCAAGTGTCCGACCCTACAGGCTAAGTGGTTGTTTTTGAAAATTTGTAAAAAACGGGGTAGTTATATAATACATATATAAACGGAGTACCTATCCGCGACAAAGTTGACATTCCACAATCAAAGTGGTAAATGCACAAATAATAAATGCTTAAATAACAGTTCTTGTGCACAATGTTTTAGATACATACAAAATTAGCATCATAATTACACAAGAAGCAAATATTACCAGTACGAACTCATTCATTGAGCAAACAAGCGATTCAATGGAACGTATTTGTATATACTGAATCACACTTCGTACAGTTATTTGCAAACGTGCAAGCGTAACGCCTAGACTTAATAATTCAAGTAGGTTTTGGTACCGGCTTCGTCACTTATAAAACCGTTTTCGCGGATTGCTAAAATAGTTCGGGAGTCTCCGTGTCTAAGAAGGTGGAACCTGTTAAACAGAACAGTGACGTGCATACTGGATACGTGTCAGTAAATAAAAAAAAATAATATAAAAATAAAAAAAACCCGCCTGCACAAAAAAGATGGAAACAAGATCAACAAACTTAGTAAAGTGCCTCCGACTGCATGAATTTATATAATTATGTAGGGGATCTTGTTTCCATCTTTTTTGTGCAGGCGGGTTTTTTTATTTTTATATATTTTTTTCTTTTTAGTGGTTATGTGATGTAACCACTAACTTTTATCACAGCTATTGGCAAGTATTGAAAATTGAAAAAAGAATTGTTGCTAACTACCTTTTTTAGTATTACAGTCATAAACATGTTATACCTTTTTGAATTGCTTAAGATAAGCTCTTTAATTTGATATCCATATTGCAGTATTCAAAACAAACTTTTTTTTCACACCTCTTTATTTTGATATCTCACAGCCGCCATGTTTGTTATTTTCGAACGTCACACGTCTATGAACACTTCTTAATTGTGTAAATCCGTTCAGTGGATTGTGAGATATCAGGTAATAAAGAATATTACATACATTCATACAAACATACAAGATACGCGCGAAAAACATAACCCTTCTTTACAGTCGGGTAATAAAAATAGATACAGGCATCCCTGTTGATATATAGGTAGGATAGACAGCAGTGGCAGAGGATCCTTAGTTACTTAGTATTATTGGTACAAATAACCATGTCCAGCAAGATATATTTTTGTATCGGGTTACCTCAGAAAAAAATGAACCCTTCGCTACTGATACTGATACAGATAGGACTTTATTTAATTTTGTGAAAAATTTTAAGGCTATTTTTATGTTATTGATTTCAATTTTTAAGTGTAATTTAATGGTTTAATAAGCGTTATGTACACATATAACCTATATTATAAGAGCCCATAAGAGGTAGACATACCTCGTTTTATAAAAGCTGAAAGTTTCATTTCTTAATATTTTAACGTAAATATATACAATTTGAAATACCTTTGCTACCTCCTGGCTCCCAAAGCCACCCTGATCCAGACTTCTTAGTTTCATATTCTTTTTTACCCGTATTGGGGGCGCGCGCACATAAACTTTCAGCTTTTATAAAAATATGAGGTAAGTCTGGATTTAACTCTAGTGTAATTAGAAATAAATGATAATGTTTCAGTTTCAGAGGTTTTATCCATTCTCGTAGGCTAATATTGTTTAGACAAAATAGTTGTCACTAAGTTACAATTCAGCCATGAGGTATGACTCAGAAATATCTTACGTTAAGTATACACGTGGTATACAAGTTCAAATACTTACTACTTTCTTTACCTACCACCCTTTGTCATTTTGTAAATAAAGTTGCTTTTCCCTTTTTCATTTTAATTTTTGTTTGCCGTTTTTTGATTTGTGATTTATTATTTCAATATTTTTCATTATTATGTCGGTAAGATCGACAAATATTATTCAAATTTCATCAGAATGTAATATAATGTTCTAGTTTTCACTCCTGCCGGCACTCCTAGAGTGCAACCAGTTGTTTTATTTTTGAAGTCGTGTGTGCAAAGTTTTAGTATGATGCAGTGGAATTTGCGTAATCGAAATTATTAGAACTGTTGACGGGCTTTACCATGCTTGAGGTATCCGTTTTCATATGATCGATTACTTACATGTATATGGTTTACGTTCCTACCCTTACGTTCTAAATAGGTATGTATATTTTAAAAAATAAAGAAAGGAAATGTCTTTTACCTGCATTAAAGAAAATTAGTGGCAGGTACTCTCACCAAGTCAAGTGGTAGGCACCGCCGAACCCTTGACTCGACTTGGTGTGAGTAGGTACCTGCCACTAATTTTCTTATAATTATTACAGATTTTTTTTTCTTTGAGCCCACGAGCTATGACTCCTTTACTATGCTATAACTAATCACTATGAGCTGTAAAAATGAATGAAACTGAGCTTAATTGATCGTATTGTTTTCAGTACACACTTCTTACGAGACAGTGTTAATTCAAATTAGAGTCTGTGACACACAACTTAAACGTATGATAAATTGTTGTACGATACGCTACAATCCATCTCTATGGTCAATCTCATTTAGACCTGTTCAGCCGTTCTTTTTAAAATGAGATACAGATTGAAAATCGAACAGCAACAACAACTTTGCTTAACAACAATTTTCCTATAATTTTAATTTTAAATAGACTTGTTCACGTCATTTTAAAACTGAATGTTGGATAAATTTAAGGAATATTAGTACTAAAGTCAATATTAGTGAACATTTTACATGCTTATGAGTTTTATTTAACATTGACCCTCTATTTTCTTAAAAATGTGAATATGCCATGTTTGTTTTTTTTCTAACGTCACTTAATGTGGAACACTTGGGCTGTCAAGACGAATCAGACGACGTCTTGTGACCTTATAAATCCCTTCAGTGGTTTGAAAGATATAAGGTAATAAGGAATATTACATACATACATACAAGATACACGCGAAAAACATAACTCTTCCTTACAGTCGGATAATAAATACAGGTGGAACATCTTTTGCGTATGAATCATCGTAATGACAGAAACCATATGAATCACTATGGTCACGGTGTATAGGTACACGGGAAGTTTATGGTGCATGGAATGTGTGTATTCAGCAATACAGTGGAATGACGCAGCGCAGGTTTCCTACACTTGTGCACAGACCTCCAGGAGACCGGCTCCCTACAATGAGCGAAAACAGGCTCACGCACACTTAGACATGCACGTACACAGATCTCGGTTTTACTCGGCCTTTACTCAGTCGAATTTCAACTGAAGTAGCGCACATTGACGATATACATATATGAGCCTCTATGTGTGCGTGGATTTATTATTGACCTGTCAGCCTTTCTATATTTTGTGACAAGTGTGTCTAAGCCTTGAATTTTTTTTTAAATTTGCTTTGCATTAGTTAGGTTGATAACGGGATTTTGAATCATCTAGATTAATGTGTGATTAGTGAAATTTTCCTTAAGTTTATATGAGGAAAATCTGTAAAGGTCAATAACACAATCATGTTGTTTTTAAACTTATGTAAATAGTTCTTAAGTAAGACGTCCTTGATTTGACCTCAAAATATTTTCTGTTTTATTACACAATTATTGTAAATTGTGGTTTCTATCCCATAATATATTCTTCGGTTTCACCAAAATAAATACAGAGCTATGTATTTTCTTAAAGCCTTTTCACAAGTTTTATTCCTTCCTACGTGAATAAGAACATAAAATTATATCTATTATAGTTACATTTTTAGTCTAATTAAAACTATTAGATAAATCAAAATAATATGCTTATAACATAAAAAAAGCTTATGTTGGTATAGTTTGTAAAGTTCATAAGACAATATTTTTACTTTTATCCTTTATCTATACTAATATTATAAAGCTGAAGAGTTTGTTTGTTTGTTTATTTTCGTTTGAACACTATAATCCCAGAAACTACATGTTCGAATTAAAAAACGATTTTACCGTTGGATAGTCCTTTAATCGAGGAAGGCTGTATGATATAAAACATTAAGCTACGACCAATAGGAGCGGAGCAACAATGAAAAATGTTGCAAAAACTGGGAAAATTTACGCAGAAGAAGTTGCGCGGGTTCATCAATATATGAGTAATAGAGACAACAGTACAGGCAGCAGACAGGTTAGTCGTCCTACTTCACCTGACGAAAAGCCTACCAAATTCTTAGCTAAACTTTTTATATACCACTAAATGAAGAGACGAGCAGGTCGTCAGCCTGATGGCATCGGCCAGCGTGACGCTTACCATCAAGCTCAGAACCAGTGAGACCTAAATCTTTGCTTGGCAAAGACCAGGGGGTCAATTCACGTATTTAAAGCAGTGCAGTTGCCGTTAGGTTTTGATTAAAATGGCGATTTTCGTTTTCTTGTAACTTTGGGATCGATCTCAAATACGCTTGCATCAAGTATGCGTTTTGAGAGCGCAATAACGATAATCTAGTACTTCTAGTACGGTGCGCAAGCGTTTTTAAGATCAATCCCAAAGTTACAAGAATAGAAAAATGACCGTTTTAATCGAAACTTAACTGCCACTGAACTGCAACTGCACTGCTATAAATACGTGAATTGACACGCTGATTTTCACCGCACTGCGCTCCTCATTTGAAACATTAATTTGTAAGTCTTTTGCCCAGTAATTTCACACGCTACAATGCCCTTCAACCGTAACCCAGTGATGTATTAACCTCACTATTTCACGGAAGATTAACAAACACAGTAGTGATATCCCTCAAGATGGCCTTATGGCTTTGACCTACCTACCTTCTAGACTTTCAACAGCCAACCTCTAAAGGGTCTAAATAGCTAATACTAAATTGGAAATACCCGTAAAGAGTAGGCGAACAGAAACCGGAACTGACCTTAGCATAATTCCGTCATGACGGATTAATGCAAAAGGGAACAAAGATCAAATTACTTCTCCTAATTGTGTTCCCTAGAATTAAACAAGATGTCATTCCAGCGTCATCTCCAGACGGCGCTCCTAAATTAATACAGGGTTATGATTCAGTAGTAGTAATTTTGTAGTCACAAATGCCCGTATTTGGGAACTCAATGAGTTAAGTAATCGCTAGTACAATACGTTACTCATCATTTTTTGCATTGCGCGGTCCATTTGGCAATAGTATGAATCACATTTAAGCGGCAGCTACGGTAACCAACCTTGAAATATCGGAACTAGACTACAATGCGATTAGAAATTTGGGAAATACCACGATTTGTTTATTATTGTTCTATAATTTATTTTTGTCTGTGGTTTCCTTTGCATTCCTGTACGACCTTTTTAGCCTAAAATCCTTCACGAAGACTAAAAAAACTCTCTCGCAATTAAACGATTTTAGGAAAATAATCTTAATGTTATAAATTAATGTACTTATGTCATGTACTTATCTTAAAACTTGTATGGTTGGATTGTCTGTTAGTATAAGTTGGATAAAATAAATAAATAAATAACTAAATAAATAAAAATAAAAAATAAATAAGAAAAGTTGTGGATGTTGTTGGATGTTCAATGTGCTCCTCAATCTAAACAGAAAGGCTGAACAGATCTAAATTAAATTCAGCATAGGGATGGATTGTAGCGTCGTCATCATCATCACCCTGTATCGGTTCACTGCTCGACATAGGCCTTTCCTAATTTTCGCCACAACATTCATTCCCCCGCCTTCCGCATCCAGTCCATCCCAGCATCCCAGAAGTGTAGGACCGACCCCGGCCAGATCATCATCACCAGATCCACCATCTGGCCGGAGTCGGTCCTACCCTACGTTTACTAAGATAGATTGTACCGTATTCGCTTATAATTAGTTAGTGGCATATTGCTCATTCTTATCTGTAATAGAGTAGAAGACGCTCTACATGGGCGCCAACTAACAATAAAATAATATTCTTGCGTAAATACTGATCAAAGTTGTTTTGTATAATCAAAAGGTATCTTAGGCATAAATACTCCAAGATTTAGTTTTACAATTGATGAATATTAAAATTAAATTCTAGACCACACAGTGGTACAAAACATTCGGGATGCCTGGCGAACAAAGTAATAGCGTGAAATATTTAAAGAGAATTTTTATTTACCGTGACGTTTCGATCGAATTACATCGATTGTGGTCACGGGTCGATTAAGGGCAGCTTAGCGATGTCTCCATAAGGCGTGGAGTTTTTCAACTACCCTTGCCTGGTCTATTCTATCTGTATAATTATTATATTTAATATTTTATATAATTTTAATATTTTTTAATGTCAGTACTTCTACACATTACACTTACTACGTCTTT
Source organism: Herminia tarsipennalis (assembly GCA_945859575.2). Taxonomy (NCBI): domain Eukaryota; kingdom Metazoa; phylum Arthropoda; class Insecta; order Lepidoptera; family Erebidae; genus Herminia; species Herminia tarsipennalis. The sequence goes on along the minus strand of OX243843.2, from coordinate 7,524,740 downwards.
ACACTAAGGTGCGATGTCTGTACTGCGACGACTGCATTTGTTGATAACACCATGTCCGTTCAACCGTCATCGCCATACGCACTGTCCTGATATAATAGTGGCGATCAGTGGAAAGTATCTGTGGCTTATTCTAAAGATTGTTCCAAGATTGATGTCTGTCTGTGAAGATTGATGTGGTGTGCCTTACCTTCTATGCTCTTGGTAATCTGTGGTATTGCGGTTTTATTGATTTCTCGTATTTCTTATACATAGTCCTAGCCATCTATATCATCAATTGCTACTATGGAGATCTCATGTCTGATCCAATTAAAAATTTCAGTTCATAAAGCATCATCAATCTTTGGACTACATTTGCATAAAAAAATCACTGCAAGAAACTAACTGCCCTAATCTCTAGTTCTGAGGTCTTCCTCATCAGAGTTGTTGTGTTGTACGTATACACACTTAGAAACTATACCTACGTAGGTATAACAATGTATCATACGTGTATGTTGTGCGTCATAGACTCTAATTTAAATTGACACTGTCTCGTAAGAAGCGTGTACTGAAAACAATACGATCAATTATGCTCAGTTTCATTCATTTTTACTGCTCATAGTGATTAGTCATAGCATAGTAAAGGAGTCATAGCACGTGGGCTCAAAGAAAAAAAAGTCTGTAATGATTATAAGAAAATTTGAAGCAGGTACTCTCACCAAGTCTAGTCAAGCGTCCGGGGGCGCCTACCACTTGAATTGGTTGCAGGTCTTTCTTATTGAGTGCGGTTTGTCAATCTATTTCGATTGTTGTATTAAGGACATTTCCTTACTACTTCAATCGTGGTAATTCACAGATCTAGGGTGGGTGGTGGAACCCCTCCCTTATCTATAGTCTACTATTTATGCCATGTGACGCCTGATTCAATCAGTTAATCTGTAGGTAATGATTTAACCGTATCTTCCAAATGTTGTATAGTTGTGTTAAATCTGGTTCAGGTTTATTCAAACCGTCAGATCCCTCCAGATCAAATTAAGAACTGTTACACAATCAGCGTATCTAGTGGCGCTCAGTTTTCAGACATCGCTGTAGACGAAAATAGGCATGCCTGTGGCTGGCAAATTTGTATACCAGCTCCTTTCATGTGCTACTTAATGGTCATGTGTAACACTAACTGACTTGCCTAGCTGATTTTGATTTACTGGCATGCAACAAGCATGCACACTACTTGTCTGTTTTGCTATCTTCGCCCTAACTTGTCACTGTCACCTAAAGGTGAATTATAGTGGTTAAAATACTTCTAAACACGAGTGAAACATAAATAGATATCGTTTTTTGTTGGTGTCATCATTGGTGTAATCGACTGCGGACGCGAAGTCATGAGACCTATGTAGTATAGCTCGGCTCGTATGTACCACATTATAATGCTTAATTTGTAATCGTACTTACACAAACGAGTAAAAGATAAATAGACATCGTTTGATTATTCGGGAGTTACTTCAGTTGTTTTAATTACTCATAAAGGATAAAAAAGTGATAAATTTCATTGGACTTTCAAATGAAATTAGAATATACATTTTATCTTCATATGTGTTGTGCACGATTCACTTGTTTAAAATGTGTTTTTGTCCATTGTGATATTTGGAAAACCCAATGACTACACAGGCCAGTTATTATCATAGTAATGAGTGTGCGAGACGAATCTCTTGCTTTATAAAGTCATCAAATAGTATAGATTCTACTGATGGGTCTAAAAGCTAGAGACTAAAGGAATACATATTTTAACTGCCGTGAGATTTCAACATTTCAGCGGCTATAAAAACTGGTCACAAATCATTTTTATTCAGGCAGTGTTTTATCCTTTCCTTTTGCAAAGATACACCCCCCGAGATGTGGCAGGAAAGAACTAAAGAGGGTAAGCTCACTCTGGGTCCTTATTCACTATCTTTTTTTTCGTTGTCGCGTCAAGCCCGCGCTGTAAAAAACTTGACATAATGGTATACAGAGAGCTGCGCTTAGAAATGCATCGCGCATGCCCTCGAACATCTTTGAGCGAAATCGAAAAAAAACATAATGAATAAGGACCCTGGTCTTGTAAAGTACGCATCAGGCGTTTAGTCGCAATGCTTCATGCTTTATGCACTCGCCTTTCCAATCTTTGAAATATTTGCTTTGAAGACAGTTCCAAAAATATATTTTTCAAAATATACCTAATGCAATAAAATCATTTCCCCAGTCTTCGTCCGTTCTAGGCCACAATGACTTAAAGGCGATGTTTTAATGCACATTACGAGTTTGCAAAGAGAATGGCGTGAGTCACGGGTCATCATTGTTGTAATACATTTGTGAGGACTGCATCCAATAGGTCCGGTATTTTGTAATGAGTTTAAGATTTGGATGCAGTAATGGTCTTCTGAAGCTGTGTCCACAAGTGGCAGGTCTAAGCCATAAGCCGTCTTGTTCGGTACCAGAACAGTGTCAGTTATTCATCTGTGAAATTGTAATGTTAACGCATTACTGTGTTTCGTTTGAAAGGCACTGTAGCAAGTGTAATTACTGGGAATTATAACAAAAGCAAAGCCATTTATTCCACAACCCTTACTTTTACAATTCAAACGTTGATAGTATTTAATAGATTTACTTAATATCTAGTTATTAAAAGTAATTAAAATAAGTCTAGGATATGGACCCCATTTTGCGTATAGGCCTCCCCCAACATTTTTCACCTTTCCATGTCCTTGCTCTGGTCTATCCAATCTTAAATTTTACTTTTATCCTTTATCTATACTAATATTATAAAGCTGAAGAGTTTGTTTGTTTGTTTATTTTCGTTTGAACACTATAATCCCAGAAACTACATGTTCGAATTAAAAAACGATTTTACCGTTGGATAGTCCTTTAATCGAGGAAGGCTGTATGATATAAAACATTAAGCTACGACCAAAAGGAGCGGAGCAACAATGAAAAATGTTGCAAAAACTGGGAAAATTTACGCAGAAGAAGTTGCGCGGGTTCATCAATATATGAGTAATAGAGACAACAGTACAGGCAGCAGACAGGTTAGTCGTCCTACTTCACCTGACGAAAAGCCTACCAAATTCTTAGCTAAACTTTTTATATACCACTAAATGAAGAGACGAGCAGGTCGTCAGCCTGATGGCATCGGCCAGCGTGACGCTTACCATCAAGCTCAGAACCAGTGAGACCTAAATCTTTGCTTGGCAAAGACCAGGGGGTCAATTCACGTATTTAAAGCAGTGCAGTTGCCGTTAGGTTTTGATTAAAATGGCGATTTTCGTTTTCTTGTAACTTTGGGATCGATCTCAAATACGCTTGCATCAAGTATGCGTTTTGAGAGCGCAATAACGATAATCTAGTACTTCTAGTACGGTGCGCAAGCGTTTTTAAGATCAATCCCAAAGTTACAAGAATAGAAAAATGACCGTTTTAATCGAAACTTAACTGCCACTGAACTGCAACTGCACTGCTATAAATACGTGAATTGACACGCTGATTTTCACCGCACTGCGCTCCTCATTTGAAACATTAATTTGTAAGTCTTTTGCCCAGTAATTTCACACGCTACAATGCCCTTCAACCGTAACCCAGTGATGTATTAACCTCACTATTTCACGGAAGATTAACAAACACAGTAGTGATATCCCTCAAGATGGCCTTATGGCTTTGACCTACCTACCTTCTAGACTTTCAACAGCCAACCTCTAAAGGGTCTAAATAGCTAATACTAAATTGGAAATACCCGTAAAGAGTAGGCGAACAGAAACCGGAACTGACCTTAGCATAATTCCGTCATGACGGATTAATGCAAAAGGGAACAAAGATCAAATTACTTCTCCTAATTGTGTTCCCTAGAATTAAACAAGATGTCATTCCAGCGTCATCTCCAGACGGCGCTCCTAAATTAATACAGGGTTATGATTCAGTAGTAGTAATTTTGTAGTCACAAATGCCCGTATTTGGGAACTCAATGAGTTAAGTAATCGCTAGTACAATACGTTACTCATCATTTTTTGCATTGCGCGGTCCATTTGGCAATAGTATGAATCACATTTAAGCGGCAACTACGGTAACCAACCTTGAAATATCGGAACTAGACTACAATGCGATTAGAAATTTGGGAAATACCACGATTTGTTTATTATTGTTCTATAATTTATTTTTGTCTGTGGTTTCCTTTGCATTCCTGTACGACCTTTTTAGCCTAAAATCCTTCACGAAGACTAAAAAAACTCTCTCGCAATTAAACGATTTTAGGAAAATAATCTTAATGTTATAAATTAATGTACTTATGTCATGTACTTATCTTAAAACTTGTATGGTTGGATTGTCTGTTAGTATAAGTTGGATAAAATAAATAAATAAATAACTAAATAAATAAAAATAAAAAATAAATAAGAAAAGTTGTGGATGTTGTTGGATGTTCAATGTGCTCCTCAATCTAAACAGAAAGGCTGAACAGATCTAAATTAAATTCAGCATAGGGATGGATTGTAGCGTCGTCATCATCATCACCCTGTATCGGTTCACTGCTCGACATAGGCCTTTCCTAATTTTCGCCACAACATTCATTCCCCCGCCTTCCGCATCCAGTCCATCCCAGCATCCCAGAAGTGTAGGACCGACCCCGGCCAGATCATCATCACCAGATCCACCATCTGGCCGGAGTCGGTCCTACCCTACGTTTACTAAGATAGATTGTACCGTATTCGCTTATAATTAGTTAGTGGCATATTGCTCATTCTTATCTGTAATAGAGTAGAAGACGCTCTACATGGGCGCCAACTAACAATAAAATAATATTCTTGCGTAAATACTGATCAAAGTTGTTTTGTATAATCAAAAGGTATCTTAGGCATAAATACTCCAAGATTTAGTTTTACAATTGATGAATATTAAAATTAAATTCTAGACCACACAGTGGTACAAAACATTCGGGATGCCTGGCGAACAAAGTAATAGCGTGAAATATTTAAAGAGAATTTTTATTTACCGTGACGTTTCGATCGAATTACATCGATTGTGGTCACGGGTCGATTAAGGGCAGCTTAGCGATGTCTCCATAAGGCGTGGAGTTTTTCAACTACCCTTGCCTGGTCTATTCTATCTGTATAATTATTATATTTAATATTTTATATAATTTTAATATTTTTTAATGTCAGTACTTCTACACATTACACTTACTACGTCTTTACACTAAGGTGCGATGTCTGTACTGCGACGACTGCATTTGTTGATAACACCATGTCCGTTCAACCGTCATCGCCATACGCACTGTCCTGATATAATAGTGGCGATCAGTGGAAAGTATCTGTGGCTTATTCTAAAGATTGTTCCAAGATTGATGTCTGTCTGTGAAGATTGATGTGGTGTGCCTTACCTTCTATGCTCTTGGTAATCTGTGGTATTGCGGTTTTATTGATTTCTCGTATTTCTTATACATAGTCCTAGCCATCTATATCATCAATTGCTACTATGGAGATCTCATGTCTGATCCAATTAAAAATTTCAGTTCATAAAGCATCATCAATCTTTGGACTACATTTGCATAAAAAAATCACTGCAAGAAACTAACTGCCCTAATCTCTAGTTCTGAGGTCTTCCTCATCAGAGTTGTTGTGTTGTACGTATACACACTTAGAAACTATACCTACGTAGGTATAACAATGTATCATACGTGTATGTTGTGCGTCATAGACTCTAATTTAAATTGACACTGTCTCGTAAGAAGCGTGTACTGAAAACAATACGATCAATTATGCTCAGTTTCATTCATTTTTACTGCTCATAGTGATTAGTCATAGCATAGTAAAGGAGTCATAGCACGTGGGCTCAAAGAAAAAAAAGTCTGTAATGATTATAAGAAAATTTGAAGCAGGTACTCTCACCAAGTCTAGTCAAGCGTCCGGGGGCGCCTACCACTTGAATTGGTTGCAGGTCTTTCTTATTGAGTGCGGTTTGTCAATCTATTTCGATTGTTGTATTAAGGACATTTCCTTACTACTTCAATCGTGGTAATTCACAGATCTAGGGTGGGTGGTGGAACCCCTCCCTTATCTATAGTCTACTATTTATGCCATGTGACGCCTGATTCAATCAGTTAATCTGTAGGTAATGATTTAACCGTATCTTCCAAATGTTGTATAGTTGTGTTAAATCTGGTTCAGGTTTATTCAAACCGTCAGATCCCTCCAGATCAAATTAAGAACTGTTACACAATCAGCGTATCTAGTGGCGCTCAGTTTTCAGACATCGCTGTAGACGAAAATAGGCATGCCTGTGGCTGGCAAATTTGTATACCAGCTCCTTTCATGTGCTACTTAATGGTCATGTGTAACACTAACTGGCTTGCCTAGCTGATTTTGATTTACTGGCATGCAACAAGCATGCACACTACTTGTCTGTTTTGCTATCTTCGCCCTAACTTGTCACTGTCACCTAAAGGTGAATTATAGTGGTTAAAATACTTCTAAACACGAGTGAAACATAAATAGATATCGTTTTTTGTTGGTGTCATCATTGGTGTAATCGACTGCGGACGCGAAGTCATGAGACCTATGTAGTATAGCTCGGCTCGTATGTACCACATTATAATGCTTAATTTGTAATCGTACTTACACAAACGAGTAAAAGATAAATAGACATCGTTTGATTATTCGGGAGTTACTTCAGTTGTTTTAATTACTCATAAAGGATAAAAAAGTGATAAATTTCATTGGACTTTCAAATGAAATTAGAATATACATTTTATCTTCATATGTGTTGTGCACGATTCACTTGTTTAAAATGTGTTTTTGTCCATTGTGATATTTGGAAAACCCAATGACTACACAGGCCAGTTATTATCATAGTAATGAGTGTGCGAGACGAATCTCTTGCTTTATAAAGTCATCAAATAGTATAGATTCTACTGATGGGTCTAAAAGCTAGAGACTAAAGGAATACATATTTTAACTGCCGTGAGATTTCAACATTTCAGCGGCTATAAAAACTGGTCACAAATCATTTTTATTCAGGCAGTGTTTTATCCTTTCCTTTTGCAAAGATACACCCCCCGAGATGTGGCAGGAAAGAACTAAAGAGGGTAAGCTCACTCTGGGTCCTTATTCACTATCTTTTTTTTCGTTGTCGCGTCAAGCCCGCGCTGTAAAAAACTTGACATAATGGTATACAGAGAGCTGCGCTTAGAAATGCATCGCGCATGCCCTCGAACATCTTTGAGCGAAATCGAAAAAAAACATAATGAATAAGGACCCTGGTCTTGTAAAGTACGCATCAGGCGTTTAGTCGCAATGCTTCATGCTTTATGCACTCGCCTTTCCAATCTTTGAAATATTTGCTTTGAAGACAGTTCCAAAAATATATTTTTCAAAATATACCTAATGCAATAAAATCATTTCCCCAGTCTTCGTCCGTTCTAGGCCACAATGACTTAAAGGCGATGTTTTAATGCACATTACGAGTTTGCAAAGAGAATGGCGTGAGTCACGGGTCATCATTGTTGTAATACATTTGTGAGGACTGCATCCAATAGGTCCGGTATTTTGTAATGAGTTTAAGATTTGGATGCAGTAATGGTCTTCTGAAGCTGTGTCCACAAGTGGCAGGTCTAAGCCATAAGCCGTCTTGTTCGGTACCAGAACAGTGTCAGTTATTCATCTGTGAAATTGTAATGTTAACGCATTACTGTGTTTCGTTTGAAAGGCACTGTAGCAAGTGTAATTACTGGGAATTATAACAAAAGCAAAGCCATTTATTCCACAACCCTTACTTTTACAATTCAAACGTTGATAGTATTTAATAGATTTACTTAATATCTAGTTATTAAAAGTAATTAAAATAAGTCTAGGATATGGACCCCATTTTGCGTATAGGCCTCCCCCAACATTTTTCACCTTTCCATGTCCTTGCTCTGGTCTATCCAATCTTTTTCCACCGAATGCACGATGTCATCAGTGCGTCGCTGCTTTGGTCTGGCGGTTGTTTTGCCTGATGATAACTTCTATTTGGTTGTTTCACGGAGTTTTCATTTACGAATTAATGTCTCTAATAAGTGACATTCGGACCTTTGCCAAACAAGGATTTAGATGGCACTGTTACTGTTACGGGGTCGCGCGACGCTTACCATCAGGGGCACGACATGCTGGTGTCTTCATTTCATTGTATATTAAAAGAAATGTCCTAAAAGTAGCTATCATCTACGTCTCCAGTCGCACTGTCTAACCTCTTGTTTGAATTTCCTGCATATTATAATAAAGAATTTAGTATGGTGATAGAAGAATGAGTATGACATATATATATTAAGCTCAAGTTCAAGCTATAATTACCGAATTGCAGACTATTCGTATTAGATCTCACAGGCGAGTGCCTGGAGATTTGAGGTAGCTCGTCTGTCAAATTGCATCTGTGCAGCATCAGACTGAAACTCATAGTTATTTTCATTGAAACGATCAATAAAACTCTTAAACAGTAAAGATAGCTCCATATTCAAGGGGTAAGCCGTCACTCATTAGAAAAAGATTTTTTTTTTAAACCCACGACCTCTTGCGTAGCAGTCGGATACACTCCCACCGCGCCACAGAGGCAGTTTAATTCTTCCCAATTTGCATGCTATAGCAAAACATGTTTGTACCCATTTTATTTGTAACACCACCATATATAATTTATGCAATTAAAAATGTTTTATTATTATTTGTTAAACATAAATAATAAATCTAAAAAAATGTTTAAGAGCTCTAATATAAGGTCGGAGCAAAAGTATTTTCGTATTTTTCATACAATGAAAAAAAATATTAAAGAATATTTAAAAATATTTTTATTTATAACATGTACTCTTATGTGCCGTTTTGACCGATGACTTGTTGCCATCTTGTGGGTAGTGCTATAATCCTATCGCAGTGAAAATTTTGAGGCCAGGCCATGCCGCCCTAGAGGCGGTAAGTCCCCTCTTTGAGGAGTGGCTGGAGAGGCGCCATGGCATCCTCACCTACTGCCTGATGCCGGTACTCACCGAACGCGGGTGTTTCGAGAGGTAGGTACCTGCATCGCATTAGGCGGGAGGAAACGCCCGGGTGGCATCATCCGGAGGATACAGTGGACCACACGGTGGAGGTGTGCCCCGCTTGGGCCGAGCAGCGGCTTGTCCTTGTGGCAGCGATCGGCGGTGGCGACCTCTCGCGTCCGGGGCTCATTCGAGTCATGCTGCGGAGTGAGAGAGAATGGGAGGCAGTCGTCTACTTTTACGAGGAGGTGATGCTGCAAAAGGAGACGGCGGAACTCGTGAGAGATAGATGGTCCTCACGCCCCGGCCGCTGCGCGGCACGCCCCGGGCGACGGGTGTCAAGGGACGACATCTGGCCACCCTAGGCGTAGGCGTGTGGACGACGAGCAGTGGGTAGCTTGCCGTCCAGCTTAGGACCAGGCCCGGGTCGACGGCGCGCTAGTGTTCCACGCGCGCCTCAAAGAGGTGTCAGCAAGTGACGGGGCCCCATTGGGCCGGCGCCCACCGGGAGTGCGGGATCGTTTGAAAGAGTTCGACCACGATCTTTTTCGGACATTCTTATCGTAAGTGACCCATTTTTCATCACCCGTTATCAACCGTTTAAGAAATGGGTCGGAATTGTTACGTTGAAACGTAACAATTCCGACCCATTTTTTAAATGGTTAATAACGGGTGATGAAAAATGGGAATGAGGCTCGCTCTGGACCGCCTATCACGGATAAAATCGATGTTGTCACTGATTATAACCATACTAAAATTTCCAGACGAATGAAACGCTTGTACCACGTTTGTGCTACTCGTATTGATACCGCATTAGGTCCGTAAACCGCACACATTTTATTCGCGGCGTTCGTCGCATATTTACCATTTTTGTAATAAAACTTTAAAATGTACCGAATTCTTCGTCACATGCGTTCATTTTGCTTGCTTGAAAAACAATTGAAAATTTATTGCATCTTCAGAATGTCAACATTTAATAATATTAAGACCAGCCAGTTACATTCTGTACAACCCAAGAGGTTTGATTACTAACAATACAATCAAAATACGAAAATATCCCCAAATGTGAAAATCACGCAATTTCAATAATATAACATATCCACAAATCGAATCATAACATACTTTTTAAAATCTGTTAAAAAGAAAGATGCAATTAATAAAAAAACCTATTCCTAGCACAAACACAGTTTAACTATGTTGGACTCAACAATTCATTGTAGAGTACAACGTAGATTTAACTAGTAATGAGCTACCGGCATAGGTAGGTATCTTAAAAAAGAGAGTGGCATGAGTCAGAACCCATCAGCCGTGAGAGTTGTTCTTGATAGGCCTGGTGGTACGGAATTCCTTTGCTTCCGGACTGCTGAAATTAGTCCACTTATTGAATTGTTATATTAGTCACGCATACATAAAAAGTTATTTAAATGTGATTCATTATTGTAATCGTCTTAGAGCTATAATTTTTTGTAATTTTTTTCGGTAATCACCTGAAGGTAGTTTTATCTTCAACTAAGTAACACTTAAATCTTGTACTTGTAGTAAAAATTTTCGTGTAGTATCTTGTAGTAAACCTACAAGATATATCATGAAATTTTTATAATAAGGAAATTTAATAAAGCATATCATCAATTTGTACTCACACTCCAAACACAGATGTGAGAAAGCATTTTTGAACTGTTTTTGAAGTAGTAAAGTTCCGTACCCAAAGGGTAAAACGGGACCCTATTACTAAGACTTCGCTGTCCGCCTGTCACCAGGCAGTTGAAATTTTCACTGTTCTGTTGCCGCTATACAGCAAACGTGATTTTTTTGCTCGATGCTCGATATAAATAACTGCAACAGGTAGACGCTTGAAATATTCACAGAATATTGAGTTATATTAATCATCTTTAAAAACAAATAATTAAATTAAATAAAATTAAAATTTAAGAGACCACACAACAGATATGATTTTTTTGCCATTTTCATAGTTAATGAGTCGGAACCCTTCGTGAGAGAGTCCGACTCGCACTTGGCCGGTTTTTCGGATCTCTGTTCTAGTTTCTAGATAAAATATATCTGTCCAGCACCTGGATCATACTATTCTTAAAGAACCTCCTGTAGCTTAGCATTATCTTTCTTTCCAACCCTTAAATTGTATGGTATTTTACAGCTTTACATAAAGTAGGTCAAACATTTTGCAACAATGTGCATGTTGTAACCTTAAGAGTCAAAACGAGGTTCGCTTGTTCAAGTAACATGTTATGCGTCTTAAGACCACATTTGACATGTAAACGCTAAGGTGAATTTCCACACTGACACAAACTCTTGCCATCTTAGCACTGTGACCCAACGGATAAAAAAAACAATTGCTAATGTATAATGGAACTTTTTGCTGTATTTGGCTACGCCTTCGTTGATTTGGGAATAATCTATGCATTATTTCGGGATAATAGTTGTAGTTTATGTCATGGTCCAGCTTACGAACAAAATGCTTAATAGCTTAATGGTACTGCAAATACAACTTGAACTTAAAATAGTGGAATTGGTATTGCTTCTACCATTGGTATATTTGACAATATTGAGGGTTGTGTCCAAATTCTAGATACCTTTATAACGTACTCTTAAAGAAATCTCAAAGAAATCTACCACCCTCTAAAAAGTGTATTTTTTGAAATGCGCCCTTTTATTAAAGAAGCTCCCTTAAATATTTCAAAAAAATCAATTTTTGGGAAAACGCATTTAAAAAATTGGGTTCAGGAAGATGCAAAAACGAGACAGAGTAGTAAGGAAGAATAATATATCCCTTAAATATGCTCTTTATCTCTTTCTGTGCAAGACGGTTGATATTTCTACTAGAAATATGCCCGTTTGTTCAAAAACTAAAAAATCATTTTTTTTAGATGTGCCTGTTACTGTATTTAAGAATGCATAAGTAAATTGAAATAATTGGTCATTAAACTTACCTCTAAAATAAACCAAGCAAATATCATTAAGTAAGAAAACAATCAATAAAATAAACAGACGCATGTTCAATCATAAAGAGTTCACGTTCTAATATTAGGCCAGATGAGTCAAACTGAACTGCAGGTTGCCTAACTTACTAGAAACTACTGTGTTATGTCTTGAGACATCAATAATAATAGAGTATGTTATCAATAGCAAAAGTATTTTCGTATTTTGAATATATTGTTAGTAATCAAACCTCTCTGGTTGTACTGAATATAACTGGCTGGTTTTAATACCATTAAATGTTGACATTCTGAAGATGCAATAGTTCCAGCCATTTTTCAATTGTTTTTCAAGCAAGCAAAATGAACGCATGTGACGAAGACATTCAGTACATTTTAAAGTTTTAATATAAAAAGGTAAAATGCGACAAACGCTGCGATCAATACGAATAGCAAAAATGTGGTTCAAGCGTTTCAAGTCTGGAAATTTTAGTGTGAAGTATGAGGCTCGCTCTGGACGCTCTGTCTGATAAATACAGTGCCATCTTTGAAAAAATGGAGCAAGATCGACATATTAGTAGTTATGATATTGCTAAAGAACTGAATGTTGATCATAAAACAGTTTTACATCATTTACAAAAGTTTAGGTACAAGAAAAAAAACTTGAGAGGTGTCAAGGGACACCCGGATGGAACGAAGTTCTTATCTTAATTTTTTTTTTTTTTTATAATGTTTGCAACACCACACTGTTCAATGCGAAATAGAAAGACGAAACGAAAATAACTTACAAAAAGACGTTTGTATACCGAAGGCTCGAACCCACAACTACACAATTGTCACCAATACTGTGTACCGAATTTATGCCTCTAGACCAAATCGACAGGTGACTTCTTTGTCAAATTAGATGTTCATATCTTACGCGCACGCCGCATGGCTTGTGTGTGTCAAAAAGTGTCGTTACAACTTTTCGTGAGATTTTTTTCCGTCTAGCCCCCTTTCACAACGCGCGATAAGGAACTTCGTTCCAAAACTTGATATTTGGGTACCACATGATCTTACTGAGAAAAACTTAATGCAACGAGTTTCCATTTGCGATTCTTTGTTGAAATATAACAATTCCGACCCATTTCTTAAACGGTTGATTATGGGTGTTGAAAAATGGATTATTTACGATAAGAATATCCGAAAAAGATCGTGATGGAAGCATGGACAAGCCCCACCGACCGTGGCAAAGCCCGACCTGACTCGGAACAAAGTGATGCTGTGTGTATGGTGGGGTTAGAAAGAAATTGTCCACTACGAGCTTACGCCGCCGGGTAAAACTATCGATTCTGACCTCTACAGCAACTGATGAGGTTAAAAGAAGCCATTGAGAAAAACCGGCCGGAGCTGGTGAACAGGTAAGGCGTGGTGTTCCATCATAACAACGCCAAACCGCACTCATCTAGAGCCACTTAGCAGAAATTGAGAGAACTTAGCTGGGATGTGTTGATACATCCTCCGTATAGCTATGATTTTGCTCCATTAGATTTCCACCTGTTTTTGGTCACGTCGGAACTCTTTAGGAAGCATAAAGTTAGCCTCAAAAGAACACTGGGAAAATTACAGCAATGGGATCATGGCACTACCCACAAAATGGCAACAAGTCATTGATCAAAACGGCACATACATATTATAAATAAATAAAGAATGAAAACTATTTTTATAATTGAGTAATTATATTATATTTACGTCAGTTAGAATTATGACTCTAACTAAGTACCTAGCCTGTTAAATCGTATCATTTTGTCTTTTTTTTATTAATTATCTTTGCCTATGATCTCCTACCAATATCAAATGTGTAAGACTCGTGTTATACTCGTAAATTATATTTTGCAGATAAGTTATCTTTTTGCAAACCTATTGCAAAATGTTTTGCGCTATAGTACAGTAATCCCCTATTTGCTTTCGCGATGTTACTCAATACAAATACGTTTATTTGTTTCAATTCAATATTATGTACTACTATAGGGCCTCCCTCGCTGAGACTGTGTCCATATGTGAGGTTTCCTAACTAACACTACTAGTTGATTTAAATTACTTAATACATTTGCTCGAGCAGAGTACATTGGTGTCTCACACTAGTACTTGACAAACGGCGAATATCTTGCATACCTCAAGAGACATTAACTAAATATATTGCCTCTTTACGTTAAGACGAGTTTAGAATAGAAAGTAGTCTGTCTACGTTATGGGTACATCCCTCCCCGGTTAGGTTTATAATCAGCATCTCGTTTTAACATTACTTAGTTTGCACGATATGTGCTTAATGTTGCCGACTGTGATCTACAAAGTAAGAAATCAATATTTAAACTATGTTTGTGAAGTAATATTGCCGAACAGGTCCCAATGGTAATGTGGCTTTTATAAAAGGTAACCCTGTTACTGATTTCTCTCTGATCAAAATAGGTTACCGATCTACTGGACTACGAGAGTTAGAGGGCAAAAATGGAAGCGAAGGGCGAAAGAGCGAAGAGTAGTAGTTATGCCGTCGATCTTGCGGCTAATATCCCTCTGGTCATGTCAAATGTCGTCCCATTGAGCTATGATAGTGCTTTCACTAAGAGTAGAGAGAGGACTTGTGTCTACCCATTTAATTTTTCACCATCATATCTATGACGCAGTTGACTAGTCTCTAATAATATTGACCGCTGTGACTGTAATGATTAAAAGTAAGACTAAAAAACCAGGCAAGTGCATGTCGGGCCTCGCACAATGTAGGGTTTTATGTTCCCCCCTCCTATTGAATAATGTGGCTTAAGAAGTGGGTTTTCTGTTGTTTTTGTTTCAGACTTTCAACGTTATACCTATTTAACAATATTTTTTAATGGAATTTGTACGAAAATTTTGTTAGTTCTCATTTGAGCAGCAGTTACTCGTGAATTTGTAAAGTCTCCTTAGCTGTGATATTTTTCCTTCTAATTTCACTATATATACTACTACCGTGATTTTTTTCACATACCCGTCATCGACTATTTAGCTGCCAAGGGGGGACACTTGACTCTAAAAAAAGTGTGCACTTTAAAGCTTTATATTTCACAAACGAATTCCTAAATCTGAAAATGATCTTTAAAACATAGAAACGATTTTTATTTACCTATCTAATAATACCTAACACGATGGGGTAGATGAAAAAAAAAACAAATTCTCATTTTACATATAGTGGAGGTACCCTAAAAAAATATGTTTTTCTTGATTTAAATCTTTCACTTTATCGGCATAAGTAACATGTGTATCCATACAAAACTAAAGTCTTCTAACACTAACAGTCTCTGAGCTAATCTGCGGACGGACGAACGGACATAACGAAACTATAAGGGTTCCATTTGCCATTTTGGCTACAGAACCTTATAACGACTCACTGACCCATTTAACGGATCTAAGGTATATAACGAGGTGTCAATACCGTAGGTACTTGAGTGACGTGTTTAGCTCAACAAAGTACAGCGTAGTGGAACGAATAATTAATATCTTGGGAAAACCGAAGGTATCCTTAGCGCTACCGTCTAAAAGACAGACTGCGGAGGATTTATAATCGGATGTGGTGTTGGAAAAATACCATAAATGTAATTTATTGAGGGCATGGGCTTTTTAATGCGTTTTTTGTTTCATTGACGTGATCCTTTTCCTAGAGATGGGTTGCAAGAATACGAGTATCTTCCAGTACAGTTGTTATGTATAAATTAAATGCTATTTACACTGAACATGAATTAAATAGTTCTCAAGCAACTTCATAATTTATAACTTTTAAACTTACGCGTTGCATTATAAATACAATTTGACACGGTAATAAACGCGTTTAATCTAGGTAAAGTATTTATTTACCTTATGCTTGACATTTCGACCGGGTTACACCGACCGTGATCACAAGCTGACCAGTCAGCTTGTGACCACGGTCGGTGTAATTTATTCCCGTGTCAAATTGTAGTTTCTTATTTTTTTGTAAGGATAAATTACATTACGCCTATATTCGTACAGTCAATACTAGAACAATGAGGACTTATCCCTTCTGATCCCAAACTAAGCAAAGCTTGTACTATGGAAACCAGACAACTGATAAACATACTAACACATATCATAGATAAATAACACCCAGACACAGAATAAACCATCGTGCTCATCACACAAAGTTTTATCCGGGGTGGGGATCGAACCCACGACCTCTTGCGTAGCAGTCGGATACACTCCCACCGCGCCACAGAGGCAGTCAGTGCAGATTAGAGGCTTGTCAGTGTCAATAATAATAAGTTTATATTTCGTTCATTAATGGAACTCTTATCGAAGTATTAGCATCGAATTCCTACATAAATTTCCTGAAGACGCACATGCTTTAAAATTGTATAAAAAATGAATGACCCCGACCTTGCAAAAATAAAGAATGAGTCAACATGTAGATGTAATATATTGAAATATAAATAAATACTCGGTCTTGGACACAGTGAGGTGCTGGCGTAATTAAAGTCAATAATTGTTGCTATAGCTCTGCATCATAGACAGGGGTGCTCAATCTTGTTTTACGTTTTACAACTGTCGTAAATTTTAAATAAAATTTTAAGTACTACTACAACTTCTAACATAACAAAATGTCGTTAGTCTCATTCATTTTAATAGCTATCTTTCTTTGCATTAATAGTGAATGAATGAATGAAAAATCAAATATGATTAATGATTTCACTCAACATTAGGTACGCATGAGTAACTACATATGATCTAGTAGGCATTTGTAGTGGTTAATGATTTAATTGCGGTAAAAGCATCGCTAATTTGCGGTTACAGCATAATCATAAAGGGGTTAATTGAGTAAGGTTCTTGATGTAAGTTGAAAGAGTTATTACCGGTTATTTTTTAATAGACGTAAAATAACATAATACCCGAAAACGCAATCTTGTTATTTTTTTCCTTGATCTTACTTGGGAATTTTAAATATAAACTTAAAAGTTAATCAACTTTTAAGTTTATATTTAAAATTCCCAGAAAATTCCTTCATAGATAATAAAATTAGTCATCAAATAACAAAATGACAAAACTTCGTTATTTTTAGACTGCAAAATATTTTTCATTTATTACATTCTAGTTAAATGAAAAGCGTTGCGGATTGACGACACCTGAAGAAAGGCATGCGCCGCACTTCCTGTCATAGTTTTGAGAGCGTTGTCGCACTTGAGATAATATGACTTAAGTCAATATGGAAATCCACAACACTTAGGCCTTTTTGCTTCTTAGGCAGTGCGAGGTCGTGTATCTCTTAAGCGGAACGTGTATGACCTTAGGAGACGAAAAGATAATTGCTTGCAATCACTTGTCTCAAATCCCGTCTGGGTGTGATATGATTGTATCCTGCTGGTCCAAATTATATTTTACAAGGAACTGTTTGTCTCAGGTTTCATTTTATGATCTTCTGTATAATATACATGACACATTAAAAAGATTGATAGTTCCGTTGTGGTATACATAATTCAATGTTTTTACCATTCGAAGTGCTTGTGTTGAGTAAATATCTTAGTGCCTATTGATATTTAACGACTTTTAATTAATTGAAAATGAATCAGAAAGATAGAAATAAATAAAATTTCCGTAATTAATAGAGGTTGAATGAAGCTTATTTTGTACGTTAAATGAGATAGTTGATTATAGATTTTGCCTTATTCTGCGGCGAATAAACCACATTAAAGTTTGTTTAAACATTATTATATATGCATTAACGAGGACCCCTGGGGGATCAGACTAGGAGATCCTGGTGGACGACCTCATTATTATTTACCTTTAGGCACTTGTCCCACCAACGGCGAGAAGCGAGTAGCGATTTATCGTTCAAGAAACGTACAACATATATGTATTTTGTAGATCCCGTCCGTGTAAACAAAATAAATGCAGTATAGAGCGAGTACTCCCCGGCAGTGTAAAAACTCAGAGATCAACTATTAATATCTGTATTTCTTTTGTTTACACGGAATCTACATAAGTATGTACGTATCAATCGCTACTCGCTACTCTTTTTCTCGCCGTTGCGTTGGTCGGACAGGTGCCTTAAGTACAAAAGACTGTAGTTTTGCATTACACCAAAGACTTAAAGCTACACAAGTGTTGCTTATCCTGAAACAATTAGTAATTTTAAGGTAATATATTTTTTTCTGATGTATAGTCTGATTTAAAAAAATATATATTTAAGTATTTTTTTAATTGCCTTGAAAATTATTTCGGTATTATAAAGCCATATATGATTGTCGAATTTATTTCAGAATAATAAATGCATATCATGACTATTATAAGTGTGGCTAAAAAGTTGTTTGAGGAAAGCCGTTTGCGGTTATTGATCGCCAGCTAATAAATCTTAAGCTGCAACATTTCCTACATAACCAGTTACGAAAATGCATAATCCTTTATTTTTACTTTGACGTAATACTGTCAAGAGACGCAGTTTACATAAGGGCTTGCTAAATACACAGATAATGTCAAACAAGGAGTGTTGTACATTGGACATCTTTGTCTTTTCTTTTGTATATGTTTGCACCTACTCGGTCATGGCAGACCTGTGGTTTCACGTAGGTCAAGTGCGATTACAATCTTATGTCTATTTCGCTATTAGTTTATTTGTGACATTAATAGTGTGGGAATTTCAAAGTCGATGAAGTCATAACCTAGGATTGTTAGTAACGAAGGTTTTGGACTAGAATGTCACAGGATTTGAAAGTTCTTAGTATGAAAAATACTATAAAAATTACCATTACGATTTTTTTATCAGGTGTGAAATAGAGCAATAATACTATGCACTGTAGTATGTAAACGAGGGATTGCAGTTTGAAATTTATTGTTTAATAATTAAAAAAAAATTGGCAAGTGCATGTCGGGCCACGCACAATGTAGAGTTCCGTAGTTAATTATGTAAACCTATATAATGCGGTTTAAGAAGTGAGTTTTCTGCTGTTTTTTGCTTCATACTAACTACGTTAAATAAGTATTTCTAAATGGAATTTGTACGAAAATTTTGTTATTTTTTCACTGGGTCTGCTGTTACTCGTAACCTTATAAAGTCTACTTAGCTGTGATAGTTTTCCTTTCATTTCATTATACGATAACCCTGATTTATGAGGAAATTTTAACTTTCACTGACCACATGACATACCGCGTCGTCTTGTACCCCTAGCTGTAAGTACCAGTAATTCGATATCGTCCTCTAATTAGTGTATAATAAGAGTATCTAAATATCTTAATATTTCACAAACGGATCCCTAAATCGTAAAGTCATATTCACATCCCTTACATATTTTTAAAAAACCTATCCAAATACAGCACACATGATGGGGGTAGGCGAGAAAAATAAATGACATCCCCACGTTACAGGTAGGGGAAGTACCCGAAAGAAGAATTTTAAGATTTTATTCAACTTTGTCAGCGTAACTAGTATGTCATGTCAAATTACAGCTTTCTAGTACTAAGGGTCTATCTGCTAACCTGAGGACAACCAGGCAGACCGACAGACCGAAACTATAAGGGTTCCGCTTTGCCGGCTTACTTGTTTTTGGCTACAGAACTCTAAAAAGCGTTGACTGTATTTATGAATTATTTGTAAGTATAATAGTTTGGATTTAGCAATATCAAAAACTACTTATTACTGATACGAAATTTGAACATAATGAAAACAAATAGATATTACGGTTTGAATATGAATAGTATGACTTATTAAAGTATACAAAGGACAACAATATTAAATGGGAATTTAAATTTGAATCATACTTTCTTTTATGCCGAAAACAGGACCTACTTAGATAATTAAACAAGATCAGAACACACAAGAACAAAGGGAAATGCATCAATTAAACAAATACAGGAAGTAAGAACATTCGCTTACAACGTAAGTTAATAAGTTTGGTGATCAAAAAACTGATTGTCACGTGCGAACGGGGTATACATTAACATAACCTTGTTTTTTCGTTCCAGATTCGTGACACATCGTGTGTGAGCCCTGTGGTAAATAATAAATCTTTCTAATAAATAAAACAAGGGAACGTGAGCGAGATAAAGCGCGCATGCGCGTTCGGTGCGCCCTAAACGCCATTGTGACCGGCCGACGCCGGATCGTTAAACGAATGTGAAAATATTTTGTGCCCTTTTAGAGATCAACTGGGCAAGGTGGGAAACCTCTGTTGACTTTTCGTGCGACTACTTAAACTACTAAGCAAAAATTATGAATAATATTATGGTCTAGTCGTGAGTGGGTCTGACTGCTAAACCAGAGGTCGTGGGTTTGAACCCATGCAGGATAAAACTTTGTGTGATGAACACCAAGATTTTCTGCGTCTGGGTGTAGTTTATCTATACCTAGCAGTGCCCCGTGGGTTTGAACCCATGCAGGATAAAACTTTGTGTGACGAACACTAAGATTTTCTGCGTCTGGGTGTAGTTTATCTATACCTAGCAGTGCCCCGCGGTATTACCCGTGTTTTTTAGGCTATGTGTTAATCCAAGGTGTCAGCTAACTCCATACCAAATTTTATTAAAATCGCTCCAGCCGTTCAGACGTGAAGAAGTAACAAACATAGACACTCACACACTCACAAACTTTCGCTTTTATAATATTAGTGCGATATTTTATATTTGAAATATTATATTATACTAGCTGACCCGCATAACTTCGTCTGCGTAAATTTTCTCCGTTTTTGCAACATTTTTCATTGCTGCTCCTATTGGTCGTATCGTGATGTTATAGCCTTCCTCGATAAATGAGCTATCCAACAGTAAAATAGTTTTTCAATCCGGACCAGTGTGAGATTATCGTGTTCAAACTAAAAAACTCTTCAGCTTTATAATATTAGTTTGGATTATCTGTTATCTGGTTGCATAGTACAGGTTCTGCCTAGTTTGAGATCAGATGGATATAATTATGTAAAAAAAATCTTTAGGCCAGGGTGTGGAAGTAGTACTTACTACTGCCAAAAATCACGCATCATCTATGGTTCGATTACCTACTAATTTTTCTATTAAGCTCTTCCTTTTAGACAGAACTTAATTGACAGACAAGGCAGTTATTATATAAAGGAGTAATAAAATTGTTCTAAATATAAAGTCTTTCTGTATTTTCCTAGATTTATTTTTAGGGTTTCGTAGCCAAAATGGCAGAACGGAATTCTTATAATTTCGTCACGTCCGTCTGTCTGTCTGTCCGTCCGGCCGTATGTCACAGGCATTTTACTCAAAAACTACACAATGCTGGATGAAATATGAAGTATAGGTATCTTGTACAAACCGATACTAAGGTTGATAGTTAAATAATAAAAATAAGCATTTCTAGGGGGGACAGGGGCACTCCATACATGTAACAGGAGCAGTTTTTTTTTTATTTTCAGCAAACATCTACGTGTTGCACATCATTCGATATGTCTTTTAAAACATTTTAGGGTTTCTAGGATTTTTTTTTGATTAAGTGAATATTTTCGGAAATCTCTCCGAGAGTTGCAAAAATGTGTCCCATTAACTTTTAAACCATAAGGCTAAAAAATATTAATAATTAATTTCAACTAGAATTAATTTCAACATTATTGGATATACCGTCTTTAAGTTATTGGCGAAAAACTGCACTTAAAAACAAAACGACGTAAGTGCCATGAAGATATACTCTTTTGCTGGTGCACTTTTCCAGATCGTATTTTTTCATATGTAGTGCATTTCTTTATAGGAACAGCTGCGAAATCCTACACTGAGCATGGTCCGACATGCTCTTGCATGGTTTTTTTAATAATCAAATCACTTAGTAGTTAAAAAATAAATAAAATGTTCTATATTAATTTAAATTTCAGGTAATCAAATACGTGTTACGTATCAAAGTATAAAGCGATTAGCTATCTATTTTTCTTTTGTGAAATGATCATATAATTTCACATAAAAATAAATATTTTTTAATAGATACGGAACCCCTTTACTAGGAAGACAAATCTCATTGCTTTAAACATTTTTTAGTGAAAAAAATGTGACCCAACTCGATACACAATGTGGTAGGTCACTCTCAATGAGCTTTGGTTGTTAATGTGTAAATATGTGTTTCACATTTACACGGCTGCGACATCTCGACGACGCGACTACAATAAAAAGGAATGTTTTTCTAGTCGCACGTTTAAATTGTCGCACGAAGAACGTTTGAATTTTCCGCACCCGCATTTCAAAAAGGATTTTCTGCACGTTGTTTTTTTTACATTTAAGCAAACTTAAGCTTTGAGTCATATTTACTGTCCTTTTAAAACACATCTCTATCTGCATATTTACCGTTTTCAATTAGCGGCAATCACTGTCTAAATACAATTTGACGAATATATTTTAAAGTGTCCATTATCACTTTCTGAATCATGTTCGCGGTCATATCTCGATTCTTTCAATTCGAAGCGAGACCTAACACCGGTGGGTTTTTGGAGACAAATTATAGCGTCGTAGTCACAACATATTAAACAAATATGGCGGGAGCCGTTTGACAGTTCGCTTTGTGATCAGTAGCGGGACTTGTTACACAACACAAACAAACATTCATATAAAAATTGTTATTCGATTTTCAACTTTATTATAAAGTGATAGAGGTTAACAGATTTTAGTTGTGAGCAAAAGTTATTTTGTTTGGAAGCTTTTTTATTATTTTTCAGGTTCCATCGCCTTGCTCGTACTAATTTGTTGGAGACCAAGTCACCAATGCAAATATGTCGGGGACTGTGAA
The DNA here is from genome assembly GCA_945859575.2 of Herminia tarsipennalis. Taxonomy (NCBI): domain Eukaryota; kingdom Metazoa; phylum Arthropoda; class Insecta; order Lepidoptera; family Erebidae; genus Herminia; species Herminia tarsipennalis. The sequence continues at coordinate 7,502,080 of OX243843.2, read as the reverse complement.
TACCTTGTGTAAAGATATGAAATTGTTTCCAGTCCCGACTCATGGGAACATGCGTGATCTTGGATGTGTAAGTTTGTGACTTAGGAATATTAAATAAAATATTTGTTTAAACTCATTTTACGAGATCGTTGATGACTGTTCAAATAATGTCGAGGGCGTTTTTTTGTCTGAAGATGTGATTAGGCTTTTGAGTAGCTTTATTACTGCTTACTTTTCAAAGTAACTTTTTTGTGATAGTTTTAGAAACCAACTGACAAAAGGTTACTTCTTATGTCAAAATATAGTTGATCAACTCAAAGATTGATCAACTATATTTTGACATTAAAAGTAAAACTTTTGACATTAGTAGCTATATTTGCAAGCATGTGTAGGTAGGTAGTGGGGAGGTTTAATAAAAAATAAAAATAAATGTAATAATAATTTAATTTCGCAAACATAGAAATTATGTTTGACGCAGTTATAAATAGGTACTATTTGAACTATACAAATAATGATTAAGTTATAAATACACTGGCTCTGTATTTTTTTTACAATAATATAATTAACAGCTCTATTAAAGCTAGACATATTTCATTGGATTTCTGTAACATATAAATAGTTAACAAAGAGTCAAGTAATAATACTAAGGAAAGTAGGAATGTAATGTACAATTAAAATTATTAGTCTCAGCCTCAAGCTAACATGTAATTACATAGAATAGATAGACAACAGCAAAAGTGAAACTCTTCATTCATTGTTAGACGCATTCATAATATCGACTCAATAATTTCATCAACATCCAAGTGTTGGAATGAAGTCTAATGCTACAACCTAAATTAAATAATACGAATAATAAAGAAATTGAAACTAAATGGAGTTAAGCGACAAATAAATAAGACCTTGACTAGGATAAATCGGGAAATTTAGATGTTATTCAGCAGACAATAAATAATAATACATTTTAAATTCGTCACTATTTACAACAAAAAGGAACTAATTCGTTCTAGACCAAAATGGCAATGTAATGGCAAATACAGTTTTTCCTATACATAATTCGCTATTCAACAGCCAAAAGACGCAAATAAATTCTACTAGAAAGAGTTTCTTGGGGCCAACCATACTGAAGAGTACTGCAGCGACGTATAGTCACAAGACGTGGGCACCAAGATTAAGTAGACAGCCAATAGATACACGGGGTTTATAGTTTCTTCTCGAGTCGTTGACTCAATAGCAGTCACCACAACCGATGTATTCAAACTTTGCTTTCCATCTCAGCGAGCTTCCCGAACACTTGTTTAAGGTATTCTAAGTAATTGATGGTGTCTCTGTACAAGAGCAGGCCGAAGCTGGGGTCGTTGGTCTCCGGAATATCTTTGTCCAGAAGTGGCAGGATTTCAAGATTGCGAGCGTGCATTATTTGCTGTAAAAAGAAAAAAACAAACAATTAGTAAATCAAAAAAGTAAAATATACGATTAAAAGTATTTAGACTTTTGGAGGCGGTTTATTGTAATTGTTGATCATTTTAGCAGTGAAAGACTTTAAATCGAAATTTTGAAAAATATAAATTTATACAAAAAATTAAATAGTAAAACTAATGTCAACGTAATAAATATATACTCACATTAAAATAGCAAAGTACTCCTCGCACGTCATTCATAGTTTGATTTATTCTCGATTTCAAGGCGGTATCAGCAGCTACATTGCCGTTTAATCCGTTTGCAGAGAAGTTGTGCAAACCTGCCACGATCGTCTTCAGATCCTTGTACATTGTCGGCAGCTTTTCATTTATATTAATCTGTGAACAAATTGCATTTTTATATTTAGGCTGATGTGATAAATTTATCATCAGAACTAAAAAAAAATCTACCAAATCTGACGTTAAAAATGTATCGCTTAATTACGAAGGTACCAAAAAGGTTGATAAGAACAATCGTAACACGATTATTATCCTAAATTCGATTGCCACTACCACATTGCGAAACCATTGTCTTCTCACGTAAGCGATAGTCGGCCCACAACAATAAGTGCCACCGACGATGTCGATTCTTTGAAATCGATTGAAAAACTCATACGGATGCACGTTTTTGGCATCAGCGAATTCGCCGCCCTTCAATGATGTTTTCGTTTAGGATACGTCAATCTTGTAATGCCCGTGATATCAAAATCGAAATTTTATAATCTGATTATAGGACATTTTGAAATTATTAAAATGTAGCAAGAAAAAAAAGTAAGTAAAATTGATATGTTTTTAGATGCTTACCATTACTGTCTCGATAATATTATCTGGCAATTGTTGATAGATGACTTTCTCTTTAGGTAGAGCCTCTGGATTTATCTTCCTGAGCCAGTCATCTCCCTCCCATTCCGCTAGAAGAGCTTCAAATGTTTTGAAACCGTGTACTTTTGTCTGAAACAAATAAAAATAATAATTTAATAGTGTTTAAGGCAATCAAACGCTTTTGTGAAGTTAAGGATCATAAGGCGTCTCGCAGGGATCTATTGTTACTACTATTTTAGTTTAGGAATAATTAGACATGAATAGTTTTACAGTTTCACATTACTTCACACTTTTCCAGTTGTATATCACGATCTTAACTGTGGTCCAGAATGAATCAACGTTTATAGAGCACCGTTGTATTCTATGAAACATGAAAATAGATCAAGTAGTTAATACAATGCGTTGATTGACTTTCATGGAAAAGGACGATTGGACGGATGATGAGTCCGTGTTGTTTCCTGTTCTGATGGTATAAATACGTTATGAGAGGGGAACCATATCCAGTTCTTGGTTGAAAATACTTCGAAATCCACTACTAAAATCTTCAGCTACGGGTATGTAATTTTTAATATGTATAATAAATTAATTTTATTTCGTATTTTTGGTCAAAGTCCATTCCGTCAGTTGAAGAAATAAAATTTTGGGCGCATTCATAGTTTAATCAATAATATTTATAATTTTTATAATAACCCATGTCTATTTCACTTTTCAAATTTATGGAATTGTTGCCAGGAAAATAAAAAAATATATCAGTAAGTTAAGTTAAAACTCTTCCAGACAAGCATTAGGTACCAAGTCGCAAATTGTTCCAAGAAATGACAAGCGTTTACTGTCCACTTATACAAGGCCCATGAAATAGTTACACTTATTGTAAATAATAGTTCATGTTATTTTGGTATATCCCTCACTTCTAACTGCAATCTATTTATTTAAAGACCCATCTCTTAACAAGATAATCACAAGTAAAGACTACACGATCGCCATTTCGCTAGGGTATTAAGAGTATGAGATTTAACTGATGAATAGTATGTTGCGGTGACAAATTATTCTCAAAACACTTACAGACAGTTTCGGAACTTAATAGCGTCAATTTATTAAATACCAAAGCATGCGATTTTATTGATATCATCGTAAAAAGAAGGTCATATGAAAGATGAGATCGAAACCAGAGGTTTGCCGCCACCGACAACATTTCACGTAACAAAACCGTTTCGACATTAAAATTTGACGCTATGTCCAGAGCTCACGTGACAAACGTGGACTAAACAAAAAGTGTCCTTATACTACACACAGAGAGTTCAAATACCTTTGACAAGTAAGGAACAATCGGTGGACAGGCAGATGTATCGCTACCGCATTTAATGGCCCTTATGTACGAAACATTGTTAGATTAACAATACGACTAATTAAAAGATTTCAAAATTCAATAAAACATCGAACGTGTGCGTGCCACTTATCATTACGATCAGGCAAGTTTGTCCAAATATTAATTTGCCCAATTGAAATTAAGATACCGCCGAAATAAACTCCGCTGATAATACGTGTAATGAAATAAATTTACGATTATTTCTTTGGAAATTAACCAAATCGCGGTGTATGAATGAAATCAAAGCGGAGATATTATCCGCTCCCGAAGTGCCAAGTAATCGAGAGGAAAATTAGAGTTTACGGCGAGATTACTTTAAAAGAGTCTTTTTAATGTAACGGTTTTAAAAATGTAAAGCGTTCCTTTAATAAAATTAGGTCTCGGACGGTGTTAGTTATTTAACAAGAGTGAATCAAAGAATGTCTAAGTAATCAAATCGTACAGAGGATGGAATGTGCTATGTAGTCGTTGGCACACTAAATACACAGGTGTGCGTCCGGTCCATCAAACCATATCCGAAACATACCTACCTAGCTACGACTTTAGTTAGAAACTGAGCTGTATCCACATAATAGGTATTTTAAAGTTATAAAGGGATTCAGTTTTTTATATTAATTTAGTGCATTAGTCTATAAGAAGTGCAAAAATATAGATTATTTAATATCGCCAACTGGTTTATTTACTTTGTAAACTCAATTAGGTACAAATGACATTTCAGCCTTAACGTATGCAGATGTATATCTAGATTTCAAACGTACCTATTATAGTTTGAACGTTAAAAAGGAATAAGTACTAGCGAAAGGAGCGATGGAAGCGCAATGTAACGTCCGTGGGTGGGCGATCAACTAAGAAATTCGACGACTTAGCACCCGAATGCCTAGCTCGAAACATCGGAAGCTTATCAAATAAACATGCACCCACACATGCGCCGGCATTGATATATTTACGGCACACGTACGCACCCAATGCCCGCAGACAGTCTGTCGCCTGTGTGAACAACGCTATCGTACTTATGTACCTACATATTGTATGTATGTGCTATGTAATTCAATGTTTATATTGCGACGCTATTGCAAAGATAAGCGTGTTAGATGCACGCGAGTTAGTAGTCGCGACGTGCGGAGCGGTGTGGCGCGGCCCGATCGCGATCGCGGATCGGGTTACGTCGCGAATCCTCTTCCCATTACTTTATCGTAATTACTATCAAAGCATTACGGATACATTTTTAAGGGAGCCAGTCAAATTCCAGTGTCGAAAATTTGATGCGATAATATGACACCGGTGTAGTCAAAAGCACGAGTGTTATGTTATATATAACACATTCACACGGTGGCTGGTGGCGAGTCACACAGTACCGGTAGAGTTCGTTGAATTTGTTATTGCGTTCTTAGTACAACGCGGCCAGTTATTATTTATACGGAATGGGCTTGACGACAGATGTAGCAGTCTGATTTATTTAGGATAATATTGTCTCTTGTATGTAACTTAGACGTTTATCTTGCTTTAATGGCATGACTAATTTTAACTGAGATCGAAAACTTTGATAGCGACACGAGCTTTTCTTACCAAAATGTTAATAGAACAAAGAGAATAGCGACGACCTTGTCGTCTAGCAACAATGGTGGTTCATCGCCACGTTTTGCGTCTAAATCGCAATAAATATGATACATTAGTAACGAATGACCGACATTAAGGGGAGAGACAGAAAAAAATCGTCGGGCAGGTGTGTCGCGCAATACTAATGCGCAATCAGTATTCGAGGCGTATGCGCACCGTCCTGTACCTCGTTCCGGCTACTGTGAGTCGATAATGTCGTTTTACGAGGAGGCAGCGGACAGGACGTCGCCGTCGTTACGACCATCGAGCCTATTACAATGCCACCATACCTCATACTCGAACATCACACTCGATAACTGGACACATTCGACATAAACGCATCCATTGTTACGCTACCATCGACGGCCGCACTCTCAGTAAATCGATTATATTGACGACGATCACCGAAATGTATACTCAACGAGTTCAATTCCCTTGTCCTCGTTGAATATGTTGGTTGAGAATCGATATATGAATGATTCGAGGCGCGATGTCGACATCGCATTATTGCTCGTTGATCGGCCCACCTTACTTCCGATTCGGAAATATTACCTATTTTCCTAGGATTGAAATGTTAACCCGTCATATGAATCGTAGTATTAACATGCTAAACATTTGTTTGTTATAATTCGTGAATGCTTTACGATTTTTTTAGGTGTAGGTATGTTTAATTGTCTGCGATTTTTATGCGACAATATCACCTTTTGATAAGGTCGGTTAGTGTTGAATTTATAATGACAACTGGTTTAAAATATTACTTCAAAACATTTGTAGGACGCAAAAAACAATAGGTACTCAACGCAAAGTTATGGGGTTATGATAAAATTACTTGAATGTGATTGTTTGTACTTTATTCAACACTAAATCGGCGGTGTATAAATGCAATGCGAAATTATAATTAAAAGGGAGGAAGCGGACGCCCGGACGTAAAGACGCGAGGAGGCGCCCGCGCCGATGCAATCTCACTTCGGCTGCACCAACGCCACACCAACACTCTACGGTGAGAAAAAAGCTCTAAAAACGTGCTCGCCATGAATAATGGCTCAAATTTTGCACGAAACCTCTTGCTTCTTTTTATTTATTTTAAATTAAACTTTTGAACACAAGATTTACAAACGCAATTCTAATAAATTGATACCTTACAGATGCCACCATAGTACAGCTTAATACTTTTAAATTTTTAGAGATATGTCTATACAGTATAGTTTACAGAATCTCAAAAATAAATCAATAATATCTTCGTAGATACAAAGCGTTAAAGGTTTGAGTCGAACGTTAGGCACAAGTTTTATTGGTATTGGTAGAGGCAAGCTCCGTCCGTTCATTTGACGCGACGCGGCGGGCATATAGATGTGTTTGCGAATACTACGACAATTGTCTCGTGCAACATCGATGAATGAAAGCGAAGAAAGGCCTTTGAGCCAGTATCACTCACGCTTTTGTAATATGCACTCAACGAGCGGAACTTACATACTATTGAAGTGCCATTTAGATACCTATTAACACTTCATTTGCTAATTAATACGGTCTTTAGGATATAACACGGCTTTTAGTACTTATTTGTAAGTAAGTTTACCTATATATTCTGGAAATTTAAATAGATTAAATTTTATTTGTAATCTACACCTACCTATACGTTAGTTATACCTATATTGTTGTCGTGAATTTAACGTGTCGTAATTTTTTTTTATTTTCATTGCAATATTGTAGTACCTATTAATAGACGTCATTAGTACTACACCATTAAAATTGATAGGAACAAAGTTCAAAAAAAGTAATGCTCATTTCATAGCCCTGTAAAAGCTTTTCTTTAAGTTACTTCACAAACAATATCGAATGAATACTTACAATATTATCCTTGTATTCACTGGCTTTATTCATAGCGAATTGCGTTGCCTTAACAAGTCTCTCCGCTATTTTCGCTACGTGAGTTGGTGAGAACGATTGAACTGCTTGCTGAAAAGAAAATTGAACATTATTTTGAGCTTATGAATACAAATTTTGTAAGAACAAGATTACGAGACGTATTGAAAAGGCACTATTAAATTCAGTCATCAATTCGTAAAATGTTCGTAATTTATGTAATATAGACTATGTACAAATCATAATTGCGTGGAATTTCTTGAAAAATAACTAAGACTATCTTGATTCATTCAGGTTTGTAAAACAAAAACCCACTGGTTCAAATCTGTTCGCAGGCTTACCTACAAGACTATTTAAAACTTTTATCACTTCTCTGTTTGCGCCAGGAAAAAGAAACCTGAGAATTTATGCTACAGAGGAATCTACAGTTACAGACCAAAGCACTCTAGGAGAATCACAAGTGTCTCTATACAAGAGTAAATATACTTACACTGTCATAATCACATGGGTTCGCCCACAAAACATTCTCCTCATCCGTGGCGCGTCGTTGTCGCTCCATGCTGGCTCGGCTTCTATGTGGCGCCGCCGACGACTTCGGTGACAAACTACCGACCAACAATAGCAAGCAGACCGCCGCACAGACGTTGACGTATCCTGAGAAAAAAACATATACTAATTATAATAACATACTAATATTATAAATCCGGTATTTGCAAGGATGGGTGGATGTTTGTTGCTCTGTCACGCAAAAACGAAAAACGAATAGATTATGATAAAACTTTACGCTTATGTAGTTCTTTACAGATATATAATTTCAATACACTCTCTGACATATGGCACTTGTCCCCCCGCCGGCGATGAGCGAGAAGCGAGTTGCGACTTTATCGCCTAAGGAACGTACAATAGATGTTTAAGGTAGATCCCTTCCGTGTAAACAAAAGAGATGAAGTATAGAGAGACTAATCGCCGGCAGTGTGAACGGTCAACGATCAACTATTAGTAGGTATCTGTATCTCTTTTGTTTACAGGGGATCTACTTGAATATGTACGTTTCATGAGCGATAAAATCGCTACTCGCCACTCGCTTTCTCGCCGTTGGTGGGACAGGTGGCTTACGCGGGCAAAGCCGCGGCGTAAAGCTAGTAATGTATATTTTTGATAAGGTTTACAAATATGCTTCTTAGTTGTGTAGAATAGGACCATAAAGTATTTATAGCCATAACGTTGGCCATTGAAAACCATGTTAAACTATCTAATTAATATTAATTGCTTAGTGCATATGTTAAACAGATAATTATTCAAGACACGGCGCTAGTGAATGAACGTGTGGCCTATACGTAACTTTAAAATTCCTGCAGCAAGTGCATCGCAGTGATTCATAATTTAGTTTTGAATGAAAGCTCTCGTATTTTTTTTACAATGCATCTCATCCAATGAAAACGCTCAAGAGCCTCTTGTTCCGTATGCGGCACGCGCGATGGTATCGATTATGGTAATCGATGAACATCCGATGAATAAATACATCGTGGCCCAGAGGTGGACAGCCTTTGCTAATTGTCCAGTGAACCTGTGTGAATCACTAATGCGGCACTATTTAACGGTGACACGGTAATCGGACGGACATTCGCCAATCGATAATTTAACTAAGTTATCGATTGTTGATTGCACTGTATTACAAAGATGGGTATAATTTTCTATTCGAATGATAAAGTAGGTGTTACTTCATAGTCAACGTACTTTGTCATATTTTATGTAAATGGGGATCTATTTAGAATTTTACACAAAAACAAATATTAATTGCATCAGCAAGCGTCGTCAGTCATCAACTCATCACTAAGCTAGAACATAAGGTGTCATTGTTGACGTAGAACTATTTATTGACTTGACATTCATTTTACTCGTTAAAATTGAATAGCATTAACATCGATAAAGGAAATAATTTGATGTGTGATTGACATATTTTTTTATTCGATTGTAAGGCTAACGCTTCATGGTAAACGTCACCTGTCTCTATATACCCAAAAAACGAACATTAATTTGCAAATAATTTCCGTAATTGGATATTATTATTGTAAATTTTTCAAATGTCATCTACATTTGTATCCGTTTAGGAGCAAAACGTCAAAAGCGCAAAATGACAAACGATCGCAAATTGTCAAAAGAGCAGAATGTCAAAAGCGCACATAGTCAAGAGCGCAGATTGTCAAAAGCGCAGAATGTCAAAAGCGCACATAGTCAAAAGCGCAAAACGTCAAAGGCGCACAATGTCAAAAATCCTACTTAAACGTGCTAATCATTGCATTTGTCTATTTTAGTAACAAACATTGCTGACTTTTCCACTCGGTATCCTCAATGTTATCTCATCCTCAATAATTTTCCTGGTCTTGCATAATTTACTTACACTTAAATATTAATTGTTACATTGTCTGCATAGAATCGAACGCATCCTGGCATTTCATAGCGACTTAAATTATTTGAGGGTAGTTTTATAAAAAATTGACACTTTTCTCACAAACGGTACTGTTATTCTGTCAAATGTGATACGTGTTGACGATAATATTTTGTTGTTGGATAAAACTTTCTATTTTATACTTTGTGTTATGGATGATCAAGAATTTGAGATAGTTATAAATCAGAAAGGTAACTTAGCTCTTCTACGCAACGGTTATAGGTATACAAAAAATGTAACTAACAAGGGTGATACCACTTTATGGAGATGTGTCCGAAGAAGTGTATGTAACGCATCTGTCACTACGGACAATAATAATAGTAAAAAACTACTAAGAGAATCTGTTCATACATGTCAACCGGACCATTTAGAAAATGAAGTGCTAAAAGAGAAACAGATTTTAAAGGAAGCGGTATGTAAAAATCTTGGACCTATTCAAAAAATCGTTGAGAAAAGAAATCATGATAACATCGAGAACGAAGGTCAAGACCTTGGAATTTCTTACAGATCTTACAAAGATTCTTTACGTCGTGCCCGCAAAAAATATTTAGGTACAAATATATTAACCCACAGCAATCCAGAATCTATAACCGTACCTGAAGCTTTAGGAAGACAATTTTTAATACATCAAGATGACGAAATATTGCTGTTTGCTACTAAAGTATCAAGGAGAATTATGAAGAGGCCCGGAAATTATTACGCTGACGGTACCTTCAGAACTACTCCCAGACCTTATTATCAGCTGTTTACAATCCATTACGATATTGGCTCCAGTGAAGACCAAACAAATATTATTCCTGTTGCCTTTGCTTTGTTAATTAACAAAACTCAGGCAGTATATGAAAGATTGTTTTACATCCTTAAAGATAAACTTCGAGTTCAAATGACGACCTTTAAATCCGATTACGAAACAGGCATTCTGAACGCAGCATCCAAAGTTTTTCCTTCAGCACAAATTTCTGGCTGCTATCATCATTACAGTGATGCAGTGTGGAGGATGTCAAAAAAGTTAAAGCTAAATAAAACGAAAGAAGGCAGAAATATAACAAGGAAATGCGCCATAATTCCTCTTATACCTGCCAACCGGATACACGAAACATGGCAACATATATTACACACTGCACCAGACTCACGAGAAATGAGAAAGTTTAGAGTTTATTTTGAAAATACCTGGTACCCTAAACAATCGGCAAGTACAATAAGCGTTGCTAAACAACGGCATAGAACAACTAACGCTCTTGAAGGCTGGCACCACCGCCTTAATAAAAGAATTCCAAAAAAACCTAATTTATATTTATTCATTCATAAACTTCGACGAGAAGCAAAATATTGGGATAGAAATATAACTAATGCACTATTTAAATCAGTTCCAAAAAATAAAAGAAAGCAATGTGATATCGATTTTGACAGAAGATACCGATGTTATTTGAATAAACTGGAGCGACATTTAATTTCAATTCCTATATTTCTAAAAAAAATTATTTTTTTACAACTGACCTTGAAAAAGTAAAACAAATTACATAGTTTTTGTTTTGTTAAAACATTCCATTAAAATAAGAGACATTGTTTAATTATAAATATTGCTGATTATTAAAAGTGAGAACTGAATTACTTAATTTAGGTACATAATTTTATTATTCTGAGCATTTGTTTGTAAAAAAGAATTATTATTCAGAATTAAAAAAATTGCTTTGGTGATTTATATGTTGTTTAAATTAAAAGTAAATATAAGTTTCCAGTTGATCGTTAAAATAAGAGACACTATTTAATTATAAATTTTGCTTTTATTAGAAAATACAACTCGATTTTTAATTACTTAAAGGTTAATTATTCTGAGCATTTGTTTGTAACAAACAATTATTATTCAGAAAGTTGACTATTGCTATGGTGATTTATATGTTGTTTAAATTAAAAGTAAATATATGTTTCCTAAAAATATCAAGTTAGTGTTTAATTTCCTATTGTGGCCAAAAATAAGTACGACATTTAGATTAATAACAATGTCAAGAGTTTAAGTAGGATTTTTGACATTGTGCGCCTTTGACGTTTTGCGCTTTTGACTATGTGCGCTTTTGACATTCTGCGCTTTTGACAATCTGCGCTCTTGACTATGTGCGCTTTTGACATTCTGCTCTTTTGACAATTTGCGATCGTTTGTCATTTTGCGCTTTTGACGTTATGCTCCTAAACGTTTGTATCGAGTTCACGATATGAGTGGGATAATAATATTATTTAATCAATTTAAGAATAGGTGCCTAAGGTTAGATCGTACTTCTCACTTCAACTTCAACGAGTACTTACATTTTAAGAGATGTTTTGCAATGAGTTCGAGAACTTTTACGAAAAGAGTAAGGTGTGAATACATTAAGATACGTGAGGATCGTGCTGGTAGTCGAGTTTTGACAATAAAATTTATTTTGGAAAGAATTAAGTCGGTAGTATTTACATTCTCTAGACGATCTATGTGTTCTTTATAAAATAGGTTCCAGATAATAGTGCCAAATGTAAAATAGATCTGACGCAACTGAAGTAAAGAACTAAGGTAAAACTTTTTTTGAAAGGTTTAGTGACCCTATTAACAAATCCCAAGTTTCTAAAGACTTTTTACCCGACTGCTAGGAAGAGTTATATTTTTCGCACGTATCTTGTATGTTTGGATGTATGTGTGTATGTATGTAATAGTCTTAATTACCCTATATCTTTTAAACCACAAGACGGATTTAAACAATTAAGATGTCGTTAGATTTGTCGTTGCGCGTGCAAAACCGCAAATATTAAATTTTCACATTCGCGGTTTTGCACGGGCAATGATGATAGGTATTAAAAAATAATGTAAGTTGTGTGTGATGTTTTTTTTTTCTATTTCTAGGTAATATTCAAAACATGACATATTTTTCACTAGAGTCACTGGGATGATAAACCAAGGAAAATCTTGGGCATCCAGCCAAAGAAAGTATGATTATAAATTTTGATATTTCAAATATTTCGCAACAGTAATGACACAACTAAAACCATCAACCCATAAAGCGGTACGATTCACGCACATAGAATGTTATTTATTTTTTTAATGTTTTGACTCAAGGCGTGAATCACAGGTAGTATATTATGTCTGATAGTATAGTTAGTGACTAACGTAGAGGTAAAGATCTCACAGTATTTGCGATACACTTTATCGCATTTGAGCTACCATCTGAAACCTCAAGTTAAGCTACCTATTATACACCTTTGTACATAATGTTATCATTCCTTAATTTAATTTCGGTGTCCTAAAACCCTGATTTGTCATTCTACCTTCATTCATTAGTTCATTCAACTATTAAGAACACTATTAAGAAGTAAGATAACTCTATCTTCAAATCCACAACATAATGCGCTAATGTTATAACTCCAAAATGTTTCAAAAGCATTCAAATCTATCAAATACACTCTCACAATTGCTGATACGTGTGTTCGTGTTATTTTTTCCACCATATCGTTAGCGAGTTGTGGCGGTTTCGTTACGAAGGCCGGAGGCAGCGCGGACAAATAAAACAAAATTATAGTTACAGGGCGCAGAGCCGCTTATTATTTAACTAGACCCTGTGAACTGATACCGTTTACCCCCTCATCACTTAAAAAAAAAACCTTGAATGATATACATACAAAGCGCAAAACATAAAGAAACAATTTGCATAAACAAACCCTACTCATTAAACATGCACTCCTAACTAGCAGTGATTTAGTTGTGGTTATATTGCTCTCTAATTGACACAATAATAATGTTGTACCAATTGGGTTACAAAAGGCGACCGCAAAGGTGGAGTCGAGCAATAACGATCTTGTCAAAAGGAAGGTCCGACACACACAACACGCGTTAAACACACGATCATAACATTTTATTAGTGCTTTGGTCAAAAGCAACCGCGAGACCGCGCCGTCAAAAGTTCATGTACAAAAAAAAAAAACAACAGGTCAGCTCGTAAAAGACGTAGAGTCACTGTGAGACAAATATTTTCACTGAGTAACCATGAGGTTGAGTAAAATATGGGCTAATTAAATGTTTGGATCTTGACAATGAAATGTGTTGCTTTATTTACACAAACGCCTTTTTAATTAAACTTATTATGTCATGTTCTAAATAGAAATAAATTTAGATCACTCATTGCATCGCCCTTAAAAACTCTTGTCGGTAGCGTCATGATTTAAAATTAATGGTATTATGTACTTAAGTATAATTAAAACAAATGCATGTTTTTTTTTTACAAAGGGACGGCAAGTAATTGATATCCTCTTTATATCCCCAACCACTTATACGTGGAGATATTTGAGATGAACAATGAGACTCGATCGAATTCCTTAGCCCATTGAAGAACTGACCGGGCGACCATAAAAACTGTAGATACCTACACGTAGGTAATACACAGGTTATAAGGGGGCATAAAAAAGTAGGGACCGCGTCGGAGGTCGGACCGACTACCCGAGAAACAAAGAGTTCGTTTATTTTTTAACAGCTCGCCCGTTCACAAAAGAGGCTTCGCGGCACGAAAAACGACCCAAACGAGACCATCTTGTTAACCTTTTTAAAAAGAAATCGCGCGCCCGCTAACTAGAATTTCGACTCGAAAACCGAGAAAAGTTTGCCGCGGTGTTCGGCGCACCGGACGTCGCAGGCGCCTGCGCAATCATTATGTAAATTCTGATTATTATTGTTATAAATGCTGTAAAAAAATTCGGATGAGAGTCGCGGCCATCATCTTAGCGGCTCGTTACAAAATTCCCGTCAGTATAATTTGACGTGTTATCTTTTTCGAATCTCAACGTTGTTTACACGGAGAGTGGAGCGCGGTCGCGATAGGGTTGAAGCCCTAGATCATTAACGGTAATATTAATATCCGTCCCCGTGACATTACATAGAAAAAGCGTCATGTTTTAGCTATAATAGAGGTTTAATTTGAGTCGGTTCATCATTTTGTTAGTAGCCGGCTAACAACCGATGCGCTCGTAAAATTTGACTGCGCATAATAAGGGCGATTATCGCTCAGAGAGGCGCGTGGCGGCTCGTATCACAAGAGTCGCGGTGATACCAGTCTTCATTACCTGAAAATCACTCTAAATGGTAATAGCGTCGCGAAGAAGATCGTTGATCGGTCCTGTCCGCTTCAAAATTAACGAAAGAACCGCAAATTTTTCTTGATTTAATTTTAATAAGGTAACAACTGAAATTATATATTTTGTAACTGATATGTATCGGCGAAACTTAAATGAGGTATTTTTTTAGTAATTTACTGAGGTGTAGTTTCAGTCTTAAGAGCTTTGTAATAAGGTTGATATTTTTTGTTTAGTTTTCTGTAAAAAGAGTTAATTAGGCGCATCTAAGCTAGGATCGACATCTCTCACTAAATGAGTGACAGCTAAACACTGCAATTATGAGGTTCCCGTCTCACTGAAATAACTGTTTATAATTGACGCGGCTGCCTTACTCCGCGTAAATGAACAACGTTTTATGTGAAAATGTTGCTAATGAGAGAGTGGATCGCAGCCCTAATGACGCGGACATAGTTCATGAAATCGAGCTTAGTGCGTGTACTTTGCTTTAATTATTATGACATAGCTTTCTCGTGGATAACCTACCTAACAATTAAAAAGTCGAGAAGATTCTGTATGACAAAATATATGAGACGATTGTACATCACTACTTGACATGATTCTACTAATTAACTAAACTAGGCAACTAGGTATATTTCCCGAGAACAGCTGAAATAAACGTATCTTCTTACTATAATTGTAAATTTGCAACAA
Source organism: Herminia tarsipennalis (assembly GCA_945859575.2). Lineage (NCBI taxonomy): Eukaryota > Metazoa > Arthropoda > Insecta > Lepidoptera > Erebidae > Herminia > Herminia tarsipennalis. The sequence continues at coordinate 7,486,770 of OX243843.2, read as the reverse complement.
TTATAAATTTAGATTTAGCTAGGTATATTTTATAAACATTAAACTCTAACTAAATTGTATGCACAAAAAGTATGCATAAGTAAAAGTTTTAGACCTAGGCATAGATTAAATTTCCAACTTTAGACATCACTTTAAATAGATTAAAATGCTGAATGAATTCACTTATACATAAGTAATATAATTAATAAAATTTTAATGTAAAAATATTTGTCTTCTTAGTACGTTGTTTCACAGCAATATTATTTAATCTGTGAGATAGCTTGCGGTTAAACTGTAAGACGATTTATTCCGTGTTCCATATTACAGTATCATTAAAGATTGGTTTACTTTTTATTGTTGTAAGTTCTTTCCAGAGCCTGAGGGTTAAAAATTCTTAATATTTTGACTTTTTTTCTAGAATCAACCCTATGAATGCGTTTCCTGGTTTTGTTATGTGAAACAGAAACAGGAGCTGAATTGTCTCACAGATTTAAGCTCAAAACTTGTTTACGCATAAAATTGATTCTACATTTTACCGAAGGGAAACATGATTTTATTAATTTTAAGAAATGAATTTAACGTCATTGCATACTTAGTAACATCTAGGTTTAACTTTTAAATGTCCATCGTCATCAGAATTATTTGCTGGAATACATTTTTTACTACTTGCACGTTTAGATTCAAATAATAAGCTAAATTTATTTTGATAGATTACCATCATTCGTAAACTACGTCATTATGATTAAATCACAGCTATGATGTAATTACTCGAGACGTTTTGCAACTAGGTAGTTGCAGATTTATAAGGACGTAAGCCACAAATATTTTTCTCGGTACAATTTATAGACGCATAATTCCAACAAATACGTATTGTTTCTTCATTATCATAATGCAAACAAACCAGATCCGTACAGGTTTACCCACTTCTCACAAGTGAACTAAGTTTTATTAGAAATCATTAGCATTATATAAATAGAAGAGACGATTTAGCTGTAGCTACTTTTTCTTTCATGTTGTAATTAAGTGACTTATCAATCTGCCACATCTATTAAAATCATTTACATACAAAATAAGAGAAGTTACTGTTCTTCATCTTCATTCTAAAGATTAGGAATTTAATTAGTTACTAATAAAAGGAGGTACATGTTTCATGCTTGTACAAAGTAATATAGACTAGATCTTTTTATTGCACGACACTTAAATCATTTCTTAGCCCTATATAGAGAGCGACCAAGCGATAGTACTAATTACGAAATAGCCCTCCGCACGCCGTTCGGACGTAACTGTCCCACTCTTAAAGGATAGAAACATTTAGTCAGATATGTCATTCCGGTAACAGAACGTTACTTTAATTACAGTTTAAGCCTAGTTAGTTAGCTCTGATCTTCGTGTTTAACATTGTAAAGAGAGACTGAGCCAAGTTTTTACTCGTAATGAAATTGTAATCTCGATTGCGTTGGAACGAGACAGTAGGTACCGACAATGCGACGAGGATGTGAGAATAGGCGAGCGTTTATCCGGAGCGGATACTTAGTTTATAAATAAATAATGCTTGCCAGCACTTAATCAACTTTTGTTATGATAAGGATTGTTTATCGTTAAGGGGCTTTACCTGTTGTTTTAAGTAGTTATGTGAGCTTTATTGTCTAATCAAACTAATAAGCACTGTTTTAGTTGTTCTTTTAAGCAATTTGCATACCTAAAGTATGCACAGTGGGAATCTCCACGTTTGTTTATCAATGTTCTCTTATTTGCTGTGTGTAAAAGTTTACTTGCCAAATAGATTGTGAACGTAAACAAAATTTAAAATCTAGCAAGTTTTTAAAGTTACAATGTTATGGGATTTTAAAATTCAAAGTTTTCCAACTTATAAACTAAACTTAAACTTGAACTGGAACTTTTTGTGCTTAATTTTAATTGATAATGAGACCGTTACCATTTAAAAAATATTGGCTATTGTAATCTGTTATTAAAAATAAAGTTTCACATAACTACAAAAATATTAGGTATATCCTATCACGTAACAATGTTAGTAAATATGTTATTATAATAAAAAAAGTAATGCTTACTACTTCTTGCAGCACTCGATCTGTATGGTCGTTTTTCCACAACACTACTATCACAGACACTACATGGGCTAATTAATCTAGTCCTAGTACATTGTTCACATCCGGACGGCCTGTGTACTGCCTCCGGACAACCGGACCCTGGGCACACCTCTTGCTTGCAACAACTGCTGGTCACTTCCATCTTCAGTCTAACTATAACAGTCCCGGTATTCCAGTATAACGGACACGCTGGTTTGTTACTGTGATCCATAACAATATACGATCGCAACTGGCATACCCCAAAATGCTACTTCGATGTGGCACGCGTCGTGTCGTATGACAGACTAAATCATTTTGTGTGAACGCGCAAAGATAAAGCCTAGTCTTCACTTACGACCACGTGTTATGAGCCAGTGGAGGGGTGACACAACGAATGAACGGTGAGTTTCTCCCATGTAGCAATGCAACGGCCAATCGTGGCCTGGTAGGCGGGACCCGATCCCTCCCAGTTGCAACGATTATATATGCAGAGGGGTCCATTTGGACCGTATCCCAGTAGATAAGGGTTGACTTTTATTGCATTTCCATTTTTATTTACTTAGTGATGATTGTATCAAATACATTTATTACAGGATTTTTTTATTCCCGTTATATTGTTATAAATCAAATTGACCTTTGACATTTTCCGCATTGTGTTCCTAAAGGACGCACGTCTTAGATATTTATTATTGGTATTAATCTTTTTTCTTAGAATGAGCGTAATGATATCTTTCGCTCTATTTTTAATTGAATTGATTTATCAACAATATTCTCTAAATATAAATTGACAAATTAATTATAAGATTAAACTATAAAATGACCCATAGTTCGATATTGAATAAAATAATTTCCTTTTTTACCTTTGATTTGGGAAATACGTGTAGGTAGGTATTAGTCATAACCGGAACTGATTGTTTGCAGCGGATTTGTTATTTAGGAAAAAGAGTAATTTTGAGATAACGTTCCTATTACACTGATGCTGATAACTCCTCTTACGTAACATTGTCAATTAATACTATATTTTATCTTAATGTTATAAATGCTTAAGAGTATTATGTTGACGTTTTTTTCTCATGTATTATAGGAGAAACAGATCAATTTGGTGATGATGTGTGATGCACATCGAGATAATTTAGTGACTCATACATGCTTTGTAGGTATCTATTCTTATACCCGGTGTTGTTAATCTAATTAAAAAAACGTTTCTTGTCTATCAAGACCTATAAGGTTTTTGCAGCTCCAAATATAGGATCTTCATGCTTATTTATTTTGGACAAATTTATTATCTACTTTGGATTCGAAAAACTTTAAACGAATATTTTTTCCTTGTACCTACCTATTTAAGTAGGACCTATTACTGATTTTAGGTCGTGCCCTTTAAATATTTTTAATGCAAGGCAATGTCTTTTAACGATTTCCATAATAATTTAATTGCATAGCGCTATAGAGTTACCTATCGTTATTTAATTAATTCATCATGAATCAAGCGGTTACTATAGGTTAAAGCAAGTAAAGTTTGGGAATTTAATAAAATCAATATTACTCGTATATTGCCTTATTTGGTTATTGATTCATCGATTAGGTACATAGGTGCGTAATTTTGTGCGTCAAAGCAAAATGCGAATACTTTTATTAAATTGAACATTCCAACTTCTAAGTCACACTCTGAAAAAAATGCTAGGTGGGTTCAATTCGGGCAATTGAAATCGGGAACTACCAGGAGGATAAATATCACCGGGAAAACCTACATAATATGTGTCTACCTATCATCATAACAGTATGGTAATCGTTTGGTGGTACCTAATCTGAAAAGTACGTAGCTATTAGCTAAAAAATATTCTAATTTACAAGTAATTTGAGCAAGCCTTTGTACAACCTAATGAGGTATCCGTTAGTGATTACCGATTACACCATTTTTTAATTTATTTTAATTATAATTCTTTTTGTTACTTTTGGTAGCGGTAGTTTAGGGTTAATGATTTCTCGACTTACAAAAGGGGTTAATTGTACCGCTTTTTATTTGGTGATTAACGTTTGCCACTACGATGGATGTTACTAATTACTTTCTTAGTTGACACAATAAGAAGCGATTTTTTATTAATTACGTTTCTTTTCATAAACAAATGGTTTGCGGATACCAACGATTAGCTTATGCATTTATTTTGTAACTTACATTGGACCTTAGTTAATGTACCTATTCAACTTCAAACCTTTTTCGAAGACATAACGCGAACTTATATATATACAAGTACTAGAAACTGTTAACAACAAAATAAAATTTGACTGCCTCTGTGCCGCGGTGGGAGTGTATCCGACTGCTACGCAGGAGGTCGTGGGTTCGATCCCCACCCAGGATAAAACTTTGTGTAATGAGCACGATGGTTTATCCTGTGTCTGGGTGTTATATATCTATATTAAGTATGTATTTAGAAACATATAAGTATGTTTATCAGTTGTCTGGTTTCCATAGTACAAGCTCTGCTTAGTTTGGGATCGGATGACGTTGTGTGAGTTGTACCAAGATATTAAAAGAAAAGATATTAGAAAAAAAATCCCTAGGAATATTACCATAAATGATTCCAGAATGACTATTAAAAAAAAATTTCGACAGGACCGTAGAAAATCCCACTTAAAATAATTAGGTACGTGGCAATCTAGCTACGAGTACATCTAGAAATATTATTCATGTATAAATGCGTATACGTAGCTAGGTAGGTATGCATGTGAATCAAAAACTCACACATTTGATTTCGGTAATGCACCGGACATTACGTCACTGTTCTATGAATGAAGTAAAACACCTGTGCTTCATCAGCTCATAGTTTCCTGTTGATATCTCAATGAAATTTAAAGTAGCTAAGCATAATGATAAGATTGTTTGTCGTCGCGCTGTCTGCCAAGCTTCTTGTAATGTTATCTTTGTATTTCTCGAAATGCAGTTGCAGAATCCGTTGTTGTTGATCAGACATTCTTTTGAAGATATGTAGTTGTGTCTTTTTCGTTGCAAAAAGTAATAATATTATTTGAAATCCCATTGAGCGATAGACAAGTAAGCTTTCGTAGCAGACTTTGCATATGTAGAAAAACACAAAAGGCAAGTTGTCGAGGAAAAAATGTGACATTATCTGAAAGTGTGATTGCAAGTATAATATTTGGACCCGTTATATTTATAAAAGAACAGATTAGCTTAAAATTATGACCACTTTTAGGTACAACTTTGAGATTTTTTTTTTTTTTTAAATAATATTTTGGGACACCTCACACAACGCCATCTGATCCCAAACTAAGCAAAGCTTGTACTATGGCAACCAGACAACTGATAGACATACTTATATATTTCTAAATACATACATATTATAGATAAATAACACCCAGACACAGAATAAACCATCGTGCTCATCACACAAAGTTTTATCCTGGGTGGGGATCGAACCCACAACCTCAGGCTTAGCAGTCAGGGTCACTAACCACTAGACCAACAGGTCAGTCATCAATACTGGGCAACTTTGTGATTGAATAGTTATAGTATAGATTTTAATTATTACCTTATATGAAACAGTGATATCATTAAGGTTGTAGAAGTTTTGCCTCACTTGTTAGGAAATCCCATATTTACGAAATAAAGTGATTTCATTTTACGTATATTCACTAAAATATTTTCTTAGAAATTAGCCGTAATATTTGGTTAAAATGCAACATTTAAAATATGGACAGAAAACAAAATAATTCCGGAAATAACGTCAGTTTTGGAATGCTCTTATATATTGCTCATACTTCCTCACAGTACAATGGGTTTGTCACCATGCATAAAAAAAATCAAAGGAGATTATTACTACGAGATTATTATAAAAGACATAGAAATGAAATTAAAATTAATGAAAGTGCAATAACAGTGAATCTAGTCTCATATTTGCATCTTTTTGGATTATTTTCAAACACACATTCAAGTTCTTTCAGTAAAGTTAGTTCGGTGCTCAGATAGCAAAAACCCTTAGAAAATGCTTGGGCATACAGACCAAGACGATAATGGCTACCAGTTCACCCAAAGAATATGAAGATTTACAGCAAATAGAGGTGGATATTTTAAGCGATCTAGAAGTTTACACCTACATAAATTTAATAAAACTAAAAAAGTTTGTTTGTTTGAACGCTCTCATCTCCAATACTGGGCCGATTTATATGAAATTTGTTACGAAGAAAGATTCATTATTCGATTCACCAGGGTGAAGCCCTAGTCCCCGTATAAATTATCTCACAATATTATGAGCAAACTACAACAAATTGACAGTCATTTAAATCCTTTTAGAAATGTAATTTTATTTTAAAAACCCGTTTATTGAAATGTATAAAACCAATGACGTAACCGCTGATAAAAACCGCAAAACTATTTTATTCTATTTTTGAGTTATAGAAACGTTATTTCTTATCACACCATACCTATGCTTCTCAAGTTTCCTCAAAGTCATAATAATATCTTAATAAAGACAATACAATAACATTGATTCAGTTTATAGACTATACTTTAAAAGTAGTCATCATGAATTGTACGTTTACGGTAAAACGTATTCCTCTGAATCATTTTGCTACGTAGTTGTAGTTCCAATCCTAGGAACTAAAACTACGTAGTGGTTACTGTACACGATACGCGTACAAGAGATCGTCAAATAGTGATGGTTTTATACATCACATATAAATTCTTAGAGATGGCTTTTGTAAAGTGTTTTCTCCCAAACCCTATGAATAGTTTATTGTGAGACAATCGTGACCAAAGAGCATAATTTCTATTAATAAAGGTTAAATCAGCCTTGTATGTGCTCTCTCTCACGTATCTACCTAAGTAGGTGAATACCTACTGTTAGGTACATTTGTACACTTTAATTAATAAATAGTAAGTATTTATGAGCAACTACAAAAAACATTGGAAATGATGAGTCTATTAAAAAAGTTATTCGTGACCATTGAGTAAAATTAAAAAAGTTCGAACTTTATTATTGGAGTCAGTTAAAAAAAAAAGTTTCATTGAAAAGAAGTTACGAATAAAAAAATGTAGTTTTGACTCCTCAAAGGATGTTTATACTTACATTAGGCAACAGGTTGTACCTAAATGTCACAGAGCAACAAGTGGTCACACGGTTGTTTTCTATTTTTTCTTAAATTCTAGAAATCTGGTACAAATGACCACGTCCCTACCTGCCAATGCGTTCCTAAAGCGTCCATTATTTGATTAAAATACTTTTTTTTTACAAAAATCTGGGGATTATATCAATAAAAAAAATGAAATTATTAATTACTTATCGTATATTTTTATTTACACTTGTCAGTTATTGGGTATACTTCCAGATTGGTCCCATTGCCATCAAAGTTAGGATCTGATGATGGAAAAAAAAGATCATTGAGAAATCGAGGGAACTCTTCAAATATCAAAGGCGCACCCGTAGAAATTTAGGTATATTTTGTTGTAAGTTGTGCATTTACTCTAAAGTTACGCGGTACTGATGATAAAGACCTTAGATGCGAAGCGGAACTACTCAATAATAAGTATTTTTACATGATTAAACATGATGAAGTAACAAATTGACTGGCCTGTTGGCCTAGTAGTAACCCTAACTGCTAAGCCCGAAGTCGTGGTTGCGATCGCCATCCAGGATAAAACACAAACAGGTGATGAGTACGATGGTGTATTCTGTGTCTGGGTGAAATTTAGCTATAATTTATGTGTATATTTAGAAATATAGTTTATGTATGTTTATCAGATGTTTGGTTGCCACAGGTTCCGTCAAGTTTGGGATCAGATGGCGTTGTGATAATTACTATACCTACTATTGGGCTATCTGCAGAAGGACTGATTGCCGCTGCAGCAAGTGGAGACCGTGACTTGCTAAACGTAACGTAGGACAACCCTCAGCCAGATGGACTGTCATCCCAAAGAAGGCCGCTGCGATAGACAGAGTTCCGGATAATGTGGCGTAAATTAAGAAATACCAGTCCATCAGTGCACCAATATTGGTTGATGATGATTATGTACCGTTCTTTGTGGCGAGGTCAGGGAGAAGTAAGGTAATTTCCCAGCGTCGGATTTCGACCACACCTGGTTAGTGTATTGATAGGTGTTTAGGTTCTTGTATTGTCAACGACACCACTGGGGTGTAGTTTACATTTTTTTTTGTAGCCACACTACTGGCAACTAGTGATGTGTCTATGTCATGTCGTAATCTTACGAATGATAAATATATTGATATTGATAAATGCAAGTTTTGTATTAGAACTTCGTTACTGTAAACGGCACCCCGTGGTGTCATTGACAATACACGCCTGGGTTAGAATATGTACTCGTATTTGCCGTAGATTCATTATCTGACCTAGTATAAAAACATCTAGTGAAAACCGATTATAACTGTCTCGAGATATACCCGATTTGTTTCTGGTTCGGTAGAGATGACAGTAGAAGCCATGCTGGGATCATAACTTTGTTTACACTTCACATTCGACAATTTTATAAAGGCTGACAAAATTACGCTTGCCCTTATTAAATTACCATTGATATTAACGACCTTTTATTATTATTTGTGCAAATAATTGACCGATAATGAACTATTAACCTGCTATTGAAAAAATACAATGCCCTCAAATCTTTCTATTTCGGCTTTTGTACAAATATTAGCTTCAATAATTACTTTAATGAGGTAATCGTTAACTAATATCCGGCTACCCCACACTATTATCCTGTAGAACATTATAATTAAGACTAGTTCATACTGATGACTCACTGCGAAGGTGTTATACGCACAATAAGTGATATTTGAGTACAAAACATTATAGAATAATACGAAATGTGCTTTTTTGTTCAAGTCAAGGATGGTTGCTACCTGCTGTGACAGGACTTTATGCAAACTTGAATAGGACAGGTCTCACTTGCTGTGGAACAATTGATAATAAAAGCATTATGGCTTGTCACCTTATAACTTAGTCAAAGACGAAAGTATGTACATTTGTGCGTCAGATTGGTTTTAAATCACTGGTGATTATTTGATTAAGATGAATTAGGATCCGTTCGAAAATTAGCGTAATTTTAATATAATTTGATTGAAAAGTTATTACATTTTATTATTTATTTCAGCATGGTATCATATAAATGTGATACAGAATCATGTGGAAACATAGGTAACTCCTCAAAAAACATGGAAACTAGATCCGCTTCGTATATAATATAAAGCAGTCGGAGCTATTAATCAATCTCGATGAACTTAATAAAATGCCTCCGCCTGCATGATATTATATACGTAGGGGATCTTGTTTTCATATTTTTTGAGCAGGCGGGTTTTTAAATTTATATTTACTTTTTGGTGGTTGTAGTATGTGACAACTAACTTTTAACGCAGCTATTGTAAATAGTCCAAGAGGGGAGACGAAAAAAATGCAAGTACTTTATAAAGGCTGATTTTTTTTTTTACGTCACATTAAGGGGTGTAAAGAAATATTGTTTCGTCGGTCAGCTGGATTCCTTAGCGTTTGGCACAGAGGCAGGCAGATTATTTTTTTTTTGAATGACTTTAATTTGCATATGACTTTAATATGAATGCATGATTTGAAATTTAGTATAACCGGAATATTAATAGAATCATATTACCATCAGTCAGTCAGCATAACTTTGTAAGAGATGCCGTCAGTAGCCGATTAAAGTCCTGTAGGTACGCCGAACGCTAAGGAAAGACTGACGAAAGGGTATTTCTTTGCACCACTAATGTGACGTAATATCAAAAAATCAGCCTTTATAAAGTAGGTACTTGCATTTTTTGGCGCTTTCCTCCCGGCCTACAAATATTGAAAATTGAAAAAATAATGGTTGCTAACCAACTTTTTTAGTATTACAGTCATAATCATGTTATACCGTTTTGAAATTGTTACAATGAGCCGTTTAATTTGAAACGCATATTTCAGTACTCTTTTTTTAAACCTCTTTTCTTTATTTTGACATTTTACAGCCGCCATGATTGTTTATCCAAATAACACTTGGGCGGTCAAGACAAATCCAACGACGCCTTAATTGTATAAATACGTTTAGTGGTTTGAAAGATATGTGGTACATACATATACACATACATACGCGTGAAAAAACATAACCCTTCTAAAAAACTTCTGATATAAATCATATAAAAACGCTTTTATATTATTAAGGTTTAAATAATAAACTATATATGTATTCCAATAATAGATATTTAAAATATATATCTCCGCAAAAAAAAAAAAAAGAAAAGCAACGCATTGCAATATTTTAAACGCGTCGCATCTATTGCGGTCCATAAATAAAAACAATAAAAGCCCATTAAAATTTCGCAAATTGTTTAATAGCTTGTAAAATAACCAACTTCTGTTAAAGGACAAAATCTTTGTCTCATAGCCGAATCGTTAAATTTTACCGTTGTAAAACAATTGTAAGACAATAACTGCTACAACTTTCACTACGTTATATATGACGCAATAAATTTGTATTGTATAGATAGACCCATTTAAAAGGTGCCATTTAAAATTTTTGTTTTCATCTTAACGGTAGTAGATTTTGGACTGCTCTGAGGAGGTCCTAAACTTAAAAAAAAACTAGCGTGCGACTGCCTTAAAGTTTCACAATTTTGTCATTGTTTAGTGAACTGGCGGCTTTATAAAGACATGGGCACAATGAATGCAGTTTGAATGCAGCACAATTAAGTTTCAACAAGAGGAGCACCGTGAAATTTAGTTTTGTAACGGTGTGAATAGAGGTATCATTGGATATTTGTGTTTGATAAATAGTGCGTCAACAATACGCCCCTTTTCCGGTTAGGTAGAAGTCGGAAAAAATGTCATGCAAGTTAAGATGTCAGACTTGTTACGATACATGCGGTGATACATGTCATGGTTAAGGTTGAGTGGCGATTTCAAGGATATTTGTTGAACATCGAAAGTTGCAACAAAAAATACTAGGTTGAGTATGCAATAACTATTGGAATAAAAGAAAAACATACTTTTATCTAATTAATACTTTAAATGTTTCAAAGATGAGTATAAAATAAATTCGGATTCGGTAACACATTTTGATTCAAATGATAGGTACCTATCAGGCTGAATTTTGGTGAGCAGCGTCATCTCGCCGAGACTTCAAACTTTATGTCTTCGTCAATTTTATATACTGGTAGCTCAGTGGATAAAAGACAAGATGTCTTAAAAGATTAATGGCTAAAGCATCGGTCTCGCAATCGTGAGGTTGCGGGGCGGTTCGAATCCTACCCATTATAACACCGACGTGAAGCCACTTCTAACACAAGCCATTGAGTTTAGCTAGATGGTTTAACAGGATTGCTAGTGTGGGACCAAAATCCGACATTGCTAGTTGTCTTTTCTAAAAAAAATGCCTAGCTTAGTATTCAGCTCAATTTTTAGAGGAGCTTAGTATTTTGGTCAAAATGGAAAAAAAAACTTGCACAATCTTGTGTAATCAGCAATGATAACACGGCAGGTATTCATAGAATTAAGTAATTGCGGATCAAGGAGGTGCGAATGAGGACGCAAACCTGATTCTTTCAACTTTCTTTCTGACGTTACTTGTTGTAATAGGTGCGTAACTTTATCTGTTACTCAATCATGTGTACCATAAGATTCAATATTATTTTTATAATAGACAGAATAACATATGTTGTTAGCACCATTTTTAATCTGTCATCTCTATAGGAAGTGCTAAATTATCTACTCAATTCGAAAATGAAATGTAGCCTTAAACTTTGGCAAAGATTACAACACCATTAGTTCATTCTTAGAGTCTGATGACATTACCAAGGTGAATGTCAAGTAAAAAAAAAACTACCAAAACAATTTTTTTCTCTTTCCATATAATCCAGTTTTTAAATCCGGTTCTAATAAAAAAATAAAATAAAATATTCTATACTTAGTTGCATGACCTAGTTATATTTAATTACCAAAATATAGTCTACTACACAATCAGTCGCAACGCATGTGAAAATTGAAAAAATCAAGTCAATACTGGGTCACGATGATTCATCGGGATCCGCATTTTAATGAACTATTATCACATAACCAGATATACCTACATCAGTTAAGTTACGCAAGTATCGTCAAAATCGATCGCAGTATCTATCGCTTTATTTCGTATTCATTGTTCGTCTGACTAGCATCTTAGTTCTAAATACTCATACTAAAGGATTAATGAATAACGAAGGTGGCGAATGTTGCGAGTTTGAATGAATGGTAAATTTGCGATGTTTGCTAACAAATATGACGTAGAATTGGAGGCTTGGTACTCATTGCTTATTTTGGAGGTCACGTATACCTTGGTAGCAATATGGTGTTAGTCATCATTTCACTGTAACACAGGATGCTGTCTGGTCTTTCCCTTTTTTGCATCTCTTAAGAATCGTTACGGCCATGGTAGTGATTATGAAGCAATTGGTCTTACGTATACTTAATACACGGAACGCATGTCTACTTATACATCTATTCTACGTCATAGACACGTTGTTATGGTAATAGATTACTAATTGCAGATTCGTAGTTATGTGAAAAAGCAGCCATGATTCAGCAGAGAAGTAACTTTCCTGTTATGTATCTGATTATTTCCTAAATATTTTATGCCAAATCAATTGAGTAGTTACAGTTTTATACATAACTATGTTTTCCTGATTGGATACGGATACCAATAGAATTGCTGTATCAAGTACTATCTAATATATAAAATTCTCGTGTCACAGTTTTCGTTGCCATACTCCTCCGAAACGGCTTGACCGATTTTGATGAAATTTTTTGTGCTTATCCGGTATCTATGAGAATCGGCCAACATCTATTTTACATACCCCTAAGAGTTTGTTTGTTTGTTTGAATGCGATAATCTCAGGAACTACTGGGTTGCACTGAAAAAATATTTTATTGTTGGATAGCCCATTTATCGAGGAAGGCTATAGGTTATAACATCACGCTACGACCAATAGGAGCGGAGCAGCAATGAAAAACATGTAAAAAAAAAAGGGAAAATTTACGCACGAAGTTGCGCGGGTCAGCTAGTGTCACTATAATTATGGTAGGTATTTGCAAGTAAAATGAGCTCTGATAGAGATAACTGTTGCTGACTAGATGAAAACATTTTTTTACAATAATAATAATAATAACAATTCTTTATTCACTTAGGAAGCAAAATACCTACTACATTATTGTTTTTAAACTATCGCGATTTTTATACATATTAGATATATTTCGGGACTTAATCTCGTGGCCACGGTGACCACGATCGGTACAATTCGATCGAAACGTCGGGTAAATAAAAGGTTCGTACCTTTAAATAATTCACGCGATTAAGTTCCGAAATATATCTAATATGTTACTTCGGAAACGTAGGGTAAAGAAACGGTTCGTACCTTTAAATAATTCACACTATTTAGTCCCGAAATATATCTAATACCTACTACACTTGTGAAAGGTCGATTCTACATTTACATGTAGAATCGACCTTTCACAAAGACCTTTTCGCAAACAATAGTTAAAGCCGGAGAAAAGAACAGGCAATAAGAAAACTCGTGGGCACTCTTTTCAAATTGCCAATGTTTACAATGTTACTTTGTTTATAAACTATATATGCAGGTAAGGTGCTGCCACCATTACATTATACACCATATTAGAGGACTGATGCAAAAACAAGAGATCAAAAATATTAAAAGAAGTGTACACGAGATTGGATATATTAACCTCAATGGGCACAACATAGTAGAAGCATCCACTTATAATGTAAAAACTATATTTACTTAAATATTGGCTTAATTACTACTACTTAATATTTTTTTGCAAAAGAAAGAAAAGAATGTCTAATGTAAATGATTCTTAACTAATACCTCAGTAACATTATCAAACGGTGACAATAATATTATAATAAGGCAATAATCACCTTAAAATGTCTAAAAAGTAAGTAGTTTACTAATTACTATTATACCTGTATAAAAACACCCAAAAACATAAGAAAAGGGAGTTGTTAGAGTAAAGAAAAGAATTCTGTCATATATTACTTAGATCTCAAAATTCTATAACAAAGACCGATACTACTTCACTGCAGTCTCTGTTTTGAGATCCCTTTTTCATATAAAAGCAAAACGCTTCTAAGAACATTTTAGAAAAGTCACAAGTAAGTGCTGATCTGATACGAACTGCTCAATATAGGCTTAAAGATCATTAGTTCCTCCACTCCAATGCCATCACTTACGAAGAGTTCTGTGTTCATTTAAATTGCTACTCTGTCGTAAAAAAATAACCTTTTAGGTGGATGTACGTTTCCGATTACGCTAGCAAATCTAAGTAGTTTGATTGGAAAAACATCTCAACTTATAAAGCTCGATATGTGTGTCAGAAGCAAAATCTATATTACAAAAAGAAAGCCAGAGAAAGTAGGAATTGTCACAACAACTATACGCTTGTATGAACTGCAATAATTACTCATCTCGACCAAGAAAATAGAGCAATGAACTCAGGACCAGTTACTTCGCAGAAAATGAATCAATCAAGTTTGGGGCACCTTCTTAGCGGCACGTACTAATATGTGACCTTGAAGTGGGTGTTCGCCTAATGACATAGAAAACTATAGACCTGCCTATGTTGTATGTAGGTGTGAGTCGAAACTAATGCGCAATGATTAGTTGACACGATTTTATTACTCTGCAATAAATCATTTTTACTCGACGCCAGTCAGCCAACTGTCGCCAATAACAATGGCGACTGTCTTTCTTTAGGTTATTTCTGTCTTTAGGTTAATTACACTTTGACAGATTTAGAAGAATATTAGAACTTAAATGCTTAATAGTAATTTTTAATCATAACTTTGAAAGTTTTTTTTTGCTGTTTACTTGATTACCGACTTCAATCGCAAAACAACCTCGAATTATAGAAATGGATTCCAATCTGAGTATTGAAGTCACAGGTGAAAATATTCTTAAAGAATCCATTAAAGGAGAAATCTCACTTGGGGGTAGGCATGTACAACACAAACATAAACGAACCGCTATTAAACAAGATATAACAGCATAATTTCGTTTGATTTGACATGCCGAAACAATTTAATCATTATCTCTGTCGGAAAATTAGTCGGGATGTGTGCAAAGGAGTTCGAGTCGAAAACGAGGCGGCATAAAGTGGTGATTTAAAGGAGGTAGGCGGTGATTATAAGTCTTGTGGGCTAGGGAGAGGTATGGGTAAGGAATTGGCGGTATTCGCCAACGACCGCGGTGGAGCGTCGTTGCGAGCCGGTACCGCCGACCGACTGGGTGGGCACGCCGCGGCGGTTGGCCCCTCTCCACTCTTTTTGCCTTCCATATTCGAATTTTAAATTTCGAACTGTGCGAAAACAATGCCCGTTCGGGAACCTTTGTTCCCGGGATGCACGCGATCGACACAGATAAGAGCCATGGTGTCGATATCACACGCTATTTCTTTAACGTTTTAGAACAGAATCGTTAAATTTAAAAGTTTTACTAACTGTATAAAGCACAGATGATATAATAATTAATTACTAATTGGCAAGAAAACATAAAAAGAAGGGTGTACAATTAAAACATTACTTTGTCGTCGTCAAATTATGTCGTAATTAACCGGACAATTAAAATCGAAGGTCATTACGGTGATAAAAACTGGAGTGGGAAGTGATCCTCTTTTTGCTTTTATTATAGATTAACTATAATGTAGAGAGACTGTTTAATAAACGTAGTTATTTTCCTTTTGCTCTATATTTTTTGAATTTGTAATAAGTTATGATTAAATAAAAATAAATATTACAACCTTAGTCAAAAACCGCACAAGAATCCTTCAAACCATTTTAGACATAATGTGGCCAAGTTGCAGCGCACCCTAGCGTACTAATATCGTAAAATTATGATAAGAAACCCTTTACATAAAACCGCATATAAATCCGTCGAACAGTTCTATAAATAAATGGCAATTTTTTTTTTTTAGTATGTTTTTCTTGCCTAACATGTGAACATGTTGATGCCGATTAAAAAAAATACATATATGTATAAATCGGCAATCTTTTCACGATCAGTGAAATTAAGAAACCCAGGGTATCTTTTATGTTCGTGTTTAATTGACTACTAGCTACAATAAGCGACATCGTTCTCGTGGAATAAAAAATATACATTTTGCGAATTGTACGTAGACCAAGTAACCTATAACTATAGCCATGTATGCCATGTCTAAATCGGCCTATTTGTTCCGTAAATTAAGCGGAATGAAGACAGATCGGGGATAATGAAAATTTTAATAAATTATTAATATAATTGCACGTGTCTTTTAGAGCTGAAATTTTAACTGACAATATCTAAAATTCATTTTTTGTCATCTTTCGGTTCGGTTTTTTTTGAGGTTATTCTGAAAATGTAGTTCAATATTCTCAAGTTCGTTATGGTAAATATGAATACCTATATTGGTTTTTTAGTGCATTCAGAGTAATTTAAACATATATTCTAATACTAGAAAATAAAAGTGTTGTGTCCTCAGTCACATCTGCCGAACCGATGAATACATTTCATTTGAAATTATGAGGGAAACCTAAAAACCGTAATTCCTCTTTTCATTTTCATTTTAGCCGAAAGCCATCCACTGCTAAATATAGGCCTACCCCAAAACAACGACCGATTCTGCGCCACCCGCATCCAGTGGTTTCTGGCGACTTTCTTCAGGTTATCGGTTCATCTCGAGAGAGGCCTACATACGCTTGTCTTCCAGTTCGTAGTCGCCACTCGAAAACGCGTCTGTTAGTTTTACTCTATGTCATTTAAGATGGACGTGCTGTGTGAAAATACACATCGGCTGTCGTCTTGTCAACATGTGTGGTGTCATTATTATAACGGTATCCGTACAGGAAAATACCCGGGAGAGAGAAGTAAATTGTCATGTTAAGGCTGTCCCTCACCGCGAGCATTTGCCTTCAATGTAACATACTGATTTGATGTCGAGCATTACGATACAATACTGCCTCCCGATAGACAAGCATTCGCCTGTAATGTAAAATTTATGATTCGGCAGGTATTGTAACGAAATGCTCGAAAGCATTTCGTTACAATACTGCCTACTTGTGTATTATTTTAAAACTAAAAGACTTTACAAACATAGAAGTCACGGACACAAAGTACACCCAGACTCGGAACAACAATTTGTGTATCACTCAAAGTGGTGCCCTGTGTGGGAATCGAACCCACCCAATCAAACTCTTGCGTAGCAGTCGGACTCACACTCCCACCGCGCCACAGAGGCAGCCAAAAATGTTACAAATTGTATCAAAATATATATTGTATTGTATCATTTCTTTTGGCGAACTGTAATACTCGAATCTGTAACATTGCAGGTTGCACAAGAATGCTCGGTTCTCCTCTTTCACTGATGTAATGCTCGGAACTGTAACGGTACATTACAGGCGAATGTTCGCGGTGAGGGACAACCCTTATGAATTAATTTAAAATAGGCACATTTCTCCCAACACAATCTAGAGGAGATTGTGTTGGGAGAAATGAAGTGACGTACGGTTATTGATTGTGGTTTAAAGAACCAATATTGAAAGGTCAAAACCAAGTTTCTAAGGTAAAGTTTTGCTAAATGAATCAGTTAATGTAAACACTGATAAATTAAACTAGAGATGCAAAAAGCCCTTGAAACAAAAATGTAATCTAATCAGTGTCATCATTGCAAATATCAACTGGGAAACTCAAGTGATAAAATTGAACCAGATGCGTTGATAGAAGAAAATACAGTTGATGAAGAAATGAAAGAGTGGAGAAGTGAGAAACATGACGAAAAGTCATTGCCGAATCTTATGCCGGTGGACGAAACCATGACATTTAGTACACTGACTACAGATTATAAGACAATATATGAAGAGTATGATGTGAAGGTATTCATGCATTTTGTTTGTGTGTGTTCCTGGTTCTAACAACTAACCTCCCAACGCATGCTAATATGTACTATCATTCTATGGTGTTATTTATCTATAACTAGCGGACGCCTCGCGGTTTCAACCGCGTAGCTCCCGTTCCCGTAGGAATACAGGGATAAAAAATAGCCTATGTCACCCGAGGTTAGTGTAGCTTCACAACGATGAAAGAATTTTTCAAATCCGTCCAGTAGTTTCGGAGCCTATTCAATACAAACAAACAATCAAATCTTTCCTCTTTATAATATTAGTATAGAGTATAGATAGTATAGATATGTATGTATTTAGAAATATATAAGTATGTACATCAGTTTCTGGTTTTACAAGCTCTGCTTAGTTTGGGATCAGATAGCGTTGTGCGAGTTGTCCCAAGATATTGTTAAAAAAAAATACACATTTTATAATATTTATTAACATTTCAAAGTATCAGCTATCATATTATCATTTTTGAATAAATGTTCGAGTATATATTCCCGTTACCGGGATACAGATCTCTTACATGAACCTCGAGAGCATAGAACGAAAGTTTACTATATACTTCGTTTTACAGGGCATACAGGGATCGCTCATCATCCTCATCATACTTCTGCTCTTATCTCAACTTATTTAGGGTCAGGAATCGGTCAGCGCAATGTGTCTTGTCCTTCCATACTTTCTTGTCAGACATCATCTTAGTGCTCCTTTTTTGTGTTTAGGGTTAAAATGCAGATTTTTTAAATTAAGTATATCATTAGTGGTTTACTAACAATGTGCTAATCTCATCATTATGCTTCTGGTACTAAATAAGTTTTTTATAGCATGGCTAGTACAGCAGAAATCGAGCTACATCTACTGTTATACTTCAAATTGAAAATGGAAGAAGAATTTAAGTTAGATAATTACCATATTACCAAAATATATTTCCAGGGTTTTGCGTTAACTCCAAATAAACAGTTTTTTTTAAAAGATAACCAGCAATGTGTCCCGCATTACTAGCAATGTTTGTTCATGTCGGTAATATAATGGGTAGGATTTGTACCCGCAACTTTGAGATTGCGAGTAATGGTTAAGGCATCGCCTTAACCATAACGCTGCCGCAGCTTAAACTATTATTAATTGACCTAGGTCAGTTTTTTAATATTAATGTAGAGAAAAGAAAAGAAGATATGTTAATAGAATAAAATATGAAAAGCTTCCTACTGTCTCCTTGACTCATCATAGACCATTAGACAAGTACCTACTACTGCATGGTTAGGTATAATGAGATATGAAAACACAAAGGCAAATAGATCAGAGGAAGAACCATAAGATGAGTTACAGTATGTTACATTTTACTACAATCAATTGTCAATTTAGTAAGTGGAAGCTCGCAAGCGTTAAAGCTCAATTTAATAGTACCTGGATTACCGAGCTTTGCTTGGATTTTTTAAACGACGTTTCCTAATAATGAAACCTAGCTAGATCGATTTATCGCCCCCGAAACCCCCTGCATACTAAATTTCATGAAAATCGCTAGGGCCGTTGCCGAGATTCAGATTATATATATAGGTATTATATACAAGAATTGCTCGTTTAAAGGTATCGTATCTGAAACAGGCGAATATATCCACCAGTAATAGTAGACATCTAAAATCATTTTTTGGAAATTTGGGTTTACTATTATGTATTGATATTGTATCAATACAAAATTGCATTTTTGAAAGATAGAAATATTTGAATTCCAGACCCATGAATCGAACCCGAGACTTTCGTATGCCAAACCGGGGCCGGAATTAAACCACCTATCTGGACTATGTTACAAGACCTCAATTTTTCTATCCTTAGGTATTGTTTCTGAAAATATTATAATTCCTAACCAAGAGTATTCAAGATTATTCACGAGCTGTAGGTAGCTTATTTATTTTCACTCACGCCCATTATTACTAAGTTGTAATATTTTATAATAATAATATTGATGAATTACCTGAAAAATCTCTATACAAACTTCTTTTAACCTTCGCTGGAACCATTCGTTCAACATGATGACAACACTAGTATTCCCTTCCCGCCGCACCTTACTAAAGATCCGATGTCTACTATTTCCGATGACAATTTATAACACATGATATTTAACCATGACCTCACACAAATAAATAATTTCTTCAAAAATAGATTGACGAAAAATACTAAAAAATCAAATTCGAAATTTCACATTTACATAAAGTGATGTGAACGCATTTAAAGTCAGCGTGATATGTCAAAATATAAGTTTGGTAATCCATAGACAATCTAGATGGCTGCTCATCAATCAAAATTAAAAATAAATGTGTTCTAAAAAAGGTTGGACTGGTTTGAATTACGAATGAGGTTCGGTATGAATGATGCACTGAAATTTCAATATTTGCATGGAGTATTTAAAACAAACATAAAAATTAAATAAATAAAATTCCGTTTGTAAGTAAATAATTTGATATGTAGATATATGTCAAATAAATATTTCATTTATGTATAGATTACCTTTATGATATCTTCAGGTTTATTATTATTAATTTGAAGCATTTTTGGGATGTTTAAGTTAATACGAGTATATTTTGCCAAATAATATCTAATGATATTATCACCGAGTGTTAATTCACCCGGTAATTTAAAATATATTTAGCTGCTTCATGTGTTAGTGAATTGAATACAACATTGGTAAATAACATATTTATAACATTATATTGCGTTGATTTATACCAACGCAATATTATGTTAAAGATATGTTATTTTATTTTGTTCTATAAAACACATAAATATTTTATAGAACAAACAAAATAAAATAACATATCTTCTTACAATACATAAATATACAATACATTACTTTTATATTAAATTTAAACAAGTTCCTTAGGATTCTAAGCTCGTCTGTATAGTATGTATTTAACCTTATTATAACTTATGACCTGTTACGTTTTGTTTACGAGTAAGGCGGATTGTGTTACAATTTAAAATAATTTTGCAAAATCATGGTAATAATAGGTACTTCTCAAACGGAACCCAAATCTTTACCAATACGAAGTTCGGATTTAAGTATACACAAAATAAATTAAAAAAGAATATTACAAAAACTTACCTTTAGATTACTCCGCGTTAGAAGCTTCACCGCTCAACCTGCAACAAAAACAAAAATATTAAAAAAATACTTATGACTACAAAAGACAGTGCCGCATTTAAAAATCTACAGTCAATTTTATATTTAGAATAATTTTTTGCGTCCTAAACTAATGATTAGTCTGCATTTGACGATAATTTAGTATTTAGGTCCGATGTTTAGGCCTCAGGGCTGCAAGCAATGGTTTTCGTGACCTAGATCTTTTTGAACAAATCACCAAAATAAATTAAGCTCTGGCCAAATTAGAGGCGTTATATAAATTTCTGGATATTAGTCCGTATGAGTAAGAGGAATAAGATCCCTTATTGATCAACAATAATCAACGCTACAGCTTTGTTAATATTGGTCAGTAATATCAAAATTACAACCTGTCATATTGCAGACACGATCATGAGGAACAACAGAAGGTCATAGCAAATAATTGTTACTACGTTGCCATGGAAGAAACAGTAAAAATAATTATATTTAAATTATCTTTAACATAAAAACATACTGAACGTTTGTAAAGTAATCGAATTTCTGAAAACAGGTTAGTTTAACTTGCATTGAATTAAATATACATAGTATAGAATCTTAGCCTTAGATATATCTAAGGCTAAGATTCATAATATGATTTATATGCCTCGTCAAGTTTTTAAAGTTTGAGCTAGGCCTACTCAGACTTCAGATTTCAGGCCGAAAGTTTTTATTGTGTTTCTAACTCCGAGTCTTCATATTCGGTACAAAAATAAAAGACACAGTTTTTTTAGTCATACCGTAGATAGTTTTTTTTTTATTATCTTTACTTTATTTAGAAGTAGTCGGGTCTAACATGACCATGTAAGCTTCATTATAACCATATAAAGGATTGAGAGTGTTTAACAATCGATTGCACCAATCATATTTCAAAGTTTTGACTGCGCAAAAACTACACGGGTCCGATGATTTATGTGAAAATATTCTATGCTGGCTGACCAGCGCAACTTCGTCTGCGTGAATTTTCCTCGTTTTTGCAACATTTTTCATTGCTGTTACGCTCTTATTGGTCGTAGCGTGATGTTATATGCCTTTAACCTTCCTCGATAAATGGATCTGAGAATGCGATCTGAGTACCGTCGATCACCTGATTCCTCGCCTCCATCAAATCATTTAATGGAACTGATAGTCTAGTACCAGGTGAATTCCTCAATATCAACGGCCTTGTATCACAAAACGCAACATTTTGTAAACAGAAATGAACAGTTTGGATTATGCTACAAATATACTATGCATACAAACTAATACACTAAAAGTTGGTGCCTAAAATTTAAAACTACATTTCCTGGCACCAACTTCAAAATGTTTAATTATTTTTTGTTGTTGTGCCCTTATTATTTTTTGCTTTTTAGTTACTTTATATTTATTTTGGAAGTCGGTTTTTTTTTAAGTTTTTAAATATCTCTTTTTAATTAATTTTTATTTATGTTATTTATTTTTATTTTTAGTTATGTGTACTTTGTAAGTGTTATTGGTATTTTTGTGTTTTGTTTTTATATTGGGTTGGTATATAAGTGTGAGGCTTGTCAATAGCAATATCGTTAATAATATATTGTTTATACGAATATGTTATTAATCTGTAAGCCTTCTTTAAAATTAAATAAATTAATGAATTAATTGATACGACGACGCGGCTTAAATTTATATTAGATAGATTGATAACATTGTGTCAACGCAACATTATAGATTATATGATCTACCAAGCTATTCCACATGACTCCGTTGCTTGTGTTTTATGGTTCATCTTAGAAATTAAGAGAAACTTGGTGCAATATTTCTCTCACTTATTAATTAAGAGAAACTTAGTGCAATATTTCTCTCACTTATTATTTAAGAGAAACTTAGTGCAATATTTCGTAGTTGAAGAGCCTAGACAACATTTTATCTGAAGATAGTTTCTAAACTTGATTTAAAATATTTGACAGATTTACTTTGGATTACAGGGTACTTTTGTATCTATATCTGTCTATCTCTTTACGGATCAAGACATCGTAGAAAGAGATATATTTCAATAAGACTCAATTTTGATTAAATCTTCATGATTTTAGTTAGTTCGATGGTATTTATTTTACCTAACTGTGGAGAATTCAAAAGGCAGGCGATTTTAGCAATCTATGTAAGTACGTAATGTTTGTATTACTCTGCGCCTAAATCACTCATCCAATTTCAATGAATGAGGTGTCAATCGATTCGTTATAGCGGTCTAGGTGGCATAAGTTATATTTTGTGTACTATGACAGTCACATGACGTATGTTGAGTACGTATGTAAGAGTGTTTTTGTATCATTTTTTACTTTAAATTAGATGTTTAATTTTTTCCAACTTCAAGGGACAATGGACCTGAGCTAACTAGATATGGTTTTAATTTTAACTCAATACCTTATGCGTTCCCGAAATAAAGGTTCTTGACAGACGGTCGGACGGACAACAAAGGGATCTTGTAAGGGTTCCGTCAATTTTGTTAGGCGGTCAGGCGACCAAAGGATTAATGTGATAAAAAAATTGACCCTCGTGTGGTCAATTTTTTTATCACATTAGGGCTTTGCTCGTCTAGGGACCGCGTATGATATGGCGGTAGCTACCCCCCTGTCCAGCGGCCATCGGTCCTTCAACAGATTGGCCAGCCCATTGCCACTTTATCGTGTTTACTACCTTAACCTGTGAACTATGTCGATAACTTTGGTTCTTTATCGAATGACCTCATTGCAAATTTTATCCTTTAATAAATTTCCAAGTATAGCTCGCTCAATAGCCCGCTGCGTAACTTTAAATTTCAGAACTAGCCCAAACTTAAGTGTTTACATCTCGATACCGTAAGTCATGAGTGACATATCTCTCTTAAAGTTTCTATGTTTATTTATTTACTAGCTGTGCCCCGCGGTGTTACCGTTTATTAGCCTATGTGTTAATCCAGGATGTCAGCTAACTCCATACCAAATTTATTTAAATCGTTTCAGCCGATTAGACGTGAGGTGATCTGGCAGAGAACCAAAGTTATCGACATAGCCCACCGGATTAGCAAGTTGAAGTGGCAGTGGGCTGGCCATATTAGCCGAAGAACCGACAACCGTTGGGGTAAACGAGTTCTTGAGTGGAGACCGCGGCTTGGCAAACGTAGTGTAGGACGCCCTCAAGCCAGGTGGAGTGATGACATACGCAAAACGGCTGGCAGGAGCTGGATGCGAGAAGCCGAAGATAGAACAAAGTGGCGTGCAATTGGAGAGGCCTATGTCCAGCAGTGGACTGCGATAGGCTGATGATGATGATGATGATTAGACGTGAAGAAGTAACAAACATACACACTCACATACTCACAAACTTTCACCTTTATAATATTAGTGTGACTAGCTGTGCCCCGCGGTGTTACCCGCGGTCTATTAGCCTATATGTTAATCCTGGATGTCAGCTAACTCCACACCAAATTTTATTAAAATCGCTCCAGCCGTTTAGACGTGAAGAAGTAACAAACATACACACTCACATACTCACAAACTTTCGCCTTTATAATAATAATATTAGTGTGATTTGTTATTTATTAAGTTTATTTGTTATATCATTAGGTACACGACATGAATGAATGCAAATAAGCGTCATAATTTAATCAGGCAGAGTTCCTTTAAAATATTTGAGTTAGTATGAATGCAAATAATACGCGAGAATGTGTCATTTGTTTTTGTTTCGTTTGCCAGATGTGTGAAAATTCATGACATTGCATGGTACGGTATTATCGTATTCATCGTCATCGTCAACGTATTGCTCGTGTGCTATCCTCTGAAACTGAAGTAAATAAACAAACTATCACGTCAATAACATGTTTACTTTAATGAGATAATAGTCTCAAAAACATTAATTATTTGGCGCCAGATAGTGTAAGGTACGCCCACTGCAGTTGTGATTGTTAGTTTGTTGATATGAAAGTTCGTTCCAAATTAAAAATGTGATGTTGGGAGTAGGTATAAGGTACAAAATCTTTTTTATAAAATTAAGGGTGTAAACAGGACCCTATTACTAAGACTCCACTGTCCACTCGTCTGTCACCAGGCTGTATCTCATAAATCGTAATAGTTAGAGAGTTGAAATTTTCATAGAAGATGTATTTCTGTTGCCGCTATAACAAGAAATACTAAAAATAGAACAAAAAATATT
Organism: Herminia tarsipennalis; assembly: GCA_945859575.2. Lineage (NCBI taxonomy): Eukaryota > Metazoa > Arthropoda > Insecta > Lepidoptera > Erebidae > Herminia > Herminia tarsipennalis. The sequence goes on along the minus strand of OX243843.2, from coordinate 7,461,491 downwards.
TTACGTTATTTTTTTGCCGCTTTTAGAACGCTGCATGTAACCGGCTCGCACTTAGCCTATATGTTTTTGTTTTATTTAGCAGTTTTCATTAATGCGAGCGCTGTATCTTTTAAAAAACTAGAGATCGCCTAGTGGTCTATTTAGACCATAGTTCAACTTTATTTAACTTTAGATACAACTTTATTAGTTGTATAAATACGTCTTGTACATATCTTTTCTTTTTGTTTTATTAAACACTAGGTGACCCGCGTAACTTCGTCTGCGTCAATTTTCCCCGTTTTTGCAACATTTTTCATTGTTGCTCCGCTCCTATTGGTCGTAGCGTGATGTTATATAGCCTCTTTCCTTTTTCCTCGATAAATGGGCTATCCAACAGTAAAATATTTTTTAAATTCATACCTGTAGTTTCTGAGATTATCGCGTTCGAACATACAAACAAACTCTTCAACTTTATAATCTATATCTATACTTATATTATAAAGAGGAAAGATTTGATTGTTTGTTACCGCGAGTCGTCCGCTAGTATTAGTAAATAACAAATTAAAAATTGTAAAATAATTATCACACTAATATTATAAAGGCGAAAGTTTGTGAGTATGTGAGTGTGTATGTTTGTTACTTCTTCACGTCTAAACGGCTGGAGCGATTTTAATAAAATTTGGTATGGAGTTAGCTGACACCCTGGATTAACACATAGGCTAATAAACCGCGGGTAACACCGCGGGGCACAGCTAGTTATATAATAAATATACAATGCCATTGGTAGTATCTATAGCGTCTTGGTCATTTAAATCTACACTGCTGTCTTGAGTAGTGTCTAATATGCATAACAACAAGTGACTATAAAAACAAAGGCACGAACAATCGATCATTACACATACATTTTGTCGTCTCGACAATCAGCTCTCAAGCGCGTCACGAACTAGTATGAACCAGGATTTCCGACGACTTTAGCTCCATAAGTAAACAGAGCACAGCGTGCTCTATGCGTAAAGCCGATTTTTTAGGCCCATCATTGTTCTTATTCAATTAATGAATTAATCAACAAAAAGTGAGTCCAGTGGCAAGAACCTGCTTACGGATCTTGTCTGGGGAGTCAGTCTGCACACCCATTTTGCCGTTGTCGCTTCCTATTCCGGCTATTGTTGAGCGTCCTGTCACCAACAGGCATGCGTTCACGCACACGATGACATGCGCTGGAAATTAATGTAGAAATTCACGCGCACATGCTCATTATCAAACAGTCTATAGCTCACAGATGTACAGTCGAGTGTAAAACGTCACGCGTACTTACACAATGTATACTGTGTGCGTACAGTCACCAACGCAGGCGCAAATCATGAATGAACTTGGTTTATGAATGGACCTTGAGTGAGGTTGTTTATCGATATCGAGCAATGAACTTCGTAATAAGAATAGCTCAGCGATTTTGTTATGGAGTAAATTGTTCTAGTTTATAGGATGTATTGCAAACAATAAATTTAATATTTCTTAGGTAGTTTTATAGTTCAAACGTACGTTTTTGTGGTCTAATATTATGGTCTAATTACTAGTACTTAATGTTTTGTTGTTTCATATAGAGTTTGAAAATTTCGATAAAACACACTGAAGTTAACCAGTTTATAATTTTTGGATAGTTAAAAAAATTATACACTTATTGAAAACTGTTATTTCCTTATGTTACCTACACGAATGACTATTTTTATAAAAATCCTAAAAATATATAACTCATGCAGACGTCACTAAACTTCCTAATAGGTAATAAAAAAATAGTAAAAATAGTCACTACTGACTCACAAAATGCATAAACAATCTATTTTTAAGCGTGCGTTAAACCATGTTCGGTTTTTCTTCACACTGCAAATATTTACTATGTATGTAGGTTAGTTCATAGCTACGTAACACTATCATAGTAAAGTACACTATGACTAACACATTCGCTATTGATTTTGACAAGTGGATCACATAAGATTAAATAAGGAACGTCATTACATAAATAAATTAAAGATATCCGTTCTTAGGCGTCAAGGGTGTCGACTGCTACACAAGAGGGACACCACTTTGTGTGATCCACAAATTGTTGTACCGTGTCTGGGTGCACTTTGTATCGGTGACTTGAATGTTTGTAAAGTCCCCGCGACACAGGGCTTGTACCCTACTGCGGGAGTCGTCTTAAAAGAAAAAGACTATTTGGTCTTTTTTTTTCAAGACCACTCTTATAAGCGTTAAGAACCTTTTCAAACCCTTTAGTAGCACCTAATAAATGATAGAATTATTTTTTAAACGTGAGTTAACATTCGGTACTACTAAGGTGAGTATGTCGTACTGAAACCGACTAAAATATCATACGATTTGCCGTCATATTAGTCCATGGGCAAAGATAAGGGTGTCCCTTTTGAAATAGTTTCATTCACTTCCGATGGACTTTGGTTTCTTTGGTGTTTCACTTGCGAATCGCCTTTCAAGCCCGAGACGCGATTTGACGACACGTTCTTTCGTTTAATCGACAAGTTATGAATATTACCTATTGGACTTTTTAAGTCAAAGTGGCATATTTTTCATAAATCTTTATTGCTTCACAAATAAAATAGTTAAACAAAACGAAATTCAAAAATCCTTTTCATAATATATGCAGCTTTAAATTCCATACATATAAATTGATATAAATCTATATGACCGAGGCGCCAATGCTAATAAAAAATGTATGCTATACTCTGCTCGGTATCTCTCTTGCATTTATAACGATATATCGATACTCGCATCTATGGAATAATACGACACTAAATAAGGCTGCGTACGCATGAAGATCGGATATGACGCAAGTAAGTTCCGCGAGGGATCCGGGTACTTTCGCTGTTTGCAAACGCTTTACCAAAAAACACCAAAACTACAGAAGAAAAGCTTCATTAGTTCGCTTGAGCAACAAACACATAGACATGAACACGGCATGGATCACTTTGTTACGGAAGCTACCAAGAAACTGTGTGCGTTGAACCATAAATCGAACGATAACCGTTAGCAACGTTAGGTCAGCATTGTCTTTTGAAATTACATTTGACAACTCATTCGTCAACTCAACTCAATAGTGATATCACTATTCAAAACACTGTAGTGCCTTTGACGGGAAAGTACACTGACCTCATAGTACTAGTTCGCTGTACAAACATGACGTATAGACCAGGACTGCGCCATAAACTTACAAAATTGACCACTCTCTAGAAAGTGACAACGCTACTTTGTGTAAAATACTATTCAAAGAGACAGTCCGCACGAGTTTTTTTTCTCTTTCACGCTTTACAGTCAATATTTACTTTTTAATTGAAAAGGATGGCGCGGTTCAGGTCTATACGTCAATGGTAACAAGGTTAACAACAACGGCCATTTGTCTTATCATAAATGTCAAAAATGTTCTTATGACGGTCATTGGATTCGGCATTTGAAATTGCTATCACTTTGTACGGGGTAGCCAGTTCAGCGTACTAATACTAGGTATAGAGGTCAGTGGCAAAGCAGCAATTGTGAAAAGTGATGAGATTGGTTTATTTGTGTCACGTAAGCCTCACCCCGTACCCTGCAAATAGTGTCACGTAGCATTTAGCCTCACCCCGTACCCCGCAAAATTGTGTCACGTAGCATAAAACCTCACCCCGTACGCTGTAAAAATCCCCGTACCCTGTAAAATAGTGTCACGTGGCATTTAGCCTCACTCGGTACCCTGTAAAAATCCCCGTACCCTTCAAAAGTTGTGCCACGTAGCATAAAACCTCACCCCGTACCCTGTAAAATTGTGTCACGTAACATAAAACCTCACCCCGTACCCTGCAAAATTGTATCACGTAGCATTTAGCGTCACCCCGTACCCTGCAAAATTGTGTCACGTAGCATAAAACCTCACACCGTACCCTGTAAAAATTGTGTCACGTAACATAAAACCTCACCCCGTACCCTGTAAAATTATGTCACGTAACATAAAACCTCACCCCGTACCCTGCAAAATTGTATCACGTAGCATTTAGCCTCACCCCGTACCCTGCAAAATTGTGTCACGTAGCATAAAACCTCACCCCGTACCCTGTAAAAATTGGCTTAAAAGGTTTCCACATTCTATTTTAGTTACAGATTACCACATATCTTTGATTCTGAAATAAGAAATCATAGATGGAAATTACCCATATAATTGTCATTATCAGTAAAGTAATATTTGCTAGGATATTGTGAACGACCGGTAATATTTCCTATAAGCCATCTATCTATCTTTAAAGGTGTTTATATAGAGTTTTCTTTCTGCACTCTCATAGTTTTTGGCGTTACGTACCTACTCATGTACAACAGTTATTTTAGTTATGTCCTTATTTAGTATTGTAAACAGAGCAATGTCTGGCGCACATGTGCTTAAACACACACCTTGGATTTATGACGTCTTTTCAACATTTTGGTGATATCACAATGTTCACAATGTGATTCTTACAACTATGTTGTTTAAGATAGTGAAACCCCCTGAATCACCACCATAAAATATGGTCACGTTGGTGAATCAGGACGTATTGGTCAGAAATACCCAAATCAAATTTACGGGCGATTTTTATTAAGTCACCATTTCTGCAATGCATTGATTACCTAGTAATGCAGCGAAATATTTGCGACAAAATTCTCATATGCAAATTGTCGATACATGAGTCATTTTTTAAAGAATAGAGTTTCGTCTAATACTAATACAACCTGTGAATACGTATTACCTACTTTAGGAGCTAAAACTCAGTCTAGGGTTTCGGAGTCATTACCGTATGACAACATCCGATTTGAATAATTGCACCAGCAAAAGAGCGTATGTTCATGGCACTTACGCCCTTTTGTTGAGAAATGCAATTTTTCGGCAATAACTCAATGATATATATCCGATCAAGTCCGAAATTTGATTCTAGTTTTAGTTTCAAATATTTTTAAATTCTTTTGATCACATGGTACAAAAAACGCAGAGCGATTATTTCCAAAAATATTCATTTAATCAAAAAAGTTTATTAAAATCCTTAAAATGTTTCTAAAAGACCTATCAAAGATACTGAGCTATATGATACCATACCGAGCTATACGTTAAACGTGTGCTCAAAAAAAAACAGCTTCTGTTACATATATAGAGTACCCCCCCTAAAAGTATTTATTTTTATTAATTAGCTATCAAACTAAATCAAACGAAATTTGGTGAAAATGTGTCTTGTAGTAGCCGCTACGGCTACACCTTTTATCCAAATTTCATAATTATTCATTCTGTAGTCTTTGAGTAAATTGCCCGTGACATACAGACGGATAGACATCAGACAGAAAGACGAACGGACATGGCGAAGCTATAACGGTTCCGTTTTTGCCATTTTGACTACGGAACCCTAAAAATAGCCACTAATCGCATCCCGATTTTTTTTTTCAAATTATTTTTATATCAAACTTCATCTAAATCAGTTGAGCGGTATAAGCGTGGAAACGTGTCAGACAGACAGACAGACAGATAGAGTTACTTTCCTATTTATAGTATTAGTTTGGATTAAACTTTTTTGTTGGTTTGGCCATTTAGTCGTGAAAATATCACAGCATTTAACGACTAAATGGCATTATATGGCATAACGGATATCAATAAAATTTGGCAAGAAGTTTAAAGGTATCCTGGGGCGAACATTCTTTTTATTTACCCGACAGAACTCTATAAACATGGTATGTTTTGTTTATTCTTTAAAATTTTGATTAGGAAAATAGGTTCTTCATAAGAATTTATCGCAACATTCTTTATAATTAGATTTCAGGCTAAACATTTCTATTAAGATATATTGAAGTTCATTAGGATTTATAGAAAAATTCTCAATTCAAGGAAAATTTTCTCTACAAATAAAGTTCTGCTTACTGTATAAAAATACCTTTAATAAATACGTTTCAACATCAATTTCATAAGCGGACATTTCACGAGTGTTAGTTATCCTCATGATGATATTAATGATTGTTGTGTTTTTATAACGGTTCATCTGATCCAAAGTAACCCAAAATATTTTTTTTTAAATATTTTATTGTATCACTTTTTCGGCGTAAGTAATATGTACATCCGTGCAAAATTACAATTTTCTAGTACTAACAGTCTCTGGGCTAAGCTGCGGATGGACTGACGGACATGCTGAAACTATAAGGGTTCCGTTTTGGCCATTCTTGCTACGGAACCCTAAAAAGTCGTTAAATAAGGAAAGCTTGATTTCATTATCATGAGTAAAAAAGAGAAAAATGAAAAAATCTTCTGCTGGTGCAATTAGTCAAATTGGATTTTTCATACGGCATGGTCCGACATGTTCTTGCTCCGTTTTTTCTCATTTTCACTCGTGATAATAAAGTCAAGCTTTCCTACTTTTATGACTTTTTATAATAGGTAGGATAGTATAGGTTATCTATGTGTGCATTGATTTACAGTTCTTAAAAATCGAATATTGCATAAGTCATTTTACATTTAACATCATTGGAGCAAAGAGTATGAATAAAGAAGCTACAGAATCTGACGTCACAGACTATATCTTAAGCAAACAAATTCCATCCCAACAGCTGCACGTGCATTATTTGCCACTTCAATTACTATGTAGATCATACTATATCAAAACATTCAAACATCCGTCTCTAACAAATATGTCCCACGGCTTTTACGCCTGATTTCGCAAAATCATCTCGCTCATTATACTCGTACAAACTATGACGTCATTCACGATTGGTCCACAAGTCTCGGTAAAAAACGATATGACGCAAAACGTAGAGCAAAAACTTTCATTCACGACATAGTCTGCTATTCCATTCAGTTCCGTTTCGTGAAAACTATAGTGATATGTATCTGACTGAAATTCCCCGGTAGACAATAAAAGGTCAAAAACTGATGAATATTTTGGCGATACGTCATCAAAATTGGTTCAAATGACGCATGGATCGTGAGAAGCGATGCTGCGGGCTATGGATTTTGGCAATTTAATTCATTTAAATATTATAACTATGAAATTAAAGTTCAAAGGAATTTTGGGTCAAAATCCTTCTGTGGGAATATATTTTCCTTAGGTATAATTACTCCTAAAGTAAGAAAAACAATTGTAATTTACTTTCCCATTGATGCGTGTAGAAGTGAATTAATGAACTTAGTCACATTTTCAAGGTATTAATATGAAGTAATGCTGAAGACCCGGTGACTACTTTTGCAGTTGGTCAGACTACAAGGAGTCAAGGACATTTATTTTCACTAATAATTTTAATACTGTCATAACACAACTACTTGAACGTATATTGACGAGGCGATATCAAAGAAAGATTTTCAATTTTAGACTTATTCTTTTTAAAGTCTCTAGATTTGTACTTTAAACAAGTGTCAAGGCCACAAGTACAACATTTGCTTTTATTTAAGGATATTGCTGTTTATTATGAACTTGATCTACAATTTATTAACTATAGAAATTTCTTTGAAATGAATCATTCAATCAGAAACAAACAAACACCCACAGCTTTTAACTGTTCTTGACATATCAAGAGTGTTTAGAAAAGTCCTACCACGCGCGTCATCCGATATCTCTGTTTTATTAAGGCTAGTGGAGCAAGGAGGCCTTGACATGTTATTATTTGTAAAACTGATTACCTATAATAAGAAGTTTTAATGACAAGAGCAATATATTTTTAAGACAAGAAATATTCACTGGATAAGGGATGATACACCATAGAGCTCTAGCAAAAGACAGGGACGGTCATGACAATGGTGAAGAGCTACAAAATAAATTAAATTATATGTTTATTATAAGTAAGTTGCAAGAAAAACGACAAAATATTGGTCTCAGTTTATAATACGATACTATATTGGCAAACTGCATAGTCAAACAAACGCATCAGAAAGCATCAGGCGAGGCTATAGAGAATGTAGAAATATGATACATAATATTTGCTTTTTAATCATTCTGGTTTATATACCTAGTGAATATTATTCTGGATACCTCTCCAATGATATCATAATTAACATTTTAGATCAGTTCAAAATGTGAGTCACACAGCGATGTAGCAGTAATTATTTGTTTAGTTCGTTTGCGCGGCCCGGCGACATTCGCCGGCCAGTGAAGGTCACTTTCACCACCAATGATTCACTGTTATGATGGCGAGCAAAATATTATGAAAGACTTGTATACGTGTGCATGTGAACACCACGCGGATACTATCACGAACGCATTTGAAGTTCTCTGAATAGTTTTCGCAATTTGGAGCACAATATCCATTTATTAGAAAGATAGATTTGCTGACTCTACTGTTGAAGTGTTGAGAAGTTATTGAATAGGCAGCACAATTTTGTTTTGATATGTGTTGTTACCTCAGTTCTCAGTACAGAAACAGCCCATTGAGTTCTGATAACCCTACCCAATCACAACAACAAATAACTTTACTGTGAAATGAAGATCTTTGCTTTACCCCAAGTTCTCTTACTTACGCGAATTGTAAGATGCCTTGAACTACACTCCTACGGATGCAAATTCCTGACACATAAGTCAAATAAAATGACTAACCAATATCGCTGTTGTCTTATTTATTTTACCGTTAAGATGACTAAATTTTACCAGATGTTTTCTAATGCGATATTATTGGCGGAAAACTTATAGCATCCTCCTCCTGGATTTTTAAAATGCTGATTATGTACCGTTAAAAGAAAGAAAGGACATTTCTGTTGGGGCAATTATCTACAGAAGGAAATTCCCACAAGGAAATGCTGAAGTAAACAGTCATTAATGACTTACTTTCATTTCCTTGTGTATTTTTTGGCTCACGCGATAAGTACTGGAAATTTAGCCAATACGCTAACGAGTCCTGTAAATTTTGACCAAATTCTATCAACAGGTTCAATGAGTAGGTGTCCAAGTATTTTGGAATTACCTAAAAGCTGACTAAGTTAAGTGGAACATTCCGCACATTTTCATGCCCTTAGTCGATGCTCATCTCGTGAAAGCTCGGTCGAGATGGCCATTGACGCAGACAAAAATGAGTCAGAAAATAACATGCAGTCGTTTTTGTCACCTTCGAACTCACTGTTACCTATTCTTTTCAAAATGTTTCAATATGACTTATTTCATATATGAATTAGCTTTTAAATGACGCGATAAAATGTAGCAAGCATTATTCTGTAAGCCAACTCTCTTTCTCTAAAGAGAATTTCATTAAATATTGTAGCCTTAAATTTCTTAAGCCGAAGGGGACTGCAATAAATGTTGATAAACTTTTGCAATTTGTAGACAAAGTCAAAGTCAAAATACTTTTTTCATTAAGATTACCAAATGCAACGCTTATGAACAAAATTTGGAATAGAATGATTCTACATTTAATGCCAAGTTTGCAAGAGTAAAGCCGTGAGAAAAGAACTTGGCAATAAAAACTCATGGCCACTTTTTATAAATGCCATTTTTTACAATTAATTTTTTAAAATTAAGCCAGTAAGGTGCTGCAACCATTTCACCATGAAACTAACGCAAGCCATAATCATAGGCGTAAACTCTATAGGTAACGCTTAGCCAAAGTTGATTAGATACAGACACTATTAAGGTTTTATAAGTGTAAAATGTACGCTTGTCTCTTTGAACATCTGTCCAATCAGATGGACCAATTTTAATGTGAAATGATGAAAAAATATATCATAATGATATTAATTAATGCCCAATGTGTATATCACTTTACGAATATAGATACCTCAAATAAAATAATAAATCAATAACATAGCGTGCTATGCAATTAGTTATTATGAGACTAATAAACACATACAATATTTTAACCCAACGAAAAGACTGTTTCTTAGACTTATTAGACTTAGACTTTGCGCGGTGGGAGTGTATCCGACTGCACGCAAGAGATCGTGGGTTCAATCCCCACCCAGGATAAAACTTTATGTAATGAGCACGATGGTTTATTCTGTGTCTGGATGTTATTTATCTATAATATGTATGTATTTAGAAATATATAAGTATGTTTATCAGTTGTCTGGTTTCCATAGTACAAGCTCTGCTTAGTTTGGGATCAGATATCGTTGTGTGAGTTGTCCCAAGATATTATTATTATTATTATTATTATATAAGAATACTCAATCTATTATGATAATAGTGGTAAAATTCAAGGTACGTAATTAATTTACGTGAAAATGGCACGCGAGTGAACAATCTTAGATGAAGTCATACAGGTGACAAATATTTATGTAATTCATGACTAACTGTACACGGTGGACTCGTGTGAAAATGAACGTAGCAATCTTGTTCATTACCCTATTATGAAGTACCAACCTATTTCTCTGAAACATACTCTGAGTAACGGCTGGGATATCCCACGGAGAGTACAATGCATAGAGCAGTATTAACCATAAACCGGGCAAGTACATGTTGCGCCATGCACAATATAGGGTTCCGTAGCTGCCTTTAGCTTCGGAACCCTATATTGTGCGTGGTAGTAATATCTCCATTCCATCTGGAAACAATGCGGTCCTGTACGGATCGATTCCGGCGTTCTTTTCTTCCACGTACGTGTAGACTCTGGAACGAACTACCTGCTGCGGTGTTTCCCGAGCGCTACGACATGTCTTTCTTCAAACGAGGTTTAAAGACAGTTTTCACTTCAGGGTAGGCAGCCGCTTGGGTGTGTCTCTGAAATTCCTGTAGTCCATGAGCGGCGGTTACCGCTTACCATCAGGTGGGCCGCTGGCTCGTCTGCCAACCCTAGGCAATAAAAAAAATACTAGTGCCATAACCCAATGGGACCGAACTTGCACCGGCAAGAAATTAGGCAGATGACTGAATCCTTAGATGTCTATAATATATAAGCGGCGGTAGCCTAATGGCTAAGGCATCGGTCTCGCAATCGTGAGGTCGCGTGTTCGAATCCTACCCATTATACTACCGACGTGAACCCACTCCTAACACAAGCCATTGAGCTTAGCTGGAGGGGTTAACAGGATTACTAGTAATGTGGGACGAAAATCCCACATTGCTAGTTATATTTATAAAAAAAAAAAAATCTGAACAACGCCGTTTTTTCTTATAGAAAAATCTATTACCTACCTATGTGAAAATGACCGTGAACTAGTGAAGATAAAGTTTAGTTGAGGATCTGCCCATTTTGAAGACTATAAAAATAACAAATCCACCCCTTATCTAGACATTTGATCGCATACAATAAAGTAGCAACGGCTCAATAAAACAAGGCTGCAGATATGATATAAACTATTATCAATACGTAATAATTAGAGCATAAAACAAACAGTAAAATTACTCCGAAACGTGTTCACCACCCGCATAGATTTTATCAGTTATACTAAGAATTAATGCTGTCATGAAATCGCAAACCGAAACTGTATCCTGAGATCAAACTACAAAATCATATCCTATATTTATTTCAGAAAAACATACGATAAATTCGTCGCCATCAATGACTAATAAAATTAAGCCAGTAAGGTCAGTTGCGTGCTACGCTTCGTTGCGAGCGGGCGTTCTCTATCGGTGGTAGCGTTGCGATGTCAACTTTTTTTATACATACCCTCCAAATTAAAAAAAAAAATGAGTGATACTGAGGAACTTTGTTTATCGAGTTTAAATAGTAAAGTTATAATGAATAGTGAGCAACAAGTAGAAAAGGAGATTAGATTCAGTGGTCAAGAAATAAGGATGCAGAGCGAAAATAACATTTCTGTAGAAGAAAATGAAAGGGCAGGCAGGAGAACCAGAGAAGAAAGTGAGGAGAATTCAGACGAGGAAGAGTTTATAACAGTAAGGAAAAACCCGAAGCGGTTAAACCGTAGTTCTTCGGGGTGCTTCGGTAATATCCGTGAGTCATACTCCCAAGCGTTGGAACCCGAGAATAAACATGAAGTTTATATATCATCAAAAGAGGCGTTACCTAAACAAATTGGTATAGCAAAGCTCTTTAAGGCCGAAGGTATTCAAGGCATAACAAAAATAACTTATAAAAACCCATTCAGGGTGCGTATTGAGTTCGGAACCAGAGAATATGCAGACAAACTATTGGCATGTGAGAAGTTTAATGAGCTGGGGTATAGATGCCAATTATCTGAAGAAGTAAATTTATCTTATGGAATAGTTAAAAATGTTGAATTAGAGGTTACTGATAATGAATTAAATAACATGTTTTCAAGTGAGTACGATATATTTTCCGTGAAACGATTAAAGAGGTCCGCAGTAGACGGAAAATGGGTCAATAGCGAAACGGTTCGCATCTGTTTTAAAAGTTCGAAGGTACCCTCATATGTAGAAGCTTTTGGATGTAAGTTTTAAGTGGAGCTATATACCTTTCCCGTAACACAATGCTCTAATTGTTGGAGGTTTGGGCATTTATTACGTCAATGTACAGCAAAAAAACCTATATGTCCAAAATGCGGCGAAGCTCATGGTAATTGTACTGTTACACAGTATCGTTGCATCAATTGCAAAGGTGAGCATATGGCGTTCAATAAGTCGTGTCCAGTTTTCTTAAAAGAAAAAGAAATCCGTAAAATTATGTCTTTAGAAAACTGCACTTATAAGAAGGCTCTTAGTATTTATCTTACGGAATATCGATATAATAAGAACAGATCGTCGTATAGAAATGAAAATTACGGACAAGAGAACGACAGGATTTCATATAATAACGAGGACCACTACGACAATACAATAGAGATTACACAGAGCCATTCGTACAGAGATATTTTGATACAGAGTATAGAAAACCAAAAGCCAGAAAAACAGAGGCGAGACAATATTAATACAAAACCACAAAAAAAGAAGAAAGAAACTAGAATGGAAATATCGGAAGATACTCTACAAGATAAAGAGGAAAACATAAATATTGCAAGTACCTTAGCTCAAGGTAACACAGTGGATAATCCTATTTCAAAGGCGAAGATGCAGAATAAATACTCCTTTTGGGAAATTATCAAAAGAATGAAAAACATAGTTCTCTCAAGCAAAACTTTAGAGGAAAAAACAACTGAAATTGCGAAAATAGTATTCGACGCAATCAAGTACTTCATTTTGCAAACAGATAATAACAGTGAGTGGATGAAAATTCTTTTAAATATATTTTATGGCTAGCCCACTTCAAGCATCGCTTTTGACTATATTCCAATGGAACTCACAGAGTCTTAGACCTAAGTTGGTGGATTTTGAGTGTTTATTGCTACAAGAAAAAGTACATGTTGCTATCATAAGCGAAACTTGGTTAGAACCAGAATCGCACATTCGCATCAGCGGTTATACTATATATAGAACTGATAGGGACGATTCCTATGGTGGTGTAGCAATAATCACCCATAATTCTCTAAAGACCCAAACTTCTTCTGTCAGAAGTAACAACGCAGGTATTCAAGTTTTGCATCTAAAGATACTTAATTGTTCTTATTTACAGAATATAGTGGCTATATATTGTCCTTCTAGCGTTAGAACCACTCAGTCAGACTGGGATTTCCTCTTTAGTATGTACAATAAAAAATCTTTAATAGCCGGGGACTTCAATGGTCATCATACCAATTGGTCGTACAAAAACGACCCAAGAGGTACATATTTGTTTGAGTCAGCACTAGATAATGGTTTTATATCACTGAACAATGGTAATCCAACTAGAATCAAACTAGTAAATGGGACACTACAAGAGTCCTCCCCTGATATTACCTTTGTGTCGTCAGATATTGCTATTAATTTTCATTGGAAAACAATGAATGAGACTTTAGGAAGTGATCATCTAATAGTCAAAATTACTATTCAAAGTCAAGACTCTCATAGAAATCGAAATTTTATAAAGGTACGAAACCTTAAAAAAGCAAATTGGGCGTTATATAGACAAATTTTAAAAGAAACCTTTGAATTTTCGGTAATTAATTCAGATAACATTCAAGTAAAATATGATTTTTTAGTGGATCAGATTAACTTTGCCGCTGATAAGAGTATTCCGCTTATAAAGACATGTTCAGATCCTACTTTTAATTTCAAACCTAAATCCTATTGGTGTACACAGCTCTCTGAATCTGTTGCTCGACGTAGATTAGCGCTATCTAAATTTAGGAGAAATCCTACGCCGCATAATCTTGACATATTAAATAACCAAATAAGGGAAACCAAACGATTGTTAAAAACAGCTAAAATACAAGGATTTAGGGAATTTTGCACCAGTATCGATAAATCCACTTCCACGTCAGACATGTGGAATCGCATGCGTTGGATGAAAGGACAAAGGAAAACTAGTTTTTGTGCCCCTCATTCGCAAATCGAAGACCTATTGAACAGCCTAACTCCTGATTTTGTTCTACCCTCAATGCCTACAATAAAATCGAGAAACACAATTTTAGAATCCAAATTTATGCTTCACGAGCTTGAAAGAAACCTGAAGAAAAAAGACACTTCACCTGGAGAGGATCGAATTAGCTATTCTATGATTTATAATCTACCAAAGATGGTTAAAAACTACTTATTACATATTTATAACTTGATTTTTGAAACCGGATATGTTCCAACTCAATGGAGGAATATACACATAGTGCCTGTACCTAAAAATAATATTCATTCACATATTCCTGTTAAATTAAGACCAATATCTTTAATCTCCTGTTTGTGCAAATTATTTCATTTATTACTTTGTAAACGGCTTGAATGGTACATAGAAAAACACGACATTTTATCAAAAAACGCTGTGGGATTCAGACGCTCCCAGTCAGGTTTGGATTGTCTAGCTAGATTGGTCTGTCAGGTTCAGTGGGGTTTTTCAAAAAACCTACCTACGTTAGCGTGTTTTCTAGATATAGAAAATGCTTATAACATGGTAGCTATAGATAAAATTATATGCGTATTAGATGAAATTAATGTAGGGAGTAAAATTTGTAAATACATGTGGGAATTTTTGTCCGAGAGACATCTAAAAATAAAATTAGAACAGGGTGGAGATACAAAAAATTTAGTAAGGTGGGCTAGTAAAGGCCTTGCTCAAGGTGATCCAATATCCCCATTATTATTTAATATTATTACACACAACTTTTGTCAGAAGATAACGAATGTTATGATTTCACAATATGCGGACGACTTTGTGTTATACTCAAGCCATAATAAACTTAATAATAGTGTAATTGAAATACAAAGGGCATTGGATACCTTTACTTTAATGTTAAATCAATTGGGCTTGGAGCTGTCTAGTCATAAATCGAAATTCTGTATATTTAGCAGGGGTCGTAGGAGACAGCAGGTGAATTTGACTATTAACGGGTCACCCATAAATTCGACTGAAAACTTAAAATATCTCGGACTATGGCTGGATTCGAACTTACGTTGGGGTAAACATATTAATGAGACACGGGAAAATACTCAAAGATATTTGAATTTACTTAAAGTGTTAGCGGGCGCTTCTTGGGGAATCCATCCAAACCATCTCCGTAGATTGTATTTGGCGTTAATTAGGAGTAGGATTGATTATGCGAGTTTTTTGTATGCTAACAGTGCGAATACTCACCTGACAAAGATGGATAAAGTACAAAATCAGGCCTTAAGGATAATAGGTGGTTTTATACGTACTACCCCCATACATTCTATGGAATGTGAGTTGTGTATCCCTAATCTGACCTTTAGACGGAAATATCTAGCCACTAAATACTGTTTAAAAGCCCAATCTTTTGAAAATAATGTTACAATAGATTTACTTAATACCTTAGCCAACTCTACCTGTTTAAGATACTGGAGAAATAAAAAACTACCACTACTTGTAACTGTGTACAATTCCACGAGAAACGAATTTATATCAACAAGCCACCCTTTAGAAATGTTTAGTTTGGAAACTTGGGTGTCAAACATAAACTTAGGAAGTGTAATAAGAGATCATTTAGGTAACATTAGCCTAAGTAAAAAATCGTATGACATGAATGTTATAAATTCTATTGTGTTAGAAGAAGTTAATAGTAAGTACAGTGGTTGGTTCAGAATCTATACAGACGGATCTAAAAAGGATGGTGTTTGTGGGGCAGCTTTTTATGACGAAGTACATAAAAATGGTCAGATGTTTAGAATGTCAAGTTGTGAGCTATGTGTAATGACGGCCGAGCTAGTTGCAATATCAGAAGCGCTAAAGTATTTACAAATTATGCCGAATAATAATAGATTTGTAGTCTTTGTGGATAGCAGAAGTGCTCTGCAACATATAGCTCGATGCGCCTCTGGTTACAGAGGTGTATCGATAGCCTATTTTATAATGAAACAAATTCTATACTTTATAACAAAAAATATCGCACTGGTATTGCAATGGGTTCCGTCGCATATTGGCCTACGGGGAAATGAGGAGGTGGATCACTTGGCAAAGAGAGCTACTCTGGAAGGAAATGACATAAATGTAGCTCCAAGTCATTTTGAACTCCTGTCTAAATACAAGACCAAATATAACAGGGAATGGAAAGAATACTTTAATGAACGGTCGTTAACTAAAGGTGTTTGGTACAGAACAGTACAAAGTGAACCTCCTCATATCCCATGGTTTGCCAATACTACCCTCGGTAGGAAATATATAGTAATAGCTAATAGACTTCGTACTGGACACGCCCCACTCGGTAGGTTTCGTCATCTCATGGGGAAGAGTGACAGCCCGAACTGCACAGAGTGCGGCACTCCAGAGGATGTTCATCACCTATTGGTGGAGTGTGCCAGAACGAAGGAATTAAGAGATGCTATAATTAGCATTTTTAAGGTGTCTGTGATAGATGTTGGAGTATTTTTAAGTATATTAGCTAAGCCGTTGTGTGAAGCAGCTATTCTAGTATATAAAATAGTAGATAAGGTAAATCTAAGAAATATTATGTAATTAATTAATTAGTTTAGGGTACGATGGAGCTGGCATGACTTAATTGTAGTCAAAAGCTCCTAAATAAATAAAGATTAAAAAAAAAAAAAAAAAAAAAAAAAAAAGCCAGTAAGGTGCTGCAACCATTTCACCATGAAACTAACGCAAGCCATAATCATAGGCGTAAACTCTATAGGTAACGCTTAGCCAAAGTTGATTAGATACAGACACTATTAAGGTTTTATAAGTGTAAAATGTACGCTTGTCTCTTTGAACATCTGTCCAATCAGATGGACCAATTTTAATGTGAAATGATGAAAAAATATATCATAATGATATTAATTAATGCCCAATGTGTATATCACTTTACGAATATAGATACCTCAAATAAAATAATAAATCAATAACATAGCGTGCTATGCAATTAGTTATTATGAGACTAATAAACACATACAATATTTTAACCCAACGAAAAGACTGTTTCTTAGACTTATTAGACTTAGACTTTGCGCGGTGGGAGTGTATCCGACTGCACGCAAGAGATCGTGGGTTCAATCCCCACCCAGGATAAAACTTTATGTAATGAGCACGATGGTTTATTCTGTGTCTGGATGTTATTTATCTATAATATGTATGTATTTAGAAATATATAAGTATGTTTATCAGTTGTCTGGTTTCCATAGTACAAGCTCTGCTTAGTTTGGGATCAGATATCGTTGTGTGAGTTGTCCCAAGATATTATTATTATTATTATTATTATATAAGAATACTCAATCTATTATGATAATAGTGGTAAAATTCAAGGTACGTAATTAATTTACGTGAAAATGGCACGCGAGTGAACAATCTTAGATGAAGTCATACAGGTGACAAATATTTATGTAATTCATGACTAACTGTACACGGTGGACTCGTGTGAAAATGAACGTAGCAATCTTGTTCATTACCCTATTATGAAGTACCAACCTATTTCTCTGAAACATACTCTGAGTAACGGCTGGGATATCCCACGGAGAGTACAATGCATAGAGCAGTATTAACCATAAACCGGGCAAGTACATGTTGCGCCATGCACAATATAGGGTTCCGTAGCTGCCTTTAGCTTCGGAACCCTATATTGTGCGTGGTAGTAATATCTCCATTCCATCTGGAAACAATGCGGTCCTGTACGGATCGATTCCGGCGTTCTTTTCTTCCACGTACGTGTAGACTCTGGAACGAACTACCTGCTGCGGTGTTTCCCGAGCGCTACGACATGTCTTTCTTCAAACGAGGTTTAAAGACAGTTTTCACTTCAGGGTAGGCAGCCGCTTGGGTGTGTCTCTGAAATTCCTGTAGTCCATGAGCGGCGGTTACCGCTTACCATCAGGTGGGCCGCTGGCTCGTCTGCCAACCATAGGCAATAAAAAAAATACTAGTGCCATAACCCAATGGGACCGAACTTGCACCGGCAAGAAATTAGGCAGATGACTGAATCCTTAGATGTCTATAATATATAAGCGGCGGTAGCCTAATGGCTAAGGCATCGGTCTCGCAATCGTGAGGTCGCGGGTTCGAATCCTACCCATTATACTACCGACGTGAACCCACTCCTAACACAAGCCATTGAGCTTAGCTGGAGGGGTTAACAGGATTACTAGTAATGTGGGACGAAAATCCCACATTGCTAGTTATATTTATAAAAAAAAAAAAATCTGAACAACGCCGTTTTTTCTTATAGAAAAATCTATTACCTACCTATGTGAAAATGACCGTGAACTAGTGAAGATAAAGTTTAGTTGAGGATCTGCCCATTTTGAAGACTATAAAAATAACAAATCCACCCCTTATCTAGACATTTGATCGCATACAATAAAGTAGCAACGGCTCAATAAAACAAGGCTGCAGATATGATATAAACTATTATCAATACGTAATAATTAGAGCATAAAACAAACAGTAAAATTACTCCGAAACGTGTTCACCACCCGCATAGATTTTATCAGTTATACTAAGAATTAATGCTGTCATGAAATCGCAAACCGAAACTGTATCCTGAGATCAAACTACAAAATCATATCCTATATTTATTTCAGAAAAACATACGATAAATTCGTCGCCATCAATGACTGCAGGTCTTTAATGCCGTCATGGAATTCCAAACCGAAACGGTAATTCGTGAGATTAAACCACAAAGTCATATCCTATATGTATTTCAGAAAAAGATCCGATCACTTTGTCGTCATCAATGATTGCGGGTCTTTAATACCGTCATCGGATCTAAAACTGAAATGGTTAATCGTGAGATCAAACCACAAAATCGTATCCTTTATTTATTTCAGGAATTGATACGACGAATATGTCGTAATCAATGACGGTGCAATTGCACGGGGTCTGTACTAAATGCCTTATCTTTACATTGTGTACATACAGTTCGATGTTTTACGTCATGGGTTTCATGCAGTACCTTTGCACAGATGTGTTCATTTACTATCTAGCGATTAGTAAGAAAACTTAGTCACTTCAAACGAAAAGTGTCAAGGAAAATACTTGTTTAACTTCGTAATCTCTTTTAGATAATTGTTGTGTCATTTTCTAAAACCTAGTTACGGTGAATAAAAAAAATGTTATATAATTACACTAATATTATAAAGGCGAAAGTTTGTGAGTGTGTATGTTTGTAACTTCACGTCTAAACGGCTGGAGCGATTTTAATAAAATTTGGTATGGAGTTAGCTGACACCCTGTTTAGAATACCCTAGTTTAGAATAGTTGCAAATTGAAATCTAAAAAAATACTGAATTAAGAAGCTTGTTCTTTCTTTTTTTCCACTTTACATTTTAAATCCTTTTGAATATTTATTTGAATAAAAATAATTAAAAAGAAATTACTTTAAACTTAAAATCAAAAAACTAAAAACTATTACTCATTCCCATGACGTAAAATGTTTATGTAAAACGGGAATTTTGCCTACCGAATTTTCCCTGGTATTTAAAAAGTCAACTTTTTTAAATTTTGATTATTTCTATAGGGAAATGTTATGCTAATGTGGTTACGGTTAAATCTCTATGGCCAACGGGATTTAATTTGATACAGCTCATCTTATGAATCAACGCAAGTAGTTACCTATTAATAAATAAAAAAATACTTAATAATTTTCCTGTAACTAAAAAACATTTATACGTATGTATATTGTTTAAGACAGTCAGTTTCGATAGAAAAAACAAGGACAATGAAATAGAAAGAAGAGTACAACAAAAATGGAATAAATACTGGAGTTTGAAGGAAATTTTTACAAAGACCATGAACTCTAGTATTTTACCGTGTTTGACGTACGGATGTCAGACGTGGAAGTTCACAGCTAAAGCAAAGCACAAAATAGTCACATGCCAACGAGGTCTAGAAGCTAAGGTAAAGAAACTCGACAAAATAAGGCACACAAAAATACGATCCATGACGAAAGTCACTGATGCCTTGAGATTCGCACTAAAACTGAAATGGAAATGGGCAGGGCACATAACAAGGCTTACAGACCAGAGATGTACACTAGGTAATAGAAGAAGAGGAAGACCAATAACACGATGGGAAGACGACATAAAGAGAACCGCTGGTACAAATCGGACTCTAACAGCAAAAGATGAATCAATGATGCCCATTTGTCTCGATCATCTCATCTCGAACCCAGGTTGGGTAAAGGCCTCCGCCTTTACCCAACCTGGGGTTCTTGTAGAAGAAACAGGAAACGAAAGCAATGAATAGGAGAAAACTTTTAAAAGTAAAAACTACAGAGAACTAACTATAATTAATTATAAACTAGGTTTAAGAAACTAACACAAAATTAGATTAGAAAAAAAGCAAACTGATTAACTTTAAACACTAGATCTAAGAAAATTGTAACATGTAATATGCAAGAAATAAAAGGCTTTTTATTTTATTATACTGTTTAAGAACAATGATAATATAGAATACAGCACCAATTATATCTGCCTTGGAGTTGCTGTAACAGAGTCTACGACTGCTATGCGGGTTCTGTTTGATTCCAAGACGTTATTGACTGGTTGCTCAGCAACGGTCACGTTATTATCTGGTTATTTAGCAACGCGAATGGAATATGTCATCAATCTTTTCTTATGACATTATCATGTAAAAAAACCGGGCATGTGCTTGTCGGACTATGCACAGTGTAGGATTCCATAGCTGCCCAGCACAATAATGCGGCTTATGAAGTGGATTTTCTGTTGTTTTGTTTCATACTACTAACAACGTTATATACATAAGTAAATTTCAATGAAATGTTACGTAAACTTTGTTACTTCTTGCTTAATTTTACTATATAACCTATACCCTGACTTTTTTCGTATCTCCACAAAAGCAACAATTTAGCTGGCAGGAGGGCGGGGTGCGACACTTGACTCTTTGCAAAAATTTGCACTGGCTTCATGTTTCACAAACGGATCCCTAAATCGAAATATAATATTCTCAACCCTTAAATATTGTGGTGGTTCGAGGTACCCTAAGCATTTTTTGTCCACTTTGTCGGCGTACGTTATGTATAAAAGTATATACATGCAAAATTACACCTTTCTAGTTAATAGCAGTCTCTGAGCTAAGCTGTGGCTAGACGGACGGACATGGCGAAACTATAAGGGTTTCATTTTGCCATTTTGGCTACGGAAGCTTAGGATTACCTATAATTGTCATCCTCGTTCAACTATCTCGCCGAGATACCTAACCCCTGTACCTACTCAATCTCACTATGCGCCTAAGATAAGCTATTTTATTTTTTATGCTTTAAATAATGAAGGTCCAAGTCAATGATGATAAACGACAAAATCTTTACTGTACAACACGGTACATACGTCTTCTAAAATTCGCTCGCTACTGTCTTTCTTGTATGCTAAGACCTTCTAAGCTATGCTACAGATTTCGATGCGGTTTTCATTATCTATACTAATATTATAAAGTTGAAGAGTTTGTTTGTTTGAACGCGATAATCTCAGGAACTGCTGGTTCGAATTGAAAAAAATCTTTTAGTGTTGGATAGCCCGTTTATCAAAAATGCTATATAACATCACGCTATGATCAATAGGAGCGGAGCATCAATGATATTTTCAGCAAAAACGGGATTACCATGGTGCGGAGCATCAATAAAAAATGTTGCAAACACGGCGAAAATTGACGTAGACGAAGTTGCGCGGGTCACCTAGTCAGTCTAATTAAAATTGTTTTTCTAATTAGTTATGCCTCAATGCATTTAACATTAACGAACTCAAACTATGTTACCGTAACCACTTCATTCAATAGAACCTTGCTAAGTTCAATGTCAACAAACTACGACCTAACGTAACGTACAATAAACTTTGGAATTTTCCTCAAACGCTCCATTCATACTCATCTAATTCATTGACTATTATTTTGTATCATGTCTTACCACATTCATGTTGCAGAAAACGGAATAAAATATTGGGATTGCGGTCATATATGTATATTAAGTTTTAAACTACTAATACAATTTATTACTAGCTTTTTTGATGTAAAACTATTCATTTTCTCAGAACTTATACTATCTTCATACTTAATTTCATCTTAATCGATTAGTTTGGATAACGTTTAATCGATGACTTAGTGACTAGGTACTTGCTACACAATACTCCGAATACTCAAACGATATATGTTTGTAAACTTTTGCGATTTGTACAGAGGAGTCTACCCGTGACCACGGCCGTTGCAATACGGTCGAAACGTCGGCCAATAAAACAAAGGTAATAAGCCTAAAAATAAAATATTGACTCGATTAAGACCCGTAGCTTATAAAATTTTTATAATACTCAAACGATATTTTAATTTTGACACGCGTTTTTAAGTATTTCTAATTCTACTACTAAACTTAAAGTAACAGCATGATGATTTTCAACGTCTTATTTTGAGTTGTATTTTGATATTGGTCCATATATGCCGTTTTCAAACTACTTCAATTAATAAAGTAACTCGTAACTTGCTCCTTTTCATTGCTTGCATTTCTTTTGCGTCTATCTATCCATTATTTATATCCAGACTTATGATGCTTAAGAGATTAACAAAAAGGTAACCAAAATCAAAAAGACCGCACCTCGAAATACTATCTTCAAATCCCAAATATCCCTTACATAATTTAGTATCATAAATAGCAGTATTTGGTTACACTACAGACATACAAAATATCAAGTTACTTCAGTTTTGCGATTCCATTCAATAAAAGATGTGAATGAATGATTCATGAATCGACCACCGCAATTTATTTCTAACGTGTTATTTGAAAAGTAATTTACGTTTTTGAGTTGCTGAGCATGCTGGTTTGTAGCACGAAATAAAAATTAAAAATAGATTAGAAATTAATTTTAAATTTTAATCGCATTAGCTCATTCATATCGAATTACCTACAGAGTAGCAAGTGGTTCCCACCCCAATCTGGTTGCAAAAGTTAACGTGATTTTTAGATATGAGCTGTTTACGTTCAATTATTGCTGACAAATCTAATCAGTATTTTTTTGTAAAAGCAAACATTTATTTTTCCTTTCGAAAGAATTCAGTTGTTAAGCTTATTGTGTTTTAAACAAAATATACGAAGGATAAATTCGACTACTCCATCCATGACTATTTGCCAGAGCGGTTAACGTTATAAGGATATTATCAGTATTTTTAAAATTAAATATGGAACTGAACTGAAAGAGATTTCAGCGTATATCAAATTACCTGTAGGTAACTGCTGTAGAAAATCGATTACAGTAGCGAAACATTATTCATTAATGAATGATTTTCAGTAACATCCTCTATGAGCTAGTATGGGAAAACCTATGCGTAGAAACATTCAGCAGAATCTAAACGTATGAGATCATGTGAGTAATACATTACTAACCAATTTTATCGATTACTGTTAATACAATGTTTAAGTTTTCCTTATGTTATCACTATTACGTGTCGCTAACTGTAACTACTTCTTCCGTTCTTAAGTGATTTATTGTACATTCTTTCTGTGAATTATCTGTAACTAACGAACTGTAAGCCTACTCTCTTTCTTTGAACGAAAATACATTAATTTTATTTTAGCTAAATTTCTTAAGTTTACGGGGCTCAATATAATGTTGCTGGCTCTGTATACTGACATCTCTTTTTTTATCGAAAGTTCGTTATATTAACTTCGACTCAAAATAGGCCATCTGTTCCGGCTTCGCACAAATTTTTCTCCACGATTACTATAAAAAAATACAACACGCCACCCAGTCCTCTACTTTTGAATCCTCTTTAGAGCCTTATCTAATATATAAAATTCTCGTGTCACAGTTTTCGTTGCCATACTCCTCCGAAACGGCTTGACCGATTTTGATGAAATTTTTTGTGTTTATCGGGTATCTATGAGAATCGGCCAACATCTATTTTTCATACCCCTAAGAGTTTGTTTGTTTGTTTGAATGCGATAATCTCAGGAACTACTGGGCTGCACTGAAAAATTTATTTTATTGTTGGATAGCCCATTTATCGAGGAAGGCTATAGGTTATAACATCACGCTACGACCAATAGGAGCGGTGCAGCAATGAAAAATGTTATAAAAAAAAGGAAGAAAAAAGGGAAAATTACAATCTATTATTCATGCCCCTAAGTGATAAGGGTTATCCACCCCTAACATTTATAACTATACTATAATATTAGAAGAGAGAGAAGAGTTTGTTTGTTTGTTTGAACGCGATAATCTCAGAAACTACGGGTGCAAATTGAAAAAAATATTTTACTTTTAGATAGCCCATTTATCGAGGAATGCTATAGGCTATAAAACATCGCGCTACAACTAATGGGAGCGGAGCAGCAAGAAAAAATGTTTGCAAAAATGGGAAAAATATACGCAGACGAAGTTGCGCGGGTCAGCTAGTTACCTATAAAATACTTTTAAGAGCCGTTACTCTTACAATTCAGTTGCTAACATATAGGTATATTTATTAGCTTTTACTAGCTCTCCTAATTAAGAATTACATTGTACATAATTCGAGACAGGGACAAAATGCTCCTAATTATATAAGTTTTCTTACCTTAAACGGCTGCACCAGCCATGGTCATAATGGTCTAGTAACTGGTAAAGACTGCGTGCGTTATACATATTTTCATTCACCCTAACATTTTATTTTTCCGATCTCATCATCTCTTATCCTTCAAACTTAATAATTTGAAGGCTATATGCATCATTTGTTAATTAATATGAATTAGAATTCCTTAATTATCATCTTCACATCAACCCACATGATTATCGCCCACCGTTGGGCATGGGTCTCGCCAGTAGAAACTACTTGTCGCAGATCCTAGGGGTAATTGGCATAATTGGCATAATGCTCGGCGAGCGGGTTGGCGATCGCGGTAAAGTTTCAAGTAATCAGAGGACGCTGCTGCCCGTCCTCCGATGTGACCTTAGCCATACATAACTTCTATTTTTATGCTGTGATGAAATTAACTACTTTAAAGAATAAAAACATTTTCCAATCCACACAAACAGGTAAACATTATAATGTATATTTTCTTGTAAAGTCATCCTGAGTCCCAGAAAGGTGTAATCAAATGACTAAGAGAAGAATTAATAATGTTTCTAAACCTGACCTACTGCACTAAAGAAATCAACCTTTGTTCTTATTATTTCATTGCCAACATACGTCATAAAGTTCTACGTGTTAATGGAATTAAACCGTTAAATTATCAAAGTTAGTAAATGAAACAATTTCCATGAGTAATGAATATCCGTATTATTTTTCCTCTCTTTTGGAAAATTTTGTTTTCTTCATGAAATGTAGTCACTGTGGATGAGTTTCGGATTGGTATTAACCATGTCTTACTAGGTATACATTGCCTGCTAGTTGACATGCCCAGGGATAGAATATAAAAGACAAATGTCTGTTATAAGGCAAAGGAAAGGACTATCTATACAGTGTACCTACCTACCTAGAAAAGAAAATATATACCTAGTATCTACCTAGGTACTAGGTATTTTTACTTCTGTGCTTTTAAAACAACGATTAAAATTTGATAAGCTAACCTTTTATGTACTATGCTTTGTCGCATATTTTACTTTTAGTTTCAATCAGCTTGAAAATAAGGAGCCTTTGGCCAGTAGAGACACATTTTTTATTCAATCTTCTCAAAATTCGCAAATTGATTCGCAGATGACTATGCGCATAACATTTCTTATATACGCTGACCGCCTCTAAATTAAAAAAGTACAATGTTTGTACACATATGAAGGATTAAGGCTACTTTCGCATAGATAGAGCCAAAAGTGTCTAGCATAAAACACCCCTCTTCTTCTATCAAGGATTAAAAGAAAGAGATCGATTGTAGCAGTATCTAATAGAGCTAACAAGATGAGTTTGTTAATTTATGCGTATTTAATAAATTCAAGAGAATGCACTTCTTATAGGATGTAAATACCCATATCATATTTTTTCTATCATTCCAATCAGACCATGGAATGTTAGCTTTTCTCGACAACTGGGTTTTATAACAATACCGGCAAAGGCAGTTCCGTCTATAGTTACATCCGCTTTTTTCAGACTAATTATGTACCTATACAAAATATTCCCCGAGTTACAAATGTTAGGAATATTACAAGAACTAAATCACGATAAAGTATTCCATGGTATAATGAGAGGGAATCCCGTCGAACATAAGATTCCATTCATTTACGTTATGCATATTTGCATGCCATATTAAGTTATTATGACAAAGATAAAGACTGATCACGAGTGCCGACTACGGGCGTATCGATTCTAATTTTAAAATGTAAAAGTTTTTTTTTGTTATTCAATTATAACACTGGCCATGAATACTTCCCTGGGGATAAGATGTCATAGAGAAAATAAACTGAGCTTAGGAACTACGGTACTCCATAGAGTAATCCATAGAGACTAGGGAATAAAGTAACCCTACTATTTGAAACCCAGTAATTGAAAATAAAAATAAATCTTATCGGCTTTTAAATCACCGGACAAAAGGAATTTCCCTTTACCACAAATCTACAATCAGGTTAATCCACTTTTTAAATAAACTTACAAATCGAATTAAAAACGACGGTATTTCCATAATTTCAAGTTCAAGTGCTTTCTACAACCTTCGCATACGATCTATTTTGTTCCTTGTAGTAACGTAATCATGTCAACTATGAGGAAGGAAAACAAATTAGTTTATTTTTATACCGTTCACACACATTTTTATCCTTATTTATAACTTAGAACATTGACCTTAATCGATGTGACTGTAAATAGATTACAATTAGGTAGTTTATTGGCCCAATGATATAAATAAACATTCACAATGTTACTCATAAACAGAGGTTATAGTAGGTATGTAACAATAGCTTAAGTAGGTAATGCTGATGATACCTCGGTGATATTTTAATTTTTTTTAATTCTAGTATTTGATTATAATTGTAACAGTACCTAACTGTTACAATTATAATCTAATACTAGAATTTAAAAAAATGAGAAGGTCTCAATCTATATCCGACTTTGTCTACAACCTCCTTTTTTAATTGAAGAAAAAGTTCTGGCAACATCATTAAAATAAAAAAAAAATAAAAAAATTTAAATCAATTCGGAAATCGAACGCGAATTCATTTCGATTCAACTTCATAAATAACAAATTATACCTTATGTAACGCAACCGCATAATCGACCTACCTATGTTCACTCGACCTTGATAGCACGGCACGTCATGACGCACGTCATCAATGCCGTCGATCGCGTTGAAACCGTCGCTTCACGGAACAACAATGCCGTCATTCACGGTCACACTAGCGCCGCGAGTGGGATTTTATATTCATCACGCTTTGTACCTAGAACTCATCGAGATCCCATTGATAAAATATTTTGTTGTTAGTTTGACTCATTATAGTTTTTCATTAACATCATGGAATTAGAAACTCCCCACTTCATTTTTAAGTAGGTACCTACCTTCCAGTCCATGTGATCTTTTTTGTTTTAATAAATCAAAAGTCTTTGTAAAAATCTTGGTATTTTTTATATAACTATCTTTTTACTTGTGTAGGTACAAATACAAAATTAAGCATGTAAAAGACCATTTTTTTTAATCACCAAAGTGAGGAGACATGTTATTTGAAACAATAAGTCTCCTCACTAAGGTGATTGCTCTTGTTTCAAGGGTTATTTTTTTACATATTTATGTTTGTTATTTGTAGCTACCGTTTAGGTACTATACTACCTACTGTTAGTGGTTCTAGGACTTTTAAGTGAAATAAATACCCACCGACCTTGAATATTTACATCGTAATTTTTAAGCCACTTTGAATAAATTTCACAAAAAATGGCCCTATTTCTTAAAAATAAGGGATATTTTCCATAAAAAAATTAATAAAATGCAAACAGTAATAGTACCTTATCAGAAGAATATTCACATGTAGCAGAATACAACTTCATTACAAAAGACTAACGCCATCTCGTGTTGAGTAGTAAAACTAAGTATAATTCTATTCACATGTGTTTGTAACGTCACATTAAAATATGTAATATTTTTATTATTAAAATATATTCAATATGAAGTATTAACGTTAATTTGAATTTAGTTATACGAATTTTACAATTCTTAAATTTCAACATCGTAAAAGTAGTGACATCTGTTGAACTATAGCTGAACTACAACTAGTGTGTTTCTGCACAAACAACGTGTGTTCAGTGTTTGCGAATTGATTTAGTAATTATACCATTCACCAATAGAGTGCACTACTGTTCTGTTTGTGCTCAAATTTGTGTTAACCTTCGTTGCCTTCGTGTTTGATATCTTATCTATCAGTCTTATAAGTTTATTATTAACTACAGGATTTATCGTCAAACTGTAAGGTAATACAACTTAATCCTAGATAATTGCAGGCACGCCACGCCATACAAAATACGAAAAAAATTAAAAATTTTGTATCTAAGTTTGTATCTATAATAATATTAAAACTGAAGAGTTTGTTTGTTTGACCGCGATATGCTCAGGGACTACTGATTCAAATTGAAAAAATCTTTTTCTGTTGGATAGCCCATTTCCATGGGCTATTCAACAGTAAAAGATTTTTAACATCACGGTGCGACCGACAGGAGCCGACCAGCAATGGAAAATGTTGCAAATAAGAGGAAAATTGTCGCAGACGAAGCTGCACGGGTCAGCTAGTCTTAAATATAGTTAAAAAGTTTGTAAATTTTTCGTAACATCTTAAGCATGTCCAATTGTTTAGATACATAATGTAAAATTTTGGGACAACTCACACACTGTGATCTGATCCCAAACTAGGTAGAGCCTGTACTATGGCAACCAGACAACTGATGTTTATCAGTTATCTGGTTTTTGTACTGATATATTTCGAAATACATTCATATTACAGATAAATTACACCGAGACTCGGAATAAGCAATCGTGCTCATAACACAAAGGTTTTTCTTAGACAAGGTACATACATTCGTTCCGTGGCGAATTCGATAACGCCGTACTTAATCGTTCGCAAAAAAATGAAAAAATGTCTATGGTCGCCACCGCAAACGTCAAATTCTATACTATTACTAGCTGACCCGCGCAACTTCGTCTGCGTAAATTTTCCCTTTTTTCTTTTTCTTCCTTTTTTTTACAACACTTGCTCCGCTCCTATCCCGCGCAACTTCGTCTGCGTAAATTTTCCCCATTTTTGCAAACATTTTTACTTGCTGCTCCGCTCCCATTAGTTGTAGCGCGATGTTTTATAGCCTATAGCATTCCTCGATAAATGGGCTATCTAAAAGTAAAATATTTTTTTCAATTTGGAGCCGTAGTTTCTGAGATTATCGCGTGCAAACAAACAAACAAACTCTTCTCTCTCTTCTAATATTATAGTATAATTATAAATGTTAGGGGTGGATAACCCTTATCACTTAGGGGCATGAATAATAGATTGTAATTTTCCCTTTTTTCTCCCTTTTTTTTATAACATTTTTCATTGCTGCTCCGCTCCTATTGGTCGTAGCGTGATGTTATAACCTATAGCCTTCCTCGATAAATGGGCTATCCAACAATAAAATAAATTTTTCAGTGCAGCCCAGTAGTTCCTGAGATTATCGCATTCAAACAAACAAATAAACTCTTAGGGGTATGAAAAATAGATGTTGGCCGATTCTCATAGATACCGGATAAGCACAAAAAAATTCATCAAAATTGGTCAAGCCGTTTCGGAGGAGTATGGCAACGAAAACTGTGACACGAGAGTTTTATATATTAGATTCTTTTTCATTATCGACTTCGCTTTTCGAATGTGACTTTGTCTAGACCCCCTGGTTCAGCAGTCAGTCAGGCGTGGATCAGCGTAGTGGGTACGGTGGGTATGCCCGCAACCGCAAATGGATTGATTGGTTAATGCTGATTGAATGGCTGTAGAAACGAGGTTTTGTTTTTGTACAACGACATGAAGTAAATTTATTTTTCTTCTTTATCATAAATTACTATTTTATTGATTTAAGGTTTACAATAAAATAGTCATTTATGGTACAGAAGAAAAAATAAATGAAATTTTGAACACTTACTACTACTTACTTATTATGTAGTATAGGTGTAACAAATTTAGGAGGTGGCGGAACCTCTACATCACATTTTTTTTGCCATATTAACATACTACACATACATGTATTATTTTCCTTATGATTAAGTTTAAGACAAGTAAGTGCTAATTAATGTTATTGGTTTTTGTAAACTGTTTTAATCACTTAAATTAATAAAAAAATCTATCTCATTCAATGGCTTCTCGACGTCCTCCAATGAGAGAGACCGTCAAAGACTTTGGACATTTTGTGCTTTGTATTTTTATCTCTTTCTCAAATGTATAATAATAAGTCATGCAGTGGCTTCCATTTAGATAGTTTTAGTTTATTTTGCATTCAAAGAGGATATAAAATCAAACTAATATAATAAGCAGGTATTATTGCCTGGCTCCACTTCTAAACACTTTTAGATTTTATCATCGAGACAGTACTAATGACTTTAATGGCAGATTGCCATTAAATTTATTAGTAGTTGTCTGGTTGTTTCTCACAGCTACGCTGGCGGTTATAATATAAAGTCTAACTCCTTCGCCAAGCTTTTCTAGAGGTAAACTCCATACCACTAGCCGTTAAATACTTTCTCGACCTCAAGACATAAGTATCATTATTTCATTCATCAATTAGGGTTAATGTTGTTGATGTTAAAGTTAGTACCTATAGTTATTACTACTCCGTATGGTATTATGTATTGCCACACTGTTTTTTTCCTATTAAAAGAAAAAGTTCCTACATCCTGTATCCAGGATGAGATTTGGGGGTTGAAACCTCAACCCGAAATTGAAAAAAGGTATGTGGTATGGTATTTGGCTGTGTTTTTCAGGTCTTTAATCAATCTTTCCCTCCTCCGAAATTACGAAGACCTCTCCCAAAAATGATCTTGGGTACGCCCATGCGCCCTTGGACAGCGTGAGAATCTTGAATCTTTAATTCCGTGTCCATGAACGATGTCTAGAGTGCATGGCTCGTAGGCTCATAGGATTTCTACGAATTCTGGCTTTAACAGCATTAACAGCCTTTGTAGTTCTAACAGCACGCGGCCGCCCCGATTTTTTATGGTCTTCGACAGAGGAAGTGTTGTTGTATCTGTTGATAATCCGATAAACGAATATACGGCTGATACCAAGCTTTTGAAGTGTCTGGAATATGACCGACGGCTCCGTACCCACTTTGTGCAAGGCACTGTTTTGACCGTCACGGGTAGACTGGTTCAGCTCAGCGTTTATATAATTTTAGTATCTTAGAATCGTCCATCTATTAGTATACTCTTTGCGTCCATCTTTAAATGATTTCGAACACAACCAAAGACAATTACTGCCTATGTGGCGCGATGGGTGTGTTCTTGGCCTGTACCCTAATGCGGGAGTCGTCTTTTAAAAATAACATTACCTCTCTTTGACCCAATGACAATTATGAATACGTTCGGATTTAACCAACAATATTTACATAGAAACTTAATATTGAAATATTTATTATAATATTTATTTTGGATTAGTAATAAATATTCAAATAATTATTACAGATGCTTTCTATAAATTTCGAATAGAATTCTAATCAATCATTGATTTGACAAGATACAATACTAGTAAGTTTAAAGAATTTCCGCTAGATGGCGTAATCCATTATTATTATTTTTTTAAAGATAACTAGCAATGTGAGTCCCACATTACTAGCAATCTTGTTAACCCCTCCAGCTAAGCTCAAAGGCTTGTGTTAGGAGTGGGTTCACGTCGGTAGTATAATGGATAGGATTCGAACCCGCGACCTCACGATTGCGAGTCCGATGCCTTAGCTATTAGGCTACCGCCACTTTAAAAATGTAAAGTGTTAATAAAGATGAATTTTGAACCACATTCTTTATAAGACTTAGACGCAACGTTACTTTGGAAAGATAACCTCAAAATTATCCAGAATGAGTCAGATTTGCAAGAGGTGAAAGTCATCGGAGGAGGCCTTTGTCGTAGGACAAGCTGTTGTTCAAAAAGCCGATTGTCAGTTATAAATTTGTATTGTAGGTATTGTAAATTATGGTAAAACAGCAATAAAGGATTTTAATATATTTATGTATCATTCAGAATTTTAAAACATCAGTTTCCTTGTGAATTAAATCGGACAATGCTGTAAAAATATTATTATACTGTCATTATTTGACGCTAAAAAGGCAGTATAGGTTTCTAATAATTAATGTTACTTTACATTACCTCAAATAAATCAAAGTAAAGTTTGAAATAACTACCACTGTTCCAAATACAATCCTATTTAAGGAAAAGTGATATTTATGGATACCTATTCAAAACATAATTAAATTTAGTTCTTCCTGGTTTGTACTGTAGGCTGATATTTTATATTTTTAGTACCTGGATGACCCAGCTTCTCTCGATTTAATTTTTAAACGACGTTTTCTATAAATGAAACCTAGCTAGATCGATCTATCGCCCCCAAAACCCTTTCCATACTACAGAATGTTAACATTTAATGGTATTAAAATCAGCCAGTTACATTCAGTACAACCAAAGAGGTTTGATTACTAACAATACATTCAAAATACGAAAATACTTTTTCCCCTACCTATTTTTGATCAAAAATCTCTAAATTTTTACAGCAATGGGATCATGGCACTACCCACAAGATGACAACAAATCGTCGATCAAAACGGCACGTACATATTATAAATAAATTAAAAAAAAATGGGTGGCACTCGGGGACTGCCGCGGTAAAGCGGCATTATTTTTTTCTTTTCATTACATTTCGGGACAGCTCGTCTCGATCTGTGCGAGCTCCGTACAGTCGTACCATATATAAGCGAACGCTCGGCCGAGCTACATGGTAGGCGGAGTGGGGGGTGTTAGGTTTTATTTTCGTTACGAAAATTCTTGATTCGGTCGCCGAGCTCAAATCCCGCGATAAAAGCTATGCAATAGCTTAAAATATAGAAGAAACCTTTTTTTTTTTTTTTTTGTAGGAAAAATACGAAA
Source organism: Herminia tarsipennalis (assembly GCA_945859575.2). NCBI lineage: Eukaryota > Metazoa > Arthropoda > Insecta > Lepidoptera > Erebidae > Herminia > Herminia tarsipennalis. The sequence goes on along the minus strand of OX243843.2, from coordinate 7,428,153 downwards.
ATACTTACCCCGACCCCGACCTTATAATTCACTATAAAATGTGATCTGTTATAAATCTGTTAAAAATCATTTTTATATAGATACATTTTGCAAGACCACCACTACCAATGGTTTGATAAGTTAATTGTACTTGTCAAAAAATGATGACAAAGGCTACTTATTATCCCTGTAAAATGTAAAATTTCTACGCAAACGAAGTCGCCGGCAACCGTTACTGAACTGTTGATACTTTTTAAAAGTTTAAACCTATTATATAACAGCGAGTTGTCCCTACTTATTGATCACGGAAAATGGCAATTATTTACCTACGCAAGTTTGTTTACACATAGTACCTACAGTGAAATTAGTCTCGAGAAATTTTGCATATGTAGTGGTGTGTATGTTACTTAGATATTAGAGCGCGTTTCCACTATATCGTTCTGGCCCTTACAAAAATGTTTCAATATCCTAACATTACTATTTAATTTAATACTTATCCCTAGCAACACTCTGATTTTTGTTTTCAATAAAAACAAGTTTTTATTTTAAAGAAAAAGGTTTTGACTTTATTAAAAAAAATATGTCATTCAATTTCACGTCCTTGAGCAAACGACAAGGCGACTACCGTGAAACAATAAAATATCGTGTCGTTCTTTAGATGATAGTAGTTTAGCTATAGGTAAAAAGTTTTGACCATAATAATTACGAAACAAAACAAATAAATAAATCGTCACTTGATAGTGGAAAGTGGAAACACGCACAAAACCAGAATAAACCAGTTTACTCTGTCCGCAGGTGCCACGTGCAGTCTGACGTCAGTCGCTTGATACCGTTAGAACATAAAGCACGCATTTCATTAAAAAATTATAATTATTAGATACGTAGTAGTTTCATTGTGAAATTTTGTATTTGTTGATTGTTGTTATTGTTTGTTAATATTGTTAAAATATTTGTTGAAGTGTTTAATTTCAAGTGTGTAAGTGTTGTAACTTTATATTGATAATTCAAAATGGCTCCAGTGTTAAAACATGGTCGAGGCAAGCCTTTGACTTCTCAAACTAAGGAAGTTTTGTACTGTTTGTACAAATATTTCGAAAATGAGTGTAATAACAACCCGAGCAGTATTATGACCCCCACTCAATTAGTTGCTAAATCAATAGGAATTTCAATAGCATCCGTCAGAAAGGTAGTATCAGAAAGCAAATGTCGTCCTTCAGATCAGGAAGTAACATTTAAATCTCCTAAAAAGAAACCGAATCGTAAACCTACAATAGTAATCGATAACTTTGATCAGCAAGTTATCAGAAGAACAATTCATGACTTCCACATCACAAATAAAGAAGTTCCCACTTTAAAAACTTTGCACTCAAAATTGAAAGAAGATATCGATTATAAAGGTTGTATCAGCACGTTACGAAAACACGTCATGTCATTAGGTTTTAATTGGAAGCAAACAGAAGATAACCGGAAACTTCTTATGGAAAAACACGAAATTAGATACTTGCGAATTAATTATTTGATGAAAATTGCTGAATATCGTGAACAACGCCGACCAATTGTTTACACCGACGAAACATATATACATACATCACATACCCTCTCGAAATCTTGGTCAGATGGAAGCACTTCAGGTTTGAAGCAACATATATCGAAAGGCAACCGCTTAATCATTGTTCATGCCGGTGGTATCGATGGCTTTATACCAAATGCATTGCTTATGTTTAAAGCCGACCAAAAAAGTGGAGATTACCACAACAATATGAACTATGACAACTATTCAAGGTGGATTCAAACTCAATTAATACCCAACTTACAACCAAATAGTGTTGTTGTTGTTGACAACGCACCATATCATAACTCAATACAAAATCCTGCACCGAATAGTAATTCTAGAAAACAGCAAATGATAGACTGGCTGACATTTCGAAACATTGAGCATTCATCCACGTTGCTTAGGTAAGCCTCAATTATATGAACTGATTCTGCAAAACAAGGCGAGATTTATAGAGTACAAGATAGACGAAATATTACGACAGCACGGTCATACTGTGCTGCGTTTACCACCATACCATCCGGAGTTTAATCCTATAGAAAATATATGGGGGATAGTGAAAACATATGTCGCAAAAAAGAATGTCGCAATGAATATGAAGGTTATAATGTCATTAGCTGAAGAAAAAATGAACGCCATAACTGTAGAGGAATGGAGAAAAGTTTGTTTGCATGCTATTGAGGAGGAAAGCAAATATCAGGGTAGAGACGCAGCTTTAGACACAATATCAGAACGAATCATAATTAATTTAAATAATTCATCTGATGAAAGCGAGGATGGGGATGATTGTGATATGCCTGGGGTTGATGAATTATTAGAATAAAACATTTATGGCCGGAGAACACCTAATTCATACACGTCTTCACTGAAGTGAAAACCGGCATTCAATGCTTGTAATGTTTGGAACTGGCTTGTCTGCCTCATACAGTTCCATAGATTACAATGCGGTGGATACACATTTTCACGACCGTATTAGTACGTAGTGCGTATGCGTAGACGTGCACGCATTTGGTGTGCTCCAGCCACAAACGTATATTACCTTTAAAACAATAAAAACTAAAAATAAAATGTTGTTTTTTTTATTTGCTGACCATACACTACTACAAACGCAAAAATTTCTTCAAGCTAATTTACCTGTAGAATCGTTTTGAGATAAATTGCTCAGCCAATACATACCGCACGTTATTAATTAATGTAAAGCTTGCCATTATGCGCCGATAACATTACAATTGATTTGTTTTATCCCATCTTTATTGATTTTAAATTTCATCTTTATAAATCACTAGCTGACCCGCGCAACTTCATCTGCGTAAATTTTCCCCGTTTTTTCAACATTTTCATTGCTGCTCTGCTGCTATTGCTCGTAGCGTAATGTTATGTTGCTTTTAGCCTTCCTCGATAAATGGGCTATCCAACAGTAAAATATTTTTTAAATTTAGACCAGTAGTTCCTGAGATTATCACGTTCAAACAAACAAACTCTTCAGCTTTATAATATAAGTATAGATTAAAATTTAATAAAAGTTATAACATAATAATAATTATAACAATTTTTAAAAATATAATACTTTACGACGTATTCGCATACCTACAAAAAATATAAATAAAATCATTAAAATCTGTAGTGTCGTAGTCGATTCAGAGGAGGCGAAGTGTTCGCGCACAAACACCGTTATATATTTTTTTTATAAATCAATCAATCAGCCTGTACCGGTCCACTGCTGGACATAGGCCTCTCCTAACCTACGCTACAACATCTGATCTTCCGCCTTCCACATCCAATTCATTCCAGCGACTTTCTTTAGGTCGTCAGTCTACTTAGCTGGCGTCCTACCTTATGTTTACCGAGTCGCGGTCTCCACTCTAGGACTCGTTTGGTCCATCGACCATCGGTCATTCGGCAAATGTGGCCATCCCATTGCCACTTCAGCGTGCTTAACCTGCGTGCTATGTTGGTAACTTTGGTTCTTTGTCAGATGACCTCGTTGCGAATTTTATTCTTCAAAGAGCTAAAGCTCGCTTTATAGCCCGCTGCGCGACTTTGAGTTTGTGGACCAATGGTCAATGCCGATGATGGGCGTTTATCGTGTGTATCCATGACTTAACGCGATAATTTGACAACCACATTTACATTGCTGTTTGGCGTTACGCGATAACTGAACAGGCGGTACATCAAAGAGATTAACGCGAGAATTATTGAAGCGGTCACACTGCGTTTGTCAGTGTGCACCGCAAGCGCGATGGGGTCGCAAGTGTTTGTCTTCGTTGGCTATCAAGGAGTAACAAAACAAGACGGTAATTGCGTTTCTCGAGATTCTGCAAACAGAGCCATATTTTTGAGATTATTACCCTTTGAAGCAACAATTGAAGACATTAATAGAAGAAAGAAAGCCTAGTGGGTAATTATAATACCAAACCTAATTTAAGGAACATTAGCACAGCATAAGCAATAAGTACTATGCTTTATAGTATTAGCGCCAAGAATGGTCATTGACGTTGAACGTTGAAGTGTGGCCACTCTATATAACGTGTTAGTAATTAACACCATATTTGTCACATAAACATTGACGTTTTCGTTAACGTTGACGTTAGTGTGACTCCAGCGTTAGATAATAAGTAGTAGAAACGTAGGTATTCCCTACAATACCGCTTCTGTATCGGTAGATAAAACGTAGGTTAAATATTACTGTAATACACAATGAGATTAAGTAACGGTAACTCATCCATACATGGGTCCTCCATGGAACTCATCCATTTTCTAAAAATATAATGTCCCCACGCGCGTTAGAGAGTGGATTAAACCGCCGGTCTGACTGTACAACCGGACAAGGATTCGCCCACCAATGGTTCCATAAAAATTTATAGGTATTTGTTTATTTGCGTATTTTTTGGGACTATGTAGACCTGAAGATATGGTTTTAATTTCAACTCAATACCTCCACGCGTTCCCGAGATAAGGGGTCTTGACAGATAGATGGATAGACAGACGGACTACAAAGTGATCCTTTAAGGGTTCGCTTTTCCCTTTTGAGGTACAAAACCCTAAAAAAAATAAAATTGCAAGAGAGTTTGAGACGATGGTGAAAAAATAATGGTTAAGGCATCGGACTCGCAATCCTGAGGAAGCGGGTTCTAATCCTACTTACCCATTATACTATCGACATGAACCCACTCCCAATTTGGCTTAGCTGGAGGGGTCCACTTAACAAGATTATTTGTAATGTGTGATTAATTGCAAGTTATATTTTTAATAAAAAAAAATGGTTGTCTGTAAAGTCGGATTACTGACGATAATTTTACGTGATAACGTCATAAGAAAACATCGATGACATTGAAGAAACAACCATGCCTGTGACAGCTTGTTTTTCCATTGTATCGCATGTCGCTGCAATCGCGAAAACATTAATGACATTGTTTTATACAACCATGTCTGTAACAGCTTTACTGGACCGGGGCGCATTCGCGTTGCTTGGCAACCAGTCAATAACGTGACTTTTTTTAGACACTTTTTCGTGAGTGCAGCCGATCATAAATTTATAAGACGTTATCACATCAAAAACTTAGAAAGCCGAAGACAATCTGTACCAATACAAAATTTGTTCAAAGCTGTTACGAGCCGTCCGAGATAGTTAATATTTTGCAATTTTATGCGCAACTTCGTATGCGTCAATTTCCTCCGTTATTGCAACATTTTTCATTGCTGCTCCGCTCCTATTGGTCGTAGCGTGATGTTATTTAACCTATAGCCTTCCTCGATAAATGGGCTACCCGACAGAAAAGTATTTTTTTCATTTCGGAGCAGTAGTTCCTGAGATAAACGCGTTCAAACAAACAAGCAAACTCTTCAGCTTCATAATATTAGTATAGATTTAATTGGGCATAAATGTTTGAATTTCTAGATAATAAGCATCGACTGCGGTAACAATAGTGATGTAGTAACTACCCACATACATAGTAGGTAGGTACTACTTGAATGTTACCTACGCGACTAAAATAAAACAGCTCTCAATGTTGATCTAAACAACCTATCAATAAATGTTGATAAACTTTCGCGATTTGTACACATTATTAAAATATATATATTATGGGTCTTAATCGCGTGAATAATTTTAGGTAAAATACCTTGTTTATTGCCCGACGTTTCGACCGTATTGCAAAAAGACTTCCCGTGACCACGGCCGTTGCAATACGGTCGAAACGTCGGGCAATAAACAAGGTATTTTACCTTAAATTATTCACGCGATTAAGACCCATAATATATATATATTTTAAAAACCTATCAATACTTTTGATCTTAAGAATTCGGGCCTACCCACATAGTTACGATCAAGCATATTTGTTTATTTAGAGAGTGAAACGTTTTCCTCGAACACTCTAAGACCAATTTACTCAATTATAACCTTCTATTCTGACTTTCATCCGGCAAATCCTAATGATGAAGCGGTTTATTGAGCACACAAGAAATTATTAGGTAGACAGGAATTTTTAATGTAAGGAAGTGATGAAAGAGGTTGTTCGTTTATTTATCCGTTTAGATCAATTGATTATTTAGTTTATGCAATGTTGTGACTATGATGAACTATCTAATCGTCTCTCACCTGGGCTTAAGAGTACGCAAGAATACCTGCTAACTATTTATTACCCTTGAGCTGAATAGAATTTCAAAAGCAACGGGTCTTAATATTTTATTTTAAAGCTAAATACCTTTGTTTTATTGCCCGACGTTTCGACCATATTGCAACGGCCGTGGTCACGGGTAGACAGCTCAGCGACGCCTCCGTGAAGCGCGGTTTTCGGAATCTACCCTCGCTTAATTTTTATCACTCACTATTACGGAACCGTCGGTACTTCGACACACAATACTAACGACATCTGCACACTGGCGTGTAATGTTTGTTCGGCGGTGTGTACACTTGCTTATCACAGGATTCCACGATGTTCATCTTCTCGGTTGAACTCGAAATCGCGAATGTTTACGAACGTATATTACATACCACATTGGCATAGGTTCTTCACATTATGTGCAAAACTTCAATCAAGTCATAGAAATTAATTTTACATTATTAGTATAAAAGGCTTCCGGGAAACACATTTAATTTATACTACGATCCCGGATGGCTAAACTAATAAATGTCTAAACTTCAGCTACTTAGTCAAGCCGGCAGCGGCTGACCTCAATATAATATGATTAGCAATAATAGGTCTATGAAAATAAAAATACGAAAGACTCGTTAATGGTCTCCTCCCAGTAGAGTATATATATGACTAGAACCTTAACGTTTGCATCACGTGGTCAAACATTAAGAAATAAATACGAGTGAACATTGAATGCTCACTTGTGTCAAACGCCATGTGCGTCTCAGAATTAGGGCCAGCACTGTACTTAATCCAACGAAAAACTAAATTAGAACAAAAATAAAGTAAAATATACATTATAATTTAATTTAATTTGTTTTAATTGTTAAATTGAGATAAGGCTTAAGAAAATAAGATAAATAACAAACATTATTCAGTCGTATTAAATGTGTGAAGGTAAAATTCGCTCAGGCGGGACTCGAACCCGCGATCATGTTCTTTTTTTAGTTCTTTTATTTAATAAATGACTCCTGCAGTAGGGCACAAACCCTATATTGCGGGGGACTTCACAAACATATAAGTCAAGGACACAAGTACATCCAGACTCGGAATTAAAACAATTTGTGGATCGCACAAAGTGGTGTCCCAGGAATCGAACCACGACCTCTCGCGGACACGATCATAGGGAATCGAACCTACGACTCTTCGAGATTCAGACATAAATTTCAAATGTTTATACCATAACTAATAACAAACGGCTTTTGACCACTATGTAAGACAGTTTTGAGGAACTATGTTTTACTTTTTAAAATTATACCATGTACTTTTTAATAAATTATTAAATAGTCCAGAACTGGCATTAATTCAAACGAACTTCTTGTGCTTAAATAAATAAAAAAAATAAAACTACGAAGTTTCGTTCGGGAGTAGTGAGTAGACATAACAGTTTACCATAGTTTAAACAATCCGTTCCCAGTCAGAAATGGATCCACTTGTTTTTCAATGAAAAATAAAAACAGTATCGAATACACACGTATTCGATACTGTTTTCTGTAGCTTAATATTTCATATGAAGCGTTCACATGAAGTCTTCTATAAAATATTAAGCTACTCTACTAGAGCTTCGTGAATCGCTATAAGTTTAGTGAAAACGAAATATAACCTTACTAGTGTGCTACGGTGTACTGGGCGGTGACCATAAATGGCGACCCTGTGACCGATCGATTAATTGTCGCAATTATACGGTACCGTGGTCAAGTAACATAGTCAAACTGCAAAAGGTAAACGTTCATCAAATATATATTCTTCCGTTTGACTAGTTACGGTCCTATAGACACAGATTTTCAAAGTAAAATTGTAGAAATATTGAATAAGATACTAGACTACAGACTGAAGTATTTCATTGCCTCGGCGACTCAGTAGGAATGCGTACGGATGCTGCGCAAGATGTGGCCTATTTCGATTTAATCTACAGACCAAATCTATTAATGAATCTGTTTTCACTTTTTGTTTTGTTTCCACTTTAATCTATCGATAGATTTATTTTTGTGTGTCAAATTTCCACACAGCACAAAAACTATCAATGAATATTGTCCTCGGTAAACTTTGTATTCGTTAATAGTTAATTGTATTTATGTACTCCACCTAGCGACAGAGGAATCATACACTAGTGCGGAAGTTGTCTTATTAAAAAAAAAAGGTCGTCTGTAAAGTCGGTTTACGGACGATAATTTTACGTATTTTCAATGTTTTATTAAGACGTTCTTAATAAAACATTGATGACATTGAAAACAACCAAGCCTGTGACACATTTTTTTAAATTTTCCAATTGTATCGCATGTCGCTGCAATCGCCAAAACATTGATGACATTGTAATAAACCACCATGCCCGTGACAGTTTTAGTGGACAGCTTATCAGCAGGCGGAATGGACGTGAGAGGTGACGTCACACTTTCTCGTGAGTGCAGCCAGTCATCGATTTATAAGACGATATCACGTCAAAAATTGTTGTCTGGTAGTCTGTTTACGGACGATAATCATTGATTCAATCATTCTCGTTGCTTAGCTACCAGTTAATAACGTGACACTTTTTAAGCAAACATTGATGACATTCGCCATTCGAGTTACTTAGCAACCAATCAATAATGTGATACTTTTTCGTGAGTGCAGCCAGTCATCGATCTATAAGACATTATCACGTCAATAAATGGTTGTCTGATAGTCTGTTTACGGACGATAATCATTGATAATATATCGCCATTCTCATTGGCAACCAGTGAATAACGTGACACTTTTTAAGCAAACATTGATAATATTAGCCATTCGCGTTGCTTAGCAACCAATCAATAACGTGACACATTTTCGTGAGCGAAGCCGGTCATCGATTTAAAAGACGTTATCACGTCAATAATAACAACAAGAATACATTTATTAAAAAAAGTCACCGTAATTTTTTATGACACAATCATAGTTGTGTTTAGGCAACTTTCATTTGCATAAAAACATACTTAGGCAATCTAACAACAAAGCATTTTCCTTATCCCGATCAATCGTGACTAGTTCATATCTGCAATACCATTTACCATTTCTAAGAACTATTAGATATAACTGTACAGTAAGTAGTAAGTATACAATAAGTACTTCTAACTTAGCATAAAGAACACGTGTAACCCACATATCTACTTACGATTTTTGAAAGAGCGGTTATAGATCAGTGTGTTTAAGCACGTTTAAGAATATCAAGCTTATAAGTAAGTAGCACAATTGCAGTTGTATTTACGCGACTGCGGAGGGTAATGTGTTTGTGGTACTATATAGACCAAACGTGTGGGCCGATTTGATGATTCATTCGTCAATCGATTCGTATTAATCTTGCGATCGTCACTAAAGACATTAGCAATCAAAATCCAAAATGACGACAGCCAGACGCCATATTGTGTTAGAGAAAAAAAATAAAGTCAACAAATTATGTTATGTGGGTATCATAGTGTAGGTATTTTAAAATCATGATGAGGTTTCTTAAATAATTTTTTACTTAAAATAACCATTTCGGATATATAGTGATTAAAAGTTTGTTACAAACTATAATAATAATAATAATAATAATAATAATAATACTCTTTATTGTACACTAAATATACAAGAACAAGGTGGTATACATTGTATAACTTATATGTAGGTACAATGGGCGGCCTTATCGCTAATAGATACTATTTTCAATATTATAACATACATGTTCGGTAGTTACAGTTATTACGTTACGTCTTACAACTTAGCAATAAAAAGTATTAAATAATAATATAAATTAAAAAAAAATAAAAAAATCGCCGCTGTCGGAGGCATTCATGAATCGCAGTGAACTTACTAAAATGCCTCCGACTGCATCATGCAGTCGGAGGCATTTTAGTTAAGGTTATCTTGTTTCAATCTTTTTTAAGCAGGCGGGTATTTTGATTTCTTGAATTTATTATAAGTTTGGAAAACTCTAAAGTGCGTGTCATACATTTGCTTTATTTCAATTTCATTTAAGACCGATACATGTACATTCGGTTGTCAGCAAACAGAGGTGTCAATATCTTACACATTTTTGATCACTATTAAAACGAAAGTAGTTACCGTAACTTGTCGAGTTGATCGCCGAACGGGGTAGTGGGGCATTTTAATAAAAGGGGTGAAATCTGTGCCTACACCCTTATTTCAAGGTCATAAAAAAAATATGCCTACTTACCTAAATCAAAACTACTGTTTAATTATGCGATTATGCATAGATAATTATGCTACATAACTACTGTTCAAATATAGTAGGTATATTAATTATATTTCGGGACTTAATCGCGTGAATTATTTAAAGGTACGAACCTTTTACTTACCCGACGTTTCGATCGAATTGCACCGATCGTGGTCACGGGTCGACTGATGGCAGCTTAGCGATGTCTCCGTGAGGCGCGGGGTTTTTCAACTACCCTCGCCTGGTCTAGATAGTAGGTATAACTAAAAGATGCGATTGTGTTATAAAAGGAATGTTGACTGTCAAGTCAAATCAGTCTCTTTTTATGAAATGTCAAAACGACAAGCTCTATAGAAATGTGTACGGAATAACAACCTGTGACATCATAAGTTACTATAGTCAAATCATTACTTTTAGTATTTCTTTTCATGCTTTTAAGTTAAAAAAAATATTAAAATGTAAGATTACCGTTATTTACAGAGCATGTTAAGATCTACTATTACCTGATTAATATAAAATAGTTTACTTTTATTGAAGTAACTATCCAAATATGAAACATTGCGTGAACTAGCTAACTACAAACGCAACAAACGTATCGGAAGTAATATGACGTTCTAAAACGCTAAATACTAACTGAATGTGCTATTGGTCTTACACGTGTCTCTAGCAATATAAGAGGTCAAACAACTCAATACTATCTCTGAACTCGATCAAGGTCGTCAATAATATGTACCGTTGGTAAAATTAAGGTTTACTCCACCTTGTTCACCCAGGTGATATCACTTAAGTAAACAAAGTGGACATAAGTATAATAGTGTATTTTCTTCACCGGGGTACTATAATCAGATACCTAGGAGAACAAACGCGACTTTTTAATATTTCATTTGATACCCAAATTGCAGTATTCAAAACAACTTTTTTTTCACACCTCTTTATTTTGATATCTCACAGCCGCCATGTTTCTTTTTTTCAAACGTCACATATCTAAGAACACTTGGGCAATCAATACAAATCTAGCGACGTCCTAATTGCATAAATCTGTTCAGTCGATTGTGAGATATCAGGTAATAAGGAATATTACATACATACAGACAAGATACGCGCGAAAAACATAACCCTTCCTTACAGTCGGGTAATAAGACGTGAATAGTGTTTATCTTTTGGTAATTGGTAATTTAACAGTAGTTAGTTTAGTAATACTGGTACCTAATCATTGGCGAACCCAGAAAAAGTTTTCGCGGACCTCTTGCGTAGCAGTCGGACACACTCCCACCGCGCCACAGAGGCCGTGATAATTTTAGTGCAATTGATAATTTTATCGATTAAATATCGGCGAAGTGTGAGTCGCTCATCTTTTATTGGACTCAAATCAGCCAGGTGAGTCTCTTACACAACGGCGACGGGGGAAGGGTAAGTGTAAGTTGCTTGCACGACAGGGAATTTAAGTAGGGAGAAGAAGGTTTAACGTAGTGTAATTGCGCAGATATTGGCCAATTGTACATATACTAATATATCATAAAAACTAGGAAATTTAATTATATTTCTTTTATATTTTAAATATCGTTGTTTTAAAGTTATTAAAAAAACATGATAATAGATCACCCCCCCCCCCCCCCCTTATCTCCGGAGCTACTAGGTATAATATTTTGGAAATAAAAAATAAATACACTCCATACATGTAACCAAAATTTTTGTTTAAGTCGGGGGACTTAAATGGTTGATGTTGGGTATGTAAAAAAAAATCACAGTAGTAGTGTAATTAAAAGGAAAATTATCACAGCTTAGTAGGCTTTACAAGTTTACGAGTAACAGCCGATCAAATGAGAAGTATCAACATTTTCGTACAAATTCCATTGAAAATTATTATTAGGTAGGTATGATGTTGTAAGTATAAAACAAAAACAACAGCAAACCCACTTCTTAAGCCGCATTGTTTGGGTGGGGGGATGGGGGACTACGGAACATTACATTGTGCCTGGCCCGACATGCCCATGCCCTTTTTTTAAATTTAAAGCTATGAAATATGAGTTTAGGTTTGTGTTGCTTCGTCCACATGGTTATATTTCGGTCATTTATTGCGAAACCTGTTCAATCTACGAAGGGATGAAATATTTCTATCGTAGCATTAGATACTAACTGAAAAAGTAGTTATATTTTTTATTTACAAGGGGAAATAAATAGTAATGTTATATTTTTTTACCTGACTGTACAAAGTGTATGTATTTAGGTTGGCCAAGAAAGTCGTCTATCACTTTTGACAAAGCTTCCTTTGTAACGAAAATAGCGTTAAGGTTGAATTGGTAATAATCAGTATATAATTGTAAGGGAAAATCAACCTTGTAGTTTATGGTGTGCAAATTAATTTCAACTGTAGGATGATAGACCATATTTTTAGCCGACTGTACATATTTGGTAGTAAAGTATTTATTATTATTCTTCTAGCCGTCTAGAAATGAGGACGAGTAGTTGATTGTGCATTTATTTCGGAATAAACATTAAGATTATTTAGGTACCTAGAAAAAGAGTGTCTCTTTTCTTTGTGCGGTTTCATGGATAGTGTTTTATAATAAGTCTAAAATGAGTATAAAAGTCTTGGATGTAAAATCTGTGTATAGTAACTGGTCGTTTGAAAATTAAATTGGCAATGTGATTGCTTATTAATACTCGTAATATAAATAGCAGCTGTATAATCAGAACTATTCATTCCTGGACCTACCTATTGGTAGATAAGTATCTATATAATCGTATGACAGTACCAAATGATATTTCTCTTCAGCTGTCTGGTCAGAGTCTCTTGACATTATGGAAGATTATGTGTGTACTGGTGCCAAAAATGTTCATCAAAATCAGATTTTCTCTCATGAAAATATTTCATATGATCCTATAGTATTTTTTAATTTATTTGTGAGTTCATTTACAGTGAACAAATAGATTTATAGTCTCAGACGAGAATAAAATGGAATATTTTTTGTGGTATGCGTGTGCTCTCTTGAGTATAAATAGACTAGATGGTCGGTTCTAGAACGTGATCAACTTCCTACTAATAGTTATATTGGGATATTGTAGATTGAGTTGCTGTGCAGGTGTTCTGCTTTCATAATTTTGTTCTCTCATTCTTTCGTTATGTAATCGTAACATGTCAAGTGAGATAATAAATGGTCCACCAGTACCTAGGTATAGCCAATTTTCTAAATTAATAAAGAACATGTTTCTGAACTTGTTTGAAAGGTCAAAAATATTCAAAAACATGTTCTTTATTGATTTGCTGAGCTGTTTTCGAGAGCTTGCACCACAAAAGCTAATGATTTACAAGAATAGAATAGAATATTTATTTATTTGCTAAAATATGGTGGTACATTGGTGTTACAGTAAGATTGAGTTCGGACATATTCTGCCATATGTCGTGCAAATATATTTAGTGATTTAATAATTTTACATTCTGTTATTCATTACTCATTCATGCATGCGCAAGGGGAAATCATTAGCTTTTGTAGTGCAAGCTCTCGAAAACAGCTCAGCAAGCAGCCTGACAAAGGCAAAAACTGTTAATAAACAGCCGAGCAGCACATTTAAAAGTCAATTTCGGTGGTTTAGATGCTATGGTGGTACACAGTTATAAATACAAACATAGGGTAAAACCCGGATAGATGGCCCAGTGGGATAGTTGACCCAGTTTTGAATACACTATATTAAGGAATGTTGGTGGTAAAAGAGCTTTACTATGGTTAGTGTATCCTTCCTGCAAACTTTACCAGACTATACCATCAAAAAAGGCGCAAGTGTTTTGTCGGTGTGACCAAAAATCCTTTGCGGCGATATTTTAACTGGATCCGAAATTATATTGATGAGTATTGATGAGCGTTAAAATAAAATATTTACGCGATTAAGACTTACGGGTCTTAATCGTCTAAATAGTTTATTAAATATATGCATAAAAAAATCTATAAGGAGTAATTTCTATTGAATATTTTTACTACCGACTATGGATTCAGTCATTTCGTTTATTTGTGTGCATTACAGATTAAATTAAACTATTTATAGCGTGTTATCGAATAAAAAAGGCAAGTATCTATATCAAAAAGGATAGGCCCTATTTACATTATGTGGATTGTCACCCTAAGTTTTTATGCTCTTTAATCTAGGCAACCATATTTTTTTTGACGAGCAAAGACAGAATTGTTCTGTAGGTGTTTATCCAATCTATTGTGATTACAACTTGTTACCCGACTGACCAAGAAGGATAGTGCGTATGTATAAGTTTAAGTTAGTATGTCACCTAAACTTATCCAACTTTAAATTGGGAAATGTATTTTTGTTGCTGAACCTAATGGTTTGGCGCGCAGCGATGACAAGAGGCCGGATGGTATGTCTTTACTACCTTGGAAGATGGGGAGACCTTTGGTGTGGGATGCAACCTGCGTCGACATCCTAGCGCCTTCCCATCTTCTAAACACTGCGAGCTGTGCCTGCGCTGCTGCTGCATCTGCGGAGACTCTCAAACGGCGCCAATATAGTAATCTAGTCGGAGATTACATATTTGAGCCGTTTGGTGTTGAGACGCTAAGGCCATGGGGTCCAAGTGCTCGTCTTTTATTCAAAGGTATTTCCCAGCGTCTTATCAGTACATCTCGTGACCAGAAGGCTGGCCTTTTCTTTGCTCAGAGAATAAGCATTGCCATACAACGTGGCAATGCTGCCAGCCTTCCGGGCACTTTACCGTTTGACATTGATGGGGAGGAATTCTTCGACGCCTAAACTGGTTGTTACTCCCACCTTTTTTTTTTATCCTTTTTTTGTAGTTTACTAGGTAAGTTGTAAATAATGTTAATCATCAGTTTGTGTATAATTAGTTCGTAGGATAATTAATGTTTTGGTTGTATTTTTATTGTTTAAATACCTAAAACGTAATACTATTTTAGAAAGTGACTTAAAATTTTGATTACCTAGCATTCGTTTCTCATAAAAAAATATATGGGTCAACTATCCCCAACAGCCGATTTTATCGTTAGGCTATGTATTATATATTCGCCCTGTAGGCACCTATCTCTTTTTTTGAGGTCCATTAAAGTATAATTTACATAAAAGCAATATTAATTAGGTTTACATAAATAGGCTAATAGTAAACATGACAGATCTATATTTTGATATACATATAGTATTATTCTTAGAGTTTTCTTCTTTTTAAAAAGTGGGACACTTATCCGGGTTCTAACCTTTACCTACATAGACAAATTAAACAAACGGGATGTACTCCGGGAGTGCCGGCAGAAGTGAAAACTTGAACATTAATGTTGTGCTTTAGGGAATTTTTTTTAGCAGTATAAAAGTACTATAATTTATGTGGTTAGATACAATATTCATCTCTTGCACTATCGTACACAAACGTGCCAATTACATTACATATTTTTTTTACACATTTTCGCCGCGCGGTATAAAGAGAGGGGTAAATTACTTCCTCTCCTACGCCGCTGGCGGTCTACTCTCCCTCCGTCTTATGAATTTTCGATCAGGTCACGTGTTCTGACGCGAGTTTACCATTTAAAAATGCACAACGCCGCTAAAGAAGTTTTCATTTAAAAAATATAAAGTTTTCGTATGTCGTTGTCAGGTAAAAGACATAACGTTTCTATAGATCTATTCTATGGAACTACTGGGAAAATAAATCTGTCATGAAACAAGTCTATAATAAAAACCAGCAATTACATAAATTTGGTTTTGTTTATTGTTATATACCTATTGTTTATGTTATCATTACAGATGCGTAGGTAATTTATGGTAGGCACACTGTTATCAGTATTAATGTTATATAATTTACTTATAAAATTATATGGTATTCTTTATTAAGAATTAATTACTGACTACTGGAATCGTTCCATGCATCCAATTATTATAGAATTAATTATTAAATAGGTTTAATATCAAATCTACTGATTTAAATAAATTGTTTATATAAATCTGTTGCGGGCTTCGCTCGAACTTCACTATCTACACATATTATATGTATTTATTATACCTTCCGGAACGGCAGTAAGCGACTTTGTTTTATACTATGTCATAATAATAAAGTTAAAATGTACTTACGCAAAGCTCACTGCCTTATTATATTAAGTAAGAAGAAGTAAGAAGTCCTTTAGGCTTTATATATATCACAAGGTAAACACTAAACGCGTAGAAACAGAAGAAACTCTGGTTCCAAATGAAACTGATACCACACACTCAATTCGACTTCAACTGCCGAACTAAAGCCAAGTCGAAGAAACCAGTACATATATTCAGCTGGGATATATACCACCTACGTCAGTTCAAACATTCTGTACTAGACATTGATGACTAACAGAATACGAATTACATTAATACTGCAGACATAACAGAAATACCGTTTCTCCGTGTTTTACAGACACCGTTTACTGTAAAGTGGTAATTATCGTAATGATCTTGTCAAGATCACTTGTAATCAGCGATTTAATTTTGATGAATAGGTACTGTGGAGTATGAAAATAATAATAGATACAACAAATCACTTTTGTTCGTGCAACGAGCAAGAGTGATTTGTTATATTTATACCAATCAACCCATCTGTTTTATTGTATAGCTATTTAAGGAGGCATTACACTGAGAGAATTATTTATTTAGCGCTACGTACACAGCGACACGATCGCCGGCCTCGCTCTTCCGCACACAACCATTACTTCACAGTGCGCAGGAGCGCAGGTCAAAATAAAGTAGAATATTCGTTCGTACATATGTTAGATTACGAACGCCATGACTATGACAATATGAAAATGCTCGTTTTTGCACTTTTCCGCAACTTCACGATCATATTAAGACACACCTTTA
The DNA here is from genome assembly GCA_945859575.2 of Herminia tarsipennalis. Lineage (NCBI taxonomy): Eukaryota > Metazoa > Arthropoda > Insecta > Lepidoptera > Erebidae > Herminia > Herminia tarsipennalis. Next base: position 7,410,983 of record OX243843.2, on the reverse strand, counting down.
AATTTCTTTATTTCATCTACTAGAAAAACTCTTTAACAATTTTTTTCGTGTCCTAATATTTAGGTTTTCTATATGCATTTTTGAGAGAGCCGAACCCAGTTTCGCCTAATCTACCCCTAAACACTAGCTCAAAAACGCAAGCACCATCTGGCCACGTATTAAGAACTTTAATAGTTCATAATATATGCCCAGATGGCGCTGGCGTTTTTATAAGCTAAAAATAAATAGAGAATATTAGGTATTTCTTGTCGTCGTCCTCGTCAAATTTTGAATCTGTCGTCTGGCAGTTTTTTTTAAATCGCAAGGCGAAGTTGATATCGAGAAATAATTGCAGACAAAACTAATACCTACCTAACAAATAAAAAAAAAATATCATAAAAATAAAAAACCCGCCTGCACAAAAAAGATGCAAACAAGATCCCCTACATAATTATATAATTTCATGCAGTCGGAGGCATTAATGAATCTCGATGAACTTAGTAAAATGCCTATTGGGACGATCAAAACAACATAATTTAATGACGCTTGACATTGATGACAACCATTCTACTTATAGTTAAAAAAAACTGTGTTACCCCGACCCCTTCTTGACTCTAACAATATCTCTATCATCTAAATCTGATTAAGGGTTTAGAAGTTATGGTTTAATAAAGCAACTCACATACATACATAATAATAATATCTTGGAACAACTCACACAACGCCATCTGATCACAAACTAGGCCGATCCTGTACTATGGCAACTAGACAACTGATAAACATAATTACACATTATACATCAATTACACCCAGACACAGAATAAACCATCGTGCTCATCATACAAAGTTATATCCTGAGTGGGGATCGAACCCATGTCCTCCGGTTTAGCAGTCAGGGTCACTAACTACTAGACGAATAATCCAGTCTAATTATGAACCCTGAAAACATTATACATTCTATTTTAGGGGCAGTAGTGTAAAAAGGCCACAACGTACAGAGCCTCAGAAGACAACAAATGAATGCTAAGTCATGACAATCAAAAGAATTCAATGAAAACGCCGGCGAAATAAAAGGTGCCTACTCATATTTCCTATTGTATACCTTTAAATTAGCGTAATTATAATTTGACCATAACTCTAATAGTAGTGTTTGTTTTTCGTGGATTATTGTGATTCATGAAACGATTCCGCATATTTCCGCCATCTAAATTTAGTGTAAAATTATTAATAGCGTATGTATGGCCTTGGGAATTAATACGATATTGTCGTACGTGGGATGGTGTGAAACTCACATGTTCTGCCTGATTTATTACTATTTCTGTGTATTGTGTAACAAAAGTAACATAGCTCATGAACGTCTAATGTTAGGCACGCACTGCTTGCAATATTTTTGATGGTTTTGTAATTTGTCCTCAAGTTCTCCTCTAAAGTTATCTTGCCATTAGGCATTACATATAGGGTACTAGCTGTCCAGCGCAATTTTGTCTGCGTAAATTTTCCCCGTTTTTGCGACATTTCTCATTGCTGCTCCGCTCCTATTGGTCGTAGCGTGATGTTATATACCCTATAGCCATCCTCGATAAATGGGCTATTTTTATTTCGGATCAGTAGTTCCTGAGATTACCGCGTTCAAACAAACAAACTCTTTAGCTTTATAATATTAGTACAGATTATCTCCAAGTAGGGGGAGAACATGCTTAAATGGGAATTCTTTGTAGATGCCAGCCTAGTCCATCTTACATGGTGTACTGTGTGCCGTGTGGTACCGGATTATAGTATCACCCTGTCTCTTCCTATGGGTGTCGTAAAACATTACTTTCAAATTTATGGTCTTTTTGGCAGTCATGGTTTATGTTCCCTTCTCGGCTTTGATGAATCATCTAAAATTACTTTTAATTATAATTAAATCATAAATTTTCCTGTACCGGCAATAGAAGTTACTGGGTGATATTATTTCACAGTAAACTCGTAAAGAGATTCGCACGTTGCCAAGGTATCTCTTGTACAAATATCGTAGGTGTGGTAGTGTTAGAATAGGATTCTTGGATATGCAGAACAAAATGGGAAAAGCAACCTTGTATTTAGGCAGAAAGAAATACTAATTTGTAATGTAATGTAATTTTTTTGATCGATTCATATGGGAATTTAATAAGAAAACAATACTGCTAAAATCCACCGGTAGATTCAAGAGGAAAGCAAAGTATTGACGGATCCACATGTGGAGCAAGCTATGGATCCTAGTGAAAGGAGAGGTCATTACAGCGGAGACTATCTCCTTGTTAATTTTAATCTAACTCTTTACTGTGCAATTACAAAGCATCAAATGTACCTACAGAAGATTCATATACACACACTTTCACACTCCTTCGTAACTTAAGGTATCCCGAGAGTTCATGTTTGTGAACGATGTGTATTTATGCGTTTGTCTGTAGTTTGCTTCTGTAAACTCGCTCTGTGTTTCGTCGTACTTCATCTGTGTATGAAATCGAGACGAAGTGTCGCGGCTCTATCGCGGTAACGTGCGTAAATAACATAAAATCGATGGTCCCTATTAACAATGTCGGTACTACAAAAATACAACTTTTCAGTAGAGCAGTTTAAAGTCTATTTTGACGATAAAAATATTATTAAAGATCACAGCCTCTTCAAATTTAGACTGATTGTTTTTTATTAAGTATGTTACAATCTGAGATAGAAAAATCTGAGAATTAATGAATAGTTTGGGAAATAAGGTACTATCGCCACTTTTATTTGGACTATTTTTTGGGTAAATTGTCAGTTGTGGCACTTACTACAATTTTATTCGGACTCTTAATAATAATTTAAGTAGGATATGGCATTTGCGACATTTTCAAATGTGGGTTTAAAAATACTTTTGTCGTATGTGTTTGTTTTACTAGGGTAAATTGAAAAAATATACTGCATTTGTTTCAATCATTAAAGTCTTTATTAATCAAAATGTTTAGAATTGTTATAACAATTTGTTTACATAACATTTCTATGTACTTAATTATCATTAGATATCACTCAGTCTTAATCACAGTTTATAGAGCCTTTATTCTTAATAATCAGCATCTATACTTTAGCTACCTGACTTCGAAAGTTTAATAAAAAAATATATAAAAAAGACTAAAAAAGAGAATTATTCCACAAAATTAAAATTCTACAAATAACTAATCAACATACCATTATAAAAATAGAACCTGGTCTGCTTATAGAATCAAAGCACCTTTGAAAGGCAGGCCTTACTGGCAGATCTTTAAGTTTAAAGTAAAGTACCTACTTATAATAAATTCAGTTTCAAGTTCAGTCTATATTTTCTACTTTAAACATCAGTCTAATTTCTCTAACTAAGCTTTAGGGTTATTATAATATTATGATAACAAAATAAATAGTATTTAATAAAGCTGCAATTTCAAATCACAATCACCTTAGGTAAACTTGTATAAAAAATAAAAAGTTTCAAAAAAAAATAACACAGCCGTCCTTTCACTGTGAAAAATAAAATATAACTTGCTTATTATAATAAAATTACAGTCTCAGTTTTCTACCTTAAAAGCTAGTCTAATTTTAGTACTTAAAAATGTTTGTACGGTAAAACAGGAACTTTAAAATCACAATAGTCAAAAATTATCTCCCATCAAAAGTCTTCAGAATCACTCATTTCTCTTTCTCTTACATTACTAGATAGATGTGGCAAGTCTCTGTAGAATCTATTATACTTGTTAGGTATAACACCTGATTTACACATTTCGTTAAGGTCTTTGTATTTGCCATGTGGGAGAAGAACAGGACCATCATACGCTGGAGATATTTTAAAATCATCGGTGCGTTGGGTGTTTCTTTTCGTGGATCTAAGCACCACTAAAGTCTTAGGCTCTTCATCAAAATTATATTTAAATTCTATTCGATCAAAAATATTACTTGTAACCTTAACCTCTCTTATTTGTGTCCACTTCATTTTCTCATTAGTTACATCTTTCACCCAGTTTTTGTTAGCCAACAAATCTTTAAAATTATAGAAGTCGCCTAAAGTCATTTCTGTTACATTGTACGGTATACCTTCTCTTTTGGCCCAGCGAACCAAGCAGTACCACTCATCAGGAACGTAAATCAGTCTCTGCTCACTCTCTCTTTCTATAAGCGCGTGAACACTGTCCCCTTCATTTTGGGTGTGTCCCTTCTCCATAAATCTATGCGTTATTGTTACATCAAACTCTTTAGCAGCGAGCAAATAGGAAGCGAACACAATACGGTTACGATTCTGCCCACCGCAATTATCCGACCAAAATCTAAACTCTTTCACCCCCTTTGCCGCATGCATTTTAATGAAACTGTATAAACAGCTTGAGACTTCATTAGCCCCTCTTTTAGCAGTACCCTCATGCCACATGTAACAAACAGCAGTTTTTTTTGCAAGCTCAAACAGTGTAAAGTTGTAAGTATTTAGTTTTCTTTTATAATAAAAGATGCTTACCTCACCATGCGGAGATTGCAAAACTTTTTGAAAGTCGAATGTAGCTGAGATGATTTGAGGATTATTAAGTGCTTCTATTTTATCCGCTTCTTTAAGTAACCGAGCTTTTTTCTTTTGGGCCTGATGTTCTAGAAAGATCGTCTTTTCTTCTTCCGTGGGAAACTGGTTATTCTCAAAGATGTGGCAAACTTCACACTTGTCCTTCTTAGGCTTGTGAAACGCCAAGTTAAAATTAGCGTTTACAATGTCACGGTATTGACGTATGTTAGCTGGATTAGTATTTACATTACGACTAGAATCATACCATTCAACATACAGTTTGTGCATCTGTGACGTACTTTTTATGTTATTTAAATACAATTTCGCGGAATCTTTACGTGCGTAGTGGGATTCCACTCTGTCTAAACAATTGACGTGGTCTTTCACACTCTGAATCATTACTTCATCAATTACTCTGGCTTTATGTTCATATTTTCCTCTTTTATCTTCTTCTACAGCCGCTATGCCATCGTACTTCTTCCAAGCCGTTGTTATAATACGTTCTCCAGACGATATTGTGCTTAAGAACATCTGCTTACAGACTATTTTTGTTTCGTTTCTAGCTACTGGAAGATAATAAACATAGGTGTACTCGCGTTTGTGTTTGGTAATTTCAGTGGTTTTACGCCCTTTACTGATCTTTTTAGTATTTTTATAACAAATTCCCAATGTTTATTACGATCGCCGAGTTTCCAGAATGTTTTAAAGATAGACTCCCTTTGGTTTAGATCGAAGTTTTCAGTGCACTTGTAACGACATTTGCTTTCACACGGCTGTCCCAATGCTTTTTCTGCTACTTGTTTCCCTTTTTTAGTTCTGTATGCCTTTCCTTCGTTCTTATTTTGTTTTCTTTGAATAACACCCCACCGCTCTTTGTGTAAAAGTCTCTTCTTTCCTATATCCGTCTTGTAAGTTAACCAACCAAAGCTTTGTGTTAGTTAAGCCTACAGAAAAACGTAGGTTTTAGTACAAAAATTAACATATCCGACAGACTCATTAGTGTATTTACATGCAATAATGTCATAAATTACACTTCCGACGAAATATCCATTCATTAGTTTCATATAACAATGTCGATAGTGACATATACGACATAATAATGTGTTAGTATGTACAAGTAATAATGTTGGAAGTAACACATTCGACATAACGATCAGCTGTTTTGGCATAAAATAATGTCGATAGTGGTAGATCCAACAAAAATATTTGGTTGAAGTCCATTGAAAAAAGTCGTATCTACCGGATACAACTTTATTAAAGGGAATATACCTGTATTATAATAAAATAATGAAAGTGGGGTCTTATAAAAGTAATAAGTATTAAATTAGAAAAAATATTGTTTGTTGTACGTACTAATTACACAAATATTAACATAAAAGGTAATTACCATGCGCTAAAGTTGTAGGAAGATTTTCACAGTCACCTGTTGACTTAGGCTGATAAATAAAATCTTGTTTTTTTGAATTTACTAAGTCTAGGATTCGTTTCGAGCGTTTCGACATTATTGAATATTAATAATAATAACTTATTGTCAACGAAATAAAAATAATAACGAAAAAAAAAAAACGCGCGAGCGCTCCGCCCGGTGACAAAGTGCGTAGTGGCAGATACGTACGACGCTTCGCTCCCCGCGCCCCGCTAACAACGCTCGTTCCGTCACTACCTACATTATTGCTGGGACGCAGCTATTACTACCTACAATGTTAATCTAGAAACTGCCTTAATAACAAGATTTTCAATAAATTAAATTAATAGGTATTAAAGAACTCTTTATTGTGATTACATTTACGTAAAAAAGTAATGTTTGGTAAAAATGTACATCCGACAATGTTAATAGGGACCATCGAAATAACCTTCATACATGATCTAATTGCTTTATATAACATATTATAAACATTGAGGAAGGATAATGCTATCTAAAACATGTTTGTATTTATTTTTAAGCTAATTTGAAATCCTTTGCGGTATTGTGTTGATAGATACGAGTATCTACCAAATATTAGCATTGAATATAAAAATTCCAAATCATAATAATAATATTATAAATCTAAAAGTTTGTGAAGATGGATGGATGGATGTATGTTGCTTGTTGATGCTAAAACTACTGAAAAATTTCGACTTTATTTGTAATGTATTTTACACTCCAGAATAGTATATCAGAGCCTCGGAGAATAGCTAATCAATGCGAATATTATAAAACTTTGTGAGTTTGTGACGTTGTAGGGGGTTATCTCTGGATCTACATAAACGATTTTGAAAATTATTTTACCAATAAAAAGCTACCTTATTTGTGAGTATTATACGCTTATAACATCACGCTATGACTAATAATAGGAGAGGAACATCAGTGAACAATTTTGAAAAACGAAAACTAGTTAGAAATAAAATTATTAATTCGTCGTTCTTGACTTGAACAGAAACCTGTTATAGATTAAGTATTACAAGAAACACGCGCATCTAACATTGTTGTTTGATCTTCCAGACCATATTTATATGTGACCGGTTCTCAAAAAGTTCAAGGTTGAGGTAACCGATAGAATTCGTAGCATAGCAACCATTGTTGCTTGACTCGTTATTATATGTGCCCATATTAAGCGAAATGGGTGATTAGACAACCATTATTATACTATACCATTATTATACGACCATTATTATATAATACTACAAATTGCCTCAGAAAACTTATCATAAATGCTAGTCTAAAGGGGCATCTAAACGGGCCATTTTGGCCGGCAATTTGTGGCGGCAATGCTGTGGCCGGAAATATGGCAGTACTTTCCAATATTGATTTGATGATTGCCGGACGATCGCTGAGTGATTTATTTTTCGCAACGTTGCCCGGACAATTTCGTTGTTGTTTCAGTCGCCCTCTATTTTATTGTTGCCGGGTTGTGTAGCCCGTTAAGGAGACTGGATCATGCGCCATACAATTGTAGACATATTGCCATTATTGGCCGAGCAATTAGCTGCTAACAGTGCCGGCACAAATTGCCGTAAAAAATGGCCCGTTTAGACGCCCCTTAAGGAATCTAATACGCGAAAAACGATATGGCAATTTGGGAAGGTTAGACGGGGAAGACCAAGACGATGCGTACTTTACACCGGCGCAGTGTCCATGCCTTCTCACTATTGCTCATTGCTTTTCACACTTAGGTGCACTTACTTTCATGTAGGTACTAAAATTGAGGTCGGAAATTGCCATGTGTATGCCAGTTACGCAAAATTTAGGCACATGTCCCACCAACGGCAAGAAAGCGAGCAACTATAAACTTTTCTTTGATTTTCTTGCTCATAAAACATACAATAGATGTAGATCTCATCTATTAATACTTGATATCCGATTGTTCTAACTGCCGCTGTCCCACCAACGGTTATGAGCGAGTAGCGAATAGTGATTTTATCGCTCAAGAAACGTACAATACATGCGTAGTGGTGTAGATCCTGTCCGTGTAAAGAAAAGAGATGCAGTAAAAAGCGAGTACTCGCCGCCAGTGGGAACGGTCAGCGATAGACAATTAATATCTGTATCTATATTGTTTACACAGGATCTACTTAAGTATGTCCGTTTCTTGACCGATAAAATCGCTACTTACTACTCGCTTTCTCGTCGTTGGTGAGACAGGTGCCTAAGAATGCCATACGAATTATTTTATTCATTCGTTAAGAGCTTAACAGTTCTGGCTATTAAAATACATAGGCAACCATATAAGCCTAAAAATTAATTTTATAGCACCTATCTATATTTAGGTGCTAGCTGACCCACGCAACTTCGTCTTCACCCCATTTTTGCTACATTTTTTTTTTTAAATATTTCATTGATGCTCCGTTCCTATTAGTCATAGCGTGACGTTATATATAGCCTATTGTCTTCCTACTTATATGAGCTATCCTACGATACTATGACAATTGTTCTATTAGAACCAGTATTATAAACTTTATAATATTAGAATAGATCTTCTATGAGGCTCAAAAAATAAATCATTTGGAAAATTAGCACTAAGCAAGGAAGCTGAGTATCCAGTGTCATTGGCAGATTCTTATCACTGTGTGATGAGCCCTTCCTCAGAACAGAAGAAGCCTTTTCTTCTGTTCCGATTCTTCCAAAGAATTTTTATGCAAAAAACATACCAGTAGCAGCGGTTAACTTGTTCACACTTATAACTAGTGCTGGCCTATGTTGAATTCTTCGAATGATTTCGATTACTCATTCCCAGTAACCAGTTCGTTATACGTAAGACCGATCGATATATCAAGTTGAATGAAGTTAAAATTGTGAAGTAACGATACAAGTGACGTCAATAAATGTATGTTAGCTGCAATAAACTGTTCTGTTTTTTTACTTCGCTTAAAATAATATTGGGTCAATATAATAAAGTGAAAAAAAATCGCCTGTACATTGCACTGTTATCTATGTCCGTAAGTTATTTTAATCAAGCACATATGTTTCCAAAGATATTATTCAAGAATGTGCCAGGATTCATTAATTGAGGAACATTAGGTATGTATAACTTTAGTAATATGGCAAATCAGCACTTGACATTCCCAGTCCTATAAAAAACGTATGGTTATCAAAATGACCGAGACCAAAGAGCGTTTTTGAAAAGTTAAATGTAAACATTACATTATGCAAATGTATTGGTACGGCATCCCTATAATCGGAATGTTATGATACTGTCATAATCGAACGAACTCGAATGTTCACGTAACACGTAGAATACGCGCGAGTACGCTCGCGAACTTGTCTATAAACAAAAAATATACGGTTGTTTACCAAAAACAGCTATGTATGAGAGAGAGAGAGTTTTGGAATTTTTGTTTAAAAAGAACTGCGGTCAACGCATAGTTCAGTTTTGAATACGATCTCAGTGTTTAGTTCGGAGGCGATAGTATGGAAATAGTGAAAAGTGCGTAAAGCGATAAAAATATAGTATCAAATTACTATTTAAAAAATGATTCAAGATGATGAAAAAATTACAAGTACTTGGCCAAATTTAAGCACATATAGTTTTTACCTTTTTGTAAGTAGATTGTACCCACTAAGGCTGATTTTGCTTTATCTCATGTTTCAAGTTTTTGATAATACAATTTGCATCAGTTCTTTAACATGGTGTAGAGTATATTAGTCGCAGCACCTTACCCCCATTTCAAGTTTATAAACATTCAAACATTGTAAAATTGGCAATTTGAAAAGAGTGGCCGCGAGTTTTTATTGCCAGGTTGTTTTCTCCGACTTACCTATTGTTTGCGAACTTGGCATTACATGTACATGTAGAATCCCGACGTATCACAAGAGTTGTTTTGCATCCTAAGTGAATAAAGATTTATGAATTTTGATAGCGATGAAAATATAGTATCAAATTACTATTTAAAAAATGATTGTCTGTAAAGTCAGTTTACGGACGACAATAACGTCATATAACATTGATGACATCGTAATAAACAACCATACCTGTGACAGCTTTTTTTATTTTTGACGTGGTAACGTCTTATAAATTGATGACCGGTTGCACGCATGAAAAAATGTCACGTCAATAATACACAACGCGGGCGAAACTTTAGGAAAAAGTATGTTTTAGCATGAATATTGTTCGTAATTGGAAATCGCGTTGATTACATAGTAACCTACCGCGTTTACTTGCCTCCTTCAATTAGACACTGAAAAACCCAGAGCGTAAATTCCACAAATGAATATTAATAATTAATAATTATTAGTTTACCAATACCTAATATTTATATTACCTCGTAATATTTGTAAAAATACTCTATAGGTACTAATATAAATAAAGTCTGAGTTTCGGTCGTACATTTAGGGAAAAATGTGGGTACAGTCAAATCCAAAAGTTATAAATTCATAGATTATTTATAGGAAGGTAACAATGGAGTTATTTAAACATACTTAGGTAACCAATATAATGGTTTCCTAGGTAAACAAAAAAAATCCAAAAAAACTTTTTTTTTTCTCTTCCCTCCAATATTAATCGGTAGAGATTATGGCTCGCACATTATGTGCATACGCCAGTTTCAAGTATAATTTCTTTCTAGTTTTCTTCTTTCAATCACAAAGTCTCGTTCTTGTCCAGTTATCACGTATTTCAAATATATTTTACACTGTTTTACACTTTAAACGCGGAGCTGTAAAAATAGCGACATGTCAGTTTGCCGCTATTTTTACAACTCTCCAAAAAACTTATTAGTAAATAAAACGTTTATACTACCAACAACTAAGCCCCGATTACTTTTTATGTTAAATTGGATTTTTTATCATTAATATATCATAAAAATGGTTGTCTGTAAAATCGGTTTATGACCGATAATTGTACGTGATAACGACATATATGAAAACATTGATGACATATCGCCATTCGCGTTGCTTAGCAACCAATCAATAACGTAACTTTATTAGACACTTTTTCGTACATGCACCAGGTCATCGATTTATAATACGTTATCACAGAAGTGATTTGACTAGTAACAATAGCAAAAGAGCATTTGTATGAGATCTCCATACAAAATTTGCGTTTAGACATTTCTTAAAGAGTTGTTGTTTTGACTAATTGGAAACTAGTCCATTATGGCAACTGAACCAAATAAATAGAATAAAGATGTCTTAACGAATGAATAAAATATAAATATTATGTAAGCTCCCCATAACAAAAAAAAAACTATTTTTTTGTCACTTTTGTATATCAATCTGACTGTTTGTTCCAGTTAATTTACAAAACGAATGGTTCAAGATAGACTGGAGCGGAGTTTATAGGGCTAATATAGATCAGGGGGCCTAGACAAAGTCACGTTCGAATAGCGATGTCGTTAATGTAATGAAAAGTAGGTATAAAATGTATGGAATTTAAATAATTGTATTAATCGTAGTCAATGCGTAAATGAGCTGCACTATTGACAGTATCTTCACATTTTTTTTCCATTCGATGGATCACTAATCTAGCAAATGCTAAGAACGTATAGAAAACGAAATAAAATGGCGGCTATTATTTTTTAAGAATTTGCCGTTTTCGGTGGAGACCATAAACATTTACTTTATTTTATTTTGCGAACGATTGTTTGTAATTGACATTGTAGACGTTAGCAAATTCGCCACTGAGCGAATGTTCCTTGTCTAAAACCCCCAGGTAGGTACATTATATATCATATTTCTTTATTTTCCTGTGGACAAAGTCGGGTAGCCGCTAAGTATTAAAAGCAAGTTATAACCCTTCACCTACTTTTATGTCACAAAACCATTTATCACACATCTGTGAGACCCTAGAGTAAAATCGATGTGGTCCTAAACTTTGCAATAAACATTCATTTTACTCCAATAAAATAGTTTGTAGGTAATTAAGGTCATAACTCCAAAAACTAGTGGTAGTCATTTATTGACAATGTGGTATGATTAATGACGGAACTTCCAGAAGTAAATAGTTCGTTACTATGATCTTACCTTACCTACCTGATATAATTATCTAAATTATTAATATTATTTATGATTCATCATCACTCTCTTTATTGTGATACTAGGTAGTGAAAACAATATATTTTACCCACTTAACAACAATAAACCTTTATTGTTGTTAAGTTGGGAAAATACATTGTTTTAAACTATATTGTTTGCTTTTCTATACTCTACATTTATACTTTAAACTAATATTATAAATAGGAAAGATTTGTATTTTTTGTTTGTTTGTACGTAACCAATAAACTTAAAAACTACTATCCCCGGGTGACATAGGCTACTTTTTATCCCTGTATTCCTTTGGGAACTGCGGGTGAAACCGCGAGGCGCCCGTTAGTTTTTTATTATGTTAAAATTCATTATTTTAGATTAGTATCTGTTTATTTTTCTACGGTGATGTTTTAAATATTCGAGGCACCGCACACATAGAGTATAGTGTAAAAGTAAAAAGTACAAAAAAAAACTTAAAAATAAAAAAAAACCGCCAGCATAAAAAAGATGGAAACAAGATCCTCTACATAATTATATAATTGCATGCAGTCGGAGGCACTTCACTAAATTCATCGACATTCATTAATGCCTCCGACTGCATGAAATTATATAATTATGTAGGGGATCTTGTTTCCATCTTTTTTGTGCAGGCGGGTTTTTTTTTTTTTTTTTATTACTTTTTAGTAGTTGTAGGATGTAACCGATGTAACAACTAACTTTTATAACAGCTATTGTCAAGTATTGAAAATTGAAAAAGTAATGGTTGCTAACTAACTTTTTTAGTATTATAGTCATAATCATGTTATACCTTTTTGAAATGCTTAAGATGAGCCCTTTATTACCCATAAAGCTGAATTCAAAACAACTTTTTTTTTCACAGCTCTTTATTTTGACACAGCCGCCATGTTTGTTTTTTTTGAACGTCATATCAAAGAACACCTGGGTAATCAAGACGAATCTAACGACGTCTTATTTGTATAAATCTGTTTAGTGAATTGTGAGATATCAGGTAATAAAGAATATTACATACATACATACATACATGTAGTATTGTTGGTGGTGGTGGTTGGTGATACTATTAATTAATGGAATCACAGGGCAAAGAAATATCACAAGTGTGTGTGTGCTTCTTTTATTTGATAGACATATGTCTGTCTTATATCAAAGATACGTCTTAGAACTACTTTATGTACGTGTATGCATCTACGACTGATGCTCGTCCTCAACTCGTGTGCATCTTCGGCAGATGCTCGTCTTCAACTCGTGTGCATCTTCGGCAGATGCTCGTCTTCAACTGTCGACTTAAAACTAACTTACAATAAATACCTGGGCCTCTCGCCCTACAAACTCAATAGACCGATACAAACTCTTAAATCTAAAATATCACATACATACAAGATACGCGCGAAAAACATAACCCAAGAAGGGTTATGTTTTTCGCGTTTACAGTCGCGTAATAGAAAGATATTAAGATCGAATTAATATTTGTTTGTTTCTTTTTTTGCAGAATTGTTTTCACAGAGTTGTCCCTTAATATCTAGCATGAGCTTTTCTTTTTTACTCACACTTAGTGAAAGTTGGAGGAAAAAGGTACAATTATTATCATTTTAGGCGTATAGTCCTCAATGAAAGTGGCGGTATGCTTTCAACGCCTTTAATGGCTCCAATAAAAGTTTCGTTTAATAGTTTTTAGGATCCCGTAGCCAAAATGGAACCCTTATAGTTTATGCCCATCTATCTATCTGACGTGTCTCTTTTGATGGTGCAATTATTCAAATTGGATTTTTTTCATACCGCAACGGTCTGGAACACTACACTCAGCACGATCCGACAAGCTCTTGCCCGGTTTTTTATTAGATCTTGTATCTACATACTAAGGCGATGATGATGATAATGAAACGTTTCATTTAAGATGAACAAAAAAGGCAATACACTAATTTGCTAGGAAACAGGTTTTGGTGGTCTAGAATATTGTAGTATTGTTTAATCTATACTAATATTATAAATCTGAAGAGTTTGTTTGTTTAAACGCTGTAATGTCAGGAACTACTAATTTGAATTGAAAAATTCTTTCACTGTTGGATAGCTCATTTATCGGGGCAGGCTATAAGGCATATAACATCACGCTACGACCAATAGGAGCGGAGCAACAATAAGAAATGTTGCAAAAACGGGGAAAAAATACGCAAACGAGTTGCGCGGAACAGCTAGTAATGTTATAAAATTCAAGAATATGTTTGCGTGTTTGTAACCAGTCTTCCATTTTTTTTTCATAGTGTGAGCATGTCAATTCAGAAAGGTATTAATATATAGTCTTTCCGAATAATAAGGTTCCTTTTTTACCTCTTGGATACGGAACCTACCTAAAAAAGCCAAAAAGTTTGTTTAAACGCGCTTACATCGAAAATATGATTTAGAGTGGATTTAGATTTAGAGTGGTTCCCATTTATTACGATTCAGGTCATATAGTAGACTGTAAAATATCGCGGTGTGACTTACAGGAGCTCAACGAAACATACATGTCAATATCTATCCGGCGTAATGTAATACCATGAATACTATCTAATTAATTTGTTGTTGTGTATGTAAAACGGGCATAGGTACAATGTGAACCAAATCATAGGCGTAATAGCTGCTAGTTTTAACATAAGTACCTACTTGGATAACTGAGCTTTGCTCAGTATTTTTTTTAAACGACGTTTTCTAAAAATGAAACCTTTTTTAACGACGACTTTACAAACATACTAGTTACGGATTTATAGTACTTGAATGATCGAGCTTAGCTCGGTATTTTTTTAAACGACGTTTTCTAAAAATGAACCCTAGCTAGATTGATTTATCGCTCCCGCAACATCCTGTATACTAGCTGTCCCGGCGAACTTCGTCTCGACTCTTTTTTTTTGTAAATCGGGTTCAATTGTGAATCTAAACCATCCTCGAATCCCCTTGAACTCACACAAAAAATTTCATAAAATCGGTCCAGCCGTCTAGGAGGAGTTCAGTGACATACACACGCACACAAGAAATATTTATATATAAAGATATACAAGAATTGCTCGTATAAAGCTATAGGACATATTATTATTTTAAATATAGAATAGTCACTTTTGTTATTAGCTGTACCTACTTATTAACCAAGTTCATCAAAACTAGAACACTTTTTCGTTCAATCTGACAATAGAACTTTTATAACGGAACACTGTAGTAATAGGCGTACAAAAATACTAGGTTCCTACGGTATGCCGTTGACCTAGTTTTAGTGGACTAATTACCCTGGTCCGGGACTATGACGAATCTAATTGATTGATAGGTCACCAAGGTTAACTTTATAATAATGACTAGCTGTCGTTCGCGGCTCCGCCCGGTTGTATGTCGGTTATCGTGATAAAAAAATATTCTTTGTCATTTCCCGGGGCTCGAATTATATCCATACTAAATGTCAACATGTGCTTAAATATGAAAACGTAAGAGACAGACCAACAGCGTTACTTTTACATATATAGGTAATATTTTTTGTTGGACTTTGGTTTGGACTATTTTTAACGTAATAACATCTTATAAATCGATGACCACTCACGAAAAAGTGTGACGACACCGATCTCGTTCCGCCTGCTGATAGGCTAAAGTATTGTGGCAGTGGGGTCCACTAAGACTGTCACATACATGGTTGTTTATTACAGTGTCATCAATGTTTTGGCGATTGCAGCGACATGCCATACACGTGGAAATTTGTCCACGAGTTTTTATTGCCTGTTCTTTTCTCGGGCTTTACCTATTGTTTGCGAACAGGCATTACCAGTAAATGTAGAATCGACTTTTCACAAGTGTAGTATTTTGCTTCCTAAGTAAATAAATCATTTTTTATTTATTTATTTATTTAAAATTTAAAAAAATTAAGCGTCTGAATAGTGAAATAGGTACATACCAATCAGGTTTTCGTTAACTCATATTTTACTACTGTCACTTTAAGCTGAATGGTAGCAACAGAAATACTTTTAAGGTATTAGAGTTAGTGTCAGATTTATTAGGCCTTCTTAGAGCATTCAAAGGTAGGTAAGACCGCATTGGTAAATTTATAATTTATATAAACGAACTAATTGAAAAAATAATGCATCGTTGATAAGTATCAATAAATACCTACTAAGTATTCGATATGAATAAGTAGGTATTTGTGTAACGCAATACGTTTACACAGTGTATAATGGCGATGCAATCATAAATCTGGTTCACCTCACCCAAAAAATGACTCAACACATAAATGCACAAATTAGCACGTAAGTGTTAATAATTCCCTAAAAGTAGGTATCTACCTAATCTGACAAAACAATTTAATTGGCAGTTATCGCAATGAAACTCGAGTAAGACTAGACTGTACTCAACCAAAGTAGGTATATCTAGAAGTAAGTACCAAGATAAATAAATACTCAAAGTACACGGAATATTAATACGATAACATAATATTTATTTTTAGCATAGAATATCGATTTTTCTTCAATATAATGTAAACAAATTTAGAAGGTCGTTCCATATAATAAAAACGAGCACCTGACAATATTAAGAAAATTACTTGTGGAAATATTTTACGAAACAAACGAGTTCAATATTAAGAAAATGTTGAATACTTACCGTATTTCACATTAGATATGCAATTATTCACTATCTAGTTCATTATCAGGGACCTAATGATAATGTTTATGTCATAATCTATGCCAAATCAGGCAAGCATATCTCATATTAAATAGGTAACTATTCATCATAAAAAATAACGGTATGTAGTAAGCAGTTATCTTACCTTACAATGTAGAATTAATCACTCGACGAACTCTTTCAAAATACACACACAATTAAAACTATTTAACTGGCGTATTGAAATTACGTACAGGGCGTAGCGTGTTCCTTCCTTTATGTATTATTAATGAGCCGAATTAGCGATATCGATTTCAAAACAAAACAAACACTTGATGTACAAAATCTCACGAACGTATGTAATACTTTCACCAAACTTAATAACACTGTACCGTGACCGCGATTACTGATAACAGTTCCGATGATTTTCGTTATATTGGAACTAGTATTTTAAAACTTATCCTAATAACACATGCACTACACCAAAGAATTTAAAAATAGAACCACAATTGTCTAATTCACAAATAAAAAACTATTCGTGTCTATAGCATAGAAGTTATTACCTATTCGAAATTTAAAAACACGTCGGCCGCGTTTTGTTATCAGAGCTGAACTAAAGAGGCGTATTAATATTACACTCACACGTCCGTAATCTTAATGTGCTAGCACAATAATAGGGTAAATATTGCCGCCAAAACAGGTTTTTGTAAAATATGTAAGTAATAGTTCGATGATTATTGCGTAACGTGGTCCAGAAGCATGGACTTTCGCTCGTGTACTACCGGCGCGAGACTCGTTTATTTTCGTCTGCCAACTATAGTGAACCTATAGTGAATAAAGGTTTGTTTCTCTGTGGTTCCGCGGTCTTTAATGTGCACTGAATAGCGCGCTGTAACAATTTTGATACGCGAATGAGTCAAATGCCTCATATTAACTACTTATATTATACAAATAATGTAATAACTATAAAATAATATGACATAACAAATATTTATTTACCTAGCTATTGCTCCTGTGGAATTCATTCATGGCATCTCATTTATTCTTGGAAGTTGTAGATTTTCCTGTTTTATTTTATAATGTTATGTTTGAATGTATAGGCAGGTTTTTTGGAAAATAAAATATCTAACGACAAACCATGTTATCAACCCAAATTTAACATTACATTAAGATTAATTTTTGTTTTATTTTTGAAATGTATGTAGTTTCTTACCGCACGGTATCTTATGTTTGCGACCTGAGGGGCTAGACGGAAAAAAGTGTATCAATTAAACAAATGACAAAAAAAACGGGTTACATTCCGGGAGTGCCAGCAAAAGTGAAAACTTCACCATTAACTTTGTGCGTTTTTCAATATTTTGTAATTGTTAGGGGTTTTTTTTTGGGGATATTTTTTTTATCAGTATTTAAGTACTATCATTTATGTGGATAAATACAATATTCATCTATTGCGCTATCGTACACAAATATAACAATTTAAAAAATGACATTGACAACGACATGACAATTAAAAATATATCTCTTAGAAAAAATTACATACTGATGAAATTTTAATAATATTTTTCGATCTTACTGACATAATGATAAAAAAATATGAAATAATAACTCCCTAATAACAAAACCAAAATCATAAATTAAAATAAAAAAGGCAAAAAATAATTGTTACTCGGACTCGAACTGGGGTCTTCTGGTTTCTGGACCGCCCAATTTCCCACCTTAGCTATAATAACATTGTAGATGGGTGCAAAATTTACCTTCGTATTCTAATGATATTGTTGCAGTTTTTCATTGCTCTCCCTCGGTCTTACGAATTTTCGATCAGGGTCACGTGATCTACGAGATTTCGAACAGAGTCACGTCATCCTGACACAAGTTTAAAAATACGCTAAAAATGTTTTCACTTTAAAAACAACACCAAAACCAATACCTTTTTTAAATTTCAAAAAGTCAGCTATTTTGACCGCCTATGCATCAGTTACCGTGGTCCTGAGGCACAAATCACGGTTTTAACCTAACAAGTAAGATTAGGTCGAAGGATCGAATCCAAGGATTAGTCACTCTTTTTGTGTCGTTTTAAATTCTTTCATTGAGGCACTTCCCGATCACCTTGGAAGCTTAAACTTTTTTCAATCGATTTAACTTGCCGTCAAAAATATGTTTTCAAATAAAAAAATAATACAAAAATAAACCTTTAATTTTATTTAGTCATATCTTAATATAAATATAAAATACAAAAAGATATAGCGAAAGGAATTCCGTTCCAACCGGGTATCCATAAGACACCTCTCTTTTTATTTTTGTAACTTAATAATATGAAATATTATTAATTATCTACTTAATTATACATATTTTGTTGCTCATTGATTTCTAGGTAGGCATGTTGTTATAAGTCGCATAATATTTACATACCTAAACTATGAAATATGTCGTATATTCATAGATATATATGTCATTTATAAATACATCACCAGTTCCTCTAGTCTGTCGAATGTCATGGTAATATGAAATAAAATATATTGTTTCTTGTTGTTCTCTAGAATACAGTGAAATAAAAAGAGAACATATAGTCTTCTTTGGCATATAAACTTAAACTAATTCAAGTCTCATTTTGTGTACTCACGTAGAGAACTACGTACAACGTACAATATTCCTAATAAAAATAATGATAATTAAAATTGAAAAAACTCTAGCATGGGGGCAAAATGTTGATCATTTTAAGAATGGCTGAACTGATTATATTATTAAACAAAGTTAGGAACTACTTTGATTAAACCAGCCTTTTAATAAATAAATGCATCTAAATAGTCCATTTGTTTGGGCACTGTTGGTGGCGCAGACATACACACAGATACATTAGGTAAACTTATAACAGCCGTTTTTGTCGACAGTTACAAAGGGATGCAAGGTTTCCGCTTCACGTAAGTATCAATACATAGATTATTATCTAAATACTCAGCATAAGTATTCATTGATCAAGTCACATTTCAATATGTAAGCAATATGTAATTACATAAAACCGGTTAAAAGAAACGTGATGATACCGATGTTTATTAAAGTTTACGTCAAACAGATTAGTAATCTACATAAATACCTTCGTCACAATAAATGACGAATAGATTCATTAATAAAAAACAATAAGTATGTTTTTGTTAAAATACATCATTAAAATAGCTGCATTAAATTATTATTTGTAAAAATTATAACATAATGTAAAATTTAAAAAATACACATTAAACAACGTTTTACGTCTATCAAGATAAAACTTTAAAAATATGTCAAGTATCAAGTAGTGTAGATCTTTAAAGAGGTGATAATAAGACAAAGCAGAGGCCTTACAAGGCTGAATGCAAGGTTGTCGCAACTACAATGCTAGTATAAAAAACAAACAATCAGCATACATTCCATAGATTCAAATTATCGATTTAAATATCTAATATCGATAACTACGCATTGTTTAAATGATCGTAGATTGGATTCCATAGTCCCTATAAAGTAATCTGTGGCTGAAACGGCTGGAACATTCCGTGACTTATTAAGACTGCCCAAAAAAACCTCGTCATAAGGTACCTGTCCCACCAATGACGATGAGCGAGAAGCGAGTAGCGATTTATAGCTCAAGAAACGCATAACAGATGTATTTTGTAGATCCCGTCCGTGTAAATAAAAGAGATGCAGTAAAGAGCGAGTACTCGCCGGCAGTGTGAAAACCAAAGATATAGGTGAAAACTCAGCGATCAACTAATAATTGTATCTCTTTTGTTTCCACTGGATCTATATAAGTATGTACAGTGAAATTAGTCTCGAGAAATTTTTGCATATGTAGTGGTGTGTATGTTACTTAGATATTAGAGCGCGTTTCCACTATATCGTTCTGGCCCTTACAAAAATGTTTCAATATCCTAACATTACTATTTAATTTAATACTTATCCCTAGCAACACTCTGATTTTTGTTTTCAATAAAAACAAGTTTTTATTTTAAAGAAAAAGGTTTTGACTTTATTAAAAAAAATATGTCATTCAATTTCACGTCCTTGAGCAAACGACAAGGCGACTACCGTGAAACAATAAAATATCGTGTCGTTCTTTAGATGATAGTAGTTTAGCTATAGGTAAAAAGTTTTGACCATAATAATTACGAAACAAAACAAATAAATAAATCGTCACTTGATAGTGGAAAGTGGAAACACGCACAAAACCAGAATAAACCAGTTTACTCTGTCCGCAGGTGCCACGTGCAGTCTGACGTCAGTCGCTTGATACCGTTAGAACATAAAGCACGCATTTCATTAAAAAATTATAATTATTAGATACGTAGTAGTTTCATTGTGAAATTTTGTATTTGTTGATTGTTGTTATTGTTTGTTATTATTGTTAAAATATTTGTTGAAGTGTTTAATTTCAAGTGTGTAAGTGTTGTAACTTTATATTGATAATTCAAAATGGCTCCAGTGTTAAAACATGGTCGAGGCAAGCCTTTGACTTCTCAAACTAAGGAAGTTTTGTACTGTTTGTACAAATATTTCGAAAATGAGTGTAATAACAACCCGAGCAGTATTATGACCCCCACTCAATTAGTTGCTAAATCAACAGGAATTTCAATAGCATCCGTCAGAAAGGTAGTATCAGAAAGCAAATGTTGTCCTTCAGATCAGGAAGTAACATTTAAATCTCCTAAAAAGAAACCAAATCGCAAACCTACAATAGTAATCGATAACTTTGATCAGCAAGTTATCAGAAGAACAATTCATGACTTCCACATCACAAATAAAGAAGTTCCCACTTTAAAAACTTTGCACTCAAAATTGAAAGAAGATATCGATTATAAAGGTTGTGTCAGCACGTTACGAAAACACGTCATGTCATTAGGTTTTAATTGGAAGCAAACAGAAGATAACCGGAAACTTCTTATGGAAAAACACGAAATTAGATACTTGCGAATTAATTATTTGATGAAAATTGCTGAATATCGTGAACAACGCCGACCAATTATTGTTTACACCGACGAAACATATATACATACATCACATACCCTCTCGAAATCTTGGTCAGATGGAAGCACTTCAGGTTTGAAGCAACATATATCGAAAGGCAACCGCTTAATCATTGTTCATGCCGGTGGTATCGATGGCTTTATACCAAATGCATTGCTTATGTTTAAAGCCGACCAAAAAAGTGGAGATTACCACAACAATATGAACTATGACAACTATTCAAGGTGGATTCAAACTCAATTAATACCCAACTTACAACCAAATAGTGTTGTTGTTGTTGACAACGCACCATATCATAACTCAATACAAAATCCTGCACCGAATAGTAATTCTAGAAAACAGCAAATGATAGACTGGCTGACATTTCGAAACATTGAGCATTCATCCACGTTGCTTAAGCCTCAATTATATGAACTGATTCTGCAAAACAAGGCGAGATTTATAGAGTACAAGATAGACGAAATATTACGACAGCACGGTCATACTGTGCTGCGTTTACCACCATACCATCCGGAGTTTAATCCTATAGAAAATATATGGGGGATAGTAATAATAATAATAATAATAATAATAAAAATCATTTATTCACTTAGGAAGCAAAATACTACACTTGTGAAAAGTCGATTCTACATTTACTGGTAATGCCTGTTCGCAAACAATAGGTAAAGCCCGAGAAAAGAACAGGCAATAAAAACTCGTGGCCACTCTTTTCAAATTGCCAATGTTTACAATGTTTCTCTGTTTATAAACTGTTTATGCAGGTAAGGTGCTGCCACCATTATATTATACACCATATATTAGAGGACTGATGCAAAAAAAGAGGTCATTAATATTAGAAGAGTACACGAGATCGGATACATCAGCCTCAATGGGCACAACATAGTAGGAGCATCCACTTACGATGTAAAAACTTTATGTGCTTAAATATTGGCCAATTTACTGCTACTTAAAGAATAAGTATACATGTTTTTCAAAGGAAAGAAAAGAATGGCCGTAATTTATCACGCAGAATCTTTACTTACAAAAGTAAATCGTTTTCTTAACTAGTACCTAAGTAACATTATCAAACTGTGACAACAATATTCACCTAGTAAAATGCAATAAACTATACAACCCAATACATTAATAGGGAGCAACGAACTACATCCATTTATCTTTATCAGTTAAATAATCATCGATTGAATAGTAAGCTCTTTGTATAAGATGTCTCTTGACTACATTCTTAAATTTATTTACTGGTAGACTCGATATGCTGACTGGGATTTTATTGAAAAATTTAACACCTAGTCCCATTAATGAGTTATGAGTTTTATGAAGCCTATGATATCGACCTACCAATTTGTGCTTATTTCTTGTATTCACAGAGTGAATATCACTATTTTTGTTATATAAATGTAAGTTTTGCTTTACAAACATAACGTTTGCATATATATATTGTGATGCAACTGTCAAAATGCCTACCTCTTTAAACTTTTCTCTAAGGGAAACTCGTGCTCCTAGTTGATATATCGCACGCACTGCACGTTTTTGAAGAATAAAAATAGTTTGTATATCAGCCGCCTTGCCCCAAAGCAATATACCGTAGGACATGACGCTGTGAAAATAACCAAAATATACTAGTCGAGCTGTTTCTACGTTCGTAAGCTGTCTAACTTTGCTGACAGCATACGCTGCAGAACTGAGTTTTCCTGCGAGACATGATATTTGGGTGCCCCACTGTAACCTATTGTCTAATGTAATTCCCAAAAAAACTGTCGAGTCGACAAAGCTAATCACCTCATTATTTAAAATTATACTCGTATTAGTACTTTTCACATTTGGCAAACTAAACTTAATACATTTAGTTTTTTTGGGATTCAGAAGTAGGTTGTTCGTTGTAAACCAATCTTGAACTAGTGCGAGTGTTCTATTTATTTTCTCAAAATTTTCTAGTTTACGATCGATTTTAAAAATTAGAGAAGTGTCATCAGCAAATAGAATGATGTCACAAAAGTTATTAACATAAAATGGTAAATCATTAATATATACCAAAAATAAGAAGGGACCGAGTATTGATCCCTGAGGCACGCCCATACTATTTGGAGATCCAGACGACCTTACTCCTCCTATATCAACATATTGAATTCTTTCACTTAGGTAAGAGGCAAGTAGATCCAGCGCTGTACCTTTAATACCGTAATGCCTAAGTTTCAGGAGAAGTGTCCTATGCGCCACACAATCAAAAGCTTTAGAAAGATCACAGAACACTCCAATGGCATCCTGTGAATCTTCCCAGGCACTAAAAATATGTTTCAGTAGCTTAGTACCTGCATCAATTGTAGAGCGACCCTTTGTAAAACCATATTGATCGGGATGCAGTAGATTATTAAAATTAAAGTGTGATTCTAACTGCATAAGTATAGCCTTTTCATAAATTTTACTAATAGCTGGCAAGATGGATATTGGTCTAAAATTACTAGGGTCATTCTTTGATCCGGATTTAAATAATGGTATTACTTTACTATGTTTCATCAGATCAGGAAACATTCCGGTATCAACACATTGATTAAAAATTATAGATAACTGTGGCGCTATGCCAGTAATTATACTGTGAATTAATTTTACTGAAATACCCCATAAATCAGCAGTTTTTTTTAAATTGAGTGACTTGAATATTTTAATTATTTCACTGGGGTATATATATTTAAAAGCAAATGGTACATTGCATTGATCCACATTATCTCTCAAGAGTGATTCGGCTTTATCTGGGCAAGCGTTCAAGGAGCTGGTTGTGGTTAGTGGTATGTCAGCAAAGAAATCATTGAAAGTTTGTGCTAGGTCTAAATTATCAGTAACAGTCTTATTGTTAATTAATAATTCAAAGCTTTTATCCCGAGGCTTTGCCCGTCCGCTTTCCGAATTAATAATATTCCAAGTGGCTTTTATTTTATTATCAGATTTTTTAATATTTCTACTAATAAGTAAAGCTTTGGCACATGCACAAGCTTTTTTAAAAGTTTTTGAATAGTTTCTCACATACTGAATAAAGTTTTGATCAAAATTAAATTGTTTCATACCATATAACTCGTATAACTTAGCTCTACTTTTATAAATGCCGGTAGTTGCCCAATCACAAAAGCTAAGTTTAGAATTCTTATAAAAAGTTTTTGATTTAAATATATTATTGTATTCACTTTTGATTATATTAAACACTGAGGAGTAAAGATAGTTCGGATCAGAGTGGCTAAAATCTATACTGGTAATATTAGCAGAAACGTTAGAATTAAATTTTTCTAAGCGAGCCGTACTCATTGGCCTACATGTGATCTTATCTATTTTGGCCACTGTGTGTGAGGGAAAAGTGACTTTCTGCCCACAGTGATCTGATGTTAAATCACTCAATATTACCTCATTAAAATAACTACAGTTGCAGAATATATTATCTAAGCAAGTAGCAGAATGTGATGTAATTCTTGTTGGTTCATTAAATAAGTACACTAAATTAAATGATTTAAATAGGTTAACTAATCTGGTAGACAAAGATGATTGTTCAAGTAAATTTACATTGAAGTCGCCACACACTACTATATGCTTAATACCGTAACTTACCCTTTTAAGCACATCTTCCATTACAGATTCAAATAAGTTAAAATCACTCAGTGGTGGTCGATATGCACAAACTATAATATATCTCTCCAGCTCCACACATGATAATTCTATAGTACGCTCAACAGACAGATGTACTATATCCTTGCGTTCCTTACATTTAACATTGTTGCATACAAATATCATAGACCCACCATGTATAGCCCTTTCTCTTATAAATGCACTAACCATACAATAATAACTATTATTAAATATCAGTTCATTAGTTTTCAACCAATGTTCAGTTAAGCAACAAATATCAACACTGTGCATTTTAAGGAACAATTCGAGTTCCTCTATTTTGCTGGATAAGCCTTGAATATTTTGGTGAACTACAGTTAGACCACCTGTGGGCTTGTCCATTGTCTGACTTACTAGTTTAAACGAGGAGTCTTAATAACATTCATAGTAGAACTGCTAACACTAAATGAATCCTGCAAAGTACTGTTTGTACCTAGGTCAGGGTGTAAATTAAATGCTAATAACTTAGCAAGTTGTCTTTTGTAAAATGTGGAAAGATACATTCTATCTTTCGTTAAAATAAAATTACGAATAAATTTATTCGTGTCAAAAAACAAAATATACTTACTATGGAAGTAAGTACTGTTATATAATAAAAGATTCAAGCTCTGTACATGCTTGTTTTGTAATTCAGATACTGACTGCGAATAAGGTAGACTACATAAAATAAACTTACAACCTACTTTTTCATGCATGTATGTAATAGTTTCTGTTAATTTAATTATGTCTCTCTTTGTGACTGAGAAGCTGTCACCATATAATACTATAACTGTTGACCTATTATCTAAGGTGGTATTATTTAATTTACTAATTAAATTACAAAAATTTGATCCTGTTGAACAATAATTTATGACCCTATACTTTGTGTGACCTATAATAAACCTGCTAAAATCTATACCTAATTGGTCAGAAAAAATCACAACTTTATTTTCTGTAAAATTCAGAGTATGCTGGTCAGATAACAATCTGCAGTCAGAGTCAGACTTACTGCATTTACTGCTCTGTAATTGCCGTGTATTGGTGTGAGTGTTGTGTTGACCGACAAACGGTGGTAGTGAGCAATTGTAGCATAGGTTGTTTTTAATCTGAGAGGTTAATTGTTGTGTTTCCTCTCTAGCTACTCTGGCTACCTCCTCATACTTGTTAATGAATACTTGAGTTTCTGTTTGGTGTTCAAGCATGAGAGTTGTTAGACGGGAGTGCAAGTTCGTTATTTGTGTGTTAAGCTCCGGCAATCATTTGATCTTTGCAGTTGTCCAAGTCTGACTGCAGTCTTTTATGTTCCTTTGTCAATTTAGAATTAATTTTAGATAAAGTTTTAACTTTTCCTAACTTATCACTTTGTTTTTTAATATTGCTTATTAATTTATTTAATTTTGAGTATTTTCTCTGTTTCTTGCGGCTAAGTAACTTAAGTTTTAAGTGCGACACCCACTTTACACCTAAGAGCTCACTATAGAGGTTCTGAGTCACGTTACTGTTTGTTGCCTGTATTGTGTGATTAAGGGAAACTATAGTCCTATGAGCTTCGTTCAGATCACGTTGTAATTCAGTATTGTGACTCAGAGACTCTGAAAACACTTCACTACAGTCACTAAAAGAGTTTATTTCCTGTTGAAGACGGCCACATTGTTCTTGAAGATCCATATTTTGTAAGTCCAGTTCTGTAAGTTGTTTCTTCAGTGCAGCTACCTTCTCATTTAGTCTCACAATTTCTACTTCACAGTCGCTGCGCTCTGACAGCAGTTGGGTGTTGTCCTCTTTGTATTTCTTCTATTCAAGTAGCGCTAATTTTAATTTATTTTCCATGTCCTTTGCTGTTGCCCTGCGAGTCATCATGTGTGTGCTCATTGTCAGATTAGTCCACTAGACTCCTGTAACACAATAAACAAAGCTAAGTACAAGAAAGAAAAAAGTTTAAACAATAAAAATGAGAAGGGGGTAGGTAGAATTTATATAAGATTACAGAATAAATGCAAAGAAAACTTGAAATACAAATTAATTAAACTATAGAATATAAGCAAGATATTAAAATGATAAAAATATAATATAAAGACTAAAAGAAACACAATAGTGGATTCACAATTCTAGTGGATTTTTAAGATTTTGGGTATGAGGTAGGTAGGTATGTACCTAATTCAAAACTTAGTACCTAAACTATTGAAGACTAACATACAAAGTTTTATATCTAAATAGTATTACTATAGTGTTAGTTGCCTAATTGTACAGTAATTTTGTGTGTAAACGAGTGTGTGGGGCCAATTGTTTAGGTCTTCAATTCAGCTTCCACAATTTGTCAAGCGGAAAGAGATAAAAACTGGTGCCAGTGAGAGAATGACGAAGCTCATGCACAGATGAGACATGTATTTATGTGCTTGTGGAGTATTAGTTAATATCAAATAAGTCAAATACTCCCCAGGTTTTAAGATGAGCTTTTGAAAATTCATCCGTTGGCGGCAGTGATGATCGGCAAGTTTGTGCGTTCTCCAGGGACGACTCACTTTATACACTGATTAAGGCAATTCTTAATAATACTAGTCACTACTTTAAATATTAATAACTAATTAATTACAAAATAAAAGTTAATTTAATTTAAAGAAATACAAAATTTACGTCTGTCGCAAAAAAGAAGTGAAAACATATGTCGCAAAAAAGAATGTCGCAATGAATATGAAGGTTATAATGTCATTAGCTGAAGAAAAAATGAACGCCATAACTGTAGAGGAATGGAGAAAAGTTTGTTTGCATGCTATTGAGGAGGAAAGCAAATATCAGGGTAGAGACGCAGCTTTAGACACAATATCAGAACGAATCATAATTAATTTAAATAATTCATCTGATGAAAGCGAGGATGGGGATGATTGTGATATGCCTGGGGTTGATGAATTATTAGAATAAAACATTTATGGCCGGAGAACACCTAATTCATACACGTCTTCACTGAAGTGAAAACCGGCATTCAATGCTTGTAATGTTTGGAACTGGCTTGTCTGCCTCATACAGTTCCATAGATTACAATGCGGTGGATACACATTTTCACGACCGTATTAGTACGTAGTGCGTATGCGTAGACGTGCACGCATTTGGTGTGCTCCAGCCACAAACGTATATTACCTTTAAAACAATAAAAACTAAAAATAAAATGTTGTTTTTTTTATTTGCTGACCATACACTACTACAAACGCAAAAATTTCTTCAAGCTAATTTACCTGTACATTTCTTGAACGATAAAATCGCTACTCGCTACACGCTTTCTCGCCGTTAGTAGAACAGGTGCCTTTGATGTGAAACTGAGCTGTATTTTTTTTTTCTCGTCTTTCCTATATTATTCGGTAGGGATTATGGCTCGCCCATTTTGTGCATACCTAAGTTTCAAGTTTATTTACTTTCTATTTTTCTTCTTCGAATCATGAAGTCATATTTTTATCCAGATAATACGTATTTTATGTATATTTAAAATCTCAGTATGCCGCCATTGTCACAACTTCTCTTTCTTACTTTCAACTCTGTCATAATTATTACACCTCAGAGTTTTATACAAAAGTGGTACATGTAAAATTGATAGTACAGATAGAGTGTACATTAAATAATCTACGCTTCCAGAAATTGGCTGAAAAATGATCTAGATTGCCGTCAATTTAAAAAGGAAAACTAAAATAAGCCTTACCCTGAGAGCCCATCGCCATGAGTTGGCAATATGAGCTGCCATTATTTTCATAGTTCCAAGTTTAAGGATGCGTTTCCAGTGACGCGGAGCGGGGTGGTACGAACCGGAGATGACTGTGAATTGACAAATGACAGTTCTCGAAAAAACGTGGGTACGAATTCTAGCACTGTGATTGGTCAATTGACGGTCCGTTTTACTCTACTCCGCCCCGCTCCGTATCAGTGGAAACGTACCCTAACGTATGAAATAGCTACCCGGTCAAAGTTAGCTGAAAATTATGGAGACATTATCACCGGACGGTTTTTGGAAGAATAATTTAATTTTCAATACTTGACAATAGCGGTGATAAAAGTTAGTTGTTATATCCTACAACTACTCAAAGTAATAAATAAAAAACCCGCCTGCACAAAAAAGATGGAAACAAGATTCCCTACATTTATTCCTTACATTTATTCCCTACAATTATATAATTTAATGCAGTCGGAGGCACTTTATGAAGTTCATCGAGACTTATTAGTGCCTCCGACTGCGAATGCGACTATTCATGTATGGTTCTTTATTACAGTACCATACATGAACACCTTATTATCTACGGATAATTAAATATGCACATTTTAGTACTACAATGTTCCTGTGTATTTAATGACTATAGGTAATTCTACGAAAAGATAATTATGGAAAAATAAATTTGTTTGTAACATCTCGAATATATGCATCAATGAAAACCGCAAAATGCTATAGAACTTATATGACACTGTGATTTGCACGTAATTGTGTTTTTCTATTTAAGATCAATACTTAGGTATTCATTTTCATAATGATTTTCCTCAAACTATTATATCATTAATAGCTACCAACGGCTTTGTATACAGGTAGTAAAGAATTATTGACACTGTCGATGAATCTCTCTAGTCTTGTACCTAGCCAGTAGGCTCAATCGAAATAGGGTTCTAATTTTATTAATAACCTTAACTACAACTATTATTGTTATTAACTATGTAGCTAGAACTAATAACTTATATGGCTCAGTCGAAATGGGGTTCACTCCGGAGGTCCCTTATGGTTTCAACGGTACTGAGATGTACACACAATTTGTAAGTATGATTACTGGGACGCCTTTTCTTAGTAAAGGTGATCGCGTGAAGGAAGACTGAGGCTTAATTTGTTATTCACACAGTATTTTGAGAATCGGTCCAAACCTTCTTGCAGTTTACTGTGATCGACAGCATTTTGTATAGTAAAAAAATGAGGTCATCGGCGTAAAAGACTGAGAATTTTTCAATATGAACCAGCAGTTCCTGAGATTATCGCGTTTAAACGAACAAAATTTTCAGCTTTATAATATTAGTATATGTAGGAGTAGATAAATAAATCAAAATAAAATAAATGAATACCTCATCATCATCATCATCAGCCTATCGCAGTCCACTGCTGGACATAGGCCTCTCCAATTGCACGCCACTTTGTTCTATCTTCGGCTTCTCGCATCCAGCTACTGCCAGCCGTTTTGCGTAAATCATCAATCCACCTGGCCTGAGGGCGTCCTACACTACGTTTGCCGTGTCGTGGTCTCCACTCAAGAACTCGTTTACCCCAACGGTTGTCGGTTCTTCGGCAAATATGGCCAGCCCACTGCCACTTCAGCTTGCTAATCCGGTGGCCTATGTCGATAACTTTGGTTCTCTGCCGGATCACCTCATTTCTGATTTTGTCCCTAAGAGAAACTCCGAGCATAGCCCTTTCCATAGCCCGCTGAGCGACTTTGAACTTGTGGACTAGCCGTACCGTCAGTGTCCACGTTTCGGCTCCGTATGTCATGACGGGTAGGACGCACTGATTAAAGACTTTAGTCTTTAGACATTGTGGGATCGACGATGAGAAGACTTGACGTAGCTTACCAAACGCTGCCCAACCCAACCGAATTCTCCTGTTCACCTCGTCCTCGAAGTTGTTTCTACCTAACTGCAATGACTGCCCGAGGTACACATATTTTTGAACAACTTCGAGAACGGCGCCGTGCACCGCTATCGGTTCCGGTAGTACATGTTCATTGAACATGACCTTGGTTTTATCCAAGTTCATCCGTAGGCCGATGCGTACAGAGGAGTCAGCCAGGTCATTCAGCATCAGTTGCAGGTCCTGCAGCGTTTCCGCCATAATAATAATATTTAATAATAATATTTATTTATTTCCTCCTCACAAAAACAGACCACAAGTAACAAAACACAGGTTATGTAAAATAGTACAATTTTAAACTTAGGCTATTATGTGAGGAGCTGGTGTCTGAGTTAGGCAAAGACAAATGCCTGTATTACAGATCACCAGGTCCTCACCCCACGGAATAACAAAAGCATTACAAAAATAAACCACGTAATTAATTTTACATATGAGAAAAAATAATAGGAGGGTAGTTAACAATAAAAATACAAGTATAAACTACAAAACAAATAATATTATTATGTGCCTTCATTTAATTTGAGAGAGTAAAGAGTTGTCTTTGTTGTGTGTTTGTGTAAGTTAGTGTGTTGAGTGTATGTATATGTGTGTGTTTTTACTAATGGCGTGTGGTACAAGAGAAAAGCGAAAGTGTATATTATAATGTTTAATGGAGTAAGTTTTCTGTGAAATTGTAATCTTGATTTTGTAGCCACTCCACAATTTTGCATTTACATTTATTCTTAGGAAGGGAATATATTAATAACACCCGATTTAACTTATTGTATAATTTAGGACCTAAAGAGCCGAAAAATCTTTGTGCCAAACTTGTTTTATATAAAGTTATAGTGCAAATACGATCCTTACGTCTTTTTGTTTTATATATATTTGGTTCATATTTTGTCAGGGAATGTTGCTTGGTTACCACACCGAGAACAAAAAGCTGCCTGACAGTTAACACTTTCCACATTTTGTACAGTTCATAAGTAGGGTGATAGAAAGGAAGAAATGCGCTAACTTTCAGAAGCGCTCTCTGCGCTCTTTCTAATTTAATAAAATACGTTTTGGATGTACCACCCCAAGTGGTGATGCAATAGGTTAAATGTGATTGACAAAGAGCATAATATATCATCTTAATTACATTAATATCAGCAATATGCCTTATTGCTTTAAAAATTACCATCAACTTACGTATTCTGGCTGAGAGCAAGTCAATATGTTGATGGAAGTTTAGATTTCTATCTATAATAATACCAAGATACTTAATTGATTCAGTTTGTTTGAGATAAGTACAAGAACAGTTAGAGTAATTTCCATTGAAGCAAGAATGCGAGATGATATTATGCGATGAATTTGGCTTATCGTTATTTTTTATAGAAAAAGTTATAAAATTGGTTTTTTCTACATTAAGCGTGAGAATATTTTTATTTAGCCATTCGGTCACGGAATTCATTCCATGTTGGGCGTATGTGAAGGCTTCATCCCAAGTGTTACCAGTGAAAAGCAAGGCTGTGTCATCGGCAAATGTAACAATTTTAGTGTTCGGAATTTTCATCTGACATAAATCATTTATGTAAACGAGGAAAAGTGTAGGGCCGAGTATACTCCCTTGAGGCACTCCATATATTACTGGAGCTTCCTCGCTTACAATGTTACTAATTCCTACACACTGTGTTCTCTCAGTGAGGTAATTCTGCAATAATTTCAGCGAGCGGTCACGGATTCCGAGGGATTCAAGCTTTTTCACCAAGATTGGGACAGAGACCGTGTCAAAAGCTTTTGCTAAGTCTAAAAATATACCGATTACTTTATTTTTATTGTCTAAATGATTAATAATATGATTTGACAGATCAAGCACAGCATCTGATGTCGATTTATTTGCTCTAAAACCAAACTGCGAATTTGATAAAAGATTTTTAGTTTCCAAGTATTTAATTAATCTATTATTTATAACCCGCTCTAATATTTTTGAAAGTGCAGACAGAATCGAGATTGGTCTGTAATTATTGACACAGTCTCTGTCCCCATTCTTGTGAATCGGATGAATACGAGATTTTTTATAAGTTCTTGGAAAGATTCCTGACGATAGTGACAAGTTGCAGATATATGAAATTGGAGGGGCTAAGATGTTCTTGTTTGCCTTTAAAACGTTGCCAGGTATCATATCCACACCTACCGCACAGTCACTTTTCAGGTTACAGATTAATGTCTTTATTTCATCCTCATCGGTTGGCAAAAGGACGAATGAATGGCAACAAGCATTTAAGGGAGAATGATCTGTATGTAACTTATTTTTCGTGATCTTTTCTGCTAGGTTACGGCCTATATTTGCAAAGTAACAATTTATATCATTTGCAGATTTTTGTGGATCGTTAGTGTTAATTAAATCTATTGATGCTTCTTTGTGTTTATTTGTGTAGGTAATTTTTTTAACTATTTTCCAAACTTTTTTACTGTCGTTTCCTGCTTTTTGTAGCTGTAGTTTATTATAATTTCTTTTTAATTTTTTTAGTAGTGATGTGCAAAAATTTCTATATCTTTTATAAGTTGTCCTTAATACCTCATTTTCTTGATCTTTTTTAAGTTTTTTAAATAGGTTGTCGCGATTTCTAATGCATTTTAATACACCTATGGTAATCCAGGGTTTTAAAATGGTTTTACGGTTGGCCACTTTTGCCTGTTTTGAGTTGTTAATTACAGCAGTTTTAAGTATATTTTGAAATAATTCAGTAGCGTCATTTACATCTTTGATTTTATATAGACCACTGAAATCAACATTATTAATTTCCAAATTTAAAAGTTTATAGTTAATATATGTATTTAATTTAGTGGGTTTACTTCTCGCTGATGTAGCAATATAAAGGGCTACACTACTATGGTCAGTCAAAGTAGTCTGGAGAATAAGACAGCGGGCTAATAGTCGTGTCTTTAATACTACATGGTCCAAACACGTTTTATTATGCGTCGGAATTGTGAAGGCGGGCATCAATCCATGGAATGCTGTAATATCTAAGTACGGGGACATATTTGGATCATTTGATTGTTGTGCTATATTAATGTTAATGTCACCCATCAATATAACGTTTTGTTTTTTTGAATATTTTAGTAATATTTGATTGAGAGATAAAAGAAAATTATTGATATTTTTATACCCGGGCGGTCTGTAAACTGCAATTGCAACTGTATCGTGATTAAGCGTTATTATAAGACAGTTTGCATCGGAAATTGTGGGTTCTTCAATCGTGATAAGCAAATCCTTTTTATAATAAACTACTACACCTTCATTCTGAGTGAGATTATTTGTGGTTGCAAATTTATCATAACCATCAAGATGAGGTATGCAGTGAGTAGAAGGAAGCCAACATTCCGTTAGTATAATGCAGTCCCAGCTCACTCCAGTGCTAACAAGTATTGGTAATAAACCATTTATATTACATTTTACACTGCGAATGTTTTGCAGGAAAAATTTTAGACATTTTTTGGAGCCTGGTAAATACGTTACACATTCATCAGCATCACAGGTAATGTAATCGGCTACGTTATACGTGTCAATTTCGTTTTGAATGTTAATTAATTCATTGAATGTTAAAGTTTAAATTTTTTTAGCAGATCAAAGTAATTCCAGTTATATAAGATTAAATTAGTGGATATAAGAACAATAAAAGGTAAAATGCCAATCTTGCAATAATGTGATGTCATTAAAACCCTATTCAAGTAATAGTTTTTTGATTTGTGTAATGAATGGTATTTATCATGCGATATGTAATTATATTTGTATGTTGTATGTGTATGTTTCTTAGTAATGTATGTAAGTGTTATGTATATTTTAAATAATGTGAAAGAGAATGTATGTAGTTTGTATGAGTAGAGTGTATGATTGATTGATTGCGGCACATTTATTATTAAATTGAAGGATACAATCGGTAAGTAAAGACAAAATGATATTAAGCATGCATTAAAAAAATAAAAAAGTATAAACGATGCAAAAATACTGCCTAGTCAGATACTTTTTCTAAGCTTCTCGATATCTTCTTCACAACTTAAGTATAGTCGCGGTTCATTGACATTTTTCTTAATAAATACCTTGCCAAAAGATGTCCAGCAGTATTCATAATTAAAGTCCTTGGTAAACATCCTTGCCAGATAATATAGGCGTCTAGTCGAGGCAGTTAGGGACTCAGCTATATATATGGGTTTACTAGGTCCAGGCATATTTAAACTAGCTGTACTGAGACGGCTTTCGCGATTCATTTTGTTATATGTTCTAGTAGCTCTTATGAAGTTTTCTCTTTTTATAGTAGAAGTAAAATCCACAATAATGGGACCGGTAGATTTGTCCTTAAATTTCATTCGAGCAACATCCCGGATATCTGATTCTTGAATGGGTACGTTGACGAGCGCTCCCATTTTTTTAGTTAAATCAACCAGTTTTTCCTTGTTTTCAGATTCCAAGACTGTGACGTTTCGAAATTCAACTGCGGTAGATCGTGCATTTTTCTCGAACTGTTCAATTTTGTTTTCTAAATTTTTAATATGTATTTTGAGAAAGTTATTTTCCTGTTGTACTTTTTTCAAATCATTGAGAACATCATCGTAATTGGCAGACAGATATATCATGGACTCTTTTATTTCCGTGTTTTGGTTTGATAGACTAGTTATAGATGACTCCAAGGATGTGAATTTAGCATCTTGTTGATGTTTAATCTCGTCCATCCTCGACATTAAATCAGATAGTGTAACGTCAGCGCTGTCACTATGGGTCAAACGACGCTTACTCCTTTTAGTAACATTAATCTCTGTGAGCTCCTGTTTGTCTTGTATATAAAGCGCCGAGTCGGACGCATGATGGACTGGGGAAGAAGTAGTAAGTAGTTTTTTCGGTGGTGTACGTGAGCATCCTGACATCTTACTTGATTTCTATACTTAGTATAAAATGTAAATATACCAATGTAAATATACCAATGTTAAAGTCCAAAAATCGCTAGCGCTTGTGAAATGTGGCAAGCAACAATGCGCATGAGGCTGGCGTGTCAATGAGACGGTATGCAGCGAAGCTATCAATGCTATCTCCGTTTAGTCTGTTGTTGTTCTGTTCACTCACTACGCTCGCGCTGTTACTGCTGCGTCCTCCGTACTATTTATGTGCGCCTGGTACTTGACTATATTTTCACTATTTGAAATTTATTTAAACTTTGTTTATAATTTAAAATAAAAAATAAGAAATAACGAGGGACACGTCTAAACGCTTTCGCGATCCGAGGGGGAAGGGGAATATGACAATGTCATCTGCAAATCGCAAGTGAGAGATGTATTCACCATTGATGTTGATGCCCCGCCCTTTCCAGTGCAGCGTCTTGAACATATCCTCCATTGCATTTGTGAACAGTTTCGGGGAGATTACGTCCCCTTGCCTCACTCCTCGATGCAATGGTATAGGTTTTGTTTCCTGATTCTGTACTTGGACGGACATTGTTGCGGCTTCGTAGAGACATCTCATCACTTGGATATATCGCCAATCTACTTGGCATCGCTGCAGAGACTCCAGAACGGACCAGATTTCAATCGAGTCAAAGGCCTTCTCATAGTCCACGAATGCTAGACACAGGGGCTGATTATACTCTTGGATCTTTTGTATAATCTGCCGCACTGTGTGGATGTGGTCTATGGTGCCATATCCGCTCCGAAATCCAGCCTGTTCCGGTGGTTGGAATTCGTCAAGTCTTCGCGCAAGGCGGTTCGTGATGACTCTTGAGAACAGCTTATAGACGTGGCTCAGAAGAGAAATAGGTCGGTAGTTCTTCAGCCGGGTCTTATCTCCTTTTTTGAAGAACAAGACGACTACGCTTCTACTCCACGCCTCCGGAGTTCTCCCTTCGAACAGGACAGCATTAAAGAGCTTTTGGAGCTCCCTCAGTACGGGTTTACCTCCAGCCTTTAACAGCTCTGTTGTAACGCCATCCTCTCCAGGGGCTTTTCCATTTTTTAGCTGTCTAAGAGCCAGCACGATTTCGTCAATGTTGACTTCTGGCAGGTCTTCGGTGTAGTGGCGTGTTAGAGTGGCTCTAGGACCCTCATCTTCTGGATCAGGTCGAGATGCATGCGAAGCGTATAGCCGGCCATAGAAGCCTTCCACTTCGGAGAGGACTGCCGGTTTCGAAGAAACGACTTCTCCACTTGTTGTGGTCAACTTCGTCAGGTGGCTTCTTCCAAGAGATTGTACGAACACTTTTGACCCCCGGTTCTGCTCGATCGCTCTTTTAATCAAAAGAGTGTTGGAGCACCGAAGGTCGTGTCGTATAAGCTTGTTGATCTCTTGGTTTAGAGCGCGCTTGTCCGACGAAGTGACGGGTGGGTTTTCACGTCGTTCCTTCATTAGCCCTAAAGTCCTTTCCGAAAGCTTTGACTTCTTGCCCTTACGCTGCATTTCACAAAATCTCGTACCTTCTTCCCTGAGTATCCGAACCACATTTACGAGCTTCTGGTTTACGTCTGTTGTGGTTTCCATGGCAGCAAATCGGTTATCCAGGTTTGACTGGAACGCTTCGGATCCTATCATGGGTTGGAGCAAAGTAGGTCGGAGCCTGGACCTCATCAGACGGGCACGTTCCGCCTTGAAGTCGATATTCAGAGAGCCTCGGACAAGTGATCGGAAATGAATACCTAAATCAAATAATTCAAATTATAGTAGATGTTGCTAAAATTAAGTACGTCAGTACTTAGTATAACGGTGGTATAATCTTTGAATTTTACCACACATTTCTGTTACACGCTACATAGCTATACTTAAGTATATTCATTAACAATTGTATTGACTGATGTAAATTTACTGGCACTTACATATATATTACGACGCTTGCGTCAATTACTACAATTCAAGTAGAATACTGGTCTTAGTTGAACAATTTATTTGAACAATGGGAAATTCCCGCAGCTCATCTATAATATCTATTGCAAGTGGCTCACAGCTATTGAGTATATTAATAATAATAATAATAATAATAATAATTCATTTATTTGCCAGAATGCAGGTGTACATTTGTAAGATCTTACATATAAATTGGCCCATTTACATTTTGCCACTACGAGGCGTGCAAATATTATTTTAGTTTTACATTTTCTTTTAATCTTTATATCTTAATATATTACCTTAATTATAGTTAACATTAAATTAATTAACTGATGTCAAAATTTAAAAAGTTTGTTATGTCATGGAATTAATAATATAAATAAAATCAAAAATTGCAATAATAAAAAAATGGAATTGTAATAATAACTAAAATAAAACTAAATTGGTCTCATTGAGTAGTGGTCATTGGCACAAATTATAATACGCAACTAGCTTATGCCGGTCCTCTGCCTGTTTAGACGCTTTTTATTAGAGCTCTCTCATGTATCTCTAACTCAGTAGCAACGGAACAGATCAAGATATCTACGACGACCTCGAGATATCTACGACGACCACTGTCGGTCCATAGAGGGTGACTGTGACCGATTCAGGGCCCCTAGACAAATAGTATTATATTCGATTAGAGTTTATGCTAACCGAAAAGAATGACGTCGTTGCCCGCGCAACACTGTAAATACGAAAATTGATCATATGCGATTAGCAGTTGTGCGCGCGCAACGACGTCATTCTAGCTGCTAGCTAACGGATAGCACGTTAAGCCGTCGGTCATGCGCCGAATCTCTTTTCGGTCGTTTCCATCTTATCGGGCTATTAGAGTGAAGAAATAGAGAGTACACGTGTATCTACGCATACACTTGTGCACTATATTAACTTCTGCGTAGTTAGCTAGTCTCTATCTGTAATGGAGATTGGCCGCCGTAATCAACATCGGTTAGGAGACCATTAATATTACTATGTACCTTTAGTATAATATTTTCATTCATATAATTCTATTCTGACAATTACAATTACAAACATAACAAAACAGATATCAGCCAAATCACATGTAATAACATGTAACATTTGATATTTATTTTTTTATGTGTAATGTTAATAGTTTTTTTAAAGATAAGTTTGAAAGACTCAGGAGATATTTGACATGTATCATGGGCAAACTTTAGCCCAAGGTTTTTCACATCACGACTTAATTTTTCTCCCATATTTCCTGAAACCACCTAAACTTTTTCCCAAGCCACTAAGGTAAGTTGTATTTATTGGCCATTGATGCCTGAAATAAATGGTATTATTAATATTATGATTAATATTATTATATTTAGCACCGACACGTTGTCACCACCAGTCATCTTTAACGGCTACACTATCTCAAGTAAGTAACTAGTGTTAATCAGAGACTTATGGCTCTTTGCGGACTTTGTACCGTCGTCTGCAGAATTTTCTACTATTTTAACTTATGCTTATCCAGACGTTCATTTTTCCCCTGATTGACTATGGTGACGTATGCTATCTTGATCTGAATGCATACTTCCTTAATAAATACGATCGACATCTTAATAACTGCATTAGATTTATTTTCAACCTTCGTAAGTTTGACCATGTGTCTTCTTACCGTTCTCAACTAAAATGGCTCCTTATTCGGCAGCGTCGTAGTTTGTGCACTCTCACTACTCTTTATTCAATTATTAACTATCCTCATACTCCCTCTTACCTGTCTTCTAGCTTTCAATACTAATGCTCCAACTATGTAGTAGAAATCTTCGTTCTTTCAACAATCTAATACTTTTATGCCGTAGCCAAAAGGCAATAACGGAATCCTTATAGTTTTGTCATGTCCGTCCGTATCACACATGCATTTCACTCAAAAACTACACAACAAATATTGATTAAATTTTGAGCGCAGGGGTCTTGTATAAGCTGCTACTAAGTTTGATAGTTATTTAATAAAAATAAAATAATGTTTTACTAGGGAAACTCCATACATGTAGTAGAAGCAAAAAAAAAAAATTTTTTAGCAAACATTAACGTGGGTTTTATAAAAACATTTCAAGGTTTGTAATTTTTTTTTGATTACATGAATATTTTCGGAAATAATAGCTTTGAAAGTTGCACACATTCTGTCCCACTATCTTTTATACCGTAAAATATGAAAAACATTACAAAGGTAAGGTTAAATACTTTCAACTAAAATAAACAAACCTTGATCGGATATACCGTATTTGGTTAATGCCGAAAAACTGCACTTCTCAACCAAAAGGGCGTAAGTACCGTTAACATACGCTCTTCTGTTGGTGCAACTTTTTATAGCGTAATTTTTAATTGATATGCAGGGCATTTATTTGTAATAATAGCTGTGGAACCCTACACTGAGCATGGTCCGATATGCTTTTGTCCGGTTTTTAAGGTTTGCTTTCTGGGTAAGGCTTAGTGGCATAAATTGAGTATTTCCTGAAATATTTTACGCAATATTATAAAACATAACTGTTTTGCAGACAGTATAAAAACTATAATCATTTAGGTTCGTCACGCGATATGACCCCAGGTCACATAAAGGCCATCGCACACTATATCAAAACTTAATGATCAAGATAAAACCCCACGCCCAGTGAGATATTTTTTTTTTCAAAACGTCTCCCACAGTACCAGTACAAGCCACGGGGAATTTTACAAACATACAAGTCTCGGACTCAAATTACA
The DNA here is from genome assembly GCA_945859575.2 of Herminia tarsipennalis. Taxonomy (NCBI): domain Eukaryota; kingdom Metazoa; phylum Arthropoda; class Insecta; order Lepidoptera; family Erebidae; genus Herminia; species Herminia tarsipennalis. The sequence goes on along the minus strand of OX243843.2, from coordinate 7,370,584 downwards.
TCCAAACTAGGAACAACAATTTGTGGTTCACACAAAGTGGTATCCCGTGTGGGAATCGAACCCACGACCTCTTGCGTAGCAGTCGGATAGACTCCCACCGCGCCACCGAGACAGTCAAATTAATGTCTCGAGTTTCTTCAATCTGCTACATCGATTTTGACGAAACATATATCTAAGAACCATCGCAAGAAAGCTGGTCCAACCGTTCAAGAGGCTCGATGCTTCATTTAACATAGATGCCTTAAATTTATATCTACAGTTTTAAGCATCTTGTCTGTAATAAATAGAGGTGTTTTTTTTGTATGTTTGTTCACCGATTACGCAAAGACGAGTGTACGGATTTGAAAACAAATTAAACATTTTGAAGTTGGTGCCATGAAATATGTCTTTATATTTTATTCGACACCAACTTCAAAATGTTTAATTTGTTTTGGTTATTCTAGGTAGGTATATTATTTTTTGCTTTTTAGTTGCCTTGTATTTATTTTTGAAGTCGGTAATAATTAAAAAAAAAAAAAAAAAAAAATTTATATCTAAGAAGCCTCATTAGTAAGTCTGTCATTAAGAACAAACAGAGAGAAACAAAGCTGTTAAACATAATATATATTACAGGTATTGTAGATGCTGTAATTAATATCTTGCATGACTGCAATCAATTGTTCAAGTATCAAGGATAAATAGAAGCCTCACCTTAAATTATGTATTTTTATTAACCGACTGTGCAAGAAGAGTGTATGGGTATTTGTATGTATGTATATTTTTTGGCACGTTGAGCCTAAACTGCTTGATGCATTTTAGCTTGAGAGGTGTCGTTAGATTCGTCTTAGTTGTGAGAGTGACATTAGGTACTTTATAATCAAATGACGTAATTAGGCGCCAATATATTTTTATGTTTAAAAATAATATTCAAAACCTATCGAGTGAGGCATTCACAGGTTTTTAAAAGCTGATAACAATCATTTTAAATATACATAACGTATATATTTAAATGTAATTTGGAATAAGATATGCTAAAATACAACGTAAATTAAAAGTTAAATTTAAATATCCCGCCTGAAAATGTAAACAAGATGCAGTCGGAGATAGAATTTTTAACTTCAACAGGATTCATTAATGCCTCCGACTGCATGATATTAAATGTGAATGGTATCTTGTTTCCATCTTTTTGCAGACGGGTTTTTTTTTTTTTTTTGTTTGCTGTAATCTTGAATGAAATGTAATAATAAAGGGTCTACCAGAACTCTATTACTAACCAGTAATAGAGTTATTAAACAACTACCGTACTATATCTACCTATTTAATGAATGTTTTGCAGTTCATTATATAGCTGGGTAACATGATATGAAGGCATACCAAAGAGGCATATAATTACTGGTTCCGTACCATACCTATTTAACAAAAGTTAATATCTCAGAAAAAAAAAACTCATAACTTAGGGGACCCCAATTCATTCTATATTTTGTACCAGCGGCCATGTGCCTTCACTTATTACTGTTTGGTTCCAAAGAAACAGACTTGAGACAGAGGACTGACAAACAACAGGATTTCGTTGACGCTTTTTGGCTATGAAACCTAAAAAACCGGTTCTGTAGTCGACAGTCAAGCATTTTAGTCAATTAAAGTATGCACCTACGAGTATATGTACAGTGTGCTATGAGCTTAATGGCGTTAATAGTTTATAGGTTAGGTTAGATTCTTATCATTCCTTGAACGGCCTTCACCGCGGCTTTCCACTGAACCGGTCAAGTGCGAGCAGTCTAATGACGTCATCGTTTCAAGTCATAATCGATTGCTAACGATGTATAATACATTGTTTACCTTTACTAGTCAATATAATTAGGTAAATAGCACGATATCTATACATGAAACAATTGGGTGTGTCTTTCCGGGCGAACGAGTTATGAACTACATGCGAATACAACATCGATTAAATATTTGAATACAATTATAATCGAAGTGCGAAAAAAATATCGGTCTTAGGTACTTTAATCGATCGAATTGACTCAACTCATAATTTGGATCATGATTATTGTTTGATGGTAATGTTTTTTTAAGGTTTCGTAGCCAAAATGGCAAAAACGGAACAATTATAGTTTCGTCATGTCCGTCTGTACGTCTGTCTGTCCGTATGTCACAGGCATTTAACTCAAAGACTACTCAATGAATATGATGAAATTTGGTGAAAAGGTGTCTTGTAGTAGCAGCAATTTAGTTTAATAGCATTTAACAGAAGCTGAAATATTTTTTTCAGCAAACGTTATTCTGTGGCACATCATTAGACATGTCTTTTAAAAAAAAAAAAAGGTTTCCAAGAGATTTTTTTGATTGATTGAATACTTTTGGAAATAATCACCCGAAAGTTGCATAAACTGTGTCCCTTAACTTTTAAACCATCTGACCAAAAAATATTGAAAAAATCACAAAGGTAGCTTAATAAGTACTTTCAACTAAAATTATTTCGGACATGATCGGATATATACCGTTATTAACTTATTGTTGAAAAACTGCGTTTCTCAACGTTTGCCCGGTTTTTTTTTCTTATATTACAACTGCTGTGCTGTAGTCGTAGAACATAGCTATATAGCATATTGCGCTGATTTAGAATCATAATAAAAAGCACTCCCAGATAATTTTTGGATGACACAAAGTGGTGTCACGTAGGCATTGAACCCACAACTTTTTACCCCGCAGTCCTATACACTTCACTGAGCCACCGAACCAAACATTTATGATGGTGATAGCGAACTGGACTACTGACTGGAGGAGGCTCCCTCTATAGTCTAGTAAAAACAAGAGTTTTTGTTTTTTTTTATAGCTATCTATAAAAAAAAAAACAAAAAAATACAGCCGTCCACATTAGTCTCCTAATACGTTTATAAGTATCATTATGTTGCTAAATTTAGTGTTGTGTCCTTGACTAATTATTTATTCTTATTCAATGATTAGGTACTACTCTAAGAATACGTGATTATCAAAACTTTACAATGTAAAGCCTCTTCATTATAATACTAACATATATATCCAATGCAATTATAATAATCGATGCAGCATATTTATATTATGCCTAGGTACCTAACGCGTAGATGTACTGTTCGGAGTGTTTTTATGTGTGTAAGTGGCAAGCAAGGCATCGTTTTGTTTGTTGGTTAGTGACGATCAGATACCGACTGTCTTATTTTCACTGTAAGAACTGCGAAAATGCATTAAAAAAAATCGGTTGTCTGTAAAGTCGGTTTACTGACGATAGTTGAACGTGACAACGTCATAAGAAAATACTGATGGAATACGGACGCATCGCTCACTCAAGTAGGAGAGAACCAGATGTCGAACGCTGCCGAACGCGGAGGCCGATTGTGTCTCTTTGTCGCTCGTTCCGCGCTCTCGCTTGCACTTAAATGGAACGCCTCAGAGCAAGGTAACGCCTCATGAGTCATGTTTTTTCGTGCGTTCAGCCGGCTTCATCGAATTATAAGACGTTGTCACGTCAAAATAAGTGCAATATCGATAATACAAATTATAATGCGAAAATTGTTCTTCTTTGATTGTATTAGAGTTGTATAATATAATATGTAAGTGAATGTCAAGCCACGCACAATATAGGCTACCGTAGTCCCCCATAAGATTAGGAAGTGGGTTTTCTACTATGTTATTTAGATATTTTTCAATGAAATCTGTACGAAGATTTTGTTACTTAGCTGTGTTCCTTTTATTCTCACTATAATTATACCACTACCGTGATTGTTTTACACACCCAACATCAACCATTTAAGTAGAATAAGATAGTAGGTACCAGAATTAAGCAAAGCATAGATCACAGAACGAGATTTACATAAAAGGTATAGGCGTAAGCTCGGACAGAGTACAGAGCGCGAGCGTCGCAATTGGTGATTTAATGAATAAAATTGATATAAAAAAATGGTTTTTCGGACGGACAAAATTTAGATTACCTAAGAGTTTAAGTGATATAATCAGTTCTGTGCGATGTTTTGTTCTAAATTTTATAGGAGGTGGCAAATTGATCATCGTAGAGAAAATGAGTTCTGAAAGAAATACTATGAATGGTTGGATACAGAAATACATTAGGGGCAATATCTTAAAATGCCAGTATTGAAGGTAACGACTTGAAATCCAAGACCAAGAAAACATTTATTTTTGTGAATTGGGACCTAAGCTAAAGAAGAGAAGAGCTGAGACTATGACTTATGATACATTCCAAGAAGTTGAAAGCTGAAGGTTGCGGAGAGATTGTTTTAAAATAATTAAGCTGAATGTAACTAACAAATCCAATAAAAATGGTTAGCTCTAAAGTCAGTTTATGGACGATAATTTTACGTGATCGATCGATTTAGAAGACGTTATCACGTCAAAAAACAACGTTATTTATAAAACGAAGTGATTACTTACTCTGTGGTTATTTACAGCAATATACTGGTCCAATTTTGATGAAAGTAAAAATAAAACCCTTTAAAAATTTAAAACACTCGATTTGCTCAAAACCCACAAAAACACACAGTTACTAACCTATAGGTAATATTTTATGGCCTAAATTTTTACCCGCCATGAGAGTGAAATTTATAAGCAGATTTATACACACATCAAAAGTGTCTAGGGATCAACATATATTTTTGCAATAACTTTTCTCCTGATTGATTTTATTTTTTTATTTCTTTAAGGATTCATCAAATAAAGTGTTTTCGTTTGTCACAGTAACGATAAACCAAGTCACCTTTGCATTAATAAAGAAATTTGCCATTTTCCTAATAAAGGGATTTTTGACATTTGAACCACTAACATTAAAGTTCGAAAAAAAGACTGAAATAACAGTTTTCTTTAAAATTTTATTGGGTAACTTAAACAATTAATAATCCGTGTTTCTACCGCGAACACTAACAACACAAGAACATCGGTTTGGCATACTCAAAATGAGTTCATCCAAATCACGCTGTGGAATGGCCGCCCATGTTCGTTGCAACAACAAAAAAAGGTCTTCTTGCGACTGGATACCCTCCATATTCGGCAGAGCTCTTCTCTGTAGCATATCCCATGCATGCTCAATCGGGTTCAAGTCTGGCGACTGAGCAGGCCAGGGCAGGACATTGATGTTAGCTGCGGCGAGAGTCTGTCTTACAACTCTTGCGGTGTGCGGTCGTGCATTATCATGCATTAACTGAAATAAGGGACCGATTTGCACTTGTAGAGGAACGATGACGTCTGATACAATCGTCTCAGCATAAATTTGAGCGTTGAGGTTGCCTCTGATCCAAATCAACTCAGTTCTTCCGCCGATCCAAATACCCGCCCATACCATGATGGTTCCACCACTATAAGGATGGACTTCCTGGCAGGATTTTAATCGCTGTTGGCGTCCAGGGGTTCTCCAGTGTCGTATACGTCTTGTATCCGGTCTCATACCAAAACGAGACTCATCAGAAAAGCACACGAAACGCCATTGTTCTTCTGCCCAATTTCTGTGTTCAAGAGCCCATTGATATCGAATCCTACGATTGTGCATTGCTATAGGTGGTACCCATAGCGGTCTTCGGGAATGAAGGTTCACTTCATGCAAGCGGTTTCTGACTGTTTGGTCGCTAATTAAGTTCCCTGAAGAGTGATGAAGCCTCACGGCTAACATCATGGCGGTTATTGTTGGACCTCTTCGAGTTAAGATTTGAATGTATCGGTCTTGTCTCCGTGTGGTGCAGCGATACCGTCCTCCATGGCGCTCAGCCACGGTACCAGTGCTTCGGTAACGTGTCCAAAGTCGACTGATAACACTCTGACTTGTATTCAGAGCTAAAGCCACAGTACGTTGCCGGGAACCAGCTTCTATCATTCCCACGGCTCTGAGCATTTCTTCCCTGCTTAAATGACGTCGCCGCTCCATAATAACGTTGGTTTTAATCAGTAGTAGGGAAACAGTAGCACTAATAATGTCTTCAATGCGTTGTATGTTTTTATAGGGAAAATATTGACAGCTGATTTTCATCTTTTACTCGAATTTGATTCACAGTTCCTGATTCAAATTATGAAATGCACCAAAAAGGATCCATATAAATTTATAAAATCATAAATTTATTACAAAGCCACATCTCAATCTCAAGAAATCCGCATAAAAATGCTTGATCCCTAGACACTTTTGATGTGTGTATTTTTCTCCATACAAAAAAATATTCAAAGTGCCATAAATAAGTTCTACTACTAGTAAAACAATTTAATGTTTGTATTATTATGCTATCGAAATCCATGATTAAAGTGTCGAAAGGACTATTGGCCAGCCGGCCGTTGAGACAGCGCGTGCACCGCCTCAACAAAATTCACACGATTAAGACCTACATACATATATTTTCATAATTTTTAATTCTAACAGTGTTATAGAAAGTGTCAAATAAAAATATTAGCATTTCTTTAACATTTTCTTTATTTTTATAAGTAATACAATGTTCAATAAATAATAATGACGGCCTTAAAAATGTAATGCCGCATTAAAATCATTTTTTCATTGCAAGTAACATTTACATGAACAATGAATCCATTTAAACCAATTTTCGGACCTCATTAGCTGCTCATTATTGCGATATGGAGTTGCAAGAAACTGTAAAACATCCTAATGGGGGATTCATTATGACATTTCATTAATTAAAATTTAAATTAATTCAAATTGAAGGTGACATTAAACACACATTAGACCATTGACATTTTACACAAAACGTCATTGCATTAGCCAATCAAATAAATATCACATTTTTGTTATTCTTACATATGCACCAGACAGGAAATGTTTTTATGAAATGTATTCTTTGTCATCGTTTTTTTGTTATTATCAGATGAAGTGGTTTATCATAGTATGCCAGAAAGAATAGATTTAAAGAATATAGGTATAATTGAAAGATTTCAGATCACATAGATTACAAGACCTACGAAAGCTACTGATGCAGCAAACACAACACTTTTAACAATCTCTTGCAGCTTTCGTGAATTGTGATAAGGCTATTATCTGTTGAATTCATAGACTTATGTTATACTAAAGTTGAATCATACAAAAAATGACAAATACCGTTGCTTTCCTGGCTCCTACTTTATTAAAATGCCTGTTAGCAGGAATGTTACATTGTAGTCGAAAGGTTTTATGAATTGGTTGGATTAAATATTATTTTAATTGGTCAATATTAAATAAAACCACAAAGTTAACAATGTACAGTTAATATATAATATATTTTTCATTTATGTTCTTCAGGTTTTACTCCGATCTGGTGTTTTCCCACCATCATATTGTGTTATTTTTGTTGGTGACAAATTTCTTGGTAATTAAATCTCTCCAACTATGCGCTCTAATTTTTTGTTTTGATATCTTGATGTAACTGCTAAAAAGAGAAAAGTAGTATTATTAAGTTTTAGGTAGATACTAATTACAAATGATTGTTTTATTTTATAAAACGTTACATACATGCCTAAAGTAGGGAAAACTCTTACATATAAAAGAATCAGCTTGTCTTAGGAGGGGAGGGGAGGAGCTAACCTTGCTACGAGCAAACCAAAACCAAGTCAGATCTCCAACAAAGTATCTGAGTTAACCAGGGTATGTCGGTCGAGCCCTCCCCCAAACCAAAATCTTAGGTTCCTCATGTATATAAATAAGCATTAACATCCTAGGATGAGGACAAAACAACCACAGTTACAGTCACAACACACTTATGAAACAATAATGTTCCATAAGTTCCAAGAGTTTTGCAGTTTCTTGTCAAGTATATTAAATAGATCTTTATTTAGGTATTATCAATATCAAGTAATTAATTAAAACTGAATATTAAATACGTGAGTACTTCGGTGACGGAGACAGCTGGTTTATTTTAATGTTGACCAAAGAGAATATAAAACTTATTGGGCTGTGACGTTTTTGACTTCTGACATTATACAATGTCAGACAGAAGTCGAAAACGTCATTTGGTACCTTTTCTTATTCTCAATAATAAGGTTTAGAACAAATTGATATTACAGCTCTATAAATTCTTCAAAACGCAACCAACTAAAATTATGCACTCTTTACTAAAACTATTCTATTATCTGTTCATTACTTAATTATTGCGGGTTGGAACGCTAATGTGGCTTTATTTAACACCTTATAATATAACAGAATCATTAACTTAATGAAGGATTAGTAAATGGAGACTTAAAAACACTTTCTTGCAACTGGCCGATAGAGCTCTGTATGTAAGTATAATAGTCCACAAGCGACAATAGCTACCTTATCTCTATGCTGGATTAAATGTATAATTTATAACAGACTGTGGTTATAACCTAACTCTTCTTATCACCCTTTCAATATCGTTTGTTGCACGTAACGTCTTATACACCGCGTCATTCTTGCTAGTTGTACCTATACATTTTTTTTGTAGTGTGTGACATGTTGGTTTAGTGAAAAGCTTCAAAAAAGCTATGATTTGTTATACAAAATGTCTTTTTAGTTATTTTAGAATAATAAACATATTATAGTAATTGCCTATTTACTGTTAACACCGTGTTTTATCAGCCATGGCTGTTGCATCACAACACTAGTAGTCGATGGTACCGTTTAACTTTTAAAAACCCACGGTACCACCGGGGGTATGGCCAGGGGTACCGTGGGTCTGAAAGGTTACAGTTACGTCGTCAGTGTCTTAGGCATGGCCCCGCACGGCAAATAATGTTTTTTTTTCTCTGGAGGCGTTGTTGCAAACAATGTTTACAATCTTTCGGCATATAATTATTAAACATTTTAGATTATGCAATTCAAATCCTTATTGATAATATGTAGTGATTCTATGTGCTATATATGTTAACTTTCTAGTATTAGTGCTCTTGAATGTTAACATTAATTTGATTGACATCTTACTTTTATTTGTGATGTTTTATATTTCTTTTTTAATAGCTTTACCCTGAGCGAAATGTGGTGAGTACCAACCCACCTCTTTTCACAGGCTTTGGGCACACATTTTTTGATTTTTCGTTATTTCTCCATAAAGGAGCAATAAAAAAATATATATATATTTTCAAAATTAAAGGATAAATTAAGAAATGGTATTTTTACTTTCGGCACTTAAAATTTTGAAATGTTGACAATTAGGATAAAATATATAGTTTACAATAAAAATATATAGTATACATTAAAACATATAGCATAATAATTATTTTGTTTATTAGCTATGCAGGCTACAACAAGAAAGAACACCATTTAAAAATAAACAAGCTTACTCAATTAAGATCCATTATTTCCTTCATTCACATATTAACGTGATAAAAAAAGGATTTCGATAATAGTGAAGGCATTCTTAGAAAAACGTCTACTAGTTGGCGTCGAGCAGTCTATAGAACTACGTGATCAGGATATTGTAGAGTTTTCAATTAACGAATTAAAAGGATTGAAAAAATCAATACCCGAATGTAGGCGCATCACTTCAAAACAGGTGCACCTAATGCTAATTAATTTTTTATTTAAGTCAGAGTTTATTAATTTTATTGCAATATTATCGGCATAGTACTCTACGAACCTGTTAGGGAATTCCTTTTTAACGGTTTGAGATGATTTACAAATGTGTTGGAAACCACGCGAAGGTTCAAGGTTCGCGCATTTTAGTTCATCAAATAACTGACACTAGAAAACCCGCGAATGAGTTAAAAACTGCTTATTAATTTGCAAATGTCAACCCACACATCAAATCTTAATTCAGTAAATGAAGTGTGTAGTACACTGGTACACATTCCTCTTTTGGTCTATGTAAGTAATGATTGACTACTCCGACCCGAGGGCTGGGTTTTTCTTTGCACAAAGAATAAGCATTGCTATTCAACGTGGCAATGCTGCCAGCCTTCTGGGTACGTTACCAGTCGACATCGATGGAGAGGAATATTTCGACGCGTAAACGGGTCTTGCCTTTTTTTATTTTACTTGGTTTTGTTAGTTTGTAAATATATGTAAATAATTAGTTAGTTGCAACGAATAAATTAAGCTCGGTATACTACTCCGATACAACTCAATTTTAACAAATTAATGGTTACAATTAATGGTATTCAATTTGAGGTGAATACCTAGTAGTGAAATATATATTTTTGAGTGCGGCTTAAAGATTACGTTTATGTTTTTTTGAATATCAGCACAATAAGTGTTATTCTGGTTGTAGTTATAAATACATTGGCTACACATATACTGGCACATAATATTTTTATTGTGCTTACCGTTCAATACTATATGCCAAAATACAACAGAGCTGAACGAAGAATATCTATCTCCGATCTATCGAATGCTCTAAATGAAATTATTAAACGTTTTCCAACAACAATTTATTCATTAAAATAGCTGTAATTGATTGCGCTAGCTCAGCAGTGACGTTGTACTGCGGGTCACGTACAACCTGACCGTCAATAATGTACGACTCATTAGTACCCTGTCAGTCAATATTCATTTACTTTTTTATGGCTGTGGTTTTCGTTGTTTTGTTGTCTATTAAGTTCTCGTTTGTATGTAGCAAATGATTTGTAGCAATTTGTTTTCGTAATGGTAATTTAAGTGTGTATGTCTTGGTCAGATCGTGAAATTGATCACTTCATGATTTGGCTAATCACATGAAATAATGTTACTTCATATATGTTCGTAAACTTTCGCGATTTGTACACATTATAGAATTTTATAAGCTACGGGTCTTAATCGCGTAAATATTTTATTTTAAGGCTAAATACCTTTGTTTATTGCCCGACGTTTAAACCGTAAATAAACAAAGGTATTTAGCCTTAAAATAAAATATTTACGCGATTAAGACCCGTAGCTTATAAAATTCTATAAAATGTTACTTCATGTTATGACTAACTAAAACTGACCATAATGTCAACCCACGTTTGGCCATATAATTGATGAAAGGCGTCTTTAGTATATTTTTTTAAAGAAAATTTAACCGCCTTCAAATTAATATAACGAAATAGAAAATATCAAGCACATCACCGAATGCAAATTTTGCTGACTCACTCCTATGTTTCTTTAATTCTGGTGTTTTTTTAAGTTAAAACAATATTTTATACACTAAAACCTTTCCAGAAAAATATGCGGTCAAATAAAGCCGTAATCATCGTAAGTGATTTAGATTTCAATTATAACACATACAACATGTTACTACTTCTATAATATCATTATAGCTTGATTCTGTGCCGTTGTTCGAATTAGTGTAACCGATCTATACTAATATTATAAAGCTGAAGACTTTGTTTCTTTGAATGCAATAATCTCAGAAACTACTGACTCGATTTAAAAAAATATTGTGTTGGTTAGCCCATTTATGGAGGAAGGCTATATGCTATATAACATCATGCTACGACCATTAGGGGTGGAGAAGCAATGAAAAATGTTGCAAAAAAGGGGAAAATTGACGCATACGAAGTTGCGCGGGACAGCTAATGTTAATATAAAATTCTTTGTCCTGCCTGACTGATGATTCAACGCACAGCCTAATCCGCTGATTGTAAACTGACGGAGTTTCATATAAATGTGAACATTTTTATGAAACTCCGTCAGTTTTGAAGTTGATCTGTTTAAAATTATATTTGGCTTTTTGGTTTAAAATAAAGAAACACGTAATTCACTGTTTTTAGGGAATCAACTCCTACTGAGGTAAAATAGGGGTTGCAAGTTTGTATAGGAACAGTGTCAGTTTTAAAATTATTTCTGCGAAATTTCGTATTTGGCTTTTCTATCGATACTAATAGGTACTAATGATATTAAAAAAAGGAAAGATTTGTATTCGTGTATTTAAAAAAATAATAATAATTTATTTCTGTATCAAATACATTAAGTACAGTAGTTGCATTGATTACCAAGAAATACTTACGTTCTAAAAAGCAATGTCACTGTATGTAACGAATAAACTCAAAAACTACTGGGTCTATTTAAAAAAAATACATCACTTATAGAAAGCTGCATTATCGGAAAGTAGCATAGGCTATATTTTATTCTCAAAATAATTTGAGGTCTTTACTAAAACTGTGTTTATATATAGTGTATAAAAGGCCGGAGCGGGCCGCTAGTATTTCTCATATTCTTTGAAACATGACTATTTAACACATGGATTGATCATATTGATCAATCCATGTCAATCCCTAACAAATGCAACCTCTCCGGCGCTACGGGAAGGGCAACCTCTTAGCCCTTACGTAACAGTGGGCAGAGGCTTCCCTCCCTTCGTGCCGCCGGTTTTTAAAAACGGCCTCCGGGTGTCACTTACAAGTACCACGTGAAGTCGGGGTAGACTAACTCAGTTCTGTATTTTTTAGAACCTGATTTATGTCACTACATAAACCAAGTTTATTTAAGAAGCGTGGTATTAAAAATAAATACCTACTGGACAAATATATTCAAGTCTAATTTAATTTGTCTGTTGTTTTAGTGGTTAGTGACCCTGACTGCTAAGCCGGAGGTCGTGGGTTCGATACCCACCCTGAATAAAACGTTGTGTGATGAACACGATGGTTTATTCTGTGTCTGGGTGTAATATAATAATAATAATATCTTGGGACAACTCACATAACGCTATCTGATCCCAAACTAAGCGGAACTTGTACAATGGAAGCCTGACAGCTGATAAACATACTTATATATTTCATAATACATACTACTATCTCTGCTTAGTTTGAGATCAGATGTCGTTGTGTAAGTTGTCCCAACATATTATAATTATTAATGTTTTACTACTTAATATTGAAATTCATTATCATTTACGGTTTCTATTAATAATTGTCTACTCTCTAGACAATTATTAATAGAAACCGTACTGAATTTCAATGTTATATTCACATGTACCAAATTATGAGGTACCTAATTATTAATAATTATCGAAAATTATTAATGACATTTAATTAATCACACTTACTCTAACTTATACACTGTTAATGTCAATATACTGCATCTACATAATCTACAACAGAGACTTGCAAATCAACCAATATAACTATCCAACATTTGAACATAAAATGGTGGCCAATCAAGAAAAATGAGATGAAGGAAATTTCTTTCATTAAATGCAATTATCTTTTAAAATAAAGTATAAAATTTAACAATATGGGAGAATAGTAGGCCATAGGGTGAAATCTATTTGCCAATAGTGTAGGTCACCTTAACTTACATAAATATTTTAGGCCAGTAAAGTTATAGCACTCGCAAGTTGATGGAGCGGGAAGTTCTTAATGGCAGCAGTCGGCATCATTTTTGTTTTTATAGTGATTGTGATGTTAGAACAGTCGACTAATTGCATTTTTTGTTTTATACTCAATTAATTGTATCTGTGATTTGATCGCGGATCTAGTCAGTTGTGAAGTATTTTGTTTGTATAAACGCACTACTGTTTATTCTCTAGCATTCGAAGAGTTTAGCCAATATGTAGAGAAGTTTCTGTTACTCTTATGTTTCTGTTGTTCCGTCAAGTTTATACACTCCCATTTCTGAAAGATAATAATAATAATAATATCTTAAGACAATTCACCCAACGCTATCTGATCCCAAACTAAGCAGAGCTTGTACTATGGAAACCAGACAACTGATAAACATACTTATATATTTCTAAATACATACATATTATAGATAAATAACACCCAGACACAAAATAAATAATCGTGCTCATCACACAAAGTTTTATCCTGGGTAGGGATCGAACCCACAACCTCTTGCGTTGGGCATCTAGTCACAAGAAACAAGTTGAAGAATAATATAATTTCTTATGGACACAGATAACATTTTTTTTACTGTTATTTATGGCTGGTGATCTTCTAGTCTACCTGACTCACAGGTGGGTGGAAGCAGTCGAATCCAAGGGGGAGGCACTTGTTTTAAGTCTCGAAATAGTGAAGGCCTTTGATCGGGTTTGGCACAAAGCACTTCTTTCAAAGCTTTCTTCCTACAAGCTCCCCAAGAAACACTGTGACTGGCTGATCGGTTTTCTCACAGCACATATCATTATGGTCGTAGTCGATGGTGCATGCTCAAACTCCAAGCTTGTGAATGCTGGTATCCCACAAGGCTGTGTGCCCTAACCTACACTGATTCTACTGCATATCAATGATATGCTACATACCCGTAGCATTCATTGCTGCTTCTGTGGCGCGGTGGGAGTGTATCCGGCTGCTATTCAAAAGGATGTGGGTTCGATCTCCACCCAGAATAAAACTTTGTGTGATGAGCACGATGGTTTATTCTGTGTCTAGGTGTTATTTATCTATAATATAATATGTTTATTAGTTGTCTTCTCTGCAAGGTTTGGGATCAGATTACGTTGTGTGAGTTGTCCTAAGATATTAGTCTGTCACCTACAATTGAATAAGGTGCAAGTTAAGCCACATTTAGAATACTATTCTCACCTAATGGCAGGTGCACCTTAATACCATCTACTTCCATTTGACCGCATTCAACGTAGACTATCTCATAACATCGGCGACCAATAGGCTTATCTCTTTGCAATTCCAATATGGCATACTCCTATTGGCATTGCGAAGAGATATCAGTTCTTTTTGCGTCATTTAAAGAAATTTATATGGGGAGTGTTCTGAGGAATTGTTCGAAATCATTTCACCAGTTGAGTTTTCTTGTGGAATCAACAGTCGCCAGCTAATTTCATTTTTTTACCTTAAAGAAAAATGCCGCAACTTTTGTTGTGGCAGATGTCCATGGGCAGTGGTAATCACTAACTATCTGGTTAGCCGTTTGTTCGTTTGCCTCCTATCTTTAAAAAAAACTATTGAATTAACCCCAGCACTGATATCTAGAATTGACAATCATGATTTTATCATTTCCGATATATTTAAGAGAAAATGTAACAGCGATAGAGTTATATTTTTCTTTCTAGTTAGATCCCAAAGTCACAACCTAACATCCTGCTACTGAATAACTAAATAGAATAACTTCAAACTGTATAACATCATATTATACTCTTATTTTATATGTAGTACTCTCATTCTCGGAAGTACATTTTGCTTATTAGGATTCTTGTATTAAATTCATAATGAAGTCTTTTTTTGTTTTAGAAATTGGTTCTCAATATCAGTACAGAGTACAGTAGGTATGTGTGTAAAATGAGGGACACGATTAATATTATTTCAACAATATTAAGCATAACCAGGAGATCATACCACCTTCAAATAAGACGTAAAAAGCACCAACATTCCTATACTGGCGTGACCCTAACCAATTATATCAATAATAACGCACCGTAATTTACAAAATGACATTCCAACTCTCGATACATGTCATTAATGTCATTTGTGGACAGAATTACGAAGCAAATTGCCTCGGGACGCACTAGTTGGACTAATGATGAAAGGAGTTAGCCTTTTAGAGCTTAAGGCTACTGTCTCCAATGTGAGACGATATCGGTTTTTTTAATACTGTGTTGAAAAATGCCCTGACTAAACAATAATTCACAGGGATGATAGATTGATAGTGTCCTAGCCAAGGTTAGATGGTTAATGTTACTGTGGTATTGATGTATCCATCGAAGTCTTTATTTATGTTGCATGTCTGTTTGTATCCTTCTGAGGGATTGAAGGACGGGTTTTGAAGTATTTGATAAAAATATTTTTAAATATTTTAAGAACAGCTGTTCATCTCATTCGTCGGGTATTTATAAATGTGTCATTTTTGTCTGCCTTCTTGTAGAGATAACATTTACTAATAGAATATTACAATAAGTTACAACCTAAAGAAGGTCCCGGGAATGAATTGGATATAAAAGGCGCAGGACGGGTGTCGGGGCGTAAATAAAGGTCTATATCCAATAGTGAAACGAAACAGGTTGATTGAAATTGATTGATTGGATAAGCTATCGGGGATATTTACTGATCGTTATCGATACTATCTTTGCAGGATTATCTTGATTTTAAGCTGAATAACTAGTTCCCTCAGTAACCCTATTAATAAAATAATCCTTGTGTATGTAGTATTAGGTAGCTATGCTAATCGTAAATCTAGCTTGTGTCCAAACTTTTTTTATTTATTTTTTATTGTATTTCCACTGGACTCCTTCTTTAAAATTACGATCTAGTCTTAAGACTAATAAGTAATTTAGTTATATATTAATCTGCTAAGTTCAATATTTCACTGTAAGAATTTGTCCATTGTAACTTTTCTCATTTTTTATTATAAATAGAAAGACACTCTGTTCTTGTGTTCTTTGTAAATAACACTACCTGCACTATATTACACTAATTTCACTAAACTAACTCGAACGGCTTAGTTCTCTTCAGTTTTCTTACTACAAATTCTAACTCGTCCAAACAATTGATTTCACCTATTGCGAAGGTCGTGGGCAACCACTGATGTTCTTTGAATGACGCCAAGGTTCAGCAGTGGACGGCTTACGGCTGAAATGACGAATGAAGCCTCATTGGTCGACCAAAGATTGAACAATACCAACCATTTGAACTTTTAGTCACTATATACTAGATTATACCATAGTGCATTTCATTGCCCATCACTAAAAGCCAGTTCATGCTAAATACCTACATAAAAGTTGTGACAGACCTACATCCTATAATTCAGTCTACCATACATTTAGCCCAAGGGGATAATTTCGCGTGTCATTATGTGCAGATTGCCGCGCATGCGTATTGGTCGATGCTGAGAGGCGGCGCAGACGCAACTATGGCGGCGAGGGTAATTGTCAATTTTACTGTATACAGTGGTATTTATTTAAATTGATGGTTGTAATGTAAATTGTTGTGTAAATTGAAACGAGTTTGTCCACTTTTCTATTACGTTCGTTTAAAACTAAAATACCTACACAATATAAAATTAGGTAAACCATCTTTGTGTTTGACATCTAGAATTTCTCCTTGATGCCTATCCTACCTATAGAGCGGTAAACTTTAGGCCATTAGGTAATATCAATCCAGTTGACATTTAACTTCCTAGAATCAATATAAAACACTGAGATGCCTTTGGCGAGAAAGCAGCGATCGTGATATTTATTTATCTCATGTGGGATTTTATCTCCATATATTTATTCTTTAAGTAGGTATAAATTAGGATAACAGTGTTTTTGAAATCACAAAAAGTAAAATCCAGAGAAATTAACTGACTCATTGGTAGCTTGCAAATGCTACTATGGCCCCTGTAGCCAGGGAGCCTTATTTCATTGAGCCTTGATTGATTGATTCCTCCCATTTATGTGTGCTATCCCTTAGTAAATCATAACTTAACTAACATTTGCCACTGTCTGCCGATACTACTGAATTTAATTAGAAATTTCGCATTGAGGTAAAGGCAGTTTACAACATACCTTAAATTATACCTATATGTGGAGATTAATACAACGGTATTAGGTACTGAGATTTTATCTAAATACCGAACTGTACGAAGACGTAATACGAAGGCGAATATACTTATTTATTTATTAACATACAACGATACATCAATCAAATTAGTGAGTAGGCAGTACATTTTTAAAGACCTAGTCCTTTTTGTGAAACATAAGCACTAAATGATTTCCATACAGAGACATCTAGCAGGCAATAGAAACATTAGGGGAGTGCTAAACGCGTAGGTAGCGCTGTCTAGTAGCGAATAGAAAAACAGTGTTACTTTATTCATTTCGTTTTTAATTATTAGACTAAACTATGATAAGATTTTTTAGATGAATGATATATTTTACTAGCATAAACTTATGTTCCTAATAATAATGTAAATGCCCCACTTCCGTGAAAATTCTTATACAGTAACTAAGTACCTTAAAGTTACAGAATTATGTTCATAGATGGCGGTATTCTAAATAACGTAATATTTCATTGTGGTAAAAGTGGACGGGTTCTGCCTCGGTGGCACAGTGGGAGTGTATACGATTGCTTTGCAAGTGGTTGTGGGTTCGTTACTCAGACGGAACTCCACATTGTGTGAGTCACAAATAGTTGTTTCGAGTTTGGGTGTGCCCGTAATTAGTATGTTTCATGGCCGCATAAAATATTTGATTCAATTGGTATATATAAGGTCTGCCCCCCCCCCTACCCCCTGCCCTGAATCAAATCGTGAATCCGCCCATGAAGTTACTAAAGGCAAATGACAGTGCAGGAAATTATATAGTTGGAGGGTTACCGTTTACTTCCCCAAATTGAAATCAAATATTTTTGTGCATGTGACAGGTCAGTGAATGGCAGACCCCGACGGATTATTCTTAGGTTACTAACTTACCTACCTCCTGTTAGTCGGGGAGCTATAAATATTAATTTGATTCTTTATTACGCCGGTCGCGGGATTTTCTTTGTTTTTAATTTAAAACATTTTATGTAAAAAAAATGTGTGGCACTCGGGGACTGCCGCGGTAAAGCTATTGCATAGCATTTTTTATCAACTTATGTAATTATAATTACTTGTTCATTTTTCATTTATGAAGTATTTTTTTTCTTTTCATTACATTTCGGAGCAGCGCGTCTCGATCCGCGCGAGCTTCGTACAGTCGCACCATATGCATATACGTTAAGCAAACGCTTGGCCGAGCTACATGGTATGCGAGAATTTTAAGCATAGCTTAAAATTCTCGATTTTTACAAAATATATGAGGTAACATAATCGTGTTGATAGTAAACATTTCATTGTAACGGAACCAATTACCTTTTTTTCAGAAACAAATGTGAGTCGGCTTAACATAATTAAGCTTGAAAAAAAAGTGCAATGCTTAAATAGGCGCGATCACTTACCTACCTATTATGGCAGTCCGTTCGTCAGGAGTTCTCTCCTGAGGAACGGACAGCAGGTCAGACCTAATTCTTTTTTCAAAAGGACAAATAAATATTTTTTACCAATTCCATATTGGGAATTATTCCGAACAAAACTTTACTTAACTCTGAAGGTTTAAAAAAACCACCAGAGGCAGCACCAGTGAAATTAAAACTTATGTAACTACTAGTGCTGCCTCTGGTGATTTTTTTAAAAACCTTCACCGAAAAAAGGGTAATTAAGGTTATAATTCCTATCTAGGTAGGTAAATTTCTTAGTGTATGATATAAAAAAAGAGGACCTTTTAAAGAATTATCAATTATATTAAAATTAAAACCGGGCAAAAGCAAGTCGGACTATGCTCAGTGTAGGGTTCCGCAGCTGTTACTACAAAGAAATGCACCAGAAGAAGAGCGTATCTTCATGGCACTTATGTCCTTTCGTTCAGAAGCGCAGTTTTTTGGCAATAACTTAAAGACGGTAAATTCGATCATGCTTAAAATAATGTTGGTTGGAAGTATTTAATATGTAGTAGTATTTAATACGTTATCTTTGTATTTTTTCATATTTTTTGGCCATACGATTTATTAGATAAAGGGGGCACAATTTTTCAACTTTCGGAGCGATTATTTACATAATCGTAAAAGTTTTTAAAAACCTTAAAATGTTTTAAGAAACCTGACGAATTATGTGAAACAGTAGATTTTGCTTAAAAAATATTTTCAGCTTTTGTAATAGGTAATTTTTTCTCCGTACATTTATGTATACTACTTACCTACTTACCTAAATGAAATTGTATATAATTCTAATAAAATTTATATCGCAACTAAAGGCCTACCTGTTGGATCAATGTCTTTACTCTGTGGCTGACTTGGGGGTCACATGACGTATTTTTGGTGTTTATTGTATTCATTGTCCTTGAATTCTTGTGTATAGTTAAATTTTAAATTATTATTCTTGTATATTTTGATTATTATTATTTTTTAATGTAATGTTGTTTAATGTATGTAATGAATTAATTTCAAACACAGTGAAAATTGTTTATGAAATAAACGAATAAATGAATAATATAGAGTGCCCTCTAGAAATATATATTTTTTATTCTTATTTAACTATCGAAATAAGTAGCGGCTTATATAAATACACATATACTTCAAATTTAATCCATATAGGTACAATAAGTAGTTTTTGGCTAAAATGCCTGTAACATACGGACGGACAGACAGACGGACATGACGAAACTAAAAGGTTCCGTTCTTGCCATTTTAGCAACGGAATCCAAAAAAAAAACCGCTCGGATCATAACTCATTAATTTAAAAAAAGAAGTTTAAATTAAAACAATACGCATGATCAAACATTTCGTGCGCAACCCGTTCATCTCGGCTTGAATGAATACAAAAGCAATTCATTAATCGTCGAATAAAACGGTATTGATTTGTTATCCCTATTATGAACTTCCAATTGAATCCTCTAATTGATGGGTACACGCTATAGAGGATTTTTTTTGTCCATAATATAGGTATAGATAATAATATGTACAAATCGCGAAAGTTTACGAACATATAAATGGCTGGAGTTATTTTTAGTTATAGTTAAGTTCAGTATGACGTACTGAATGTAAATACATAAAATACTTACAAATAAGCCCCCCTTCATTGAAAGTATTTTCCGCCTCAAGTGAACGGTTACGGAGCTATAGGCCAAAAGGTTTTTTCGCAAAATGGCGGCATTCCGCCCCTATAATTTGTATGTTGTTCATTAACATTAAGTACGTCATACTGGACCTATCTATAACCAAAAATAGCTCCTGCTATTTAGTGAATTATGAACAAGAAAAAAATATTTGTTTTCTAAGCAAATAGTAACAGTATTTTATGTCTTATACGATTAGTTATACAAAAAAACACTCGGGGACTGCCGCGGTAAAGCTATTGCATAGTATGTTTATCAACTTAAGCAATTAAAAATATATATATATATTTTTAAGTGTTTTTTTTTAATTATAAAAAAACAATGTTTGATTTTTTTTTTCTTATAAAAAATAGTTTTTTTTTTAAATTTAAAAAGCAATTAAAAAAATTTTTTTTTTTAGTTTTTAAAAAAGTTTTTTTTTTAAATTAAAAAAAAAAATCATTAAAAGTTCTGCTATTCATTGATAGATGGCAAAAGTAAAAAGTATCACCGCTGTGCCCGTCGGAGTGGGGAGCGTGAGGTTTTTTCGTTACGGAGTTTCTGGATTCGGTCCCCGCGCTCAAAGCCCGCGATAGAAGCTATGCAATAGCTTAAAAATAACAAAAAAGATAAGAAATTTTATTATCTACAATATTACTCTTATTACCATTTTCGACCTCAAATGCATGGTTACGGCGATATACGAAACAGTTTATCGCAAAATGGCGTCACCGCCGCCTCCTTAATTTTTTTAGTTAAATTCAGTACGTCATACTGAACCTATCTAAAAAAACTAAATAACTCTTGCAATTTAGTGCAGTAGGGTACAAGCCCTGTGTCGCGTGTGTGTGAGGACCTTACAAACATTCAATTCACGGACACAAAGTACACCCAGACTTGGCACAACAATTTGAGGATCACACAAAGTAGTATCCCGAGTGGGAATTGAACCCTCTTGCGCTGCAGTATATTTTCTCAGCAAAATAAAATTGCTCTACGTCTAACAAATTTGAACTTTATTTACTGTATATAAATAAAGGTACAGAAGCAACTACAAGAGGTATAGAGACCAAAACCAATTTTCAATTGGGATCCTGAAACGTTATCCCAGTTTCATAAGATACTACGCTTCTGACACGAACGAACATTTGATAACAAGGTCGCTTCCAACTCCCAGCAGACACAAGTATTGTATTGAAAGACAAAACAATGAAACTTTCGTCCCGTCGGGTGACTTTGCGGGGAAATTGATTATTTCCACTCAATAATTCAAGTTTTTCTATTTCTAGACTGCGAACAATCTGCTCGCAATGTGTTGTTTGCAAACAGAAAATAGGGTAGAAGATGTATGGCGCCTGAATTCTGTAGATTGCGGAAAGTAATTTAAAAATCCCCGTGACCCGACGGGGACTGAGCTGATCACTAGGTCAGCGAGGTTTAGCAACCGTGTTTTGGGACAACCCCTAACTCAATACTAATTTAGCTACATTTCGGATCAGATTCCTTTCTAAGAGATATAATAGTTTAATACCCTGCAATTACCGAAACAATTCAATAAATATTACACGTTTATTAGTAATATCGTGATTATTAGAAGTAAATGTTTACAGCATCATTATGAGTTATTAAAAAATCTATTAGTTTATTTATCAATAAAAAAAGAAATAAAATAATATATAAAAAAAACAATATAGTGGAGACAACATAGCGACATTTACTGAAACCCCAGGTATATCATCACGCTTCTCGGTCATATACCAAAAATCAATTAAAACCGTCCAGTAGTTTAGTTCCAGGATTGATTTTTCACTTTTTGAACTTTTACACATGATGTAAATACATAGCGGCGACTTTGTTAAGTCAAAGACCTCAGTACCTACATATCATATGCAAGGTTGCCATTCCGCCATCATTCATTCAAGTTTATGAAATTAAATTTAGACGACGTGAAAAACTAAACCAATGAATTGTTTGGCGGCGTCGATAAAGAATGTCAAATGGTGAAGCCTAGAATTTAACACTTTGTTTATACATAGCCTGATCCAGCGCGAGACGTAACTGTCGTCTAATTTCTATTTATCGATAAAATTATTATCGACTGTAATATAAGCAATTATTTTTATCAGATATCTAAGGATCAAATAATTAATAAATAAAATTAAACATTGATAAACTGGAATTAATAGTGCTGACTTAACCGTTTAATATCCTACAGCGTAGTATAATGGGTTAGTAGTGTTTTTCAACCGATTTAAAAAAGAAAGAGGTTCTCAATTCGTTTTTAAGCTATTGCATAGCTTCTATCGCGGGCCTTGAGCGCGGGGACCGAATCCAGAAATTCCGTAACGAAAAAACCTCACGCTCCCCACTCCGACGGGCACGGAGGTGTGACTTGAAGGCCGTGCATCGTCTAACGTCGTTTCATTTTGTACTTATGATTCTAGCTGCAAAAATCATAATAGCGCGATTCAGACCGTAGTACATTTTGTATTGAATAGTAACAAAATTAAATACAGCGCCATCTATTGATATTATGTTACCTATTGTCATTTTAGTCTTCCCCTTTCTTGTTATTTCTATTATAATTTTTTTTAATTGCTTAAATTGATAAAAATGCTATGCAATAGCTTTACCGCGGCAGTCCCCGAGTGCCACAGATTTTTTTTTCTTCAAGTAAATAATCTGGTAAGAGTAACCATTGCAAATTACATACTTCGTGATTAATGAAGTAATTAGCTTAATAGAAAATTTTTCAAGATAATTCTTAAAAAATGTTTTTCATAATGAATGATAAAGGTACCAACTTAGATTATTTTCCAAAACACCAAGGCTTTAACTACAAGGAGATTTTCCAGAAATTGTACTTTGGCTTGTTAAATAAAGGCATTCGTATTGTATTCTATCGATAATTATGTTTCAAAAATTTGGTCAATGGACATCCCTGTAAACAAACAGGTCAGTACAATTATCTGGATTACCTACTACTTGTCTGTTGCGCACACGTAATTTACGTATATTTGGAAATACTAGATACGCGAATATTAATTGTTATGAGTCACATAAACTTGTGCTTGTGATTGTGTTATCAATGTTGTGTGCATGTAGTTTTATGATACTATATATGATTCTTCGTTCATGAAGCGGGACCTCTGTGAAGCCCGCGACGTCACACGTGAAAAATGTCAACGATGCACATCGCGCCGTGTTGTAAAATAAACCCTTACTCCGCAATGTGCACCTTATCATAGTGCTAAGGTGCTATTAACGCGTCAGAATAAATTAAAAAGTGTTAATCCTGACATGACAACAGTGTTAAAGTGATCAACAATACCTAATAAGGGTTTGTTTACAATTATCAATATTTAGACGTAACGCGACGTGGCCGCTCGTCGATAAGGTCAGTGTCTGAATTTAACAAATGGTGTTTCATTTTTTGACTAACATTTCGATATTTATTTTGTTGGAAATGTATTTTTGTTATAGATTATGATATTTTTCGTTACAAATAAAACGATATTCTTCAAAGTGAGTGGTGAGTAAATATAAAAATTATTAACCTAACAAAAGAAAAGTAAATAAGCATAATGATTAATTAAAACTACGACAAGTGTGTAACTTACAAAAAGAAATGCTAACCTGCCAAAATAATTTTATATAAATTGTCGCCTGTGTTGTTTTTCCTGTTGTCTGTTACTTAAATAAACTCTTATAATACATTTTTTATAAAACTAAGTGGTGCCATGGATCTTGCAGGCTGCAAATAAATCCATTGAAGTTTTAAACTGTCCCGTAGCATGGCCCAATCACGACGCATTTAACACTCATCGTTCGGAAACGCTGACTCAGGGGTTAAATATAAATTTGTACACGATCATTCCATTGAGTCCAACTTTGTTAAGTAATGAACCAGGTTTGGTTATATTGGAAATGTTGATATTAACCCAAATATTCCTCAAACTATTTCACATATTAGATCGTTTTGATTTTTTAATTAGTTGGTATGTTTAAAGCCGTCGTCTTTGAAAAAATGTTAAAAAAAATCCTGATCGTCTGAGAAACTCAGAAAATGGTAGGAGAATGGACGTCCATTACACTTTGCTATGAAGTTTCAAGTTGTGGCCAGGTTTTTATTTAAGACTGCACAAAATAGTAGGAAAATTGAAAGCAGTCAATAAGAAACTTTTAGTATGGGACTATTGCATCTCAACGATACTAATGTGTGCCGCTTCTGCAATTCACCACAACTTGGAGGGGTACTGAAACAACACCTGAGGAAGTTAAGGCCACTCCACCAACATGCATAGTCGTCTTCTTGTCCAACTAAACCATGGAGATATCCTTTAAGGAAGAAAGAGGCGTCACAATAGATCTTTTAGGTCGCAGCGCCTTCCGGGCTTCATATCCCGGCCTTTATCCAGATACAATACAATACAGTGGAGACCATTTCGGACATTTCACTTCAATATCTTGGTTAATTAAATGAGTTGTCAAGTGTCAACTAAATTGACATCGCTAGCCTAATATACCGCTTTATATTAAATTTGCATACAACTGCTTTAAAAATTACGCAGTCCATACCTGTTTATTATTGACCTGGTCTGCACTGGTTCTAACAAAATAAGACAAGTAAGTGTTTTAGGTGTAAAAACAAAACTGTAGTTCTAATTGTGCATATTAAATCAATTGAAATGCTTCATCATAACTTTATTTATGTTTATTTTTTTGCCTATTTTTAATAGTGTTGTACGCATAGTGTGTTTTTTAATAATGTTGTAAACACTTTAATAATTATATTATGTCAAACTTATATGTGGAGGCTTTTAATTAGCACATTTTCCTAATACATTAATTTATAAAAAATATTAGTAGTCTGTAAGTTTTCTGGAATATAAAATAAATAGATAAAATTAATAGATAATTTGATATTTAATTTAAATTTTATCGGCGGTAGTAATCCTACCCAGTATACTACCGACGCGGACGTGAACACACTCCTAACACAAGTCTTTGAGCTTAGTTGGAGGGGTTTACAAGATTGCTAGTAATGTGGGTCCCAATCCCACATTGCTAGTTATCAATTTTTAATTTAAAATAAAAAATATTTTTAGATATATTTGATTTCCAACTGTTTTGTGCAACAAGCAACACGCTGCAGACATTTACAGCCAGATCTAAATCAGCCTGTAACCTAAGCTAGACGGCAAACATTTGTTCAAGCAATGTGCACTATGAAAACACTCAACTTAGAATGGTTCTACAATTGCTAAGATATATACGAACATTTTGAACGCTCAGCTTCTATTTGAACCGTTGGAAAATAGCTCTTGGAAAGGTTAGAATATAAGCAGGTAATTGTTTCTGAACAAGGTAACTAAAAGGCATAAAATGCATACACAACAATGAAAATAGATAAACATTTCGAAGTTAGTGCCAGAAAATGTATGTTTTAGGCACCAACTTCAAAAATATTTTATTTTTTACTTATAAGTGGGTTGGTTTGTAATTTATCTAAGTTACATTAGCATAATGTCAACTGCTCATTTACTTTTAACAAAATATTGCTTTTCCCAATGCAGGGTTGTTAAATGTTGAGGAGTGCACATGATAGATACTTCACTGTAATAGTAGTATGACGAGCATAAAGCGCATTTCAGACTACGCTTTATTATAATAGAGCACAACCCTATCGCTCATCTCTTTCCAAATAATATTGTGAACGTGTTCACAAATAAATATTTATATATAATAAGGACTATATATACAGTATGTATATTTAAGCCCTGTCCGACCCGTTAATGCGTTGTTAGGTATCACGTTCCCATTCGATTTATGCCATTTATTTCTTAATAGAAGTCATATGGGAACATGTGGAAGCGGAAAAGATTGTTTTGATTGTAAAGAGGCTTTATGTAAACAATGTTGATAAAAAATCTTGAAAATTCGACGAAACATTTCGACGAATTTGGGAAAAAATACTTAAATCGGGAATATTTGATTAATTCATTATTTTAGGAGTTGAAGCACGAGAGTAACCAATTAATCTGATCAAGTGTGGGTACAACTCAGTAGCTTTTTTTTACTTTAACTAGTAGTCTTTAAGAAACATTGTTTTTTAGACTGTACTACTAAACAAGATATGATATTATTATTGTTACAGTAACAGGTCTATTGGCGCTACTACTTAACGGATATGGGCGAGTCGGGCATATACCAGTCTGGCTGTCTGCTCGAGCCGGATGAGACCCCCGGTTAACCTGGGGGAGGTCCAGCTCCGGGCGGAATGTGACCAGACGGCGGCCTAATTCACACCCCCTCATTGCTGAGTTGGATTTGAATGAGTGCCTATTTTTATTAAATAGGCACAAATGTCGCGGGCGAATGTAGGGGTAGCACAGTTATGTGTGGAATGGTAATCCTGTCTATCGGGTGACTAATAACTCAAAAGTGAGTTTAGCCACGTCTAGAGATATCTTGTTGGTGTCGTCATCTAGCGCTAGTGCTTCTACACGAACTTGCGCATGCAGGGTTGGGGGCGTCTCGTGGAGCCTCTTCTAATGACGGTATTGATGTCGCCGTCTGAGTGGCAGTTTCAGTGGTGGGGGCAGCTATTTTTGGGTAAGGGGCAGCTTCATTTGTTGTTATTGGCCTCCCCCTCTTCCTCAGCTTGCGCTTGGTGGGTTTGGCGGCGACTCCGCGCTATGTGGGTGCGTTAGCCTTCGCCATGAGGAAGGTGCCTTGTGACAGTTCATCCTGTGGCTGTGGGTCCACAAGGGGCAGCTATTTATGCGTTGCCGCTTCGTTGTTCGGGCGCCTGTACACGCGAAGCGGCAGTGTGGACCCGTGCGGTGGGTGCAGCGAGACTAGTACTGAGACGTGTTAACTCGTTGCGTGTTAACCACATGTTCGGGGTCACACTCATAAATACTAACTCATAAATCCTTGCGAAGCTAGGTTGAAAAGAAGTCATTTTCTATTAAATTTCATATCCCTCAGTACTCACGTACCAAGTATGCAATAACTTACATTTTGTAATTAACGCATTACTCGTGTATTTGTTTGATATTAATTTTTCAAAATTGTTGGTGATTTGATGAATAAAATTGATATTTTTAAAGAATTGAAACAAAGTAATAATATTAAAAATTGCGGTTTTTAACCGATTGTTAGGTATATGACAAAATCTAGATTAAGTACCTAAGAGTTTGAGTGATGATAATAGTAAAAACTTAAATCAGTTCTGTGAGACATTTTGTGCTAAGCTTAATAGGAGATGACAAATTGCTGAAATGAGTTCAGACGGAAATATTATGAATGGTTGGATACAGAAATACGGTAGTCATAATTCCTTAAAACTGTAAGTATTAAAGATTACGAATTCAAATCCAAGTCCAAGAAAGCCTTTATTTTTGTAATTAAGACCTAAGCAAAAGAACAGACGAGCTGAGAATATTGCGTCCACTATGACTTATGATGAGATATCAATATATCATAATTATGTACTTACGTAATTATTCCATGAAGTTGGAAGCTGAAGGTCGTGGAGAGATTATCAAAATATTTGATTACTTGCTTAAGAACAACAAATCTGATAAAAGAAACAACGCTGACTGCAGGCTTTTTGACGCTGGATTAATCTAAATGGTAGTACAATACCTTAAGGAAACGCCTTGAAGATTAGGATGTTCATATATTTGCATCATATTTTAAAGTCCTTAAAGCAAAGTAGACATATTATAAATCATCTCAACCTATTGAGTTGTGTTGATTAGAGAGGAATGTCCATTTTATTGTTTACTAGTTGTACTGTATACAAATATTAAAACACTGAAGAGATTTGTTTGTTTGAATTAGTTTTATCCTAATCTACTGGTTCGATTTTGATAATATTTGGTACTGTGAAGCTTTAAGAAAAAAACAATAACTATAATTTATTGCGATGAACCACATTCACAGGATTTGAGCTGCGAGAAATCGCAAAAGTAACCTGTAAAACCCCGTAAAAAAATTAAATAGTTTGTAATGCTCAAAACTCGCAAAAAATCTCAGTTGCAAACCTCGAATTTTATCCCGGCATCGCAAGGCATGTGAGTTAAAAACATACTTATATTTTTCTCCATACAAAAAAATGTTCAAAGTGCCATAACTCTGAAAATTAGTTATACGCGATTAATGCCGTAGAACAATTTATTAGTAAGTTAAATCGAAATTCATCATTAAAAGTCATCAAAAGGTACTTCAATTTTGAGTGTCCCTAAGTCTATCGCTCGATTTGAAACCAATGTGTGCCGGAATGTATGTTTCATAAATGATACCAAGCAGAAATATGACACATAAATGCTGAATGTAATGAGTAGATTTGGTTTTGGAACTCATCGAAAAAAAACATCCAAAAAATAATAATATTCTATCAATATGTAAGAAGTTTACTAACTAAATTGGATGATTTTATATTAAGCTTAGTGACTTCTAATTTTATTATGATCTTTACACTATTACGAAATCTGGTTACGTACATACTAGTAATTATCGTCTAACATTAAAAAACAGACAAGCCGTTTAAGCAAATTCTAATTACAATAAGCTTTGTAGTAGATGACGGAGTGAATACAACGTGTCTATGTGTATAATTCATAATTACAAGCTAACTAAGACTTGTCAGTTTCAGCTACGGTACCCGAGGGGTTCACTTGCAAATTATTTGCGCCGAGGCTCCTCTAATAGCTTGGCAGATGACGTTCTATACAATTACTAAGGCGGGATTTGGACTAATTGAATAACGCCTTGCTTATTATCTGTTCTTTATATAAAGACTAGAGTTTGTTTACTGCATAACTGAATATTGGTTCGGGATAAAAGCTTTGATTTATTAATTAACTATAAGACTTTTTCTGACCTAGCACAAACTTATAATTAGGAACTAGCCACAGTTATCTACAATTTTTAATGAATGTGTTGATACTGGCATACTTCCTGATCTGATGAAACATAGTAAAAATAATACCATTATTTGAAACCGGATCAAAGAAAATAATTTTAAATTGGTTTAAAATTATTCAGGGTCGTTAGCTATTAGTAAAATTTTCAAAAAGGTGATATTTATGCAGTAAGAACCAAACTATAATTATAATAATCTACTGCATAATGATCTATATGGTTTCACAAAAGGTCGCTCTACTGTTGATGCAGGCAGGCTACTGAAATATATTTTAAGTGCTTGGGAAAATTTACAGGATGCCATTGGTGATTTCTGTGATATTTCTAAAGCTTTTGATTGTGTGGCACATATGACACTTCTGCTGAAACCTAGGCATTACGGTATTAAAGGTACAGCGCTTGCTCTACATGCCTCTGACTGAAAGAACTCAATATGTTGATATAGGCGGAGTAAGGTCGTCTGGATCAGTAATTATTAGTATAGGCGTGCCTCAGGGATCAGTAGTCGGTCCCCCTCTTATTCTTGGTATATATTACTGATTTACCATTTTACATTAATAACTCCTGTGACATCTTTCTTTTTGCTGATGACACATCTCTTATTTTTTTTTAATTCGTTGTAATATAAAAATTTTGATGAAATATATAGAACACTCGCACTAGTGCACGATTGATTGATTGATTTATAACGAAGAACCTACGGCTAAATCCAAAAAATACTGAATGTATTAAGTTTGGTTTACCAAATATGTTAAGTTAAAATAATGATGTGATTTGTCAACTCAACAGTTTTTTTGGGAATTACTTTAGACAATAGGTTGCAATGTAATGTGTAAATGTAATAAAATGAAAACTTAGCTAAGGATTAGATGACTATAATTAATTATAGTTGAGTAGAAACCGTAAAACTAATTAAAAATGAACATATGAGGTAGCAATGCAGCGTCGTCAATAGGAAGAGCTGCAGTGTCAGTGCGTCGAAATGCAACGGCGACAGGTTGAGATGCAGCGTCGATGCGTATAAGATGCATCGCCGGTAGGTAGAGATGCAGCATCGGCGAGTACGAGATGCAACGTCGGTCAGTAGAGATGCAGCATCGGTGCGTATGAGGTGCATAGTCTGTAGGAAGAGATGCTGCGTCGGTGTAACATTCTTTAAAGTATTATCTGTCAAAGTGTTCATAAATATAAAATAAAGATTTCATAATTATTTACCTGACTGCACTTTGTCGCCCGAGATTTAGTCAAATCTGGAGTCTATAAGTTCTGCTGGACAGCATAAACAGCAAGGTTTATGTAAGAAAGAATCATCAATGGCCAACTGTTATCATTCGGAGTGAGGTGCAGGTACATGAGCTGCTACAAAAATATATGAATATTTTATACATTGTTAAATTAAGGAATTCAATACACTCTCATACTCATTATTGGCTAACTACATATTGTTACGTCACAAATTTACACCAAAACCTCGCACTAACGACCCAACTCTATACTAGCAATAGATATATTACAACATTTTCAAGCTTTTTTAACAAATTAAAACGATACCCTACAAGATAAGTTTTCCTGCCCATACTGCGTCCATTGGCTCTCTATATCTGGATCCTTATTCACTATGTTTTTTTCGTTTTCGCGGCAAGCCCGCGCGAACTAGCGCATGCGCGGTGCGCTCAAAAATGTACATCCGCTTGCGTGATGCATTTCTAAGCGCTCTCTATTAATAATTATGACAAGATTTTGACAGTAAAGGCTGGGACTTGCCGGGAAAACCAAAAAAAAAATATTGTGACTACGGACTCTGCATGTTATAATGTCGTTTACTCTTTATTTTGATAGTTTATAGGAGTGCACACTGTTAAAACTATTACTGATATAGCACATAGTATTGAATGTGATACCTCTGATTTCCCTAAATATATCTAACATAATCATCATTTCACAGAACATAAGAAGCCAAAACCTGTAACTTTGATAGTTTTACGTTGTTGTTGTCCACTTTTACTTTCTAAACAGATGTCATCATTTTAACAGAATGTATGACTGAACTCTATTAAACCTGTTTCGAAACTTAATAATTATCATTCTAATATCACCAGACGCCAGTTAAATAAATGATAGGGTAGTTGTTTAAGTAAAGAGTACATTAAACCACAAAGTCAATTAAATAAGAAACACAAACACTGAAAGCTTTCTGAGCTCTCTCGATACATATCTAGACACTTTAAAATCTTATAAAAACATAATTAAAGCGGGTGATATAAATATTAATATCATATCAAAGGCAACAGAATTGTCCTATGAAATAAATATCGAGTAAACTACCTCAATATGTTATCAATACACGGCTCACAAGAGAAAAAACTGCTTGGATCATTTTATGCTTAAAATTAATTAAAAACTGGTATTAGCATTCATAGGTGTCCTAACTTCTTCTATCACTGATCACTATACAGCACTATTAGTTATATCTAAATAAAAACAATATGCAATCTAAGTATAAAAACACTGCTACTACCATAGATTTAGAACAGACTCTTAAACATCTTCAAGAGAAAAACATTAACAACCTACAGTTTTGTGATGATCCACATTTCCTCTGTGACCCCTTAATGCAGGAACTTATTGATTATGTTAATACTAACACCATCACAATAAAAATCCCTTGAAGCAAACGCATTATTAAACCCTGTATCAGAAAAGACATGTTACGCTGTATACATAACCGAAATAAGCTGTATCAAAAACTGCGTAGGGATCAATATAATGAACTATTAAAAATACTTATTAATTGTATAGAAATTACTGCAATAATTTAATAAAAAAGGAAATACGAAAAGAAACTACTATCTAAATCACTTTTAGATTTTATATACTTTGGAAAAACACAAAAGCTATAACTTACACAAATGACACATAAAGTCAAAACACAGAACTACTAAACCTAAAGTGTTCCCCTAACAAATCAGTGAAATTTATAAATAAATATTTTGCCAATATAGGTAATGTTTAGCCGTTCTAACTATGATCCATATTGTTTTAATAAAATACCAACACAACTAAATTTCTTCATACTTCTTGACACAGATATCGACGAGGTAAAAAGTATACTAATAAGTTTAAAAACCGATAGTGCTCCTGGGTGGGACCAAGTTTCACCAAAAATTTCAAAATACGTAAGCAATGAAATCACATCTTGCTAATCTCTGCTTTAGGGTATGAGTCTTTCATATACCCTTAAAGCAGTCAATAATATTAGTACTATTTTATTACTAAATAGTTCTCTCCAGGGATGGCCTAGCATCTTTAACACAAGTTATTTATAATAACTTAGCTAAGGTGCTAGTCATCACAATAATAAGTGTTTATGTAATAATAGTTAAAAAAAAAAAAATAATCACTCCAGTACACAAGACGATATCAATAATATAGACCAATATCGGTGTTGACGACAATATCTAAAATCATAGAAAAAATAATTTATATAAGGCTATTATACTATCTCCGCACATTTAAAATATTGTCAGAATCGCAATTCGAATTTAGACGGGGTATATCTCCCGTGGATCCAGTACAGTCACTGTTCTTAATTCAGTAATAACCGAATAAATGATATTGGAAAAAAATTAAACTTTTGAAGGATTATCTCTCAAATAGGAAGGAAAAGGTTAAAGTAGGTCATTGCACTAGTGATGACGCAGATGTATCATTTTGTGTACCCCAAGGAAGTGTACTTGGTCCAACACTCTTTTTATTGCATATCAACGACCTCTGTAAGATAAATATGAATAACGCAAAAGTTTTCTCGTACGCCGATGATACAGCTGTTGTCTTCTATAGACGCTGCAGGAGGTTAAAGCTGTTGTTGAAGCTGGGATGTCATACATAGCTAATTATCTAAAATATGTTGTACTAAAACTAATGATATATGTTTCGGTATAGATAAACGTACTATACTAAAAAGATGATCATAATATTGTAATACACGACAATATGTCTGAATCCATTAATCAGTAGGGTTTCGGAAATAAAGTACGTAATCGTCTTAATTGACAAGACACTATCCTGGTACCAACACTTCGAGCAAGTTACTAATAAGTTTCGTAAACTGAATTTTAAGACGTTTATACACGTGGTTTCAAGAAACTCAATAATAAACAAAAATGAACATCGTGGCTGAAACATTGTAATCTATACTAATATTATAAAACTGAAGAGTTTGTTTGTTTGAACGCGGTAATCTCAGGAACCATCGGAACGTCGGGTAGCCCATTTAACAAGGAAGGGTACATAACATCACGCTACGACTTATAGGAGCGAAGCAGCAATTAAAAATGTTGCAAAAACGGGGAAAATTGACGCATACGAAGTTGCGCGGGTTAGCTAGTTCAAATATATGTGGCCCTTGTACAATCGGTCCTGACGTACTGTAGTCCTGTGTGGGGTGGTGCAGCAAAAACAAAATGTCTTTAGTTAGCTAATATATAGTTTATTAAACTATCAGCACAGTAAAAAAGTGTAATAGAATGTATCAAACCATTGACGTACGAGGATACAGAAACACTCTTACAAAAAGACACGTATACACACACACACACACACACACACACACACACACACACACACACACACACACACACACACACACACACGCGCGCGTGCGCACACGCCAAATTTATAAGGCACGATCCTACCTTCCTGCGCACCTCTTCCCGCTTCTCCCTCTACCCACACGTAACAATGACCGATGTCATCGGAGGCACTATGGATTCCACTATTGTAGACCCATAGTTGCCTTTTATAGAAAACAATGTTTGTTGGAATTCGGGGCAGCAGCAGAGTCTTTCTCCGCAGGTCAAGCATTCGACGGTAGTTGAGTTACGTGCTTCTTGAAAATCTGCGTTCATTCGGTTTCTCATGTTTTCAGCTTTTTCTATATGTTCTGTCTTCTCCTTCTGTGCTCTTTCTTTTTCTTCTAGGTTCCTGGTATTTTGTATAATTACAGCAAAAGCATCGCATTTGTTGCATGTATCTTTTTTTAGTGGTTTACACTTCAAATTAAATTTTGAGTAGAAAATGTGTTTCAAGGATGCGAAGGAAGCGCACTGACGCTCTGCGCCATATCTTTCTGTAAACTCATGCTGGTATATTTGATATATTTTTGCTAAAGTCATTCCG
Organism: Herminia tarsipennalis; assembly: GCA_945859575.2. Taxonomy (NCBI): domain Eukaryota; kingdom Metazoa; phylum Arthropoda; class Insecta; order Lepidoptera; family Erebidae; genus Herminia; species Herminia tarsipennalis. Next base: position 7,336,088 of record OX243843.2, on the reverse strand, counting down.
GACTGTAAATATAACGCGTCGCTGTTCCTTTCACGTCTATAGTGTGACTCGTATTTAGGTAGTTTTGAAATAGTTTCTACAATGAAGTTAAAATCCTCATCAGACAACTTGCGCCTGTTGCAGTTCAATCCTCTAGCATCGAATATCGGTCCACCACCCCTAATTTTTTTTAATGCAATGGTTACTTTTTGAGTGGTGATTTGCAAAGTATTTAAAAACATACCACGGCATACCTTTATACCGCTCAATGAATACACACGGGCAAATTGTCTTGGTTTTTTTCTTTCTATAGGAACATTAGTCATGGTGTAATTGCGTTTTTTATTTTCTTCCTTAACACACGATCCTATATATAAACACTGTGCATTGAAGGAGCCCAGTTGAACAAATTTTATAAACTCTTCTTTCCTTTTCTCTATTGGAACCACACTAGCGCAATTCTTGATACATGTACATTGGTAATCCTTAAAAGCTTTCGGTGGTATCTTTTTGTTTTTATATGTGGTATACTCCAAGTTGTTGTATTTATTATATTTTCTTTCGGCTCTGAGCTGAGGATTAACTCGCTTACGGCCTCTTTTTGGTCTACCGGTATATTCTATTATGTCTTCACTAACAAGTGTTGGATTTTCGTTATTTATGAGGTTTTCATTAGTTGCTAAATTATTAATATTCTCAGTCATCTCATTATTATCATTACCATCAACAGACGAACACGAAGTATTTGACTCATCTATATGGGTTGGCAGGCTAGGTAAAATATAATTTGGATCCACAACACTATCATCGCTATCGCAATCAGCAGGTTCATCTACGATATTGTCATTCAATGTTCCACACTCTGTCAAAATATTAAAAATCTGTTGCGTCTCCGGGGTCATTGCTCGAAGAGGTGATGATGGAGTACCATTGTTTATCGTTGTTGACAATAAAGATGGTGAAAAATTGTTAGGTATTTCTGACAATAAGATGCCAGAATTCCGCTCATCTAAAACAACAAGAGAAGTACCGTCACCATCTATGATTTGGGAGGATGAAAATAAATAGTAAACCAGTAAAACCCTAAATCCCTGTGCAATAAGCTATTAATAAAAGTTTACCACTTTGAGGTATTTTTATGACGTGGCTGAGTTATTAAGAGTCGTTATGCTGAAGAAAGTAGGTACCTAGGTAGTACAATGATTAGTTGCCTCGTACGACACACACACAGGTGAGCAAGATGCATTTAGCGATGAATGTCTTAACATATACCTAATCAGAATAATAATTTTACCTTGTAATAATTGAACATCATCGTTTTCTCTATTAGTTGCAATTAATGGAGTAAGCGGAGAAAAGGGGGGTGGAGATATTGAAGGTTGTGCGATTGAATATGGTGTAACTGGATTGGATTCACCTGAAAATAAAAACATGCATGAATTTTGCTGTGTCCTTCTCAGACTCTAAGCTATCTCTATACCAAATCTCAAACAAATTTATGAAGTGGTTTAGGCTTCATTGAGTGAGAACGTGCAGACAGGCAGAGTTACTAACTCATTTAAAATATTAAGAAGGTTAATGTACTTATTAAGGAAATGAATATTATAAATTGTGCACATATTTAAGTTAGTAATCTTCCGAGACTTGAAACAAACTTGTATCTAAGCAGTTCATAACAAAGCACCCTAACCAAGTACATGGACAACATAACAACACAATACATGCAGAAGAAATTATTCGCATTTTGTAACAACCATAACTAAAATTCGATACGTCACGCTTTTACCCTTCCGTAGTTATTCGCTCCTCTTGAACGTGTAACAGATTTGGGTTGAACCTATGTGATACAATGAAATTAATTAAAGTTAAAAATGTTTTCTACTCGTATGTTTTTAGAAAACGTAAATGTATTTATTATAATTATATTATAAAACTTAGGTACCTCTGGAGTCCGCTGCTTGCATCATAAGCCCTTGAGAGGTCAATTTGTTTCTGAGATCTACTAATTTATGTCTTTTAGCCAATAACTCTTCTAATGTCTGCAATAAATAAAATGAATATTAAATTAGCGATTTTCAATAGTTTGAAGTAGTCTAATTTTAATGGCTAAGGTATAATAAGGTGAGTTGGGATCGTGAGCCAGAGTCGAGATAAAACACCCCATGCGATTTGCCGTGTATATGGTTGACCACTAATCCTATACAAACCCGTCTAGCCAGCGTGGTATAGTAGATCAAAAACCTCCTAAAACGGTGCCACAAATGTGGCGCATGTTAGGTGAGACCTAACATAGAATAGAATAGGAGTACATCAATACATTCATCGATACCCTAGTTATCTAACATAACAAAACTTACGCTATTTTTGTAAGAAATAATCAAATAAGTATAATTGCATACAAATTTTGTTGAAACAAAAGTTACTTACATTTTCATTGGATTCCATTGCTGCTGCTCGTAGTTCTTATTATTCACTGTTCACAAACGTGTGTTTTAAACAAAATAACGTGGTTAACACAAACAAAACACGCTCAAACGTTATCAAAACTGTAGCACTTTGACGAAGTACAGACCGTTTGACAGTAATAAAATAACGGACGTCTTCATTTGAAAAAGTAGATCTGTCTCGCTCGCACAAGTACGTAAGTGTTGCCAGATCCGTTTAATTGAATTAGATCAATTTAATTAATTTCGTGCTCATTTACAATACGTTTTTCGTTTTTATGTTTGTCATAGTAATTAGTTTCGAAGGACTTTTGAATTAAGAATTTTTATGGGGACAAAAGATTTAAAAAAAATATTATTATTTCAGATTTAGTGTTTATTACTACTCTTTAGATCTGATTACAGTAAAATTTTAGCTATGTACCTTGCAATAAAACGTCTTGAAACATTATTAATACTATGTGAATTCTATTTTTGTCAGAAACTAAAGGTACCATAAGTTTTGAAACATTTATAATTCGAAAATTTATAAAAGTAGAAACGTTCCAACTATATGTGAAACATTTATTACAAATGACAGTGTTCAAATAGACTTGAATAAAACATTTCAAGATTTTTGTGACACTTTATATTAGGAAATGTTACCGAATCCTAAAAATTTAAAATGTTTCAGTTGGCCTATGATGTTTTGATAGATTTAAAAAAGCGCGAAGTGTAGATTCAACATTTTTTTTTCATAATTATTTCCGGATATTAAGGCATACACATTGAATTTTATTTGTTATAATACTCAGGGTATTAAAAAGGTAGACTGGCCACATTAACTTAATTTTAGTGATTCTGTGGATTGAAACGTTTCTTCTTCACTACGTTCATTTTAGCTAGTAACAAAAGGTTCCATACATTCTGAAACATTTTTAATTTGAAAATTTATAAAAGTAGAAACGTTCCAACTATGTGTGAAACATTTATACAAAAAATATCTCCCGAAAGTTACTTAAGTTAAACATTCCAAGATTTTTGTAACATTTTGTATTGGTAAATATTTATAAATCTTTAAAATTTGAAATGTTTCAATTAGCATATAACGTTTTGTTAAATTTTAAAAGAGCTCGAGGTGTGGGTTGGAACGTTTGTGTCAAAATTATCTCCGGAAATATGCCATAAACAAGGATTTTTGTCTTTTAGGACGATGCAGGATGTCAAAAAAGGTAGATTGGTCGTAATATCTCATTTTTGGCCGACCTGTGGATTGGAACGTTTCTGCATAACTACGTCCAATTGATGTGAGTGTGTACGTATTATTTAACTGATAAAGATAAATGGATGTTTGTATATTTGTTGGAATGTTTGTTTGAATGTTATTCTTTGACTGTGTTTTATTGTACAGTTTATTGGATTTCACATATTATTGTTATCGTCGTTTGATAATTTTATTACATATTAGATATGAAAACGATTCACTATTGTACGTAAAGATTCTGCGTGATTCCTCTGAATTATTTTGTCTGATAGTACGGAAATGAGATCTGATAGAGTTTAGGCGCGGGGCGAAGGGAAGCAGGTGGGATGTGGCTTTTTAAGAAATGATCACACATCTATGGAATACACACAGGAGTAATAACTCTCGATGTACTTGACTTATTTTGACTGTAATACACATAACATTTATAAAACGAAAATGAAAAATAGTGCTAACACAGATGTTACGCGATATGCAACAAAAATATTGTACATTCGAGAATATTCCACATTTTGAGGATCATTGTTGCAGTTGTCACGTCATATGGCGGCCGGAGTTGATTTGCAAAAATATTTTATATAATTATGAATACCGAATATACCTATCTAGTTCATTGGAAGAACTTAATGGCATTATGTCGAAGATTCTTTAAGAGATTCAGGTTCAGTTCACCTTGATTTCGTGTTAAATGTTAAAATAAACTCCTTAAATGCAGAGTCATTATGTATATACGAGATTCCGTGAAAAGTTACGTCGTTCGTTTTTAGGGCAAGAGACGAGCCCGTCATGTTGAGGTTCAAACATCATGGTGACGTAAGTTATATCAAATGTCAGTTTATGGTGGCCCTTTTAATACTGACAAACTAATGTTTGACTGTCTCTGTGGCGCGGTGGAAGTGTATCCAACTGCTACGCAAGAGGTCGTGGGTTCGATCTCCACGCAGGATAAAAACTTTTGTGTGATGAGCACGATATTTTATTCTGTGTCTGGGTGTTATTTAACTATAATATGTATGTATTTAGAAATATATAAGTATGTTTATCAGTTGTTTGATTTCCATAGTACAAGCTCTGCTCAATTTGGGATCAGATAGCGTTGTGTGAGTTGTCCCAAGATATTATATTACATTATACTATTCGATACTACAGTACTAGTGGAAGTTTTGATGGATGGTCCTCAACCTACTTCCCCACATAAAACAAACAACAATCTGTTTACTTTCTTTAAATTACATGGAAATATAAACTTAATCCCTACCTCAGGAGAGGTAATTCCTATTTGGATATGCTTTGACAAAACAGTAATCTAGAAACATATATATGTGCCACCCACAATATATAAAATGTATACTATATTAGTACTAAACAAACACAATCTGATAACCGGATAGAACTAAGCGAATCGATTAAGCTGATCCGGTAATGGATAAGTTCTGTTTGTTGCAGATTGTTCAAGAACTTAGCCCGTCGGCTTCCTTCTGATATTCTACAACTATTCACGGTATTCTGAGATGTAACTATGTTTCATTTATATTGAATAGAGTTGTCAGTAATACGTATTAGTTATGAATTTAGGCGTTAGTTTAGTAGAAAACAAATGTCGAAATATAGCTTTCACTCGGAGCTACGCTCGCATTTACTTTATTAATACAATAATTGCATTTTTGAAAAATAGAAAAATTTGAAATCAAAACTCAGGAATCGAACCCGAGACTTCCGTATGCCAAACAGGGGCCGGAATCGAACCACCAATCTGGACTTTCTTCCTAGACCTCAAATTTTTCTATCCTTTCTTGCAAGCGAGATATCCTAATCCTTTCTTGCAAGATAGATGGACAAACCTACTTGTACTTTCATTTTCATGATGAATTGTTAAACATTTTATGCGACTCCATAAAAGTAGAGATTAAATGACTAACGTAATTTCCATATTTTACGCCCATAGTGCATATACTGTGGGCGTAAAATATGGAAATTCTTTGATAGTTACAAAGAGTTTTTTTTATATACTCAAAGACACCAGAAACATGGATCTAGTTGCTTGTTCTTTTTTTACTTTATTTTATTCTGTTGAATATTGTTGCCAATTTAATTCATTTTGTCTGAGAAAAAATAAATAATAATATTCATTTTAAAAAGTTCTACGGCTATTTCCAAAATATATTTTATCGATTAATATAACTGCCTATTCAAGATTTAGTTGATAATTAAGCCTACGCTCTAAGTAAAAAATAAAAAGCTATGTTTTATTTCAACATATTAAAATATAGATCTGGACCAGGTGTCTGGAAGTCTTGAACAAATGTTGAGTTTCGAAACTCTCAGGTTCTTGTAGCATGACACAGCGTAGAGATAAGAAGGACACAGAGGAATGACTTGTACAAATGTCAGTTGTTAGTGCTACGTCATCAGTTCTGCAGACAGCCTAAGGGAGCATCTGCTATTACGTACGTAGGTGCATTTATAAAATTGTTACTTTATAAAATAAAAACAGATAATACAAACGTATTGTTAAAGGAACATTACGTTGGTATTACGTGTATTTATTTATTTTTTTATTTTGTATTACACATAAATATCATATTTAGAATAAAATACAATTAAAACACATAAACAAGGTATTTACAGAATTAAAATAAAAAAGGAGGACAAAAAAAAAATCCAAATTACTCCCCGTCGTTGTCAACAGATAACGTTCCCAGAAGTCTGGCAGCATTGCCACGTTGGATGGAAATGCTACTTCTTTGTGCAAAGAAAAGGCCAGCCTTCTGGTCACGGGAAGCACTGATAAGACGTCGGGAAATTTCCTTATTTATTTTTAAATATAAAACAAAGTTACTTCCCGGTATCGGCGCTTAGATCTTCTAACCTAAGCACGTTGCTTAGGTTATGTGACTATAGACTATGACGCAGTATACACTTTAATTCAGATTTTTTTTACGGATGGTTAATATGTTACGTACATAGTAGTAGAGTATGGTTAGTATGTAGACGTACATAGTAGCATAGATGTTGGAGAAAAGCCGGTGCGGAGCCGGAGCAGGCTGCATATTAATTTGAAACATTTTTTTTTGCCTACATCTTCGCATTCCACCATTTTACATTTCAGAGAGTTTCAATTATAATAAGCAGCATACATCTGATAAGGCAGACCTTAACGGGTGAGAGCACTAGTGATAAATAAAACCACTGTGCACTGTTCTGTTGGAACATAGGCGATTCCGTCTATTATAATTGGTCACCGAAAGTAGACAACAAATAAAATGGTTCTCAACCATAAAGAAGCCGCGGTAACAAAACCATAGCGCGATTTAATTTGATGCATGGTGCCATCTATTGATACAAAAACAAACTAAATTGGTTAAAGTGGCATGTTTATTCATTGCAATCGCGCTATGATTATGGACCGCAAAAAATATCAGTTTAAAATCAATTCAAAGTTGTAAAAGTCCCAGGTGAAAGGTATTTCAATAATGTACCTACTGGTTAAATATTAATACATGTCTATGAACATTGTGAAGCTAATATTAGCTTCGTTATGTACATAATATAATGAAGTCCAAACAAAGCCTATTATGAAGGTCTGATAAATAAAATACGTGACGCTTTCATTATCACGTTGTATAGGATTAATTGAATATAAAGCAAGTTTGATCAGCTCGGCATGAGGTTAATTTGGTACGCTCCACTTTGCATTTAATGTTTTGTTGTGGGATTATTTTAATGAAGGTCTGTATCTTAATTTTTTAAGCTATTGCTTTTATCGCGGGTTTTGAGCGCGGCGACCGAATCAAGAAATTCCGTAACGAAAATAAAACCTAACCCTTCCCACTCCGCCTACCATGTAGCTCAGCCGAGCGTGCGCTTAACGTATATGTATGTGGTACGACTGTACGAAGCTCGCACGGATCGAGACGAGCTGCTCCGAAATGTAATGAAAAGAAAAAAAAATGTTTTTTTTTAATGCATAAGTTGATAAAAAATGCTATGCAATAGCTTTACCGCGGCAGTCCTCGAAAGCCATACATTTTTTAATTTTATTTATGTGACGGTACGTCACCAGGATCCGCTAATTAGGTTATTGTATAACAGTTATTGTCGGTTATAATCTTAGAACAATAGGTAATGTTCTGTGGTTAGAATGGTTTTGACATCCATGGTCCTAGATAGCCCAGCTGAAAACCAGCTCCGATTCATCAGTGTTTTGGCTCCATATAAAAAATATATAGGTCATATGTAAAATATATTCCATAAATATTATATTTTTAAATTATACATAATCATTAAAATCATTATAATTTCTATATTTTCATTTTTAATAAAAAAAAGATATAGAAAAAAAATGGTTAGTAAGTAAATAAAGTTACTGACAAAAGCTTTCTTACTTACTTCGTAAGTAGGTAAGTAAGAAAAGCCCGTGATAGTTCTTTAACTACCGACTAGGTGGCGCATGCGAGGGCCCAAACTCGCTAGCATCAAGGGATAGAAGAATTTGAGGTCTAGTAACATAGTCCAGATAGGTGGTTCGCTTCTGGCCCCGGTTTGGCTACGGAGGTCTCGGGTTCGATTCCTGGGTCAGGACTTCGAATTTTTCTATCTTTCAAAAATGCAATTATTGTATTTGTAAATTGGATATATTTCGGGACTTAATCGCGTTAATTATTTAAAGGTACGAACCTTTTATTTACCGACGTTTCGATCGAATTGCACGTTTCGATACGAAAAAGAACAAGAATTTCAACCGAGAAGATGGATACCGGCTGTTATCAGCAAATGCAATCGTAGCCGTAACGACATCGCGCCTCAGTGTAAAGACGTTGTAAGTGTAGTGTGTAGAAGTACCGATAGTACAAGTTATCAAAATGATCACGACCAGTCGAGGGTAGTTGAAAAACCCTGCGCCTCACGGAGACATGGCTAAGCTGCCATCAGTCGACCCTTGACATCGAAACGTCGGGTAAATAAAGGTATCGTATCTTTAAATAATTCACACTTCGTATATAAAAATCGTGAAGGTTGAAAAACAATAATAATAAAAATTCTTGTATCAAAGCGCCAAATAAACTATATTTTTAATCTGAATCACCTGATTAATATTCACCTACTGTGATGTCACTGTGTACCTTAATGATGTAAAATCCTTTGTTGAACTCAGTATGCCACGATTATGTAAATAGTACTTGCGAATTTTTATTTACTGTAACAGAGAGGATTAATGTATGTAATATGTTTAAAAGGCACTTTGTTGCTGTTGACTTATTAAGCATAAAAAAAGATTTAAACTGTGTAATTTAATTTAAAATGTATTAACTTGCATTTATAGATTGCATTGTGACTATAAATTGCTTGATGTTTCAATAGGATTGCACCGACTGGTCACAAGCTGATACGACGTTTTTAACTTATTAGTGTCCTTCTATAAATACAGATGCGTAGTGAAACCCCTTTGCCTGTTTTAATAAAAATTAGGTCCAAGAAACCTTTCATAGGAAATTAAAATTCATGACGTACGAGTATAACGCACGGATAGACAGAGGCACAAATAGACAGAATTTATATAAGGTATTCATTTTAGCTAACATACGCCAGCGTCTTCGCGTGTGTGGATATCGGTTATCTGTATATAAAACTTTTCTTGTTTATGTACAATGAAGAATCAAAATATCTAACATATATAAATCTCCTGTCACGATGTTTGTCCGCGATGGACTCCTAAACCGCTTAACAGATTTCGTTCAAATTTGCACACAATATTCAATTTGGTCCAACTTGAGAGATAGGATAGCTTACATTTAAATTTATAGTCGCAATTACTAAAAAAATGAGGGATCCCATGTCCACCCGTGCAAAGCCGGGACGGGCCGCTAGTTGTTTAATATACTTCTACCCTCTCCTCTCTCTATCTAATCTTCTGGCTTCAAATGGCTCTATCAACCATCCAAACATAAAGGCATAACTATGAAAATCAAAGAGGCACAATTCCTTTAGTATTTACCTTTTACCTGTTACTAAAAAGAATGACTAATTTAACTTCACAATTCAAAACTTTCACAAGAAAATTGTAACACAAAAATCTAAAGGCAATTCCACATTGACGTTTACTGCCCTTAATTTGATGTTGAATATTTAACGGCCGTCCACAAGACCTTGCTTATATCTCACTTAGGGGGTCGTTAAGTGTTTTCGAAAGTCGCCATTAGTGTGAAATATGAATTAATGGCCGTAGAGCGACGCTGCGGCGTCATCGGTACACGGCTTCTTAAGAACTGTCTTAAGCACATAGAAAACCATGAAGTCGTTTTTCTTTTGATAATTTCCCTGACCGTTGTTTGTTACTTTGAGACTTGATAAAGTCTGAGTTGGTCACCGATCAGTTGTAGTATAATATGTCAGACACTAACAAGACCTATTCGATGCAGAATTATTATAGAAATTTTCTCCACTAGAGAACAAGCCCTGTAGGTACTCTCTTTCTCTCTAAAACGAAATTCATAGATTTTCGTATTCTTAAGTAACTTCTTTCAGTCAAGTCAATTCTTCATAACTTATTTAATTGCTTAAGTTTACGAGGATTATTTTTTTTAAGATAACTAGCAATGTGAGTTTGTGTCCCACATTACTTAGGAATCTTGTTAACCCCTCCAGCTAAGCTCAAAGGCTTAGGTTAGGATTGGGTCCACGTGTCCAGCTTGGGAGGGGCAACGTCGAGTTCTCACTGCAGTGGTCGGAAGTGACCTCTCGCTGCCGGCCGTGGTTCTGTCCATGGCTGGAGCGAGGGGTCGTGGAATGCGGTCGCATCCTTCTGCGAGGACATCATCTCGCAGAAGGAGGCGGCGGAGCGCGTCAGGGAAGAGAGCTCCCTGGCGGATCCGCTCCGTCGCCGGCGAACCGAGCGGCGTCGGTGCGCATATCTGCGCCTGATGTCGCCTTAAGTGGGGCTGCGGGCGGGCGCACGGGGTAATCTGCCCCGCCTGCGGCCTTCCGTGGAGACGCGGCACCCTGTGTGTATCCAGGGGCCGCGTAGGTGTGAAATGCCCGGAACGCAACAACATCGCGTCCGGGCATTGCCACTGGGCGGGCCGCCCCGACGGTATAACAAATTCCGGCGGCCCGTTCGCGAAGGTGGCGGGAGGTACACGGCGGGTTTTTTAGTGGGTGTAAACCCCACACTACCTCCACCGTCTTCCCCGGATGGTGGGGGTGTTCGTCAGGAACTTTTCCCGCCAAAACAATAAAAAATGATTGGGTCCACGTCGGTAGTATAATGGGTAGGATTCAAAATTCTCCTTCAAAAAATAAAACAAAATAAAAATCGCTTCATGCGTGGGGGAGCTACAATGTCAGACAGGCACACACACGCGCGCGCGCACACACACACACACACACACACACACACACACACACAGAACGTCAAAGTTATACACCCCATCGTTTTTAAGTCTGGGTTATAGTAATTGTGTCCGTTTTAGTTCGACCTACTGCTGTTGCTTTATAATATTTTGTTTATGAAATCACTGCTATTTGCTTCTACTATTAACTGAAGTGTGCAAAAAGTGAAATAAATTATTGACGAGTTAAGTTTCAAATAATTCTCTCGTTTCTATGTGTTTTTTGTTCTTTCAAAACTTGACAAATGCTGCAGTAGCAAATGTTTGAATTCACAAAAAAAATATATAACCAACCAGCTTGTGTCCGCCACTTCGTCCGCGTAAATATTAGATATTGATAAAAAATGTATAAGGTATTTTGATGTTTAGTTATATTTCTATAAGTTTCTTCAAAATTCGTTCGGCAATTTTTACACAAAATAGTAGTAATAAAGATTTTAACCAAAAAAATGAAATATCAGAAACTTGTAACTTACGGAAAATAAAAAAAATAAAAAAAAACTGAGTCGACTCCATTTCATTTTACTAACAAACGCGCATAACCAAGTAAGCCGAGACGGGTAGGTTATGATTGATTATTACCTATTCTGTTGCCTGAAGCTTTCAGACTCATTCTGTGCCCACTCAGCGAACGAAAGGGAGCTTTCCATTCTCATTTCTATATTTGGAAACAATACCACCAGGATGAACAAAGAATTCCAAGGATTCAGAGTCTATAATAACTCCAATCAGAATTATGTACCGAAGAAAAGGGATATGCACGATAAAACAGACGATGTAGACGATGGAACAGCAGGTAAATAAAAGTAAATGTCTATAAGAAATGCTTACGTCAAGATTAAATTAATTTACAAACAGACTTAGAAATTATTAATACACAGAAATTTGGGGCGTTAAGAAATAGAAAACTTTCAGGTTTTATATAATATATCGACTACTACAGTTAGCATTTTAACAGATAGTTAAAGATAGATAAATTAATTCTCGACCGTAGAAATGACCTCAGAATCACAATCGATAAATTCGAAACTATAGCGAATGGATAATTGTAGCAGCTAAAGCTTTTCTCTTTCGAAAAAAAGACACAATGTATCTTAACTAACTTAACGTATCATACCTGCTCGTATCGTACAGTTAAAATATGCGATTTTAAAAAGTTTTCATTGTTGAAAACGTATTCCATAACAGTCGCAGTCCGATAATCGCAGCACTGTGAGCAGTAAAACACTCGTGTTCTAAATAATCGCTGTCACTTTTGAACCTTTTATATAAAACGCTTTACTTGTAACTAGCTTACTAACTAACAATGTAACTAACATTAAGGTGGAATCTTGGAAGTCTATTTTAATCTACTTCTAATTATCCTATCGTAATGAAATTTTGCATGTGAATGTAGTTCGGAAGACAACACAATTATTTGGTAACTTAGGTCTAACCTGATGATGGTGGGGCACTCCTCAGGGATTTAGGTAAAAGTTGACGGCACTATAACCTACTTCTAATTCATCGTAACTCATTGAAGTTTTGCATGTGAATGTAGTTCGAAAGACAACACAATAATTAAGTAACTTAGAGCTGATATGATGATGGAGCAGAATTTCGACAATATCGCCATCTATTGGAAAAATAATAAATTATAATACAAATTATTATATATTACGCATTAAGTACAAATTGGTATTTATATTCCAAAATAAATACCAATCGGCAATGCGTAAATAATTTAAATCGAAATATGAATATTTTGTAGTTGCACCATTTATTTAAAAAAAAAATAACTTAAATAAAAAGTTAGCCATTTCAAAGTCAAAGTCAAAGTCAAAGTCAAAGTCAAATATCTTTATTTCGTAAAATCAGGTTAATGATTATTTGAAAACGTCAAATTAAAACATACTAAAAATTTTATAAAATTATGAATTGTTTGAAAAAAAAAAACAAAATGAGGTTAGGTGGCAGTTCCAAGTGTAAAGCTCATGAGAAGAAGCTGCCAAGAAACTCATGTGCCACTCTTTTAAAATCATCAAGTTTTTCTTAACAAAAATAAATTTTACTGAATGAACCATTGTGTTTGGTGAGTGTAATCGTTTATAAAATAAGGATAACTAAATAATAATACTATTTGTAACTCTAAAATGAGTATATATAAACGTATTCAGCAAACACAATACTTCACTTCTTACAAAGTAAATATGTATATATACATATAATCTTAAAGTACATTTTAATAGCCTGTGAGAGAAAGCAGTTCAATCCCAAGCGTTTTTGTCTTCCATATAATCAATTATTGAGTAGTAACTTTTCATACACAATTTTTTCTTAATGGTACACTTAAATTTATTACGACTTAATTTTTGAATATCACTAGGGATTTTATTGTAGAAACGTATACATTGGCCACGAAATGATTTGTTTACTTTTTGTAACCTTGACGCTGGTACAACAAGTTTATGTTTGTTCCGCGTGTTAATATTATGTATATCACATTTCTTACAGAAACTATCAATATTTTTGTGAACATATATAAGGTTTTCATAGATATACTGACATGCAACAGTCATGATATTGATTTCCTTAAATTTTTCTCTAAGTGAGTGTCTACTACTAAGATCGTAAATTGATCGAATAGCCCTCTTCTGCAGAACAAAAATGGTTTGAATGTCGGCAGCATTCCCCCACAGTAGAATACCGTACGACATTAAACTATGAAAGTAACTAAAATAAACTAATCGCGCTGTTTCAACGTCTGTTAGCTGACGAATTTTTCTAACTGCGTACGCTGATTTGATGATAAATATCACTATTTACAAATTAATTATGAACAGACTAAAAATAAATAAATAATAGTAATCACTTTTAAAAGTTATAAAACACGCTTAATATAAAAAAAAAACCCTCTGAAAATAATTAAATTAACTAATTTATTAAGCGTGGATCGCTTTGCACACTTAAAAGTCATCCAAAAGACGCACCAATCTTATTAAATTAGAATTATTAAACTTATTTTTAGAGCATTTTTAATATATAAGCGTTATTTTAGCCTTTTTAAAGCTGTTTTTTTCTTTTTTAAATAAAAAATAGCAACCAACGTTCTTTTTAAGAAAAAATAACCCTCCTTGTATAATTTTTCAACACGAGTAAAGTAATGGTTGTAACTTAATCTCTGTAATAAGTCTTATTCCCTTTTATTATGGACTTCTTTTTCAGATTTCGACGAAAAGGATCTCTACGGGCCAAAAATTACTGAAAAAGATGGGGCTTTACTTGATGCCCATGACAGTTTCTACATAAATACCAAGAGTTTACTGGTACTTTTTCAAATTATGGGAGTGATGCCTATTATGAGGGTTCCCAAAGGTAAATTTTTGCAATTTATTGGGTACCTTTCACGGGCAGGAGCGCGGCGTGAAGGAGCGCGAGCGTGACGGCAGCTCGAAATTATACGTTGTTTTCTATGGAAATTCAATATTGATTAGTTCAACTGACAGCGCAACGGGAGTAGGTACGTCGCGCCCGACTTGTAGTCAGCAATGTCAAAATTCACAAAAATGGATGCAGATGGAAAGAATTGTTTGAAATTTCATTTGCGGGATTGTCACGTCTGCAGTGTGACATCTACACAGCGACGATGTCCCGTCAGCACACTGCCGTTGTCATGCCATTTCCGCTGTTTGACGAAGCTTTAAAAAAAAGTATTCACTACTTGTAACGAGGTGCGGCTTTTTAGAACAAATATTGTTAGTTTATGTTTAAAATGGTTTATAGTAGTAAACCATAAAATTACTTTTTTTTTGTTACAAGTACAATAAATACTTTATATTTAAACTTAAAAAATCTTAAGCAATTTTGTAGTTCTAACTTTGAAGTAAATAACATATCGTATACCCGCTGTTATAAGGTTACACTATATAATTTTGATGAACTGTCAAATGTGATCTATTAAATTGGCCCTACTAATAGACGTATCATTGATGTTTTAAATTCATCTAGTTTTAACAAAAGACTGTAATTTATCAAATAGCTAGCAGGCAGGTGCAGATAAGAATCATATTGAAGTTCAACAAACTTTTCCGGTTACAACCTCTAAAACGTCGACATTCATCTTCATCTGATAGGAAGTGTTAAAAAGTTCTGAACCTTTCAAATGTTGAAATTTTTCAAAATCCAATAACTTTCTAACAATGTTCTGATCGTTAGAGTGCACGCCGGTACTTTGTGGGCAAGCCGTTACGTCTTCGAATATAATAAAGTTTAACCATAAAATGTTCGAAGTGCGCACTTATATTTGTTGTGTGGAATAATGCGTGAAATATTTAATGGGGTAACTCCGTAAATTTATCTTTGGATAAGATAAGGTTTTATGAAAAATACGGTTTCTTTATTCGTAATATATTTTCTTGTTTATAGAGGCGAGGTATTTTAATAAATAGAAGGTAGGTAACTTAGAATTTTAATTTACCTGACCTAACAAGTTAGATAAAAGAGATGTATGAGTTTTTAATATAGTGCTTTACAGTACACCAAATTGTATATCATAAATCACCCTGTTTATGTATAGATATTTATTATTATTTTACGCTAAATTAACGAACAAATTTTTATGACACTTTAGAGTAATGATTTTATCCCTATAACGTGTTTAAGCAAAAATTCCATAATATCAAGTTTTGTGCACTTTTAGTGTGCAATAAATATTCGATACTGGCAGTATGTTGCTGGATAATGATCAATATAACAAAAAAAAGAAGAAGCTTATACCAGATTATACCAGTTTTGTTTATAAACAAAATCACGAATTGAGTGCTTTATTGCAATAGACAGTCACGTAGAGGCACAACTAGAGACTGTGTATATTTGCGACTGTTTTTATACACCTAACATGGTTATATTCTAAACCTAGGTGAATTAGTCAACTATAGACATTTTATCAGTAGACTTGATTCATACAAGGTTAGGTGAATAAAGTATACCGTTTGGCACTTACCCTTTTCAGTTAAAGTATGTCATTTGGTACACTTAATTCACCCAGGTGAATTTAGCTGGGTGAATTTAACGTGTGTACGTATGTAATGTAAACGTAGGTACTATAAAAGTAATTTATGATAGCGTAGTGCCTTAGTGAAAGTTCATAATGGATATTTTATTTGTTTTCGTAGATGCTCAAACAACTAAGCGAACAACTTATAATTGGATATCGAAGGCTAATGTTTGGGCGTACATAGTCTGGAGTCTAGAGTCCATCATTGTTGTTAGAGGTAAGAAACTTACCTACATTGTATTTATAATTAGGTATACTTAAATACGAGGCTGTATAAATATGTTTTTGTTGAAGAAAAAGTGGATACGTAGATTCTGGAAGCGGTTTCTCATCAATAGAGGATAGAAATAGTAGAATTTATAAAATAAACATGTGGTGTGACAGAGGTGCTTCGTGTGGAAATCAACTCACCCACGGCCGCACTTTAACAAATTTATGAGACAAGCAAGATAAATTGAAGTAATTTTTTTGTTTTGATGACCAATTTTTTTCTTGTTTGAAAACATATCAAGCTTGCCCTGTCATGAAGTTCTAGGATTGCCACTATATGCATACGATGCAGAGTCCATAAAAGTTGCTAAGTCAGAGATCATGACTTAGTAGTCAGGGTCACTAAGGGACCGTCTCCACGGGCGATAGAGTGGCGGCAATTCCGCTCTACTATTAGAATAATATCTTGGGACAACGCACACAACGTCATCTGATCCCAAACTAAGCAGGCTTGTACTATGGCAACCAGACAACTGTTAAACATACTTATATATTTCTAAATACATTTTACAAGATAATTTACACCCAGACACAAAATAAACCATGGTGCTCATTTTACGAAGCTTTATTCTGGGTGGCAATCGAACTCGCGACCTCGGCTTAGCAGGCAGGGTCACTAACCACTAGACCAACAGGCTTGTCTCCACGAACGAGCGATTATTCCGCCAGCGTATCGTCGCGTCACGTAACGGATTTGCTGCGTGTCCGCGATGATGATCGTTACTTTTTCGAAGAGAGACGACTGCGTTTGACAGGGCGCTCGCCGCGAGATCGAGGCGCTCTCGCTTAGAGAGAGAGAGGTGTGATGACGTCTCGTAACGCCGCGATAACATCGCTGTGTAAAGACACATTCTAAGAGAGTGTATAGAAATAGGTGGCACGACGATAATATCGCTGCAATTCTCTCCTCCGTCGAGACGGTCCCTTACTTAGATCAACAGGCCTGTTGACTAAATTATTTCACTGTTATGTAGTAACAGTATGTTTGATTATGTAGTTTAAGTGTTTATGATATATTTTATGGACTCTTCGCGTGTACACATAATGACTACTTAATTTAACCACTTTTTCCAAACGTACAGTAGAAGCGTGTAAATAATATTGGGTAACACAAGTAAGAAATACTTCGCGTCGTATTCAGCGAGTGATTTGTTTCCACAATTTATGAAAACATAGGGATGAGTTATTGAGTGCTAAAGTATATTTAAGTTTAACTAGAAAGAAGCTTGAAGTTCGGTGGGGTGACAACGGCTACTTTTTTTTAAAAACCATCCGATACAAAAGGAATGGTATTTAAGTTTATCGTGTGTATCTCTCTGTATCATCGCAGCGGCCAAACGTAGGTATGGGGCCGTACCATGAACTCTATCGCCGGTCAATTGTAGACGAAACATAAACTGTCCTGCTAATATCGTACCATATTCCTGCGAAAAAGCAGGCGAGTCAGTAATGACGTCACCAACTTCTATGCACTTGACAGCAGTTCAGTGTCTGGCACACGTGGTTCAAACGTGAAGTTGAACTGCCCTGCATTTGGCAATTGATTTATATGTTCATGGTACGGCCTCTGGACAGATTTGGATGCGACATCTTTTTATGAGAAAGCTAGTTCAATCGGGATTTTTTTTAAGGTTCCGTAGCCAAATGGCAACAACAAAACCCCTATAGTTTTGACATATCCGTCCATCTGTCTGTCTGTTCGTCCGTCCGTATGTCACAGGCATTTTACTCAAAATTTACACAATGATTATGGATACCCATACATATAACCACAGGATATTGATACCTACATGTAACAGAAACTGAAAAAAAATTAGCAAACATCAACGTATCATTTAACAGGTCGTAACGTAGCATATCATTTGACAGGTATTTTAAAAAACTTTAAGGAAACTCTTTTGGTTAAGGCAATATCTTCGAAAATAACCGCTTTGAAATCTGTAAAAAGTGCCCCCCACCCTTCCTTTATCTTTTAAACCGTATGGCCAAAAGTATGATAAAAATCCAAAGTAACTCTTAATAAAATTAAATACTAATACCGTCTTTATGGCTGAAAAACTGCGCTTCTAAACAAAAAGGCACAAGTGCCATGAAGAAACGCTCTTTTACTGGTGTACTAGTGCATTTCTTTGCAGTAACAGCTGCGGAACTAGACACTGAGCATTGTCCGGCATGCTCTTGCCCGGTTTTTACTTTAAATCCATTCAGACGTCTTGCAGATATTTGATAATAATAATAATATCTTGGGACAACTCACACAACGTCATCTGATCCCAAACAAAGCAAAGCTTGTACTATGGTAACCAGACAACTGATAAACATACTTATATATTTCTAAATAAATACACATTAGAGATAAATAACACCCAGACACAGAATAAACCGTGCTCATCACACGAGTTTTATCCTGGGTGGGAATCAAACCCAAGACCCACGGCTTAGCAGTCAGGTTCACTAACCACTAGACCAACAGGCCAGTCGATAAATCAAAGCTTTGTATCACGTGTCATAGGTTTTAGTGTAAAGTTATCTCGACTTTGATATTATTGCAGGGAGTCGTTGCCAATAACTGGTATTAGTTTAGATCATCAATATATTTTACATCTGTTAGACTCAATATTATTCTAATCCGTTATTTAATATAATTCATTCAATTTTTATCATAATTTAACAACGATTTTGTGATTTGACTTAGACGGTTGACATTCAAATGTAAATGTCGGTAGTGACATCACATGACGTTGACATCTGTCATGCGGATGTCACTCCGACATGGAGAGGGAATAGAAAGATGGTCAGCCAGACATAGTATTTCAGTGTTGAACAGTGCGGACTGTGGTGCGGACGTTTGTAATAGTTCAAATAAATCCGTTTATTACTTTGTAATCCAACGCATTTTTATTGAAGCCCGAGTTGGTCCTTCACAGCTGATCTAAAGCAGTCATTCTGTCAACACAAGGTCGATAAGAGGCACTTATTACAAAGGGTTTCAATCATAAAATAAAGTTGTAGGTACACAAATAAAACTTACACATGCCCAATGGACCGAAGACTTTTAATTATACGAAAAGTTATAAGTTTTCAATAGAAACTCAGGGAACCATTTGAAGGAAGCCATTTTCTCTAATTTGTCGTTGACTTTTCAGTAGGCAAAGAGCGTTTAGCAAATTTTCAAAGCAGTTCTACCAAACGATTTGATGAAGTTATCTATAATATCATCTTTTTGAGTATTCTGATCCCGCATTTCTTGCTTCCGATTGCGTCGTGGCGGCATGGACCGCAAGTAGCCATCTTTAAGAACATGTGGACACATTATCAGGTACTCAATACAAACTAATTAAAAAAATACTCCTGTTACCCAGATGAGACCTTCTCGGTACAGATATTGTGTAAATAATTATATAAAAACTAGATGCAAAGTGGCAATGCCAATGGCAAGCGACAACGCGGTAGAACTCGTCGCAGATGGCGAGATGCGTTAGACTCCTTCCAAAAAGATTGGCCTCATACAGCGACTGACAGAGAGAGGTGGAGAGAGAGTAGGGAGGCCTTTGCCCAGCAGTGCGACAATACAGGCAATTAATAATAATAAATAAGATGCAAAGTATGCGATAGTAGTATGCGACAGTACCTACAGATAGTTCAAAATGTAGTATGAAATATAAAATAAAAAAAAATTGAAAATCTATTTATTATTATCAACATGTGGAGGTCGGTTCTTACTCGAATCTTCTACTATTAAACTTTTTACAATTTCAGCTGAAATATTTGAAGATTACTGGCACACCAATAGTATTCCCTAACCTGTATTCACTAACCTGGGGTTTATGCTTCTTCTCCTGGGGTATGAGCTTTGCCGTAATACTATCTCAACATTACCTTCAGGATGACTTCGAGCTATGGCATTCATTTGCTTACTACCACATTATCGCTATGCTGGATGGATTTTGTTCACTTTGGTATGTGATTGGTAACTATTTTTATATAAAAAAAATAATGTCTATTTAAATAAATAGTTAAAAAAACATTTTTAAAAACAACCTTACATTTAAAGGAAGATTTTTTTGAATAAGACAACTCCTGCAGTACAAGCCCTGTGTTCCGGGGGACTTTACAAACATACAAGTCACGGACACAAAATACACCCAGACTCGGAACAACAATTTGAGGATCACACAAAGTGGTGTCCCGAGTGGGAACCGAACCCACGACCTCTTGCGTAGTAGTCGGACACGCTCCCACAAAAAACATAAATTTGTTACATTACACTATTAATGTGTCTTAAAAGCTTGTCGCAAGGTTGATACCAATACCTTCTTCTAGCGATTTAAATCTTCTCAGGATCATCAATGATCGACAGTACTACACTGCATTTTGTGTAATGTGCAGTACAGCACTAGAAAACACTCTCGCGCCAAGCTTTTATGTCATACTAGCTGTCCCGCGCAACTTTGTCTGCGTAAATTTCCCCCCCTTTTTTTATAATCCTATGTTACTTCTAATACCTCCAAGAATATGGGTACAAAGTTTCATGATGATCGGTTGAGTAGTTTTCGCGTGAAAGCGTAACAAACAAACTTACATTCAGATTTATATATTAGTATAGATAAATGGTATTAAGCAAAAAATTGATGAATTTGTTAAAAATTAAAAAAATAAATAATTTTAGAGCATTTCAATAAAAGGTTATTTTTTTTTTTTTTTTTTTTTTATCTTTTGCTTTTTAGTTTTAACTGGATATGTTTATAAGTCTGTTTGTTTCTATTTCATATTGTATTCAAACACATTGGATCAGACTGACTGACATGACGGCTGAGTACCAATATTCCGGCCCCCTCATCAGACCATGATCACTGTACAAGTAATTATATTATAGTATCTTATCTTGAGACAACTCACACAACGCCATCTTATTTCTAACTAGGCAGAGCCTGACCAGACAACTGACAAACATACTTATATATATCTAAATACGTGTTGTTATTAAGTTTTAGCAGAATTATTCCCGCGCAGCTGTACCATTATAACATATAGAGAGAGCTAGAACCATTTGTGTAACTCTTTTAAGGTACTGTTTTTGGTAATCTATTTGTATTTCTATTTATTCTATGTCGGAGATCTGTAGGGTACACTACAATAAATATTTATTACAAGCATTTATTTAACTTACCCCGTGTGTATGTTAGTTAGTTTGTATGTAAATTTAAGTGGGTCAAATGTTTGAAGCTAAATTAGTACCACTGGATTGAGCGCAAATTTGGTACACACTAGTGTATCTTTGACGCAATTTTATGGTATCATGGATCTGATCTGATGACGGAGTCGAAATATGGCCATAGGAACTCTTAACATAAAAAAATGCTAAACCTAGTGAGTTTGGGCTCATTTTTAATGGAATAAATTCCTCAATTTTATTAATTACATTAGCTAATCTCACATTACATTATTATACACATTATTATTTAAGATTTAAGAATTCTTTATTTTTTTTAATATGTTTGTAAAACTGCTCGGTGGTAGCTGTTTCTTTTACTTCAGGAATTTTTTTTTGGGTTTAATGACAATTTAATGATATTAGTACGTTTAAACGTTTTAATCTTTAGCTTATTTGAAAAGACTAGAGTTCTTCTTCACAAACTTTCCTAACTCTAATATGTGCTTTGTAATAAGGGCGATCAGAGATATCAGAAGCAAAACCAACTATAAATCGTATGCAACGTTTTTGAGCTACAAATGCAGATCAGTATGCCGTATCGTAATGATTCAATACATGCGTTATATGCTGTTAAATAAGTATTCTTATTGTTAACTTGTATCAATTTGTAAAGCGCAAAAGAAAATCTATTAATCTTTCCACAGACATTCTCAATTTCTTCTTTCCATTTAAAATTTGTATCCATAATAAATCCTAAGAAGGTAACATTATTTGAATTCTTCAGTTTGTCCGTCGCAAACTAGGTTATTTTATTTTTATAATTATTAAAATTCATATAATTAGTTTTAGATAAATATTTTTTTAAATTATTAATATATAATTTACAGCATTTTATTAAAATCAAGTTTATGTTATTATAATGTCATGTTTTATTTGATATAATATATGTAATAAATGAAGTTACTATTTGCAGACGACATTTTACGACCCGAGGTTACTGGCCATAAAACAATACTTCCTTTTATGGTCAGTAACCTCGGGTAAGTCATTAACATATTTATGAAACAGTGATGGACCTAATACGCTACCTTGTGGTACTCCAAATACATTGGTCTTGTATTTTGATTTATAAACTTGCATTCTGTTTGAATTTAGTAGTATTGAAAATTATGAATTAGCATCCCTTTAGGCAAAATAAAAGGGCCGGTGTGTGTATGGTCAACAAATAAATATCATACAAAAACGATACTTATTTTGAAAATCTTCAAATTGCTCACCACTTTGAACATTGCGCTATACGATTAGTTACTAATAATATACTAGTAATAGTGTAGTGTTCCCTAATAAAAAAACGAATTGCATTCCGAGAATGCTGGCAGAAGTGAAAACTTGAACACTAACGTTGTGCATTTTGGAATGGTTAGGGATTTTTTTTTATCAGTATAAAAATACTGTCATTTATGCGGTTAAATACAATATTCATCTATTGCGCTATCGTATACAAACATGACAATTTTATAAATGGACAATGACATGACAATTAAAAAGTTTATTTCTCAGAAAAACATACATACTGCTGAAATTTGAATAATATTTTTCGATCTTACTGACATAGGTAATGATAAAAAATATGAAATAATAAATCACAAATCAAAACAAGCAAAACAAAAACTAAATTGAAAAAGGGAAAAATAATCGTTACTCGGTCTCAAACTAGTCTTCTGGTTTCTGGACCGCCCGATTTCCCACCTGAGCTATAGTAACATTGTAGATGGTGGTGAAATTTACCCTCGTATTCTAATGATATTGTAGCAGGTTTTCATTGTTCTCCCTCCGTCTTACGAATTTTTGATCAGGGTCACGTGGTTTACGAATTTTCGAACAGGGTCACGTGATTCTGACGCGAGTTTAACATCTTTAACCTATACCAAAAAAACGTGCACCACGCCGCTAAAGAAGTTTTAACTTTAAAAAGACTTCGATGGTTTCTTTGCAAATTTGGATATGACTTTATCCAAACATCACAAATATAAAATTGTCATAGTGTCATACCTAAATATCAATATTGTTGACATGAATAGCAGTACTAAGCGTTTGATAGATATATTCAAAAAATATAATCTTACTGTGCATTTAACTGACCCGACCAGAGGTAAGTCATGCCTTGACTTACGGCCGGTCTCGGTCGTCTAACTATCGATAGATTTGGCTACTAGAGGTATATATTTGACATACGCTCTATACAAAATATGTCAAAATTCTACCTTTAGTAGCCAAATCCATCGATAGGTAGGTTATTGAGACCGGCCGGTAATCGTTAACAACATTAATAATGCAGTCAGTTTAATATTTAAATTGAGCATATAAATAAAAGGTTGTTTCAAAATTTATTTTTTAATATTAATTTATTTTCTCTTTAGTTGAAAATAGTATTTTGTATCGTTACGACAAAAGTAAATAAAAAACGATCAGAAAACGGCATTGATAAAAAAATACGAAGAACAATCAAACGTCTAAAACCCATCTTAACTAATGTTTTGAAATCAGGTACATTAACTGCAACGCGTTTGGCACCGCATCCAGGGGCTTAGCAATGAATCTTCACAAAGCGTTGGAAGCAGATCATCCAGCTCTCAAAGTGGCTCAATACCGCCATCTGTGGGTCGATCTTTCACATATGATGCAACAGTTGGGTAAGTGCAAAGTGATCTTATCTTTTGTTTATAGAATCCGGCGGAAAAAGGAGGCACTAGGCAATACTTAACTTAGATTTTTATTTTACATAAATGCAATTAATAAATAACATACATTACAAAAAAGTTGTATAACTGTATTATGTCTATCTGGTTGGGCCATCATACATAGCTATTTAACGGTAGGACAAATTTCTATGCGGCTTTTTGTGCCGGTGTTTTTTTAATATGCACACTTTATTATTGGATATAAAAGCTTGGTTAACACCAAGTTTTTAAATTTTTAATATTAAATATTGCACACATTGAAAAGTTCTAATATTTATCTTAGCACTTTATTTTATCATCAAAAATATGGTACGCGAAATTTAGGGTTCCGTATTTATCCATTACACTAATAGAAATAGGTTTTCTGTATTTTTTTTTTTTGGAACGAAGTTTCGTATCGCGCGTTGCGAAAGAGGGCTAGACGGAAAAAAATAAGACCAAAAGTTGTAACGACACTTTTTAAGATCAAAAGTTGTAACGACACTTTTTGACACACACAAGCCGTGCGAACAACATCTAATTTGACGAAGAAGTCACCTGTCGATTTGGTCTAGAGGCATAAATTCGGCACACAGTATTGGTGACAATTGTGTAGCTGTGGGTTCGAGCCTTCGGTATACAATCGTCTTTTTGTAAGTTATTTCAAAAGACCAAAAGTTGTTAAGACACTTTTTGCTATAGTTGTAAGCCGTGCGACGTGCGCGTGTTTCTCTCTCTCTCTCTCTCTCTCTCTCTCTCTCTCTCTCTCTCTCTCTCTCTCTATCTATCTGTCATAGAAAGCAAGCTAGTTATTTTCGTTTCGTCTTTCTATTTCGCATTGAACAGTGTGGTGTCGCGACGCTTATAAAAAAAAAAAAACAAGCGACGCTTATAAAAAAAAAAATAAAAAAAAGGCGAGATGAAGACTTTATTTTCGAATTTTGAAAAGCAACAAAATGAAAAATACTCTAAACTACAGGCAACAATTAACGAAATAAAGAAGCTGAATACTTCATTAAAAACTACTATTGATTTTGTTTCTGGGCAATACGACAATTTAATGAAGGAATTTAACAAGCTAACTACTGAACGTAAAGATCACCTGGCATACATACAGTTATTAGAGGGAAAGGTAGAAAATTTAGAAAGACAGGAAAAGGCCTCTTGCTTGGAATTGAAAAATATACCTGTTATTGCACGCGAATCTAAAGAAGAACTAATAAAGATTATCATTGAAACCGGCAAGGTTTTGAATGTATCAATTAGTTCTCAAGATATAAGAGACATATACCGCTTAAAGACAAAGACTGACAGTAACAAACCAATTTTGATAAATTTCAACTCTGTCATTATTAAAGAAAAGATAATTAAGTCTGCTAAGTCCTACAACAGTAGTAACAAAGATCGCAAGTTATCTACTTCTATAATAAACTACCAGGCTCCGACGTACCGGTCTATATATCAGAAAGCTTACTTTCTGATATATAGACCGGTACGTCGGAGCCTGGTAGTTTTATTATAGAAGTAGATAACTTAACTTTAGCCTTTTTGCCTTCTGGGTTAAGACCCAGAAGGCAAAAAGGCTCTATTATCTTGCTCGAGACTTCGCTAAATCTAACGACTACAAATTTTGCATTCGGCAAAATATTTATACGTAAGAGAGAAGGTACTACTGCCTATCCTATATATTCGGAAACTGATATAAATAACTTGAAGAAGCAAGATTGACTATGTAATAGTATTAAGTTTTACGTTACTTTTGTTTCTTTGTTGCTATATTTCTTGTCAAGTGCATGTACTTTTTGTAAAATTTTACACATATCAACTCATATTTTTACATATTTTTCATGGTCTACATTCATACAAATATTTTTAATTTTATCTACCATATATAAACCAACTTCACTAAAAACTACTTAAAAAATCTTACATTTTAAATATACACTACACATCTACACGGCCTACACCACAAATAAGCACAATAATAGTTACTTCACACAAAACCACTACCATTACATCCTACAACATAAACAAACAACTCTGCCAAACTACACTTATTATATTATATATATTATACTTATTATATTATGCTATATGTTGCTTCTACTCCCGCTAATAACATCGACAATAACAGAAAATTATAATATAAAAATCACTACCAAACACTGCATGTATCATGCGATTTGTTCCTGTCAGTTGCGACACATACAACAACTCACTCACAATGTCTGATAACATTAATATCTTAATGGACAACGTTGACCAGATTTCGGTGTCCGAGTCATACATTTGTAATCCAGATCAGTCAACACAATTTATAGAAAATCCAAATCATTACCTGAAAGTATTTTGCCAAAATATTCGTTCCATAAATTGTAACCTACTAAACCTTCAGGCTTTCCTAAGTTGTATACCGTTTGAAAATGATATTATAGTATTAACGGAATGCTGGTTATCTTGTTCCCGGAATTATTATATTCCAGAAATTAAGGGATACACAACTCACACAACCACAAAACACATAAACAAAAGCGACGGAGTTGTTATTTTTATAAAAACCTCAATATTAAGTAAGGTAGAAGAACCGGGTTTTAATAAATCAGCGTCTGGATTAATTGTCAAAACAACCGACACAGCTATATTTTGCATTTATCGGTCGCCATCAAGCGACAATCTCGACGTTTTTCTAGATGCTTTGAATAACATACTTCCTTCTCTTCACACGTATAAATCCGTTATCATAACTGGTGATATGAATTTAGATATTATTACTCCCGATATGCGATCCCAAAATTACCTTAATTGTCTCGCCAGCCATGGCTTTTTGTCCGCACATAAACTGCCCACGAGAGGCAATAATTGCCTCGACCACACCTTTATCCGAACAAAATTGTCTGCAGTTACTTTACTTTTCCAGTCCACAGTTACTGATCATTACTCATCTCTAGCTTGTCTCAAGACCAAACAACTAAGTGCACCTACTATCACTACCACCTCTAAAATAAACTATCTAGAACTAGATAAGTCCATCGAACAACTAGATCTAGATCCTATATTAAGTATTGGAAATCCAAATGTAGCTACAGATTACCTTGTTAACATTTTGTCAAAAGCCATTCAAATTAACACACTTACTTCCAAAACACCGTCACGAAAAAGAATACTCAAGCCTTGGATAACTTTAGGTCTATTGAGATGTATCAAAAACAGGGATTTGTTACACAAAAAATCAAAATTATCACCAAATAATGAAATTTTAAAGATAACCTATCAGCGGTATAGAACTTTTTGTACTAAATTGTTAAAAAAGTCAAAAAGACAATATGATGCTGAACAATTAAAGAAAGCTGGGAATAATACTAAAGCGCTATGGGATGCTATAAAATTCATCACCAACACAACGAAACCTAAACAAAAATCATCACAACTATTAACCTCCTCACACTCAAAAATCAACTCATGTAACGAAGTCAATAAATTTTTTATCAACGTTGGGAAACAGCTCGCAGATAAAATAACTAGCCCTGCTTCACACACTACCAAATCACAAAACACTACACCTTTATCTTCATTCGTTCTAGAAGAAACAGATTGTGATGAAATTATTTTGACCATCAATTCATTGACATCGAATGCAGCGGCTGGATGGGACGGCATTTCCTCCATAATATTAAAAAGATACTCTGTTGTTCTTGCTCCCTTTCTCTGCTATATATTCAACTTGTCATTTCGGACCTCTATCTTTCCTACTTCCTTCAAAAAAGCGATCATACATCCCATATTCAAAAGTGGCGACGGTTCCCTATTTTATAACTACCGTCCTATAGCGGTACTTAGTTCTCTCTCTAAGGTGTTTGAACGCCTCATCAACATACGTCTAAGGAATTATCTGGATCATTTTGGACTTATATCATCTCAACAATTTGGTTTTCGAAGAAATAAATTCACCACAGATGCTTTGCACGAACTAACGACCTTCATTGTGAACAAACTTAATAATAACAAAAAAGTGCTTACAATTTTCTTAGATCTCACGAAGGCATTCGACACTATTCCTCTCAAAATTCTACTTTTAAAGCTCGAAGCCATAGGAATCAGAGGCCCTCAATTACAATTTCTTAAAAGCTATCTTACCGATCGCACACAAATGGTCAGAATAGAAAACTATGTTAGTGACGAGCTTTTTATTAATTATGGTGTACCGCAAGGAAGCGTGCTAGGACCAACCCTGTTTCTTATCTTTATTAACGACCTTTGCAATCTTAAAATTCCTGACTGTCAAATTATTTCTTATGCAGATGATACTGCCATCACATTTTTTGCAAACTCTTGGTCGGATCTTCAAATTAAAGCACAGAACGGTTTTTCTTCGGTCCTAAGTTGGCTATTATCTCACACACTCAATCTTAATACTAGCAAAACAAAATATATCACCTTTTCCATAAGCTCTGTCTCCCAACCAAAAACACCACTAACATTAACTGCACACTCTTGCTTCCCGAACACTCAATGTGACTGTCCATGTATTGATCCAGTTGATAATATAAAGTATCTCGGTGTGGTTTTAGATAAAACTCTGAACTTTAAAGACCATGTGGAATCCTTGACTGGCAGAGTGCGTAAGCTCATATACATATTTAGGTCACTTAGACATGTTGCTAGTCATTCAATTATACTTCGTGTCTACTATGCACTTTGCCAATCGATTATATCTTACGGTATTTCTTGCTGGGGAGGAACATCTAAAACTACACTTTACCCTCTGGAAATAGCCCACAGAGCGGTGTTGAAAGTAGCGTCCTTTCGATCGATCTTATTTCCAACTACACTTTTGTACAAAAGCTGGAAAGTTCTTAATATTAGGCAACTTTTCATTTTACATACTGTACTTTTACAACACCATAAAACACCTTATGTACAAATTTCCAAGCGTCGTAAAGATAAAATATGTTCACATCCTATAGTTAATTACTCTTTCACTAAAAAATTCTTCTATTATCTAGGACCTTTCTTATACAATCTCATAAACAAACATATACCAATTTACAAACTTTCATACCATGAAACTAAAGATGCTATCCGATCTTTTCTGCTCGATAAAAATTACGATGAAACTGAAGCTTACCTTAAATCAACAATGTAGAATCACACACACGTACACGTACGCCCACACTTACGCGCACTCGTACATGCACACCCACACGTACACACACACATGCACACTCTTACTCTTACACGCACACACACACACACGCGCGCGCGCACTCACACACACACACACACACACACACACACACACACACACACACACACAGTATCTATTAGTAGTTAAATTATCAATAAGTTTTACCTAGACAGTTATTGTACCTCTACAAATAACAGTGGGGATTCGGCACTGTCTCTCCTTAACACAGGCTATACGTAGTCTATCTAGGAGGACAGTACTATCACCATTTAGTAGTACTGTAATTATGTGTTATGTACAATATTATTAAGTTGTCCAATGTACTACTGCACCATTTTTATAAAAATAAAGATTTTTATTATATATTTTATTTATTTATTTATTATATTTATAATGGGTAAGATTCGAACCCGCGACTTTACGATTGCGAGTGTGATTCAAACTTATTAACAACGTTATAATTAAAGTTAATTTTTAATGGAATTTGTCAGAAAATGATTGTTACTTACCACTTGGTCGGCTATCAGAAATGAGGTGATCCGGCAGAGAACCAAAATTATCGACATAGCCCACCGGATTAGCAAGCTGAAGTGGCAGTGGGCTGGCCATATTTGCCGAAGAACCGACAACCGTTGGGGTGAACGAGTTCTTGAGTGGAGACCACGGCACGGCAAACGTAGTGTAGGACGCCCTCAGGCCAGGTGGAGTGATAATTTACGCAAAACGGCTGACAGGAGCTGGATGCGAGAAGCCGAAGATAGAACAAAGTGGCGTGCAATTGGAGAGGCCTATGTCCAGCAGTGGACTGCGATAGGCTGATGATGATGATGATGATGATGACTTGGTCGGCTATGATTCGTAAACTTGTAAAGTATACATAGCTGAGATATGTAGTTTTCTTTTTAATTCCGCCATGTATACAGAGTGATTTTTAATAAACTAATAACCTAACGCTTTCGGCTTCTTTACATTACACCAAATAACTTTGTAATATGATATTTGAGAACAAAAAGATCTAAATTATCCCTTCACCACCTACCACATACTTTTGTCACACAACAATTTACCACACGTCTGAGAGACTCCGGAGTAAAATCGACGTTTCTTTATCAGGTTTAGCAATAAAATAGTTTGCAGTATGGTCATAACTCCAAAAACAAGTAGTAGGTGATTAAGGGCCAATATCCCTACTAATATATAAATGTGAATGTAAGTTTGTTTGTTACGCTTTCACGCGAAAACTACTCAACCGATCATCATGAAACTTTGTACACATATTCTTGGAGGTATTAGAAGTAACATATGATACTTATTATTAAAAAAAAAATTTTTATAAAACCGACATCCACGCGGGCGAAAGCTAGTATATAATATTTTCTAAAACTGATATTACAAAGTTATTAAGTGTTATGTAAAGAAGCCACGAGCGGGAAGTTATTAGTATATAAAAAATCATCCTGTATCTGGTGTTTTTTTTTTCAAACTTCCAAAAACAGCAATATTTAGCCTGCAGAGAGGATGGGGGGACACATAACCATAACAAAATTTAGCACTTTAAAGCTTAAAATATCATATATGGATACCTAAATCGAACAATAGTCTTCACAACTCCTAATGTCAAATATTTTTAAAATACCTATTCAACAACATTCCACACGCTGGGGTAGACGAATATTTGATATCTATGTCAAATTACAGCTATCTAGAACAAAGGGCCTCAGAGCTAACCTGGGGACAGACCATAGACTTAGGAAAATCCTAAGTCTATGGGACAGACAGACGTAGCGACTACAAGGGTTCCTTGTTTACTACGGAGTCCTAAAAAGATTTGTATACAAAAAAAAATTGCGACTATTTAAAAAGAAGACTGAAATGGCTGAAGCCGTTTAAATTAGTGTAGTGTAACAGTGATATATTAAATGTAGTGATAAGTGCTACGTAAAAGAACACATGAACAAAGTGACTTCACTTATGTAATAGAGACAATAAGATAAGATGTAATAGAGACAATAAGATAAGTGTTATTGAACACATTCCCAGATTTAAGCCCATAAAACAATTTAGGTCATAATTAAATTAATCATTAGTCTTTAGGCTAAATTGTAATCTATATAAAGTATTGTACTAGATACTTTGTCATAAAAAGTAAAAAATATTAACATACTACGATGTAGAAACTAATATGTAAGCTCTAATTGCAAGAATTCTTATTATTATTAAACATACCAATTTAAAATTATTATTATTTTTTCTAACAGTAAATGCCTACCTACCTGTTTAAATATTCATTTATCATTGTTTTGAACATGGGTTGCCCCATATATCATCTGCATCGAACAGTTCAAAAAGGGGGGGCTACTTTCCTTTTTAATATATCTGCAAAGTCATGTTCTAATAATATCCTAATATGTTTGTGTGCGTGACTTGCCCAATATTTGTACTCATATATTGTTTGTATTAAAGTTTCATCTGTTGGTGTTTATTGTTATTGCTCCACTAAAGTAAACTTATTTCGCGAAGTTGTATTAAGTTGCTTTTCTTTGTTGCGTGTGTTAAATTTTTCGTAGTAAGTTAATGCAAAATATTAAAGCCTTTATTATAGAACTACGTAGAAGTCCTACGATTCTTCTCGTATAAGTTCTACGACTAATCGTAGAAGTACTATGACACATTGTAGATAATTACGACTTATCGTAGAACTACATTTACTACTGCGTCAGGATATCTGAATCATCTATTCCATCATTTGGAATATCAATAGATTGATTACAATCAGTTCAGTATTGATACGAGTAGTATCATCATCATCAGCCTATCGCAGTCCGCTGCTGGACATAGGCCTCTCCAATTGCACGCCACTTTGTTCTATCCTTCTCGCATCCAGTATTGATAGTTTTACTTGTCATCTGATCTGTGATCAGTGGTTACTTATTATTTAATATAATATACGGTGCTTTTACAATGTGTTTTAAGCACTAAAAGTGATATACATATACACACATATATCTATACTGATATTATAAAGCTTAAGAGTTTGTTTGTTTGACCGCGATGATTAAAATGAATTAAAAAATTATGTTACTGTTTATATAACATCACACCACGACTAATACGAGCGGAGCAGTAATGAAAAATGTTGCAAAAACGGGGAAAATTTACGCAGACGAAGTTGCGCGGGCCAGCTGGTACAATATAAACTGAAAGTACTATGAAAGTACTTTAAATGTAATCCGCCATAATCTATTTTGTTATTGAAATGTACAGATACCGTTATATTATGTTCTGCAGTTAACAACAAAACAGTAGTATATCTTCATTAAAATGGCCAAATGTCAAAGATTTATTGCCAAGC
The DNA here is from genome assembly GCA_945859575.2 of Herminia tarsipennalis. Lineage (NCBI taxonomy): Eukaryota > Metazoa > Arthropoda > Insecta > Lepidoptera > Erebidae > Herminia > Herminia tarsipennalis. The sequence continues at coordinate 7,303,317 of OX243843.2, read as the reverse complement.
CTAACATTTTCATCAGACGTATTTATCCCGTAGTACATTGGTAGAAATATCTACCTGAATTAATTATTATTATGGCTATTTATTTCTGTAAATAGCCATAATTAAACTAACAAGTGCTCATAAATACACTTCTCATCAAAAATATCGAAACACTTCTTTTTTTATCGTTTTTGTTAGAAATTAAACACAAAAGAGGTTTAAATCCAAAAACAAAAAAATTACATCCTTTTAAAGTTGGCAGTTTACAGTGGTATTGAAAAGAAACTTCAAACGCTATCTGAAGACTTTCCAGGAGGTTATTCATGCGACGTCCAGGATCTGGTAGGAATCGGGCTACTTCTGAGCGAGTTGATCGATATATCGCGACAGTTTTTTTTGCGAAACCGACGACGTCTTAATTCTTTTCAACTGCAGTAACAGCTCCGTATTGTACGAAGTGTAGCTATAAGTGACTCTACGGTTAGAAGAAGGTTGATGGAACGTAGACTGGTACCGCACATGCCAGCATATGGGCCGAAATTCACAGCAGACCATCAAAGATCGCGCTCTAATTTTGCACGTGAGCACCTAAATTAGTCAGCAATATTCTCTTTTTAGATGAGTGTAAAAATAAACTGCATGGTAATGATGGAAGAAACAAGGATTACAAACGGAAAGGTTCTCCTTTCTTACGCTACGCTATGCACATTGCTGCGTTAAGCAAAAAGTTAGCTATAGCGGCGGTTCGTAGACAGTATGAGGAGGCATTAGCACCAATGGTATGGCAGACCTTGTCTTCTTATCTGGACCTCGTCTGCCTTCATTAAAACTCTCATCGTTATGTCGAGCAATGTCTTGAGCCTCATGTGATGCCCATCATTCACATTTTATTGGCGACAGAGTTAGATTCATGCACGATAATGCTAGGGCTCACACTGCGGCCTTAGTACGAGATTATTTTACAGAAGTTGGTATCTCTGTTATGGAATGGCCAGCAAGAAGCCCTGACATGAATCCCATAAAACATCTATGGGATAATTTAAAATGTCGAATTTAAGCAAGAGATCCTGGCCCAGAGACTTAGCTAGCTACAACACGCAATCCAAGAAGAATGGGAGAACATATCCAACATATGATCGTGACTCTCATTCGTTCGATGAGGGATAGTATAGAAGCAGTAAATAAGAGTCCGAGGAGGGAATACAAGCTTTTTTTCATTTACGCGTATTGTTTTTCTCATTTTCTTTATACTTCATACAGGATAAAAATGACTTTGTAAAACAAAATAGGTACGACATTTATGAAAAAATATTCAAATTTGGAACAATAACATTAGGAATTTACCCACTATTAAATGACATTCAAAATTAATTCCAAAATATACACATATTTTTCAAATCTTTACAAAACTTTAACTCACGAGGTGTTTCGATTTTTTTGATGAGAAGTAAAGAGAATACATAAGTAAAAATGTAAATTTTGAAACTCAATTCTTCTATCTATACTATACTGCATAATATTATAAAGAGGAAAGATTTGATTGTTTGTTTGTATTGAATAGGCTCAGAAACTACTGGACGGATTTGAAAAATTCTTTCATCGTTGTGAAGCTACATTAACCCCGGGTGACAAAGGCTATTTTTTATCCCTGTATTCCCACGGGAACGGGAACTACGTGGGTGCAACCGCGAGGCGTCCGTTAGTTTATAATAAAAATGAAATTCAAATACTTAGTTTTTTACTGATAATATATTGTACCTATTGAGGCTTTTTAGGGTCCGTAAGCATAATGTCCATCCATCCGTCTGTTTGTCTGTCTGTCAAAAGGTTAACTCAGATACTCCACTATTACTATTAAACTGTTTTTTTTAACATGAATATACGTATTAGTTACGCCATTAAAGTGGAAAAATAAATTCGTATATTTTTTTTACGGTACTTGCTCTAGACGTAACGTGGGATATATATCCGTGAGAAAAAAAATCCCCCACAAAAACAAGGCAGTTTTATAAACATTGTAAAATTGCCTTGTTATTTTACAACACACGTAGAATCATGAATTCATGACGTATCAATTAAGTGGTGGTTTGCTTCCTATATCAAAATTATTTGGAACTTCAATTTGAGCTTACTTAGTATTTGTTTCACTTGGATGGCTGCATGATTATCAAATTATGTTCGACAATCACCTAGTTTGAACCTAGATCAAAGATCATTAGGAACCAAAATGATAATTGGAATGGTGTCGCATATAAAAACCTAGGTAACCGAAGCGGTCTCATTCTCGGGTATCCATCCTGGTGAGCCAGGTGAATTGCCTGAAGAGAACAAGATCCCTGAAAACCAGAACGAAATGTATTTGAAAATAGAACAATAGTCCTGACATCTCGATTTTTCCATGACAAATGTGGCAAAGGCAATAAAATGTATAGCTAGTTCGCGTGATCGTTAAAACAAAGAGTGCTATTCGCGCCAAATGGTCATGTTATAAGCAGACAGTTTGTACTGAAATTGCGAACAGATTTTTGTTTTTTTTTTTATATTGAGCCATCTCTTACAGCTACGTGACGATCAGTAAATATATCATGACAAACGATGTTTCAATTTTTTCTACGTAGGAAAATATAAAAAGAACAAAAAACTAATTTGTTAAAAAAAATAAAGTTTTGGAATTAACTCTTTTTGTAGTCAGGTAATTGTTGTTTGCTGTTTAAAATAAATTTTTTTTTTAGTAGAAAAAAAATTAAATAAAAGCTATACACATTCAGCATCAGGTTAGTAGTGCCTATATGTAACTACTCAACGTTGTAGATTAGTATAATATATATAGGCTCGATAAAGAATTCCCGTTTCACTTAATTACTTCCATACGGCGACGTAATGATCTCTTTAATTAACACACCCACTGGACATTAGAGTCCATTGTGATAATGAAACTATTCTTCTAATGGAACCACATAATTTCCTACCACACCTTGAAGAAGACATTTCTATTCTACGCTAACTTTATACAGGAGCTAATGTTTAAGAATAAATAAATGAGATCTGATATTTAATTGTTCATTGAATAAAGATAATTTCCACTGACAGGTATAATTATTAGCTTATGGGCTACAAACGTCTGATAAAAATTAAAGGCTAAAGGTAATTTATTTTTAAGTGATACTTGAAGACAACTGCCTCTGTGGAGCGGGTTCGATTCCCACACGGGACGCCACTTTGTGTGATCCACAAATTGTTGTTCCGAGTCTGGGTGTACTCTGTGTCCGAGACTTGTATGTTTGTAAAGGCCCCCGCGACACAGGGCTTGCACCCTACTGCAGGAGTCGTCTTTAAAAAAAATGCATGTTTTACTTCAAATATCATAAATACTTTTTAATTAATAATCACAGCCTGTAATCTAAGAAGAAAAAAAACTAGGATACAAAATGGCAGGGGGGAGGGGAAATTATATATGACATTTCCATCCCTCTTTGTCCCTATTTGACGCCACAATGTGACAGAGAGATGACTGTACCCCATTGTTGTTTTGTATTTTAATTATTAACTTAACATAATGCACAAAACATTTGTACAAAGGCGGACTTAATGCCGTAGGCATTATCTACCAGTCAACCTTAGTGTGATGCAGAGACCAGAGTACCTACCTTACGCTTAATCGACTTTTACTTTCTAATACCAAAGTAAAAGTAAGCATGAAAGTGAGTAAAATATAATTACCTAAGTATAAAAACAATACCATACATATAAATACCTACATATACACACATAATACCATTATTAGTAAATTTTTCTCTGACCTCAGGAATAAACCTAGACTTTTCTTCCTTAAACATATTACTCAATTCACGTGCTGTACTATAATAACACTTTGAAGTTCAAGGCAATGTCCCTTTCTTAACACATTTTCTTCTAAATGCGACTAAAAATGCCTTTGAAGTTATATCACTAACGACTTCTAAATGAACCTTCTATCTGTTACCATACACATAAATAGTGAATCGTTATGTGTATATAGGGGATTATTCCGTAAATATAACAGATATCAAAAAACTTTAAACAAATATTGAAACTACGCCACATAATGAGTAAAACGACATTAATAACTTATTCCTATTAATACTAGAAATTTCCAAAATGTTTATTTTACTACTTTTTATTAGTAAAAAGGTATTAGTCTCCTTATTTTAACTATGTAATTATTACGTAAATAAAAACGATTCATTATTGTTCTCTTAATCAAACGTCACGATTATTTACTATTTTTACAAATTATTGTGATTATTGTCACACCACACACCACTTCAAATGATACATTAAAGTTTCCATTAAATTATGTATGGAATTGGCTGATAAGCTACATACGTACAATTAAAATGATAAAAAAATCGTTTAGAGATAGCTATGAGATTGTAAAATAAAATAAAATGTGGGTTAGTAGTCCCACATGACCTACTAGCAATCCTTTTAACCCCTTCAGCTAAGCTCAATTGGTTTAAGTTAAGAGTGGGTTTACGTCGATAGTAAAATGGCTAGGATTCGAACCCGGTAGTTAGGTTTTAAAGTCCTTAATGTTTCCTTTTCAAATTACTCTTTGTTTTTAACACTTCTATTTCTTCACTTGCTATCTCTCACTCACAGTCTCATGAGACGGAAATCTGTAACTTTCAGAGAGAAAATGAGTGGTTTTGTATTTTTCTAATTCGGACACCTATCTAAGATTAGATAGTGATAACTGCCGTCCAGAACACCGTCCTCTCTCTTATTTCTTTTATTTTAAAGATAGCTAGCAATGTGGTTTTGTGAGTCCCACATTACTAGCAATTCTGTTAACCCTTTTATTGTAATAATAATAATAATTAAGCCCGTTTATTTCCAATCCACAAATGTTATAACATACGTTATAAAATATATATTTATTTAATACTAACTTTTTTTTTTAAATTTATTTACTACTAGCTGTGCCCGCGACTTCGTTCGCGTGAAAGTCGGGTTTAAATGAAGGTAGCTTATGTTACGAAATAACTTCTGTGTAAATATGTTGGAAACAGTCCTGTCGGGTGAACCGCGATATGATTCAGCAGCGGAGAATCATCATATAGTCATCTATTGATAGCTTCAACACCCAAAAGCTTTGTGAAAATGAATAAGTACCAAACACAGACTTTTTAGGTATTCGTTTACTGTGTTTTTCTGTCATTAATATGTGTTATTTGTGTCTCTTTTCTTTTTGTCTATTGTTATTTTTATTATTTTACTGTTTTATTTATTGCTTTTTTTATCTTCTGCATGACTTTTCCTATTAAATTATAATAATGTCTATACATGTGTCTTCTGTGTACTAAATAAAAATCGTTCTATTCTATTATTTTATATAGTTAATTTGGTGTGCGGCTTAAGAAGTGGGTTTTCTGTTGTTTTTGTTTCATTCATTCAACGTTATACCTACTTAATACCTAATAATTTTCAATAGAATTTGTACTAACATTTTGGTACTTCCCATTTGATCAGATGTTTATCGTAAACTTGTAAAGCCTAAGTACTTTACTGTGATAGTTTTCTTTATAATTTTAGTATTTATACTACTACCGTGAATTTTTTCACATACCCAACATCAACCATTTAGTTGGCAGGGGAACACTTGACTCTAACAAAAATGTTCACCATAAATCCTAATATTACACAAAGGAATCCTTAAATCTAAAAATAGTCTTCACAAACCCTAAACGCTTTTTAAAAGACCTATCTAATGATACCCTACACGATGGGTAGGTGAGAATAAAAACACATCCCCACTTTACATATAAGAGAGTGCCTCTCTTATATGTTTCATTGATGCAAGTAAGAAAAAAAGACATGGATTCCCCCTCCCCCAGACTCCGCGTTGACAGACAATGACCCTCCACCTCCCTCCTCCCGTCACCCGAACTACTCACACTTGGCCGATGAGTCATTCATTATCGTTGAATTGATGAACACTTGATATCCAACCATAACCCCAAAACATGATCCTCGATGCACCTGTGTGATGCGTGGTCAAACAAACGGACAGACAGACAAACATTTCTAAAAATGATAGCAATATGTTTATTTTTAATACTATTTTAAAACTTCTTTTACTAAGTATAGAACATTATTGAATACAACGCCATCTACTTTCAAAACCAGTGAAGTTTCTTCTAATACTTAATGTTTTTTTATTAATTTAAGCAATTTAATTAAATAAATAGGAGAATGTTGCCACTCAGCAAAAAATGAATCCGTCATCGTAAGCATCTATACCCTAATAAATGTTTTCACAAATAAGGAATTGTTTGATCACGGTGACCAATTTGATTTCATAGATGGCTTTACACGGTTTTTTTGAGCACGAACACATCAATTCTGGAAAATATCGAATACTTGTTAAATTGGAATGTAATATTATTTTTCATTTCTACTACGATTAATTCTCTCTGCAGTGCATGCAATACCTATAGATATCTTACATAAGTGCATATTTCACTTGATTTTTAATATAAAAAAAATATTAACCAAAGCAAATAAGTTACCTATGGTCGAAAAAATAACTATAACATTGAGAAAAATATTAAAAAAGGACAAAGACAATTTTAAAAAAATACAAAAAGAACATAATCAGATATCAGATTTGAGCCTGAGACTTCGTCATCGTCAAAGACCGCTAGCATAGCTTCGAGGCTATACTGTTCGCTACATACCACGTCAAAATAACTGTTCTTATGAAACTTAAAAATGTTGTGTATAGCTCCTTATAGTTTTAGCGTGAAGTTATGTATTCGATGGGTTACAATTAAAGATAATGTCTAATTGTGGAAAAAAATGTGATAAACCATTATGGTGCGACAAAAAATACGTTGCTACTCGTTCCCCATAGACGTTAGCGTAATTATTCATAGTGTAAATAATGTCCTAGGTATAGTATTTACTATAAAACTGTAAATTTTCATAAAGATCCTTCAAGTAGTTACTGTTTTATAACGAAAAATAGCTACAGATATTATCCCTCACTGCTTAGCTCCTATGGGAAAAAGCGTTATAATTTATAGCCTAAATGTTAATCCGCATCTATTAAATTGCACGTGCAAAATTTCAACCGAATCTGTCTGGTAGTTTTTGCGTGATTCATGTTCAAACAAACAGACAGACAGACATTTCTAAAAATGCAGCATAGTGTTTTAATACTCTTTTCGAACATTTCCTAATATTTTTTTTCACTAAGTTCGGCCATGTACAGACATGTGAAATTTACAATTTTATTATAATTATGTATAGATATATGTAGATAGATAGCATAATTCAGTATTCAAGCGCGATGGCTTATTATTAGCGTATTTCATGTATAACTTTGGTGTTTATATACCGATTTCTATGATTCTTTTTTATGGAATAGTTAATTATGTTAACTTTTTGAATTAGGGATGACTGAGAGTGTTATAAACGTAAAAGTAGACAAATATAATTAGAAAGCTTCGAACTGCTAAGCTATCGGGAGTTACACGTGATATTGTGAGTCAACCATAAAAGATAAACATATGCTGTCGTGGGATATTTTTTAAATAATTTTAAGGAGAACATTTCCGTCATACATGATTTCTGTGTAGCTTTAACCATTAAGGTTGCACACGCGACGGAAGCTTAAAAAATGGAGTAATTTCGCCCGTTTTCCCTTCACTGCTCTGCTCCTATTGATTGTAGCGTGATGAAAAGTATACTATAACCACCTCAGGAGTATGAAAAATAATTGTACCAAGTTTCGTTAAAATCCGTCGAGTAGTTTTTGTTTCTATAACGGTTATACAGACAGACAGACAGACAGACAAAAATTTTACTGATTGCATTTTTGGCATCAGTATCGATCCCTAATCACCCCCTGATAGTTATTTTGGAAATATATTTCATGTACAGAATTGACCTCTCTACAGATTTATTATAAGTATAGATTTGAATTTTCTTTAATACCATGGATCGAAACCCCTTCTCGGGTAAAGGCCTCCAGCTTTTTCCAAACCTCTCTGTCCATAGCTTTCTTTCTCCATTCGCGGAGTACGAGGTACGATAGCTTCCTGCTATCGCTTTTATATCTTCTATCCACCTTTTTTCTAGGAGGAAAATAGGGCACACTCTTTTTCTTTTTCAGTTAACCCCTCTAGCTAAGCGAAATGGGTTGTGTCAGAAGTGGGTTTACGTCTTTAGGGGTAGGTAATGGGTAGGATTGAAAACGCGATCTCACGATTGCGAGTCCGATGCCTTAGCCATTAGGCTCTCAAATTATCTTATACTAGCTTTCGCCCGCGGCTCCGCCCGCGTTGATGTCGGTTATCGCGATAAAAATATCCTATGTCCTTCCCCAGGAGTCAAACTATCTCCATACCAAATTTCATCTAAATCGGTTTAGCTGTTTAATCGTAAAAGCGTAACAGACAGACAGACAGACAGAGTTACTTTCACATTTATAATATTAGTATGGATTCATAGATTTATGCTTGTTCATCTTCTCAGGTCGTGCATATTCAAACATGTATGGTATTTACTGTATGGTGATTTTCTTTACAACCACCATTTCTCTCTACGGTGCTCTTTCGGAGATCTTGGAACACGGCCTGAGCTACAAAGAGATGGGCCTGTTTGTCATTGTTGGTTACTGCATGACTCTTCTGTTCATCATCTGTAATGAAGCTTATCATGCTTCTAGGAAGGTTTGTTTAAATTTTATGTATAAACGGAGGCTTGAAAACAAAATACTTGTTATTAGTTAGATAAGTACTACAGGATAGGTTATGAGTAGGTATAAAGAAACTATTTTCAAATGAACCTTATTATACCATTGACCTTGATTGATTGATTGTCAATGGTTAGAGTTTAGTTTAGTTAAAGTTAGTATATTACTGATTACTGTTATAAGATTTTTTTCATTCCCCTGTGTTAAATAACTCCCTATTATAATATTTTTGACAGGCCTGTTGGTCTAGTGGTTAGTGACCCTGACTGCTAATCCGGAGATCGTGGGTTTGATCCCCACCCAGGATAAAAGTTTGTGTGATGAGCACGAAGGTTTATTCTGTGTCTAGGTGTTATTTATCTATAATATGTATGTATTTAGTAATATTTAAGTATGTTTATCAATTGTCTGGTTTCCATAGTACAAGCACTGCTTAGTTTGGGATCAGATGGCGTTGTGTGATTTGTTCCAAGATATTATTATATTATTATTATTATATTATTAATTTTGTAAAATGCAGTTCCAAAAATACTATAAACAAAAATTGTCTTGTACCTAAATATCACAGAGTAAACTTCATAACTAGTCTTGACTTTTTGGCATTGTAACAGAAAAAGTTTTGCTTTAAAAATATTTGTGTGAATATAATTTCTGATGTAGCGGTTACATTAAAAAGCTTCTTTAAATTTTCCAGGTTGGTTTAGAGTTTCAAGTACGTCTGCTAAATGTGAACTTATGCTGTGTGGACCGTAGTGCCCAACGTGAAGTAGAAATGTTCTTAGTGGCTATTGCAAAGAACCCTCCCATCATGAATCTGGATGGTTTTACCAATATCAACAGAGAGCTATTCACTGCTGTAAGATTTGCTTTTTGTTATTTATAATAGTGGCTAATCTTTCCGACTTTTCAAACAACACTTAACTTTAGAAAAATATTTATTTCACTACTATTGTATAACAAAGTACTTAACTAGTTGTAGAGGTCTCGATAGTATTTCAAAGCTAACGATAGTTATGCGACACTATCCCACCATACATTTTGCCTGTTATGTGTGCTTTCTTTGCTATATAATGTCCATTTAACGAAGCGTTTCTATGCTTAGTCTATTAATGCAGTCAACTTGTGGACATGCAAAGATTAAACCAGAAACAATTCAGTTTTAACCATTTTCCATCTACCCATATATATTTTGCACTAACATTATCTATATGTTTTTATGTTGAAACAATGTCACCTACCTGAAACCTCACTTTATCAACTATCAACATTGTTGGAGTTTCTAAAGCGTTGCGATCTCTGACAGTAGAACAAAGCGCTCCACTCCCCGTGATTTCCCTTGAACTTAAAATGTAATGCAGGTAAGTAAAGTGATTGAAAAGAAAACACTTACCTAATTAAAAAAATCATAGAGAGTTAAATAAGTGAAAACAGGTTAAAATTAAAAGAAAATAATAATTGAAATAATAATACTTTATTGTCATTAAAAATGGATTGGTTTGATTTTTTTTGCTGATGTTGTCATCCACTTATCCAGTGTACAAGTCGAAACTTCAACAAATCTAAAGGTAATTATTGCATTATCGTGATTAATTAGATACTTATACAGGAAATGTTTTTAATCAGTGCGTAAACTTTGACAGTAGGTACAAAGTTAGACAAATTTTGATAAATACGTATTTTTTATTTTGGTATGTCTTAGTACAGTTAAGAGAAAAAGTAAAGTTATAGGTCACAAAGTTATAGTTATAGGAAAGATGTTTACTTTGGAACATAATTTATAGTCACCACCGCGCGCACAGCAATGCGCTACGCTCGAGTACGGTAACCAGCGATCAGCTGAGTCAAAATTGCACGCGAAATCGCCCCATGCCATGACGTAACGTAGGTAGGTGGTTGGCAGTAGGACCTACGCATTGCGGTTACTGACCCGTTTATTGTAAACGTGATTTGTAAACTCGTGTAATTACATGTTTTCCTTCATACTTTTAAGGGCTTAGGATCATCATTGCAAAAAAAAAAATAAAGCATAATACTGTTTAAATTCAAGTAAAGCACTTAGCTACATATCCTATGGATCCTTGTGCGTAGTTGGGGGTTCTAAGCTGGCAGTTTCTGATCCACTGCCAGAATAGCGCTCTCATTAGGGACTGCAGGGTTGCGGATTCCCTGGGCATACGCGCATACGTGGTACGCTCTTTCTCTCTCATAAAGTCTTCAAGCTGCACGTAGGTGTTCATCACTTATTAAATACACTTGCACGATTTCGTAATATTCACGGTGAAGTAAGTTACACATTTTTGTTTTTAACGCGAATATGCGACAGGCTGGTGTGTTGCAGGGGGTAGCAACGTAGGGACATTCAAATACCGCTTGCGCATGTGACGGACTGTCATTAAGAAATTTCACAGATCGAACTATAAAACATCCTGACTGACTGATTTATGAAACAGCTGATCGTAGAGACGTGAAATTTCAAGGATATATTTCATATATAATGTAGGCATAAGAGAATTATTTATTATTATTATTATTTATCCCCTAAGGGGGTAAAACTGTGGTTGTAAGTTTGTGTGAAACTTCGTCACTTTTAAAGTTAGATTTGTGGAATTTCGTATTGAGCGTTTTGTTTTAAAATAATAAATCACTGATTACAGCGTTTTTGAAAAATTAATACCTAAGGAGCTAAAATAGGAGTTGCAAGTTTTTATCGAACTCCGGCAGCTTTATAGTTAGATCTGTGAAATTTCATAATTGGCTTTTTTGGTTAAAATAAATAAATACGTATTTCAATGTTTTTGGAAAATCAACCCTTAATGGGGTATAAAAGGGTAGAAATTTCGTCAGTTTGAAAGTTAGATCTGCGGAATTTCGTATTTGACTTTTTGGTTTGAAATGGATAAATACGTGTACGTTTAGCGTTTTTGGAAAATCAATCCCTAAGAGGTAGTTGTAAGTTGGCATGAAACACCGTCAGTTTTAAAAATAAATATGTAAATAAATGTGTTTGGCTTTGTGATTGTAAATAAAGATACATTTTAAATGAAAGCGAAAATCAACCTTTAACGGGGCGAACTTTTGCGATTTGTACACATTATAGAATTTTATAAGCTATGGGGTCTATATGTTAAGGCTAAAATCGCGTAAATATGTTAAGGCTATACCTTAATTTTATTGCCCAACGTTTCGACCGTATTGCATCGGCCCTGGTCATGGGTAGACTGTGACTATAGCGTGTGAAACGTTAAATGTGAAATTTAGTTGCTTACGTTTTAATAGATAGTTGCTGATATAATTGTAGAATTTGTACAATATATAACATTTGTCCGGTAGATTCACTAATATCCTCATATACTCTTCGTAATTTTACGTGTATTTGAGCCGACTTTTTAATATTTTAAAACATATTCGATGTAAACACGAGCACAGTGGCATCCTCTCTCTCTCAATAATTGATAATAACACTGATTAAATCAATTAAACCCAAAAAAACGTCGGTTAGCTTAATCCTTGATAGTTTAAGAAAATTATTAGCTACAAGAGTAAAATAATGATCATACCAAAGTCATTTAATTGTGTAGAACTTACGTTTATGTATATAAACTGCGGGAACCAATGACCCGATCAAACTGCCCTTACAGAACCATCTAATTTTATTAGCGTTATAAAATAATAAAAGTGAACATTATCCATAAAGCTATCGACCCGAAACTAATACTTAAACGATTCAATAAAAAAACCGTTCATTATTTTCCACTATCCATTAAGATCGACTTACACAGCATTTTATTAATTGAGGTAAACTTAATGCGCTTACTTCACTACACTAAATCAGGGACCCTAAACTCTTAAAAGAGAGGTGTAATAAGAGTTAGGGCCCTAATTCTCTAACACATTTTCAAGGCCACCTCAATTTAGGGCCTTGATTTAGGGTAGTGTAATTGCCGTTTAAGCTCCACATCCTTTTAATACCTACTTAAGAGTTCAGGGGGTCATTCGAATAGCGATATCGTGAATGGAAAAAAAATAAAGTATAGAATTTGACGTTTCCGGAGGAGACCATAGATATTTTTTTTATTTTTTTGCGAATTGTTAGTACGGCGTTATCGAATACGCCACGGAACAAATGCACCTTGTCAAACCCCTCAGGTTTCTTAGAATGGTTTGTAGTAGATAAAGGTAACGAAACTGCCACAGTCTTTGTAAAATGAAGAACACTTAACTGGGGGAGGGACAACAGGCCCATACCCCCTGACCCATGTCATGTTCTTAAATCGTACTAGCGAATCACACTTGGCTGGTGTCCCGAACAAAATCCTAAATCTTGTGTTAACGATGCTGATTAATTGTGTATTGAATGCAATCACACAATCTACAGGACGGTCATGTCACATCACATGATGTCGCATCATGTCGTATTTGTCACTTACTTCAGACACTCCTTTACCATATACATCCCAAGTCTCATGTAACGCCAATAGCCGCACCTTATTGGAACGCCCACCACGCATCGTATACTGTTTGAATTTACAGTGACTTTTAAATTGTAGTCAGTACCTACTAGACTGACTATTTTTATGCACTGCACATGCACTATTACAAATCACAACCAGAACGGAAACAACAATTGTGTATCACATAAAGTGGGTATCAAATCCGTAGTGGATTTGATACCCACGTCTTGGACAGAAGTCACATGCACACCCACTTCCCCACCGAGGCAGACAAAACTTATAACCATCTTATAATTATTTTTATATGTTAACAGAATATATCCTTCATGTCAACATACCTCATTGTGCTGATGCAGTTCAAGCTGACATTACTACGTCAAAGTGCAAGGAAGGCCCTTCGGTCTATCGTTAAAGCAGTGTTCAACACTTCAACCACAATGCTTGATGAAGACTTGGACGAGGATGATGAAGAATAAAGTGCCCATAATATGTGCCTAGTCTCGAATTTTGTTTGTAATATTATTGTTTTTAATAAATAGAAGAAATGATGAACTTTTTTGTTTACTGATTTATGGGGTAAGGTTTAGCTAGCTTTTCAACGGGGCTTCATCTGCATGGATATCGGTTATAGCTATAAAAAATATCCTTTACCTTTGTGAGGATACCATACATCACTGTTCCACATTTCACTAACGGCCGGTCTCAATAATCTATCTATCGATAGATTTGACTACTAGAGGTTGAATTTTGACATTTTTTCTATGGCGCTTATATCAAATTTATAGATCTAGTAGCTCAGTCCATCGATAGATAGATTATTGAAACCGGCCGTAAGATTAGTTCAGTCGTTTAATCGTGAAAAGTTGTAGTCATACAGTCATACATATTTTCGACTGTATTATAATCTATGGATTCGACCCGAAATTTAAACGATTTTTTTTCGCCCTACTTTTGCTTCTTTTTCGCTCGATGTAGGTATATATTGACATATTTTAATGGACATTAATAGAAACTTGATGTTTTATTGATATCATATTTATATTATACTAGCTGTCCCGCGCAACTTCGTATAATGAAATTTTACCCGTTTTTGCAACATTTCTCATTGTAACCCCGCTGCTATTGGTCGCAGCGTGATGTTATATAGCCTATAGCATTCCTCGATAAATGGGCTATCTAACAGTGAAAGATTTTTTCAATTCAGATCAGCAATTCCTGAGATTACCGCGTTCAAACAAACCAACAAATAAACTCTTTAGCTTTATAATATTAGTATAGATGTAATATTTTATTATTCAGTAGGTTAATAAATATTTATTTCTACTTATGGTTTAAAAGGACATTTTCATACTTGCATATTTACTTTTTATATTGCATTTAAACAGGCCTTTAGTAATGAAATAACAAACACTAATGTGTTTGTACCATGCAACTCACCATGATTAAAATAAACAGCAACAGCTTTAACTAGTTATATTATGTCCACAACAATTAGTTAATTGCCGACGATGAAAAACATTTAGTAAAAATATTATCTACTCATTTCCACAACCACTTTATAATTATTAAGTAGTACCTATCTGTTATTATTTTTTTTAGCCCCGATATATCCTAAAATAATGAACTATTTATAACATCTAATCAATTAAATATACACCTTATAATATAACCTTAGCCTCGTGTTTCCTGAAATTCTTCCTTATCCTTACTTTTATAGTCATTTCTTGCCAATTACTTTATTAATAAAATAAATGCTTTTGCATAATAGTTCTTAAGAACATGGCTAGATGCAACCAAGGAAGAAAAATCTCAAGTTTAGTGACATAGTTCAGATTAGATGGTTCAGTTAAAGCAATCGGAAGTCTTGGGTTTGATTCCTGGGTCTAAAATTCATTTTTTTTCTTTCACTTGCAGTCTTTGACTACATATTAAAAAGAAACCTTTCTGCATTTTAAATTTCTAGGTCCAAGCGTTTTCTTATCTTAAATTGATCTGGTTAGGTTTTTGTTTAGTTCGCCTTAATATAAGAAAATAGGGTGTTTTAGAAAAAAAAAATATAAAAACCCAAAGAAACTGTCGAACAACTGTTTGGTAATTGTGGAAGGGTATTGTTACTTCATGATTGAAGCCATTAAGTTTAGCTGGAGGAGTTAACAGGATTGCTAGTAGTGTGAAACCACAGTCCCAAATTGTTACTCGTAGTTATTTATAAAAAAATCACAACATAACAAACCTTTTTACACCATTAATAAGAAAAAAGATCACAGCTACTCTTTTTATAATGGTTATGCACTTTAGCCTACGACACCCATAAATATGGAATGACCTTATATTTACCTGAAGCGGCCCTACGCTTCCTTATCACGTATAAATAAAAGATGTGTTAAATAAAACATTCATAGAAAGTGTAGAGCTTTCCACAAGGTAAATATACTCCCACCTAGAACAAAATACATAGAAGAAAAATATGAAAATGTATAAGGATAATTAAAACAAAACAGTGCTTTGTTATTTCAACGTAGCTGGCGAATTAGAACTTTCGTGAACTCTGATTTACAATTAGAATTTGTTATTTAAGTTAGTTTTAGTGTTGAGTGGTTTTGATTTGATACATATACTGTATAAATAATTAAAAACGATAGAACTTAGCTTTAAATCTATACTAATATTATAAAGAAGAAATATTTGTATTTTTGTATGTATTTTTGTATGCCGTGTGGTGCCGGCTTAAGAATAGTACCACCCCATCTCTACCCGTGGGTGTCGTCAAGGCGACTAAGGGATTTCACTTCGGAGGACGGGCAGCAGCGTCCTCTGCGTATTTAAAGCCTTACTGCGATCGCCAACCCGCTCGCCAAGCGTGGCGATTATGGCAATTACCCCCAGGATCTACATACTAGTAGGTTCTACTGGGGAGACCCGTGCCCAGCAGTGGGCCATCATATGGGTTGATATGTATGTATCAAATAAACTCAAAAACAACTGGACCGATTATAAAATTACAAGTATATATATTACGGGTCTTAATCGCGGGTAAAATACCTTGTTTATTGCCCGAATACAATTGAAATGTCGGCAATAAACAAGGTATTATACCTTAAATTGATCACGCGATTTCGCGAAAGTTAATCAACTTTTAACTGGACCGATTTCAAAAATTCTTTCACCTAAAGAAAGCTGCACTAACGGGGAGTAACGTAGGGTATATTTTATTTTTAAAAAAATAGAGATCCTTACGAAAACGTTTATATATAGTGGAGAGTAGTCCGTACGAAGCTGGAGCGGGCCGCTAGTAAGTGATAAAGAAGCGCGTAGATTTAGTAATTTTATTACGGCGCCATCCTGTGAGCAGGATTAATTGGTCAAGAAATATTGGTCATAAATCTTTATTGGTCATAAACATGGTAAATGAAGTTCTTACATACATAAGTGAAGTCTATAATTTAGTTCTGACGTTGTTATTGTATAATAGTAAACTTATTTTGTCAACAATTGAAAATAGTGAAAATTTGAGAATCACGGGTGTGACTAGCATTGCTGTCGATTTCTAATGTGTAATAAAAGTTCGTAGGACAAAAATTGATTAGTAATATTACATTCACAGTTACCAAGAATAATCGTTTTTTCCGAGAAAATGATTATTAAATAAATTTGGTTCAAAGTCTGATAAATTGAATCACAAAAAAAAATAAAGACTGAAAGATAAAATCTTATTTCGCGCAGTTTTGTTTAAGTTTCTAATTAAAATTATCAGCTATGGAAAGAAAGTCATAAAGGGATAGTCACTACCAATCCTCAAACATACTTACAGCTTAACTAATTCGATCCTAAAATGTTGTTTTCGCTGCGAGTTGTGAGAAGATTAGTAGAGCGATAAATTCTGGTGAATCTAGTCTGACTAAAAGCAAAATCCTACTCAAATTGGAATAACAAGACTACTTGGAAGAAATAAGCTCATGCCTAGTAGTCCTGTAAGAACATAAAGTCTACACTTAAAGAAAATAACGTCTTCATGATTGTAGCCCACTAAGCACATTTTCTCGGCAACTTTCTTTATAATTTAGCTGAGATTGTTATTTTCAACCACCTTCAATAAAGGAGAAGGTTCTCAATTTGACTGCATGTTTTTTTAGGGTTCTGTAGCCAAAAACATTATTTTTGAGGGTACTTACCTTTTTAGAGGATAGGAGAGAGGATGTGATTTTTTTTTTGAAATTGATGATGAAGACGACACCCACGGGAAGAAATGGGGTGGTTCTATTCTTAAGCCACACGGCGTGTTTAAGAATAGTACCACACCATCTCTTGCCATTGGTGTCATCAAGGCGAATAAGAGATTTTACACCGGAGGACTGAGAGCAGCGTCCATGGCGTACTTTAAAGCCTTAATTGCGATTACCAAGTCGCCCGCAAAGCGTGGCGATTATGGCAATTACCCTATAACTCGTAGGTTTTTCTGGGGAGACCCGTAGGCATCCAGCAGTGAGACATTATATGGGTTATTCATAATACGTTAATAATGTTAATAATTAATAAACGACTGTTTTGTTTTCTTCTATTTTATTTTGAGAATATAAAAAAAAATAACATTTGCTAGATAAAACATTAATAATTATATACGAGTATTATAGAGTAAGTACCTATTCATATATTATTTCGTAAACAAGCCTCACTTTGGTTAGGGACTCCTTAATAATTAAACGAGTAATGATCAGAAAAAAGCAAAACATTATTTACTTAATCAATACCAAATGTTTATATTAAGCGGTAACGAACGTTCCAAATTATTTTTGACATTTTTATTTTCATCTCTTTGAAAATATGTCTATTATGCATTATATCAAAAAGGTGATTTGTTCCCGTTTCGCCAAACCAGCGAGACACAGAGTTTGACGATTAATCAAACGTCTCCCTATATCAACATTACAAACGAGGGAGCGTAAAAAATGACTTGTTTTTCTTCGTTATTCAATCACCCTGTACGAATGTGTGCTATGCTAAAGTATTCTTGTCAGACCGTACATTACGTCGTAATGCAAAATTTTTGTTTTATTAATTGAATCTGGAGGAACATGACCGGCAACTCGCTCGCCAAGAATGGCGATTATGGCAATTACCCCTAGGATCTTTAATTAGTAGGTTCTACTGGGGAGACCCGTGCCCAGCAGTGGACCATCATATGGGTTATTATGTGAACATGATCATGGCAATATTTATGTACAGTGCAAGCAGTGTACAGAATTCGGTTATGGCTTTGTTAGCACTTTTCCTGCATCGCCCGGCCTTACATTCAGTGTAATTACATCATTCACACTGTTTACTTGCACTCACTATTATATCAATAAATAAATAACATTTCAATATTCCAATCAGTTCTATCATTCAATAATCTCAAGTTGTGTGGGCAACAAACCATACAATTTATAACTTTATGATTTTTTTCTATATTGTCAAATAATAATTGTGATTAAACATTTTTATGAAATTTCAATGATTGCAAAAGTATGTAGTCAGTACATAAAATATATATAATATCTATATAAGTTTTTAACATTGACTATTAGAACTGCAACGTAAGAGAGTATATCAGTAAATAAAAGAGTATTAAACATATTCAATAATAGTTTTTTTTAAATATATACCATATAGCCATTTTAACAGTAGTTAAGTTAGCAGAATTTATATATTATTTACATTACTAATATTGAAACTTTTGCGTTGCATGATTATAACTATTTAATAAACAGGAATTAACGCGCATTGTTTACCTTAAAATTGCTTGACGTTTCGACCAGGTTCCACCGGCCGTTTGAGTTCGCTTGTGACCACTGCCGGTGCAACCTGGTCGAAACGTGAAGCAATTTTAAGGTTAATAATCAAGGAATGATTCAGCAAACTGAACCAGTATTAACAATTTCTCTATTGTAACAGTCATCCAGCAGTCTTTATTTGCGTTTGATGTGTTGCCATATCGTGCCATACCTAGCTGCAAGTCGGTGTTTTATCGCATTGAACAATTCAGGATTCGACTAGGATGGCGAATATCATTGGAAACTTGTCAAATTTTGAGCATGATTTTTAGGAGTGGCTTATATTCAAAGGTAGGTTACTACAGTATATACAATTGAACAACGTAATATCCGAGTCTACGTGTTGCGTGAAGTGTAGGTAATCATCGATGACTCCCACTCCCCCCAATATTTTAGCCGTACGACTGAATAGGATGTGTTTTGTGCGTGCTAATGTGTATAAGTTTAGTTTTTCTTGTAAATGCTAATGCAATAGTTTTATTTAATGTTAATGTTTAATTTATTAGACGTGCTCCATTCCGAGATTATTTGTAAGCACTGGTAAATGTTAGTCTGCAGTGTAGTGAATTTCCGGTAAGATGCTATGAGTGTAATATCATCGACAAATGCTTGTATTTGGCAGCCATCGGTAATCTCTTACCTCGGGTGAATTATCGAACATGTCCAGTAGTTTATCCAGGACTAGATTCCAGAAGGTTGGTCTACACACAGACCCCTCGACGCAGCCTCTGGTGGGCTTCTTGGTTGCCTTTGTGTCTGCGTAGTGTAGAGTGACTATGCGGTCTGACAAATAGATTTGTATGATGGTGTAGATGTTTTTCGGGCAGTGTGAGTAGTGTAAACGTGTCAGTATAGAAGGCCACCACGCGTTGTCGAATGCGGCTTTGATATCGAGGGAAATCATAGCGACGTGAAGGCCGTTGTTTTTGTGAGTTTTTATGGTGTTAATTATGTTTGTGAGTGCGTGTACCGATGAGGTTTGCTGTTTGAGATCATATTGTTGGGTTTTGGACCTGTGGGTTGTATTAAGGTGATGTGTAAGGCGTTGCGTGATGAGTTTTTTAGGGTTTTACCTAGGATTGGTAATAACCCTATGGGGCAAAAAGAGAACGTGCTCATATAGTTCGTATTATTGGGTTTGGTGATTATTCTTACAATGCCATGTTTCCATGTTCTGCGAAATATTGATAGCGATGGGCATCTGTTTATTAGGTTCGTAATTATATCGGGGAAAAAAGGGTGAAATGGTAACAGATGTCTGAGGTGAGGTGATCAGCGTCCGGTGATTTAGAGGAGTCTTTGTTTTTAGACTTGTCATTATTTCGTGTTGTGTAAATGGAGGTTCATCGTTGGTGTTGGGTGCCTGGCCTGTTGTGTGTTTGTACGTACGTACGAGTCAGGTGTGTCATCAGCGTAGAATTTATTTAGAAAGTAGCGGCCGTATCTTGACTGGATGTTGTGTATATTCCGGGTGCAAATTCAATTGTTGACGGCGACTGCGTGGGGGTCCGTTTACAGCTAGACTGTAGATTTTAAAAAGAAAATGTTCTATCTACAATATTTAAAGCATTTTCCCTCCGTGTGGAATACTTTTTGGACACCCTGTATATTGTAGGTACTAGCTGTCCCGCGCAACTTTGTATGCGTAAATTTTCCCGTTTTTACAACATTTCTCACCACTGCTCCTGTTGGTCGTAGCGTGATGTTAAATAGCCTATAAGCCTTCCTCGATAAATGGGCTATCCAACAGAGAAATCATTTTTCAATTCGGATCAGTAGTTCCTGAGATTACCGCGTTCAAACAAACAAACTCTTCAGCTTTAATAATATGAGTATAGATTACAATAGATGTCATTTAGAATAGTTTTGAAATATATTGTTCACTATTTTCTTAAATAATAAAAAAAAAACAAATAAAATGTATGCGATTAACGAAAACGTTTTTGGCAAAACTATAAAATCTTGTAAAATATTGTATACTCAAAGTCGTTTAAAGTTAGGTAGGTATTTAAAAAAATCAGTCAGAAGTTACATCAAATCTAATTGAAAGCAACATTAAATAAGGAATAAAAGCGTAAAAATCTCTCCGCGTTTAAATTCGTTAAGGAAAATTGGATTCAACACTCAATATTTCAAACTTTGATTCGATGGAAATTTCAACTGGATGGTGGCCGCTAAAATATTTCACTCAAACCAAATGAATTGACTTTCATTTAAAAACGGTACCATTGAATGAGTGCGGTAGGTATTAGGCAGGAATTCGAATCGTACTTACTTTTTCCGTATTTTATAAGCTTTTATTTAACTTGTCCTGTATGTAAGACAAAGTTAGAAGAAAAAAAATTGTTATCTTCGGTGGACAACAATGCGTCAATTTGGCATCAAATTTACAAAGGCTGGAGATCCGTAATGGATATGATAAATATGACATAGATTCTTTTATCAAGCCTGGAGCCGACACTACAGAGATTCTAAAAACATGCAACGTCAAGGAGCTCGTAACAAATGACATTGTCATACTTTCCATAGGGGAACATGATCAAAACCCCACCATAGCAAATTTTGAATTATATAACATATTAAAAAAATTGCATAAATATCAAGTATTTGTATTAAGTGTGTGTAGAAACAAATTTTTAAACGAGCGAATGTTAAATAACATGTTAAGAATAAACTGTAACTATTTCAGTCATTGTACTTTTATAGATCTATGGATATGTCGACATGCATTTAATATCAAAAGTAAACAGATTAATATGTGTAAATTAATAAGCCGACAAATTGACCAGTACAATTACGACAAAACGTTCCTAAAATATAAACAAAAACAACGATATATAAACGGTATTATAGACCCTAAAAGTACTAGCAAAAATTTTGCAAGTAGATCTCGGATCGGTACGGAACAACTAATAACACACGATAATTATGGCTCTAAGGTAGTTATTTTAAACGCAGGTAAACTTAATATAAAACCACAAAAAAAATATTCTCAACAATTGATACCTAAATACTTCAGTGTCGTTGAAAAACAAAATGAGAAAATCAATCACTTACTAGACCTATCAAATACAGAAAAACGTTTTTTTCGTCAGTAAAAAGCTCAAAAACATAACGATATTACACCAAAACATTGCCGGAGTTCTCAGCAAAAAAGAAGCATTAGAAATAGCGCTTGAAAACTTGTCGCAAAATAATATATACATAGATGTACTATGCCTTAGCGAAACTTTCCTAAAAAGAGGACATGAACTCAACATTAGCATTCGGGGATTTCATTTAGCAAACACTTTCTCCAGAATCCATCAGAAACGAGGTGGCGTATGCATTTTTTGTAGGAACTACATGGAATACAAAGAACTAACATTTTTGACAAAACTAAGTTCCGAATTAACATTTGAGGTATGTGGAATTGAGATACCCACTTATAACTGCATAATTATTTGTATCTATCGTATACCAAACTCCAACCCTCTTTTGTTTCTCAACAAGCTAGAACTACTAATGCATCAAATAAAGCATAAAACAAAGAAAAAGCTTATTATTACAGGTGATTTTAATATAGATGTACTCAAAACATGCGAAGCCGTATCAAAATTTTCTAAATTAATTGAATCTTACAATTTTAATATTCATATCAAAGAACCTACTAGATTAAATTCATGTCTCGACCAAATATTAAGCAACATACCAGACGCAAAAGGAAGTGTGCTACCATTGTTTCTCTCTGATCACAACACTGGACAATTACTTGAAATACCGATTGAAAACAAAAGTATGCCACCTTTATTTACATACATATATAAGAGAGATTTATGCAACATCAATGTAAAACGGTACGAAAATTGTCTAAAATCACTATCATGGTCAAATATATTGTCAGAAGATAATGCCAACTCGGCCTTCAATACCTTTCACGACACGCTTTTATTATTTTTTGATCTTTGCTTCCCATTAATAAAATAAAAATATCCTGTGCAAAAAATAACCTAACGTGGCTAACTAAAGGTTTGAGAAAGGCATCAAATAAAAAGCGTACCCTCAGATTTCAGTACTATAAGTCACGAACTGTGCACAATAAAACTAAATACACTAAATATAATAAAATATACAAAAAATGCTTGGTTACAGCTCAAAAGTTAAGCAATGAATCTATTATAAACAAATCTAAAAACATATGTAAAGCGACATGGCAGATAATAAATAATAGCATTAATTCAAAAAATATAATTTCTAAAGACATAACACATTTAATAATTAATAATAATTCCATTAAAAATCCTACTGACATTACAAATATTTTCAATAATTATTTTATAAATTCTACTAATAATAATAAGAACGATAAATTATATTGTGTAAATTCCAAGCTTAAAAATAATAATGCCAGTATATTTTTGTATCCCACTAACCCGGAAGAAACAAAAAAGACAATTATGTCTCTTAAAGACACGCTATCAGTCGGCTATGACAATCTTCCAACAAAAATCGTAAAAGCTTGTAGTGAGCACATATCAAATCCACTCGCGCATTTAATTAATTTATCGCTCTCACAAGGATTTTTTCCTGCCAGACTGAAAACAACTGTCATAAAGCCTATTTACAAGAAAGGAAATAAAGCTGAAGTAACTAATTACCGACCAATCGCTCTTATACCTGTATTGTCTAAGGTATTTGAGAAAATTATGCACTCTCGCCTAATGGCCTTCATCAACACATATAATATTTTGTGTCCGGAACAAACAGGATTCCAAAAGGGGAAATCAACATCACTAGCCACATTTAAACTAATAAATAACATAATAGATAGTATTAACAGAAAAGTGCCCACTACTACCTTACTTTTTGATATGAGTCGTGCGTTCGACTGTGTATCCCACACCCTGTTGCTTCGCAAATGTGAAGCATATGGAATACGTGGACTTGCAACTGATTGGCTAAGTAGTTATCTCTGCGACAGAACGCAATACGTAGAATTAACCACTCTCAACGAAAATAGAGAAGCTGTTAAGATTAAGTCACAGATTAAAGCAGTTACTGTAGGGGTACCCCAGGGGAGCATACTTGGCCCTCTATTGTTTCTTTTGTATGTTAATGACTTACCATCTATTACTAAATATCAGTGTACTCTTTATGCTGATGACATCTCTGTTGTAGTACCCAAAACAGTAGGAACGGATTACTCAGAACAACTCAACGCAACAATAAGGGATATTGTAGGTTGGATGGAGGATAATAATCTAACTGTTAATATCTCCAAAACCAAATACATTCAGTTTCGTAACAAAGGAGCAAAAAAACAACTGTTTAACCTGAGCTATGATGGACAGCATCTAACGGAAGTAGAAGAAGCCTGTTTTCTTGGCATAATGCTGGACTCGCATTGTACATGGAAGCCCCATATTGATCGAATTAGCCAAAAAATAAATAGATTCGTCTACGCACTATGGCGCCTTACAAAGCTCTCAAATGTAAAAACAGCATTACAGGCATACCATGCGTTTGTAGTCTCAAATCTGAGGTATGGTATTATGTTATGGGGGAATTCAGTGCACTTAAATAAAGTATTCATTACCCAAAAACAATGTTTACGAGCTATATGTGATAAAGCCCCATGGGAGAGTTGCAGGCCTCTATTTAAAAAAATGTTATTGCTAACTGTACCATGTTTATACATATTTGAAAGCTGCATCTTTGTAACACTAAATCCCGATTTGTTTACAACTAAAAAAACAGTTTGTAATTTCAACACAAGATTTCCAAATAAACTAGTGTTACCAAATGTAAAGACTGAAATATGCAACAGAAACAGTTATGTCATGTGTATTAGACTATATAACCACCTACCTCAAGGTCTAACGGATCTACCACTTATAAAATTTAAAAAACAACTTAGTGCATGGCTCATTGAAAATTGTTTCTACTCAGTACACGAATTTTTAAGCTATAAAATGTTATAAACAATAATGCATGTATACACATTAATTATAATTTGAATTGATTATCATAATAAGTATCGTCTGTTTAACCACTTTAATATTATCTAATTAAATACAAATTATTATAATGAACTTTAAAATGTAATACTATAATAGTGCTTTTATTTTTTTTTCTATTTTGTTTGTTTTTATAGACTAATAACATTTGCATGCCATAAAATGGTAAATGTGCTGTATTAATGAAATAATGTAACATCTCTTGTAACCACATTTTAGCAAATAAACGATTTGATTCGATTTGATTTGATTTGTAGATATGTTAGTTTGTATGTTCATTTGTATTAGTCAAATCTTGGAATCTAAATTAGCGCCAGTTCCTGACGTTCGATTGGGCTGAAATTTGGTACATTAGTGTATCTTTGATGACAATGCAATATTATGGTACCATATACCTGATATGACCATATACTGACTTCGACTTTAGTTTACGAGTTCCAATGGCCACCTTACTAAGGTGGCCATAGAAACTGCTAAATTAAAAAAAACTAGCTAAAGTTTGGGCTGTCTTGACCAGTGCTTCGATCCTAGATAATTTCCGGGATTTATTGATATAGCCGGAAGGTAGAACGGTAGTACTTAACAGTCATGTAATGTGCCTGTGGAACCCTGTGTAAGCTTCTTACATTCGTCTTGACAGGTGCTCTTAGACTAGTACAGTGTTCAAGGACTAGTCTAAGAGCACCTGTCAAGATGAATGTAAGAAGCTTACACAGGGTTTCACAGGCACATTACATGGCTGTTAAGTACTACCGTTCTACCTTCCGGCTATATCAATAAATCCCGGAAATCATCTAGGATCGAAGCACTGGTCAAGACAGCCCAAATTATAGCTAGTTTTTTAGTTTAGCTGATGGGGCCGGAAGGTGGTACTCCATTGGTACTCAACAGTCACAATATAAAATACAAATGAACAGACTTCGAGACATAATTGTTCAGTTAAAACTAAAAAAAACAAAAATAAATTTTGAAAAAACCCCTGCACAAAAAATATGAAAACAAGATCCTCCATATATAATTTCATGCAGTCGGAGGCATTAGTGAAACTCGATGAACTTAGAGAAGTTAGGTGTATTGATTTCGGAATTGTTACTACAAATAAATAATCTGCTTTTTGAAATGGACGAAACAAGTGAAACTTTGGAAATTTAAAAAAATAAACGTGGCCGTGATACACTTATTCATAATGGATATCGGTATAACCTAGGTATAAACAATAAAACTGGAAGTTCGTTGTGGAGATGCAGCAAAAGAAAAATATGTAGTGCTTCTGTCACCATCAAGGAATGCATCAAGGAAAACAATTATAAGGAAATCTAAAACAGGACATACATGTAAACAAAAGAGTTCTTCAAGTGAATCAATAAAGTTAATTTCATTATTAAAAAAAGCAGTATGCTGTGATTTAAACCCAGTGCAACAAATTTATGAACAGAAAATCGAGGGTTTGGATCCCACAACTGTTCCAAAGTTTAGGAGTATAAGAGATACATTATATAGAGCTCGTAAGAAGTATTTAGAAACTGATTCGTTGTGTTATAACAGCACTAAAAACCTGAGATTACCGGAAGCATTTATTTATTTATTTATTTATTTATTTATTTATTTAAGGATTTCCAACAAAAGAATATACAGTGTCTTACATTACAATTAAACATTATGTCATAAGCGTGTATAGTCCTTAACTTATAGGAAACCACAACATGCAACATTATTAGACAACAGCTTTAGAATAAAATATTAAGTATTGAAAACATAAACATAAACTGAGTGAAATGATAATAGCTAAAATTAGAATAAAATTATATAAATTATGTGATTATTAAGAATGCAAAAATTAAATTACTAGGATAACAATTTGTAAAGACATTTTTTGAAGTGTGTTAAATTGTTACTTATGTCTAGGTCGGTGTCAACAGAGAGTGCGTTGTATTGCCTACAGAGCCTGGATGTAGCTGTGTAGTGTCCGAGATTACAAAAGAATTTTTACTGATTGAAGACTGTGAAGACGAAGACAATTTTTTTATATTCGGTACAACACTAGCTAGAAAAATGGTTAAGAAACACCATTGTTACTTTGCGGATGGTACCTTCAAATCAGTACCTAAACCATTCTACCAACTTTATGTGATACATTTGGACTTAAATTCAACTGAAACAAATACACATATTGTACCTATTTTTTATATCCTGTTAGCCAATAAAACCCAAAAAACATACCAACGTGTTTTCACAGTATTAAAGGAAAAACTGGGAGTCAACATTAAATATTTTAAATGCGACTATGAGAAGGCGCAAATGAATGCCGCTTCTATCGTCTTCCCTCAAGCGCAAGTCAGTGGATGCTACCACCATTTTAATGAAGCCATATGGAGGCAGTCAAAAAAAATTAAACTGAATAAGAGTAGAGAGGGTAGAAATGTAACTAGAAAGACCTCGATAATCCCATTGTTTCCAGCTACTCATATTCCGGAAGCTTGGCGAAATATATTAGAAACTGCTCCAGACTGTCAAGAAATGTCCAAATTCCGTAAATATTTTGAAAAAGAGTGGTACCCAAGACTTTCACCTACCATACTAAGCTGCGCTCATCAGCGCCACAGAACAACCAATGCATTAGAGGGTTGGCATTCACGGCTGAATCGGCGTATTCCCAAAAAACCCAATTTGTTTTTGTTTTTATACAAATTGCGGTCGGAAAGCAAATATCAAGATACTAGAATAACACAATCGTTATTCAAAAGTACACGTGATAAAAGACGAAAACGTGACATTCTTTTTGATAATAAGTATAAAAAATTACTCAACAAATTTGAAAATGGATCCTTAACAATAAACACCTTTTTTAATAAACTTATCTACTTACGTCTATCATTATATAAAATTAAAAAAAAACATTTTATAAGTTGATTTTTTAGAATAATAATATTTTTGGACTGTCCTGTGTGGGAATCGAACCGATGAACAGATTTACGTAGAGTCACTTCTTATCTATATACTAATATCGTATGTTTCATTAAGTAACCATGGTTCTTTCCCTCTCTCCTTATTGACATAAGTAAGAAAGAGAAATAAACCTGCTGGTCGTAGTATTATTTCAATGAAGCTCTGATGTAACATTATGATTCCCTTTAGCAAATTGATTATGTACCTATACGGCGGAAGACAAAATGATTTTTTCTTTCGTGGTTAAGTAATTTTGTAAATCACGTATTATTTAATTAAGCTACTTTAAACATCACCATACCTTTGATTAATACAATAATATAACAATAATTCTTTCTCTTTTATGTTATTGATTTAAGATACAAAGAGAAAGCATTTCAAATTATAACAAGCATAAGCAAAGCTACCATAATTTAATTCCAATATATTAAACATTTATCTACTCAAGTAGGTATATATTTTTGTTTTTGTGATTTGTGTCATCGTGTGTGACTGTATTATGCGTGACTGATTATATTATTAAACTGATTATTATTGTATGGTACAACTTCGTTTTATTTATTAAAACCTCAAATTGGACCAATCGCGTATTGGACCAAACGCGTATTGGACCAACTGCGTGTTGTACCAATCGCGTATTGGACCAAATGCGATTTGGACTAACCGCGAATTGGACTAACCGCGAATTGGACTAACCGCGAATTGGACTAACCGCGAATTGGACTAACCGCGAAATAGGTGAATTGTACTAAACGCGTTTTGTACCAAACGCGACTAAACGGGAGCAACGTTTATGTTGGCCCGCAGATTTGCTCGGTGTACGGACCAAGTTAAAATAACTTTATTTCGGGCGTATTGCCAAAGTCTGTACACGGGTAATCTGTGGGTCAGCTACAGCAAAAGATCGCTAGATGCTCTGCGTGTCCAGTATAACAATGCATTTAGGATGCTGTTGGGACTACCTCGTTACTGTAGTGCATCGCTTATGTTTGCGGAAGCTCGCACAGACGGTTTTCATGCGATCTTGCGTAAGAAAACTGTCTCTATGCTAAGGAGGGTGAGAGACAGTCACAACAGTATCCTAAAAACAGTAGCGCAAAGCTTAAGCTCTTCTTTAATTAAACATTGTGTGCAAAGGGTGATTGGTACTAACAGTAGATAATAAGCAAACATACTAACACTATATGGATTGTAACATGTCCGAAATAAAGATTATTATTATTATTATTATTATATTAAAACCATTTTAAACTAATACACCTTACATATAACAGTTTAATAACCAACCACAAGCGTTATCTCCGTGAAAAATCCACAGTGAATGATAAAAACTCAGTTCAACTGTACCGTGTTCTAAGTGTTGTAACAGTTCCTTGCATTTCACTAAAATTGTGAAGTAAGTACCTATTTGAACTTAGGAAGTGTTGTGCAGTTTAAAAAACCTATTACAAAGACATTTGTATACACATTAATTCAAAAAAGTTATGTGTAAAGTGCAAAATTTCACCCAATAACTGTTACAATTTTCAACCTTACTAAAAAATCTGTGTCTCAAAAAAGGGTTGAAAAAAATCACTAACGCAACTGTCATAAATCTAGATGATGATAATGGTGCCAGATGATGGTGCGAGTACTGCACTTGCACCATCATCTGGCACCGAGGAGATCGAAGTAAAACAGTATGAACAAAGGCGAATGACGTCACTTTTCGGCACAGCTAGCCCGATCTTTTCCATTTTAAACTTTGATGCCTGAGCTAAAAAAGGCCTTTATTAGGGCTCCGTAGCCAAAATGGCAAAAATGGAACCCCTATAGTTTCGTCATATCCGTCTGTCTGTCCATCTGACCGTCCGTATGTCACAGGCATTTTACTCAAATACTACACAAAGAATACTGATGAAATTAGGTGAAAAGGTGTTGTGTAGTAGCCGCTACATAAGTAGTTTGATAGCTAAATAATAAAAATAAATATTTATTGAGGGGCACACTATACATGTAACAGAAACTGTTTTTTTTTTTCAGCAAACATCAACGTGTTGTACATCATTGAACAGGTCTTTTAAAAACATGTTAAGGTCTCTAATATTTTTTTATAAGTGGTTATTTTTTTAAATAATCACTCCGAAAGTTGCACCAATTGTGTCACCCTGTCTTAGCTTTTGTTAAATTTCTAATCAATGCTCTTAAACTAAAGAATAAAGAACTAAAAAAAACATAACCTTTCCATTTGGCTTTGACAGATTCGGGTAGAAAATGAGAACCCTTACATTAATTTTTACATTCCATTACAGATTTACAACTTTACAGGGACGAATTAAAAAGTAATAGTACGCAGTTGTTTTCTATTAGAGACGAGAAATAGGCGCGGTCTCTTATCGCCGTGAGTCTGAGCTCCTGTGACTCTAAGACGTAGTCCCTCATTACAGGGAGCCTAGACTGCCTCGAAAGCGACAAGCCTGCTTCTCTTATTTCATATGCGTGCTCTTGCTGAATTTTGAGCCTCTTTTCTATGGATTAACTTTTTTTAGTTTGTGTAAATTGTGAATTGTGTTAGCAGAAAAATCTCTTAGAGTTTTTAAACTCGACTCTCGTGATTCCAAAGATTTTCATTCTTCATTCATTCAATTAATTCCGTAGCTCTTTTTTTTCAAGTCAATTTTAAGCTTCCTTCCTTCTCTTTTAACTTTTTTTTAGTTTGTGTAAATTGTGAATTGTGTTAGCAGAAAAATCTCTTAAAGTTTTTAAACTCGACTCTCGTGATTCCAAAGATTTTCATTCTTCATTCATTCAATTAATTCTATAGCCCTTTTTTTCTCAAGTTAATTTTAAGCTTTCTTCCTTCTCTTTTAAGTTTAAGGTGATTCTTTAAGACGCGTTAGATGCTTTTTCTGCAACTTGTATTGCCTATTTTAGTTTTTTTCTTAAAATGGCGTTTTAAATCAATGCAATAATTATGTTAAAGCTTCATAATCTGCACTAATATTATATACACATCAACAAAGTCTAAGAATATTCCGTATTTTGTTGATAATAAAAAAGTTATAAGTATTTTGTTAAGAAAACTAGACATGGTAAGAATTCGAATATAATAATCTTTAATTCAAAATAAAATTTAAAGTGGCGCGGTGGGAATGTCTCCGACTGCTACGCAAGAGGTCGTGGGTTCGATCCCCACCCAGGATAAAACTTTGTGTGATGAGCACGATGGTTTATTCTGTGTCTGGGTGTAATTTATCTATAATATGTATGTATTTAGAAATATATAAGTATGTTTATCAGTTGTCTGGTTGCCATAGTACAAGCTCTGCTTAGTTTGGGATCAGATGACGTTGTGTGAGTTGTCCCAAGATATTATTATATAAGTATTTAATATTATTTTATTTTATTTGCTAAATTCTGCGTTGTATTAAAAGATCTGAAAATTATAAATCGGTATTCTGTTTTGCTCATCTAATGTTAATAACACATTGGCATCGATTATTTATGCTAAAAATTAAGATGTCAAATTCGTTTGTTTAGATTTTATAAAACAACGTAATTATCAAAATTTAGCAAATTTAATAATTTATTGAATAAAATAATGTTAAATACCTACCTTTAATTTTTAATTACAGATTATAAAATACGGATTCTTACCAAACCAAGTTTTCTTAACAAAATACTTAAAGTTTTTTTATAATCAACAAAATATGGAATATCTCTAGACTTTGTTGATGTTTAAATGAGAAAGTGACTCTTTCTGTCTGTTAAGTTTTCACCCTCAAACTGCTGAACTGATTTAGACAAAATTTAGTGTGGAGATTGTTTAAGTCCCGGGAAAGGACATAGAATAGTTTTTATCGGGATAACCGACATTCACGCGGGCGGAGCCACCATAAATTAGAATAATATAATATTTCTGCTCCTAAGAATGCACCTAAATAGATAATAAACCAAAAGAAATCGACCGCTTACAAGAAAACTATTTAAAGTTATATAAAAATGTTATCGTCTTTAGTTTTATCTAATATATAAAATTCTCGTGTCACAGTTTTCGTTGCCATGCTCCTCCGAAACGGCTTGACCGATTTTGATGAAATTTTGTGTGCATATTGGGTAGGTCTGAGAATCGGACAACATCTATTTTTCATCCCCCTAAGAGTTTGTTTGTTTGTTTGAACGCGATAATCTCAGGAACTACTGGGCCGCATTGAAAAAATATTTTATTGTTGGATAGCCCATTTATCGAGGAAGGCTATAGGTTATAACATCATGCTACGACCAATAGGAGCGGAGCAGCAATGAAAAATGTTGTAAAAAAAAAGGGAAAATTTACGCAGACGAAGTTGCGCGGGTCAGCTAGTTTTATATAAATGTTTTAAATTAGAAACAACATTTTATATAAATTTCCGTATAAACCAAGACCAATCGTTGCTTCCGACGGCAAAAATCTTTGTTTAATGGTCACAAAGATCGTGCAACTATGCAATTATTTTACTTTAGTACATTTTTGAAGGTCAGAATAGTTTAGTTAGTTTCAAGTCATCCTGCACCTACCACAGAGAATTCAACATTTTGTCTATTACCTAGTTATTTACAGAGACAAACCAGAAACCAAAACAGGTTGCTATAGTAACTCTATAACGTTATTGAAATAAAAATTAAATCAAATCAAGAAAAGTTGTAATAACAATCTGATGTATTGTTTTGAACAGCATTCATTCTTTTTATTTCGAGAGATTTAAGCTATTTTTTTATTAGACCATATTAATTACCCGGGTTCAATAATGATTTGTATCAAAAGCTCCATAAATTCTTGAAACAAAACGCAACCAACTAAAATCATTCATTCTTTACTGAAACCATTCCAATATCTGAGCATTAGTTAATTATTGTGGACTGGAACGCCACTGTGGCTTTATGCAACACCTTATAATTTCTTTTTGTAAGGAAATTTATTGTGTAATTCTAGAACACAATTTGAACTGAGACCGTCTGCTAGCCTGTTAAATATTGATACAGAAAATAACACGGTTTTGTATATCGTTAAAAAGCCTTAATCAAAAAGAAAAATGTATGTAGATATTGATTGTTCTGAATTTATGAATATTGGATACGAAAACCATTTTATGCTTCAATGACCTTTTATGATCCTGAATGAATTTCTCCACTACGTAGTTCAGGATTATAAAGAACATGCTTTGGTATTTTTAATAGAAATACCTACTGAAAATAATAATAAGAGACTGTACTAAGACAAATGATAAACATACATTAAAATATTTATACATATTTTAGATAAATTGAACCCAAACACAAGATAAACCATCGTGCTTATCACACAAAGTTTTCTTATGGGTGAGGATCGAACTTACGACCTCTGGCTGAGCAATCAGGGCTGAATCACTAACCACTAGACCAACAGGCCCGGCAAACTATAGCTAAAGCTTAGCTAGTTATACCACTAACGGCGTAGTTTTTATAATGTAATTTGTATTTTTTTTTTAATTTGCGTGCCATCACGGCAAAAAATAATAACTGTCTTATCTTTTGAGATTCTGCTTTGCCCGCGTGGATGTTAGATATTGCGATAAAAATTATCCTATTTAAGTTAAGTTAAGAGGAAAGGACAACGGACACTTTTTCAACTACCTCCATATCAATTTCATTTAAATCGGGTCAGTGGTTTAAGTGTGAAAAGGTAGCGCCTTCCGATTTTACCTATTTTTTTTGTCGTCAACTCCCGCGCACTTACAAAGTATCTACAGTTGTAATAGATTAAAACCAAAAACTTTAAATTAAAGATTACCCGTGGCTTTTCCCGCCTTAGCTGGTTCGATTAAGTACCGACTTAGATTTCTATTTGAAAATCGTTTACAACAAACCCTGATCAGTGATTTTTATAGTTCCTAAGATGATGATGGATAAGTAATATTAGCCAAATGCTAATACTTTTTGTTCACTCCCACAATATGATATTTTTATTTTTTTTAATGATAACTAGCAATGTGGGATCGTGGTCCCAAATGACTAGACATCCGGTTAACCCCTCCAGCTAAGCTCAACCACCGGCTTGTGTTAGGAGTGTGTTCACGTCGGCGTCGGTAGTATAATGGGTAGGATTCGAAACCGCAACCTCACAATTTCCAGGCCTTAGGCTGCTACCGCTTTAAGTATATTGTTGTTTTTTTTCTTAATTTTAGACAACGTACTTAATAGATTATTCGCGGCGTGGTACCGGCTTAAGAATCACCACATCTCTTCCTGTGGGTGTCGTTAAGGCGACTAATGGGTTTCCCAACGGAGGACGGGCAGCAGCGTCCTCTGCGTACTTTAACGTCAGTGCGATCGCCAACCCGCTCGCCAAGCGTGGCGATTATGGCAATCACCCCCAGGATCTGGGAAGACCCGTGCCCAGCAGTGGGACATTGTACTTATGGGTTGATATGATGATTGACATAATAGGTAACATTGTAACATTGTTGATTAATATTATTAGGGAAATAAGAACTTTAACGTTATTGTCGTGTCGTTTTATAATAATCAATGGCGGAAATCCATCTTTAGTAGATTGTTAGGGAGGAATCCCATCATCCACCCTCATACACAACAAGACTAAAGTATTATGTATCACATAGTGTGCGTAATCACTTTTTTGCAACACGTTGTATGCTCCCACTAAACCTGGCCCACAGACAGCAAGTGTCGAACGACCGACAAATGCTTTAACGTAAACAAACTTGCTTTAAAACTTTACGAGTACAAACCAGCATTTTCTCTTCTACATTTAGTACACAAAATCTTCGTTATTTGTTCGTGAAGGCTTGAGGTGGGAGCGCCCACCTTACCTATCGCTATCCGCACTGCGGTCTATCCGCATCGCTCAAAACATTATGTATTCTGAAAGCGAACGACAAACTGACCACTTCAGATCAACGGTTTTGAATTTCGAGAACAATGTTTGAGAGAATTGTGAAAATGGCGACAAACTAACAAGTCATTATTTTCACAGATCCGTGTTTGACGGGTGAAAAATACTAGAAATACTGTAGTGTTTTTTTTTACCTTCTATGGATATATCTAAGTATTTATTTTATTTTCATCTAATTAATTAATTCATATTTAATTGATTTTTCCCTGGAAATTTTAAAATTTTTGTTTATAAATTTAGCTGTCATTTTGACAGCATTAAATATATTTTCACATGAATAGGGCAAATTAGTAAAGAGGTACACATTGCATTTTTGTAAAAGTTGGTAGGTACTGTTTATTCTACCTTTTTCAAGGTGGCTGTGAGTAATTTACGTATGTAATCTAATTTTGAAATTGTATAATCTTTCAGAATTATCTTTTTTAGAAAAAATAGAAATTTGAGGTTCTACTTTTATATTTCAGAAAGAAGACAGCAACAGGTTCAGTTCCGCAAGGCATCTCATATAAAGAAACACATCTTTCAGCATAATCAATCCCTAATGCGGGCGATACTACGGGCGACATCTATCTTGTACCTATATCAATAAAAATGAAGCGCCAAATCTATTGCTAAGCTCAAAACTTGATAATGTCTGAATCTATTCGTCTATTTTTCGTTGAAGGCCGAGGATTAAATAAAAAAATATCGGAAAAAAACGCAAAAACGACATATTTCATTCAAACTCAAACTTGTCAGGGGCAATCATCAAATAATCCAAAGTAATTTAATAAAAATGTGAAAGTAATTCTGTCTGTCTGTTCAGTTTTCATACATAAACCGCTGAAGCGATTGAAATTAAATTTGGTATGGAGATAGCTTAAGTCTCGGGAAAGAACATAGGTTAGTTTTTATCGCGATAACCAACACCCACGCGAGCGGAGCCGCAGGCAAAAGCTAGTACTCAATAAATGTAATAGTTAATTATATAAATAAATAGATATACATTTCTACAAATAATTAAATGAATAGTGATGTATAAAGTCATATTACGTACATATTTATACTAATATTAATAAGCTGAAGAAGTGTTTGTATGTTTGTTTGAACGCGATAATCTCAGGAACTATTGTGTCAAATTGGAAAAAATCTTTTAATGTAGTATAGCCCATTTATCGAGGAAGGCTAGAGGCTTATAACATCACACTACGACCAATAAGAGCGGAGCAGCAATGAAAAATGTTGCAAAGACGGGGAAAATTTACGCAGACGAAGTTGCGTGGGTCAGCTGGTTAATAATATTCCGATAGAGTAGGAGTTTGTCTGGATTTTTGCCGGCTAGCAGTGGGCACTCAATTTTCTGGCGATCTCGCTAAGTTCACAAGCACTACACATTATTTTATATTGACTGATTTCATTTAGGCTATTGACTTTCTTTTGCACTGTCCTGAACATGACATTCAACGAAATGGGTAAGGGAAAATAAAAAAAAAATATGTTTACGATAAAAAGGTTTGAAACGCTTATGTCTAAGTCAAAACTGTCACAGACTTCCGCGCGTCACGCACCCTCACGTACATTCTCTATTCTGTAATTTGGTAATATTATTAAGACGCTGACAACAGCTACAGAACTTCGATGTTTCACTATTTTAGCCACGCCCACTATTTCTCCGATGTCCTAGTGCCATTGATAAAGGACGGTAAATACAGCGAACTACCAACGCAAGGACGCGGTCAATAATAAACAATAAACCAATAGATGGCGCTTTATTTTTTGTTCTATATGAAGAACTAGAAAGAAATTAGACAGGGCGATTAAAAAAAACAATAAATATTTTTTATACGTTTGTATTTTTAATTATTTCAGGAGACTTTTTTTGCTATGAACTTCAAAACAATATAAAAGAAAGAAAAATAAAACTCGAAAATATATTAGCAAAATTTTAAATATTTTCGCATAATTATAATTTTTTTGCTCTCGGATATTTGCCGGAACAAACAGACAGACAGACAGACAAAAAAAAACTGTATTTTTGTTATCAGTAATTATTATGGATATATGTTATCCATAATAATTAATATATATGCATAAAACTGTTATTTTGATATTACAAACAGACTCTTCAATTTTATTTATTTGCACAGATAGTTAATAATATATATTATTTTTTATTAATAATATTATTATTTATTTGACATAAGGTAAATTTAGAGCTGAAGAAAATTCTTCCAAGTTTGAATGTCCTCCGAAAATTGATAACATACCTGCTACAGCACAATAATTGACTGGTAAATAATTTTCGTCACTGGAATCACTTTTAATGATAAATTTTAAATTGCACATCCTACACAAAAGAGTGAACTTCGACAAGAATCCATTTATGTTTTCTCCTACCAAATTAATGTGTTTTAAATTACAACCCAAGGGTTTAGGGGTAAGGGCGAGAAATATTCTGAAGATTTAAAAATAAATGCGATAAGTTTATTCGTCGTCCGATGTAATAATAATAATATTTATAAGGATTTTTTGTTGTGCAGGGTGACTTGTAGCAGTCTAAAAAAAATATTACTTAAAGCTTATCTATGCGTTAGTAACTAAATACTAACTGCCAGATTTTATCTTCGACAACCTGTTCAAAATAATAATATTTACCTCAAGTTTAGGAATACTATCGGTGGATTCAACTGTCTCAGATACCTTTGCCGATACTTCAAACCAGTGATGGAAAAAAACTATGACTCACAATAACATAAGAAGAATAAGAACGATCATGAGGAAGTTTCATATCACTTGGGCATCATCTTTACCTGGTAACATTTTCTAGAGGAATTATAACATCACTTTCTAATGTAACTGCAACAGCCACATTTCCTAATCTGTACAAAATATTTATTACATTTAAACTTAGAAAAACTTTCTTCAGCACTAATCTTACCTATTATGTCTAACTAGCTGTAGACTAGCTGTGGACGTAGCCTAAGTTACTCCTTACATCATTAGCTGTCTGACAGTGAGTCCTGTCAATCTCCGTACAGCCGTTTTGGAGATTTGTCGAAACAAACACACAGACAGACAGCCAGATAAAAAAAAACTGTATTTTTGTTTTAAGTACTATGCGTACTTTCATAGCATTTAGTAAAAAACTGCTATTTTGAGATTAGGAACAGACACTTCAGTATGTATAGATCGCCATATATAGGTAAAAAATACTAAAACCTACACAACTATTTGTATGAAAAAGGCAAGAAACAATGGATAAAGCTACAAGTATTTTAGGAGTATTTTCCTATTAGGCCAGTTCTAAGATAGTCGTAGGTCTATGCAAATGTGATAGTTTATCATTATACTTGTTTGTAACTATCTTTCTAAAATGTAAAGGGGATCCTCTTTGTCCATGCGGCGATTCTTTTTGTGTAATGTTTTAATGTAATATAAATAATAAAATTATTATCTATATTAGTATGTAGGTACTTATTACAAACTTATTGGTGAAAAACTTTCCGAAGTTTCACCTGCTTCTGAACTATTCGCCAAACGTCTCTATTTACTGAAAAGATAAAAGAAAATATTAAAAATAAATACAAAAATTGAACAGGCGAACCTAGGTTTCGAACTCGAAACTTGATATATTCTGAACCAACGCAGATACCGCTAGACCAAACGAGCTTCACAGTTGCAGATGAATTTTCGCTATACGTTGTACAAAACAGCTTAGTGTAGCTTTTTGGTTCGGTTACGATTTCACTTCTGTTCGTGCAATATTTTGTCAATATTACAATATGAAAAATATAATAGGTACTTACTTTACTACTTCCATGAGATGTTTTTGTTTGTTGGTATAGAAGCGCTTTTTGCTGGCCTCCGACATTTTTGTTTGTTTCCCAATTATAGTAACAAATATTTTTAAACTTAGAACTAAATATATTTAAATTAACAACTTAGATAGTATAAATTAATAGTATATTTATTAAAGTTATATTCTTTACCAATGTCTATAATTTTTCAAACAACATACAAAATATGAAGTGAATGGATGGCGAGGCAAAGCGACATACGTCCGTCTAGCTGCGCGTCTCTGCGATCACTGTCAGATTGCTTATAAAAGAAAGAGAAGCGCGATCACGCAGCGCTCGTAACTAATTATAAACCATAAAACAATTAATTACTTGAAAATAAGTCGAGTAGTCGAAAATGAAAAACAACCAGATTCTGTATTATAACATGATATGTTATTGTTATTAATTTTACCAACGTACGTTGTTAAGTAATACAGATATTTTTGTTAGAAGATCATTTTTAGAGGTTAGTTTGTATTTTTTTTTTATCGAGAAAAAAATTCAAATACGTGTTTTGAATACAACAGGGTTCTTAGAAATATGTTCAAGATTAACATATATTTTTTCTGCCGTCACAAACTACGTAAATTTGGCTAAAAAATTGTTTAGGATAAGCCTATTTGGCTGTTGTCAGCGCCTTAAGGTACTTGTTTTTGTTTTGTTTTTTAAATTACAACCCTAATCTATCGGAATATTATTAATATGTATGTAAAATCTTACTTTATACATTTCAAAAAGAAATGTAAGTCATTTTATTTATATTGTTCTATTTACTATTTACATTTATTGATTACTAGCTGTCCCGTGCAACTTCGTATGCGTAAATTTTCCCCGTTTTTGCAACATTTCATGTCGCTACTCCGCTCCTATTAGTCGTAGCGCAATGTTATATAGCCTATAGCCTTCCTCGATAAATGGGCTTGCCAACAAAAAAAGATTTTTTCAAATCGGACCAGTAGTTCCTGAGATTATCGCGTTTAAACAAACAAACAAACACACAAACAAACAAACAAACTCTTCCGCTTTATAATATTATAGTATAGAAGATAAATACGTGATTTTTTTTAGGATACTGACATTTAATTGTACGTGCTCACTTTGGTCTTAGCAGAATACCACCGCAACCCCGATCATTTTGCGAGGTTGCCATAGCTGAGCTAGTACCATTTTTAGGATTGCGTAGCGAAATTGTAAAAAAAGGAACCCATATAGTTTCGTCATGTCCGTCTGTTTGTCTGTCTGTCTGTCAGTCAGTATGTCATAGGCATTTTACCCTAATACTACATAATAAATATTGATGAAATTTGGTGAAACAGTGTCTTGTAGTACTTAGTT
The DNA here is from genome assembly GCA_945859575.2 of Herminia tarsipennalis. Lineage (NCBI taxonomy): Eukaryota > Metazoa > Arthropoda > Insecta > Lepidoptera > Erebidae > Herminia > Herminia tarsipennalis. The sequence goes on along the minus strand of OX243843.2, from coordinate 7,263,332 downwards.
TGATAGTAATTTTTTTTTGTGTCTTTTCTTTTGTACCGTGTGACCAAAAAATATGAGAAAAATCACCAAGGTAGCGCTTAATAAATACTTTAAACTAAAACTATTTTCGACATGATCGAATATATGGTCTGATGGAGGCCTGGAGACTAGTGCAAGCTCCAGTCTCCACAACATTTATACATATATATTTGTTTATGTATGTAACCTTAGTGCTAAAAATCAGTGTTTGTGAAGAAAATAAACGATATTTGTATTGTATTGATTTTACTCCGGGATCTCTCAGATGTGTGGTAAATGGTTGTGTGACACAAGTAGGTGGTAAGTGGTGAAGGGTTTATTTATATTTATTTTTTTAACATCATATTACAAAGTGATTTGGTGTAATGTAGAGAAGCCAAGAGCGGGGGGTCATTAGTATATTAAAAATCATCCTGTATAAAAAATCCTTCGTATATCTTTATATGTCACGTTTTCAGAGCAAAATGAATATAATATTTTCTTTCTTTCATATGACATTTGCAGAACAAGGCCTACAATCCCACGCTTTTGGCCTAAAAACAGAATCAATGCTGCGAAAAGTAAGTTTTCAATTGCGCCATTCTTTTTTGGATAAGTTCCAAGCACAATGACACAATAATACTTAGCTAGACGTACCAGATCAACGACGATAAAATGTTTCATGAAATGCCACTATTGCCGTATACATTTATTTTTATCTTCCAAATAACTTTATCCATCGAATGAAATTGTACAAAAAGTTTGACAAAAAGCGAGAAATATTGTCTTTTTCGTGCACATTTCTTGAATGTTGGCGTCTTTTTCTGAACAACTTACAGACATAAACATCACCTGTTACGCTTTATCAAGAATAGGGGATTGGAAAACTTTAAGTAAACACTTGCGTTTTGTTATGAAATATACCTATCGTACATCGTTTAATGTTGCGTGCGCGTATGTGTGAGGATTTTTATGATTTTACGTGTTATATATTTTTGTCGTCGTGCGTGAAGTCATTGACGTGTCGTTTGTTTTTATTTATTTTAAATATTCAAAAATGTTATAAGTTCTTATCTGTCTGATCGTTTAACATAAAGAAAACACGAATAGGATCAGGTCTCTAATAAAAAGATGAATTTTTTAAAGAGGTTTGCTTTGTAGATAACAAATTGCGATGTTTTCACTAACTGAACATGTTATTACCAACAAATTAATCATTATATACGTGGATATAAATTATTATATACCTAACAATTGCCGGCATTCTGATACTTAAATATTATTTTGAAGTGTATTAAAAACTTTTAATATGTTACAGTGAAATATATGCCATCCAGCTATGCTACCGTTAAAGCGAAAGAAAACACCGTGACGGTAAATAATAGAAACAAGGTGCATTTAAAAGCCGTTAAATGAAAATAAAACAAAGTCTTTTACGGCACTTTGTGTAGCACAATTACGCCACTGTTTCAACCTGTAAATTGCGCGTAATAGGTGGGGATCTCTAGAATAAATTATAAAATGATACATAACAAGCTGGAACTGTCGTGGTAACTTTGTTTTGATAAGAAGCCCAACTTTATGTTATGGTACGTTAGTAAAAAAAACAGGTGTTAAAAATGACAACCTTAACTTTGACGTTGGAAAACTATTATACCCTACACCAATATAGGCTGCGGCTAGTTTACCAACTGCAAATAACATTGTATTAAAAAAATACTTTTATTATGCAACGATTACCGCTTTTTCTACAAGCTACATGACACTTAGCACAAGTTCAAAAATTTGTTCTAGGGATCCCCACCTAATATGGCCACAAAAATGTATGTTTAAATTTATTTTTTGTAAACTGTAGAAATTGAGAGCTTTGATTTGGAAATAAAAGTTATCTATTATATTAAAGAATTATATATTTCTTGGCATGAGAAAGTTTAGGCTTAAGTGCCAATAAACTCATGGGCTTTTATATTAATATCACATCACATATTTACAGTACATAGGTAATGACTTTATTTAAGTAAGCAGTAGTATGTTCAGTATCTATTCACTCAAATCTTGCTAATTTGATGACACATAGTACAAAATCTTAATTTTTAATATCAAATGGGAAGGGGGATTGTAAATACGAGTGATGAAAATATTTGTTAGCAGCAACGCACTTTTATTTTTAAATGACATTTTTATTATCTTATTAGAAATGTTATTTAAAAATATGGCAATCCGTGGTTCAATTGGAATACATAAACATAAACTCACACATATACGCCAAACTTATAACATCCTTTTTGCCGGGGTTTTTAAATATATATAAATAAATATTTATATCAACCATTACCGCGCTACGTAATGCAATGTCAAAATTTGTACTTAGGGCTTAGTTATTCTCCTATGTTTTTTTAGTTATTTACGTACACTACGTAAATAATTAACGATATTGGTCGAGTCTATGGGGCCAGACGACGAATGCGACGGACGTATGTGAGCCTTCGGAGTAAGGTATATCGTTTTTTTGGGTGTTTTACTTAAGCATAGAAATACTACTTACACAAACTACTACTATACTATAGCTGTTGTATTATGCCAATGACAGTCGAGACTTGGTAGACTTGCAGAAATCAGGGTTCTTGTGAATGTACAAGGGATAAAGGCAAGATATAACAATTGGACAGGAATGTAAAATTTTGAGTTTTGAGGACAGTCACCACAGTAATATATTTTATCTTTCCGTACTTTCCTGTTTTCTGTCAAACGTCATCTCCGTGCTCGCTTCTTCACTCGGCCATCGACAAACATCTATCTCATACACACAAGTTGTTTTATATGGAAGGATCAGATATCGTTCCTTAAAAAATATATTATTTCTGGTTTTGACATTTGCTTTTTATAATCAGCCACCTGTCTGACAGTAATCAAACTGTGTCTGAATCTTTACAGTATTAGTATAAGAATTTCTAATCTAATAATAACCTAACACGTATAGTAATAGTGCGCAAAAATTCATTATACCCACAAGTTACAAGAAATTGTTTACAAATTATTGATGGTATTGACTTCTGTTTATTATTATGTTATTTTATTTAGTACCTAAGTTTATGTTTAATTTGTATTTCTCTTTACAAGTGAATTGTATTATTTTAGATAAATAAACATTCTCATTATTTTCAATGCTGTTCAATGCTCTTACCGCTCCTTTAATAGCCACACCTTAGCTCACAGTATCCTGTATTATTTTAGATAAATAAACATTCTCATTATTTTCAATGATGTTCAATGTTCTTACCGCTTCTTTAATAGCCACACCTTAGCTCACAGTATCCAGTAATCTGTTAAACTCACGTCGCTGGCAAGCTCCCAAACAGTTCACCTAATCTGCATTGTAATTATCTCCGGTCGCTGCTCACCTCGCAATTTGTCTACCGTGAATATACTTAGCTTGATAAGTGGGTCGTGTATATATTGATGGAGAACTCGTGTGGCAAAGAAAATGTGTTAGCGTATGTTTAGGCCTTTGTTTCATTAGAATGATAAGCCGAATTTTAATGTTTGTTTGCTTCGTTTTAATAATGCCACTCCTGTGGATATTAATTTAGCTGCCCTACCCTTGTCCCTAGTGAAAAAAGTCGGTAGAACTTAACTTATAAAAAATGAAGACCAGAAGTTATACCATTTTGGATATGCTAGTATCTATTCCAACAATTGGATTATTTGTCTCGTGTAGACAAATGAATCTACAATATTTTTTTAATATCATTGATGTCTAGGTAGGGGTTAAGAAGAGCAGTAATTTTTTAAATATATTTTGGTTGCCCAATTTAAATTAGTCAACCAAAATATATGTCAAAATTTATAATAATAAATGTGAAAGTGTACGAACAAATATTGCAATTAAAATTTGTTTGAAAATTCAAAATTGGATTGTATCTGTCTGATGTCTATTTACTTATTCTATATGCCAGTCTACAACAGATATAATATGTTTTGGATTTCATAATTGAAAAGATCTCAAGCAGTCTAGGAAAGTCTGTGAAACATAATTGATTTCCCAAAGGCAAAGTTTCTTATTTATTATACAAAACCATCAGTTGAGTGAAAAAAACTGTCATGCTTTCAATACAAAAGTTGCAAAATGAGTTCACATTCACAAGTACCATTGGGGGGAAGTTTTAACAAGTTTTGTTTTAGAGACACCGCATACATCCGATTACCTGTGCGACTAAATGTTCAACAGTAACGTTCCAAGTTTTTTTTGCGAGTACGAACGATTTTGCTAAAAGGGAGAACAGGAAATGGAATCTAAACTTTAGAAAAGTAATCTTTTTGTCCGAGTGTTATCGTTTTTATCAAAATTAAATCGTTATTGGTTTACTTCTTTTTCCAATTTTAAAAATTAAATTTTGTCTGTCATACTTTCTTCAATGACGGTTTTGTTTATTATTGTTTTTAAACGTTCACGATTTTTATACATATTAGATTATACATCGGGACTTTATTTTTTATTATACTTATTATCACATACATACCTTTTATTTACTTGATAATAAAATTTGCCTAGAAGATTACAATAATTATTAAGAGGGATATTTATGTAAAAAAAAAGGCAAGAAAAAAGAAATAAAATTATATTTATTTGTCAAAAATATTGTACTTATAATTTGTTATATTTGTGACAAATAAATCTAACTATTATGTTTGTAGTTAGATTTATTTGTCACAAATTTAAAAATAAAAATAGGTAATCTGCGACAGATAGGTATACACTATTTGCAATGTTGTACTCGTTCGCGGATGATACATCTTCTATTTTCAAAGTAGACTGAGGACATTTGACGAAGTTAACTGCGCACTTCCTCAGGTAACGGAATGGTTTATGCTAAATAACTTAGTTTTAAATGGCAAGAAGATTATATGTATAAAGTTTGCACTTCCTTTTGTGTGGGATCTTGGTCACACTGGTACATCACATAGAATTAAGAAATATTGGAATCTGCTAGCGACACTGTATTTTTAGAGGATCTCTCTAGATATTTGGTTGCAATGGGGTGCTCGTATATCTCGTCTCCCTGGTAAACTTAGATCAGGTGCTTACGCTGTTAGGAAGGTACGTGAACTGACAAACGTTGACACTACTAGACTTGTGTATTTTAGCTGTTTCTATAGCGCCTTGTCATATGGCATATTACTTTGGGGCAGAACCGCTGATATTAAAAGTATTTTTATACCACAGAAATAGCAATCTGTGCAATATAATATCAGCTTGGAGCTCTAGGGTTCCGCTAACACAACAATTTAAGGATATAATAAAAAAAATAGTAACTGTTAACTCGCTATATAAATATATGCTAATATTTTATATGTGCGACAAAACATTCCATAATAAAGTAAAATAGTGATGTACACACCATCAATACTAGAAATAGGCATAAATTGTGTGTACCATCGCCTCCAAAAGGTTCATAATTCTTTTATAGGACATGGTATCCGTTTTTACAATAAGCTACCTGTTCATACTCTGAATTTACCATTTAATTTATACATATCTAAACTTAAGAACAACCTTATTCAGAAAGCTTAAAGATGATTATTTAAATGACAAAACGCATGGTCGTTATAATAAACAGAAGCTATTAATTTTATTTTGTATTATTTAGATTTATTGAATTTTTAAATTGTATCTTGTTCCATCCTTTTTTTTAAATTGTATTAAAGGTTAATTGAATGATGAAAAATTGATAATGTTACTTAGGTACTAGTAAAGAAAACGATTTACTTTTGTAAGTAAAGATTCTGCGTGATAAATTACGGCCATTCTTTTCTTTCCTTTGAAAAACATGTATACTTATTCATTAAGTAGCAGTAAATTGGCCAATATTTAAGCACATAAAGTTTTTACATCGTAAGTGGATGCTCCTACTATGTTGTGCCCATTGAGGCTGATGTATCCGATCTCGTGTACTCTTCTAATATTAGTGACCTCTTTTTTTGCATCAGTCCTCTAATATATGGTGTATAATATAATGGTGGCAGCACCTTACCTGCATATACAGTTTATAAACAGAGAAACATTGTAAACATTGGCAATTTGAAAAGAGTGGCCACGAGTTTTTATTGCCTGTTCTTTTCTCGGGCTTTACCTATTGTTTGCGAACAGGCATTACCAGTAAATGTAGAATCGACTTTTCACAAGTGTAGTATTTTGCTTCCTAAGTGAATAAATGATTTTTATTATTATTATTATTATTCATGGTCGGAGATATAAAAACGCAGAATAATGTACTTGTGTTAAATAACAATATTTTGTTTGCATTCAGAGAGTACCTAGCTAATTCTAACGGTTAGTAACGGCAACTTTACAATCGTACTTCATTAAATTATTTTGGGTTAATTTCATTTCTATGAGATGTTATGTCGGGATGATCGTCATGACCACTAAAATGTCGTGGTAGAGGTGTGGGTCTCGTCGTCTTCCTTCCCTCCAATATGGAGTAGAGGATGATGGCTGGCCCAAGCGTTAAAGTCGTCAACGGGTGCTACTTGGTGACCTTGTCATTATCATCTTGTAGTAGTTAATTTTTAATTAATAGTTCATAAATATTTTGATATTAAGTAGATTATTTTTATAATAATCGAATCATATTATACCGTTACCCTCTTCTGTTATTTTTATAAGTTTGTGCTCCCATCCACACCAAAGGAAGCTAATTCATTTAAAATCTGATTATACTTAATTTACGTACTATAATTACTGCTTTATTTACGTAATCTATTTTGTCAATAATAAATCCGTGGTTACTATACGTAATCTTTTTTTTTTTTCTTTTATTGTTTTTCTTTTTTATTGGGATTGTGGGTCCCACATTACTAGCAATCCTATTAACCCCTCTAGCTAAGCACAATGGCTTATGTTAGGAGTGGGTTTACGTCGGCAGCATAATGGGTAGGATTCGACCCTCGGCCTCATGATTGCGAGACCGATGCCTTAGCCATTAAGCTATCGCCGCTTTAAACAAATCTCATATATTTCCCAACTCATAACCATCAATTCTAAAGTCTATACAGCACTTCTTCGAAACTCAAAAGATGAAGTTGTTGATTTTCAGTTGTTATCAAAATATTATTAGGGCAAATACTAACTCCCTCAAATCTTTCAAGCATTTATTTTAAAATTCGTTGAAATATGCTTGGAGCCCTTTGGAGCCATTCACAAACCGAAACCAATTTATTTAAGCAAAGTAAACCTTTATGAATACATGTTAGTTTCTTGGTGTCATCAAGCAATAACTGATTATAGGCTCTACATAAATCTATTTTTTAAAATTGAACCCCGCCATGAAGCTTCGCAAATAGGTATTGAATGCAACGTACAGGGTAACTATCCTCATTTAACCACTTGTTTAGTGTACTAGTAACCGAGTAGTTACCGCATATCCTACTAGCTCTCCCGCGAAAGAAAGCTTCGTAATAGACCGTGACTCGAGTGAAGTCAAATGTCAGTTGAACACTGATATCTGACGTTTACGTTTAAGGACAAGTATTATTCAAGTGACCGTTATTTGTGGTATATTATAGCAAATGACCCGCACTACTTCGACTGCGCCAATTTTGCCCGTTTTTGCAACATTTCTTATTTCTGCTCCGCTCCTATTAGCCGCAGCGTGATGTTATATAGCCTATAGCCTTCCTCGATAAATGGGCTATCCAACAATGAAATATTTTTTCATTTTAGATCAGTAGTTCCTGAGATAAACGAGTTCAAACAAACAAACTCTTCAGCTTCATAATATTAGTATAGATTACGGTCAGCGCATAAGACTAGTACGAACAATGTCACAACTTCCGAAATCTTTTCTAATATAAGAACCTAATTCTAATAATCTATTTAATTCACTCTTCACCTTATGTTTTAAAGTTACCTGTACCGGGTGTAATTTAAAAATTTTAGCTGTGCATCTGGCCTTGTTTTAGTGTAAGTTTGTGCTTATTAAACGTACCTAAATCCTCAGTGAACAATCGAGCATATTTTTCTTTTAAATAAGTTCCTAAGTCTCCACTTTTAATGTGATAAGACGTAACAATACTTGGCTATAACCTAAACTTAGAAATGAAATCACGACCCAACAGCGAAGGTGGTTTGTTACTAGATTGCTCCGTATCGAGAACATAAAAGTTTAAAGATTATGTACGACCTTTATAAGTCACAGGCAATGTAATGCAACCTAACAGTAAAATTTCACAACCATGAGAGCAATTTGATACAGTATGACAAGACTATATTTTATTTACTCATAAAATTCAAATTGTAAACAACATCTGGCAAAACCAAGACAGCACTACCGCTATCTACTTCAGACATAAGCGTTATACTGCCCACGGACTGCAACTACTTGTTGCATCGATTCGCTGTTAACACATTTTATGTTAAACAATTCTTAAATACCTCATCGTCATACGCTGCTAAGAAATTGCTACATTTCACCTTATTTCAAATACGCTTTAAGACCCCTTTGCTTACAATTTTTACACGCATAATTTTTAATCGATACTGTTCCGTACTATGTGACGCGGTGGGAGTGTATCCGACTGTTACGCAAGAGATCGTGGGTTCGATTCCCATACAAACACCACTTTTTGTGATCCACAAATTGTTGTTCCGCGTCTGGGTGCAATTTTTGTTCGTGACACGTATGTTTGTAAAGTCCCCCGCGACACAGGGTTTGTACCCTACCGCGGGAGTCGTCTTTACTTAACATAAAAAAAAACTAATGTCCGCACATTCTGCAACATTTCTCAACTTTCGAAATATTCGCAGCGGTGGCAGTGCGAGCCGCGGCGCCGGCTTACTGCTCACTGACTGCGCCGTGCAACTGCTTTAGTAATGCAAACACGGCATGCACCAGCGCTACTGGCAGCACGGCTGGATTGGCGACAGCGCCGCTGTGTGATTCTCGTAACACCAATCTTACACATCTCACACTTTGCGCTGTTTCCAATGCACGATTCATTGTTAGCGTGTCTATGTTTTTCATCGAGGACAAACCGATTATGCAATGCTGACTCGAGTGTTCTGTATTAAACCCACAGTACTGGGTTTAATACAGAACACTCGAGATAGCGTACCCGCGACGCCCATTCGGACAAGTCTTCTCCTAGACGTTCCACTATACAAACACTGTACCGCTCTGCAAATGTCCTCCTTTTAGACGCGATGTGAATGTTTAGTTTAGATAATATACGTACGTTTTTTCCACCAAACACGTCAATATTAAGGATCTTTGCTTCACTTGCGCCTTGTCGATGTCATCTGTGATATAAGTTCACGAAAGAAAACAGAACTGAGTGACTTTTCAAAATGTTCCATCTGGTCAAACGTGATATGTTCTCCAAATAGAGTTTTTTTTGAGCTATTTTATTTGTGTAATGGGTGTTTATGTCAAAATATCAATTCTTGCTCACGTAAATACCCCATCCTCGTTGACAATTTGTACGATTTTTGGATAATTTGTAAATAAAACAAGGAGTGTTCGTTACACGTTTAATGACCGATCGCAGAGTTTCTCACCCTCATAATCTATATCTATACTAATATTATAAAACTGAAGACTTTGTTTGTTTTTTTGAACGCAATAATCTCAGGAACTACTGGTTCAAATTGAAAAATTATTTTACTGTTGGATAGCCCATTTATTGAGGAAAGCTATAGTAATAAGTAATAAGTTTATTTCCAGAAAAAAATACAAAATACATTACGTTATTATTGTTTAAAATTATTATTCTATACAGCAAGTACTTATTTGTGATATTTGACGTGACTCCTTGCACTAGGCTAAGCCTGTCCCGCAAGGAGCCCAACTTACAGTTTCTGACTATGAGTAGGTACATGGAAGTGTTTTGTAAATTATTAGAACAATGTTAATATTAAAATAAATAAAAGAAAAATCAAATAAACAGGGTTAGGTAAATCTTCGAACCTATGATACATAATTAACAAAATAAAGGGCATAACAAGTTAGTAACAGAGTATTATACTTAAGCTAGTTGTCTAAGTAGGTTTTCCGATTGCTGGTAAGTCCAAGTTAGGAGTTCTTTACTGAGTTTGCATTTAGCCTGATAAAACGACAGGGTGTGCAAGTTACATGATTTGATAATTTTATTATACACATATGTTGAAGGAATCTTTTAGCGAATGTAGTTTTAACTCTAATAGTCGGTAAACTTAAAATACGCTTATTCATCATGTTATCATTGCAGAAAGAAGAGGCGTTTAAAACTTCCTAATGAGTCAATAGAGTAATTTTTATTATAAATAGTCTTCTGACACTGAGTACTTGTGTGTCAGCGTGAACTTGGATAGTTGGGTACCGGAATGGCTTTGCTAATTAAAAAAAATTCAATACGGCTCGTTGTGCTCTCTCCAGTAACTTTAGATGTGTCGCGGCAATACCACCCCAGGCTAAGATACAGTACTCAAGTAACGACTGTCCAAGCGATTTATAAACCATCATTAGCAAGCAAGTTTATAGGCTATATAACATTACGCTACGATCAATAGGAGCTAAGCAGCAATTGAAAATGTTGCAAAAATGGGGAAAATTGATGCAGACGAAGTTTTGCAGGTCAGCTAATACTTTAATATATCACAAATCTAATCACAAATAACGGTCACTTGAATAAAACTTGTTCTTACACGTAAACGTCAGATATCAGTGTTCAACTGACATTTGACTTCACTCGAGTCACGGTCTATTACGAAGCTTTATATTCTTTTTGTCACGGTCGGCCATTTTTGGCAGATAGCATGCGGTAACGAGAACGATAAGGTCAGTCAGTGTATTGTGTTATTTATTTTTGTGGTATTGTGAACATTGTGAATTTATTGTAGTTATTGTGATTATATTTTGTAAATAGATCGTGACTGGTTTAATTTTACACCCCACTGAGATCGTCTTTAACAATACCAGAACCAAAGTCGCTTAACATTTTAGCTACGTACTGTACGTATTTGTAGCACTTCGTAGTATAAGCGTAGCGTAGTTCTACGCCTAAGCTACGCGACGTCTTTAAATCAATATACATCAAAATTTAATAAAAATATCTATATGTAAGGTTTAAATAACAGCTCTTGGGTTTTAATTTCAACTAGGTAGTTCTTATGTATACCTATTTTGTATAAAATGATACAAATATATACCCAAAAAACGGTTTTGATTTCTTTGTTTGACAATCTTTTTGTTGGGCCTTATGTGATTATTGAATTTATGAAATTTATTTAAGTATATGAATTATACTACATAAAGTAAGTCGCGTGTAACTAAACGCTACCTTCTTTATGTAGGTACAATTATACCTACATTAAGTAAGTCGCGTTTAGTTATATAAATATATGTGGTTAGGTTTTATTTCCTGAAATTTACATTTAATCCCTCTTTTTTAATTTAACTTCTTTGTGATATACTCAGAATCTGAATAGCACCCAAAGATATATTAATTACATGTAACAGTGAACAATATGTCAATGTGACTGCGTGACAATAGGACAGACATATTATGTGTTACAAATTGCACTTACTTGATACAAACTAAGAGCGTAGAAGATATGAATAAAATAGGTATCATAGATGTATGAAAATTTCGGTTGGAAATAAAAAAAATGGTTGAACCTTAAACGTTGAGGAAACCAAATACCTTACCTATTGCTTGTCAATCTTATGTAAAAAAAATTTCATCCCTGTACTCGTTGACGGCACATTCTTGCGACCAACTCTCCAGTACGCCTTCATCGAGAAGGCGTACTGGAGAGTTGCATCCAACTAAGCAGAACTACCTGCATAAAGTACTTGGGAATCTAGATCGATGACCTTCTGTCATACTATTTACTAGTAACATAAGCGATATTGTTCTATTTGCTGATCACACTTCTCTTTTATTCAAAACCAATCGTAAAAATAGTTACACTGACGAAGTATCAGGTCTCTTGCATTAGTTCTTGACTGGTTTAGATCAAATAACTTGCTTTTAAATTCTAAAAAACCAAATGTATTAAATTTAGTTGGCCAAATGTAAGAAATATCAGTACAAATATTGTTTTAAACAATGGAGTCATTAATTTTGTTGATTCAACGGTTTTTTTAGGAGTTATTTTAGAAAGTAATTTATAGTGGGGCGCCCAAATATCATGTCTCGCAGGGAAACTCAGCCCTGCAGCATATGCTGTCAACAAAGTCAGACAGCTTAAGGACGTGGAAACAACAAAGCTAGTTTATTTCGGTTATTCCCACAGCGTCATGTCGTTTATACTTTGGGGCAAGGCGGCTGATATATAATCAATTTTTATTCTTCAAAAATGTGCAGTGCGTGCGATTTACAAACTACGTGCACGAGTTTCCCTTAGAGAAAAGTGTAAAGAGATGGGTACTATGACAGTTGCATCTCAATATATATTTGCAAATATTATGTTTGTTATAGTGACATTCACCCGGTGAACACGAGAAATAAACACAAATTAGTAGGTCAATATCATAGGCTACACAAAACTCACAATTCATATAGGGGTGTTTCTGTGAGAGTATTTAACAAGATACCAGCTAGTATTATCAGTCTATCAGTGATTAAGTTCAAAACTGTGGTCAAAAATAATCTTATACGTAGAGGTTATTATACAGTGGATGAATATTTAAATGATAAAGAAAAATGGATCTAGTTGCTTGCTGCTTGTTACTTTTTTATGATTAGGTGAATTTTGTTTGTCACTATGTTTTATTGCCACATTGATTAAGAGCATGATTTGACTTTTGTAAGTAAAAATTCTGCGTGACGAATAAAGACCATTCTTTTCTTCCTTTTGATATCAGTTTAATATTTAATAATTAATCTTTCTTTACAAGTACTTTGGCCAATATTTAAGCACATATAGTTTTAACCTTTTTTCGGATATAGTTAATCAGGTCTGCGCAGTAAAGGGAATAATTTTAAGTGTACTGAATTTCGATACGACCCGGAGAAAGATTAGGCGTAGAATAGTGAGATATTCTTAGAAAACTGTCACCCTGTGAAGATGTTGGTGATTTATTGATCTATTCGGTCGCCACTGAAACACGAAACCCTCACAGTTCTTGTAGGAATCCTTGAAAAGCTATTCAATGCTACAAATAAACAGCACAGGAGTCACGACTAAAAGTAATGTACCCTCGCGATCTTATTCCTTTATCTGAAGCTATTCGTTTGAAAGGACGACAGAGAGACCGAGATGTAAACAAATAAATCCCAAATTGTTCAGAACAAACAGTTACCTATTCTCAACTTTTATAGCTGGCCATTATTTTAGTCCTATTCGATTTGCGGAATCATTTTTACGGCTTTTCACCGTGTGCAATTCACCTAAATCTTGTGCGAAAACTTGTTTGTCTTATTATCCCTTTGTCATAAAATATCAACTGCATGACATAAAAACGAAAAGTCAACTTGTATTTACGATCGATTATAATTTAATGGAGTTTTTACTGTCGCACGTCCATTTCAGGAGTGTTTACTTAAGAGTGCTTTCGCACATGTTTTTTTTTGCTATTTGTTGCTATGATAGGATAAATTATAATATACCTACCTACTTTTACTTTCGCCTTCGTGGATTGTATTATGACGAAAAATAGTTTTTTGCTTTTTTCAATCATAATTTTCGTCTAAATCGACCCTGTACCTTCGTTTAAACAAATAAACTTTTCAGTTTTATTAGTGTATAGATAAATGATTACTGGTGTATACCGCTGACAAAAGTTGCTTTATTGGAAATTGTGTTTCTACCTTCTGATTTACTACAAATTTGCCTAAACCAAATACTTGTTATTATGAATTCGTTCTAATTATGACATTAACTTGAGGTCCTTAAACCGTGCCAGCCACACACGGTAGGGTTTGCATGACTGTTATAACCTTAGGCTTCTAAGGTTATAACAGTTTGCCTATAAGCAAACTCTTTTTATCTCTTGTTATCTGTACATTATAACTCTGTTATGCGTGTATTACATTGGCCGAATACTCATATGTCACTCAGTTTTAACTCTCATGCTGACACTCTCACTTATCGGTAAATAGTAGCAATTGAATTAATATAATTACAGAATATAAAAGATCTACAGACAAGACTGATTAAGTATTTGGTCACCAAGAAAGTAGTAGTAGAGAAATTATTTTCTATTTGTAAAATTCTTCCATTAGATAAAATATACCGAACCAATAATTTAATAGGATTAAAACATTATAATACAAAAGATTACAAAGTAAATATTAGCAATAAATACAGTACACAAAATGTAAGAGAGAAACGACTAGTAAAACCGAAGGTCAACAACTATTATGGAGAAAGAATGTCAAAATATTTAGTACCCCATATATTCAATAAAATAGAATTGTTAAGAAAAGTTCCTAAGTATACCAAAAGCGTTATAAAAGCCTGAAGGATTGGTTTCTCAATGCCGGATAGACATCATCTTCTTGCCATTGAGAAATCAGCCTTAGCCTTTTTATATGTATAAAATGTAGGTAAAGAAGTACAAATTGTAACTAGATAGTAGGTATAATGCATGATAGTAGTAACTTAAAATAGAGCGCATCTCGCCATCAAACGTTAAGTGTGGCGAGTTTAATAAATAAATTAAAAAAAAGAAATATTTGTGAACACGGTTAAAAATTAAATATAGTTTGAGTATTCCAAAGTTTATTAAAAACCATTCGTTGCACCTTTTGCTAAGATTAAATTATTTAAATCGAGGTATCTTTACTTTCTTTTGGCAACCATTGAATAGTTGCCAAAGAAAACTTTCCCTAAAACTTATTTCACACTTTTCCACTTAATTTTATTTAATAAACTGAGCTGTCGTCTCCAATATATTTTTAATATTCTCCGTGAGTAAGCTATGAGCGTCTAATAAGATCGTAGCAGCACCAATTTGTCTGTCCAAGGTAAACACTCGGTGGCCACGGGCTTCATCTCTCGCCAAGAAATTCAATTAAACCAGGTAACTTAGTTGCATGTCCTTCCTTCACTACTACATGTATGTACATAGGTGTAAACGTATATAGGTAGAAAATAGATTATATACGGTTACGTGAATGTAGAAATGGATGCGATAGTTGGGTGACTAATTAAAATGATTGAAGAAGGTAATATTGTTAATGTAAGCGTATGACGATAAATATAGTATAAAACATATGGTTTACTAAAAGGTATAGCAATAAATATTCGTAAACTTTCGTGATTTGTACACATTATATAATTTTATAAGCTACGTTATAGTCTGCCCATGACCACGGCCGTTGCAATACGGTCGAAACGTTGGGCAATAAAACAAAGGTATTTAGCCTTAAAATAAAATATTTACGCGATTAAGACCTATTAAAGGTATAGTATGAATATTATGTATATTTTCATACATATTTATTAAGCTTGGACTGTAAAAAAAAACTTTAAATTTAAAATCTAATATGTAGCTAATCTTATATAAAGGTAAAAAAAGTAACAGATTTACCACAGAGACAGGACAAAACCTTTTTTGATTTTAAAAATGCTAAGAATCTGCGCTAAAATATCAAAACTAAATTTCGTTTTTAACTAAATTCCTCCTGACTGAAATAGCAGATTTCATCTAGAAAAAATAGCGTGTAAAGGAACATATTATAAGAAACACTATTACGTATACGCACATGAATTAGAAACGTATCGGCCAAATTTCTAACACATGGAGCAAATGGTGTTGTCAGCCTAACTCAAGTGTTAGTGGGCAAATGTAAAATATACTTAGATACCTATCTGGATGTATTTTACATGTGGAAACAGATCATGGCATAATGAATGCCTGATGCTGGATGTCGCATTCGAGATAGATTTTTAGGTTATGATGTGCTAGCAAAATACACAATTTAAATATCCCTACGTAATTCTCCACCTACACTTTACTATTTCAACATAAATCTTCATACATCCATCATACCTACTTTGTTCATATATTCTACGCTCAAAGTTCATACCACGTAAGTGCACTTTGTAACACATAATATGTCTCTCCCACTGTCACGCAGTCATGGCAACATATTGTCCACTGTTACACGTAAATAATAAAGCTTTGGGTGCTATTCGGATTCTGAGTATATCACACAGAAGTTACATGACAAAAGAGGAATATAAATGTAAATTTCAGTAAATAAAATATACTAACCAAAAATATTTCTAAAACTGAACTCGATTTTGTTTGTGTAGGTCTTACTTAAAGAAATGTCATAAATTCGGTAAGCTCATAAAAAAATTAAGCTGTTTCGCCTGTAAAAGGTCCATGCTACGAAGGTGACGAAATAATACTCAAAGTATGTACTGATCGAGATGTATTCCAACAGAGTTTTGTCCCAGCAATGTGTTCACAATGAGTGTTCAAGCAGTTATGAGCACAAAAATATTTATAGACTTTTATGGGAAAAGTGAAACTATCAGTACAACAACTTACGAGGGTGGATTGAAAAGTTCGCGGCCTCAGCAAGAAAACAATATAAAATATAAACAAAAGTAATTTTATTTTTCCACGTAATCTCTACTTAACTCAATGCACTTCTTCCATCTGGTTTCCAACGCCTGTATGCCGGTCATAAAAAAAGTTTCTTCAAGGCCTTCAAAAAAGTCACCCACCGCGGTTTCAACCTCCTCATTTGATGAAAATTTTTGACCTCCAAGGTGTTTTTTAAGGTTTGGGAATAAATGAAAGTCCGAAGGTGCCAAATCAGGGGAATAGGCGGGATGGGGCAGTAATTCAAAGCCACAATCACGAATTTGAGCCATTGATTCAACAGACGTGTGAACGCGTGCATTATCCTGATGGAACAACACTTTCTTGCTGAGTAGTCCTGGCCTTTTCTCTTTGATCGTTTCACACAAATGACGTAAAAGGGTGCAGTAATAAGCAGAGTTTATAGTCTCACCTTTTGCAAGGTAGTCCACCATGATGACACCCTTAGCATCCCAAAAAACTGACGCCATCACCTTGCCAGCTGACAAAATTGTTTTGGCTTTTTTTGGAGTCGGTTCATCAGGTTTTTTCCACTGCTTGGATTGCTGTTTTGACTCTGGGGTGTAGTGGTGTACCCAGGTTTCATCCATTGTAACAAATCTGTCCAAAAAATCTTGTGGATCAGTCTCAAACATTTCCAAACTGTCGCGAGAAATCGTGAGCCGTATTCGTTTTTGTTCAACTGAAAGCAATCTGGGGACCCACCGCGCAGAAACCTTAGAAAATCCAAGTTCATTGACTATGATGTTTTGTGTTCGTTCATATGAGATGCCAATAGTGTCAGCAATCTCCCTGATGGTCAATCTCCGATCTGCCAATATCAGATCACAGATTTTCCCAATGTTTTCTTCAGTCGTAGACGTCGTAGGCCGGCCGGAGCGAGGGTCATCTTCAATACTCTCTCGTCCGCGTTTAAATTCTGCAACCCACTTTTTCACAGTCGTATACGATGGAGCAGATTCCCCCAATGTTGTTGACATATCTTCGTGAATCTCTTTTGGAGTCAGTTTTTTTTTAAACAGGTATTTGATGACCGCACGTTGCTCAATTTTCTCCATTCTTTAAAAACGCTGCACTTAGGCTCACAAAATTCAGTCTAATTTAAAAACAGATAATGCTATTGTGACAGAATTTTACAATGTGACAACCAGAGAGTAAACAAATCGAATGAGGTCAGTTACATTAAAATAAGTCAAGTATTTATGTGGTAGGCCGCGAATATTTCGATCCACCCTCGTATTTCATATCAAACTTAAATATCAATTATTTAATATTATATACAGTTATTATTTAACTAGCTTTCGCCCGCGACTCCGCCCGC
This sequence comes from Herminia tarsipennalis, assembly GCA_945859575.2. NCBI lineage: Eukaryota > Metazoa > Arthropoda > Insecta > Lepidoptera > Erebidae > Herminia > Herminia tarsipennalis. The sequence goes on along the minus strand of OX243843.2, from coordinate 7,245,473 downwards.
GTGAGTGTCGGTTATCGCGATAAAAACTATCCTATGTCCTTCCCTAGGACTTAAACTATCTCCATACCAAATTTCATCTAAATAGGTTCAGCTGTTTGAACGTGAAAGCGTAACAGAGAGACAGACTGACAGAGTTACTTTCACATTTATAATATTACTAGCTTTCGCCCACGGCTCCGCCCGCGTGGATGTCGGTTACATATCAACCCATAAGATGGCCCACTGCTGGGCACGGGTCTCCCCAGTAGAACCTACTAGTATGTAGATCCTGGGGGTAATTGCCATAATCGCCACGCTTGGCGAGCGGGTTGGCGATCGCAGTAAGGCTTTAAGTACGCAGAGGACGCTGCTGCCCGTCCTCCGGGTTAAAATCCCTTAGTCGCCTTGACGACACCCACGGGTAGAGATGGGGTGGTACTATTCTTAAGCCGGCACCACACGGCAACTTAAGCCGGCACCACACGGCAAATGTCGGTTATCGCGATAAAAACTATCCTATGTCCTTCCTCGGGACTCAAACTATCTCCATACAAAATTTCATCTAAATCAGTTTAGCTGTTTGATCGTGAAAGCGTAACAGACAGACAGACAGACAGACAGAGATACTTTCACATTTATAATATTAGTATGGATACTTGCGGTTCGCTCCGGCTTCGCACGGATATAAAATATATGGATGTTATTATACATATAAACCACTTCAATCACTCTATCTATTAAAAAAAAAACGCATCAAAATCCGTTGCGTAGTTTTAAATATTTGAGCATACATAGGGATATAGGGACAGAGAAAGCGACTTTGTTTTATACTAGTAGTGATTATGGATAATATCCAAGTACCTATGGTTTAAATAAATAGTTGTTAATAATAATAACTATTATTAAAATTACAATTATTTAAGGTTAGCTTGACGACGTCCGACGGAAGTCGAAAGTACAAGTTGATTTCATTCGATACACAGTTTGATTTGTATATAGCGATTGTATATTTTATAATCCCTGTCTTAATATTTTATGACAACTTGCCCTTCTTGCTCGTAAATGTTGTACTTACGCTTGATTTTCTTTTTGTTAATAACATTTTTTTTATACTACGAACTGAAGAGACGAGCACCCTGGCGATAAGAGTCACGCTAGTATAATAGTATCAATGTCACCCAAATCCTTATTTGGCAAAGTTCTGAATATCACCGCATCGCACTAATTTGGAACATTAGTTCGTAAGTCTCATTTGCCCAGTCATTTAACATGCTATAGTGTCCTTCAAGCGTAACACAGAGATCTGATAACATCACTATTTCACGGAAGAATAACTGGCACTCTTGTGGTGGCACCCACCAAGACGGCTTATGGCTTAGACCCCTTTCTTCCTGTTGATTCGTAAAATCGGGTTCGAGGTTTGAACTGAAAGCGTCGGTTACGGTGTTTAGGCTAAATACTATTATTTTATCAAATAAATTTTGATTAAAGGTAAACCCCGCAACTTCGTTTTTCCCCGTTTTTGGAACATTTATCATTGCTGCTTCGCTCCTGTCAGACGTAGCGTGATGTTATAAAGCCTATGACCTTCCTCGATAAATGGGCTATCTAACTGTAATTTTTCAATTTGGATCAGTAGTTATTGAGATTTATGCGTTCAAACAAACGAAAAAAACAAACAAACTCTTCAGCTTTATAATATTAGTATAGATAAACATCTTTGTATTGGTGATTTTAACGAGTTCAGGAACTACGCTATGCGTCGTCAATGATACACGCATATGCTTATGAACTTTTTTTAAATTACCATGATTTTTGACATGGCACGTACTGTCACATATCTTGGAAGTGGCATTGTTTGGTGAAAATTGTTCACTCGTGTGATTTCATTTCACTCGGCTATTTGAATATAACATATGTGGAATTTATAAGATGTAAGAAAATAACTTTTTAAAAGTTGGTTTCAAGAGTTATATTGGCAAAGCGCCACAGACAAATGAATATATATAAATGTACCATATTAGATAATAATGTACACTTTTCGAAATACAAAGTTCTATGCAAAGTTCTATTCGCCTCAATCAACTATTATAACACTTTTGCCATTCTTGATCCGATAAGTCCGCAATAGCGATTTCGTAGGCGAAAAAAAACATCTCTTTTATTTTTTCCATAATTATCGGAAACAAAAAGAAATCACAGGGAGCTAAATTAGGAGTAGGTGGATAGAGCAAGATTTCAACACCGGGTTCCTCAAGAAACGCCTTTGTCCTGAGGGATGTATGGGACGAAGTATTGTTGTGATGCAGCATGATTCCTCGAAGCTCAGTCTTTGGTCTTGTCTCTCGCAGAGCTTGAAAAATGCTACTGGCTAATTTGGCAATGCTACTGTTGTATACCATTCCGTGTTAACAGATCTCCAACATTTTTGTCGACACGTCCCTGCTGCGAGAAAAAAACTAGTCACCATTTTTACCAACGTTACGAGATCTTTGCAGTTTTGTCGGCTATTTTACTTCTGAAAAGCACCATACTGACGACTGTCCCTTATTTTCCGGATCATATTGATCACGTTTCATCGCTTGTGATGATTTATTAAACACGTCTTGACGTTTCGTTTTTAAATCGTAGACGCATTTCGCGGCATCGATCCACACGAGACTGTTTTTCAGTGTCTGACCCTTAGTACTAGAAAGCTGCAATTTGGCATAGATATAGGTACATATTACTGATGCTGACAAAGTGGTAAAGTAAATTTGAAAAATATTTTTTTTCTTACACGTTCAGTGGGAATAAAAATGTTCTTACCTACCCCATCGTATGGTGAGAGACCCCCACAAGATGGTGTAGATAAGATTTTTTTTTGTTATATAGGTCTACAAAAAATATTTAGTATTTTAGAAGATCATTTTTCGATTTAGGGATCCGTTTGTGAAATGTTAAGCTTTAAAGTAATTTTTTTTGTCGGAGTCAAGTATGCCCCGTGCCAGCTAAATGGTTGTTTTGGATATGTGATTTTTTTTCAATTCCAAGCAGTTAACAGTGTCCCTTTATTCAAAGACGCTCTCCAGATATAATTTATTAAAAATAAAAGCTCATCAAGATAATCCTACCCTACTGTTCCGTAAACTAAAACATCTGTGATGTTTTTCTATTAGGAAAGTCAATACACATAATATCTGGGTCAAGCGATACATATTTTTGCATGCCTAAACATCGAGAGTTCACCTTAAAGGCAGGCCAATCGATAGTCAATCAATCAAAATCTCATTTAAACACGTCACTTAGGCGGAACCTTGCTATCCATCTTATAAGTAATTTTGCCACACATTACACGGTGTTAAAATCGACGAGACGGTTTTTGTATGGGACGATGTTCGTAAATAATCTAATTTATTTTGGTGTAGACTTGTTTTTTTCTTCTATTCGTCGAAATTTATTACGCAAAATTTTAAAAAAAATTGTTAGAGAAAGAGAAAAATATAATTAATTTTCAGTGCAGAAAACCATCCAAAATAATAATGAAAAAACACAACAAGTACAAATAAAAATATTCAAAAAATATTTATATATCATAATTTTATTTATGTATTTTATATCATTTAGGCAGGTATTAAAGACCCGATTGATACCTCATTCATCGAGATTAAATAAGTTATTTTAGCACTTTGGTGGCGTATACCTAATTACGTAACAAATATACAAAGACTGCTAAAAAAGATCGGGTAAAACAAGACGTTGCTACACTTGACGCCTTACGTATTATATTTATTCGTGGACATAGGTCACTCATAACTATCGAGATGCTCGTAATTTAAAAATGGAACGCATCTGTATTACAAATTTAGATTAAAAATAGAAACCAAGTAGTCAGGTTGTAAGTTTAAAAAAAATAATGATATTCCAGTCGTTTTACTACAACGGTTTTTGCGTTTTTCAAACACCGAAAAACCAGCCCATGTGGATTGGTGCTGCGAAATGCGTCTATGATTTAATAACGAAACATCAAGACGTGTTTTGGAAACTACCACAAGCGACGAAACGTGGATTTATCAATTTAATTCGAAAAATAAGAGACTATGGGTCTTTTCAAAAGGAAAATTGCTGAAAAAAATGCAAAGACCATGTTGAAAAAAAAATTGCACCAACAATGTGTTAGTTGGCAGACTTAGAATATACTAAGTATATTCTAAGTCTATGGTCTATATAGAATGATGTGTAAGTTTATAAAGATTTCTTTCTTTTTTATACGTGCTTCATGTATAACAGGGTTTTATATTATTATATATTGTTTTTATTTTATTTTTAGTATACTTTTCTTTTGTAAAAAAGTGATAACGTACGTAGACTTACGGGGGAAACTGGCTCACTCTAACATTGTTTTAGCTAGTACAGAAGCCAGAAAACCAAATAGTTATGTTAACATGTGTTTAAGACAAACTAGCTGCCTATCCCGGCTTCGCACAGATGTCATATCGTAGTTTAATATACCCTGAGTTACATTACTGTAATTTTCGTAGGATCTCTAATTTTTGACAGTAAAATATAGCTTATGTTACTTCCCGATAATATAGCTTTATAATGGTAAAATATTTTTTTAAATCGGTCCAGTAGTTTCGGAGCCTTTTCAATGCAAACAAACAATCAAATCCTTCCAATTCGGGTGGACCTGATACTGTTATGGGTTAGCGTACCATCAGGCTCACGACCTGCTCGTGTCTCTTTATTTCTTAGTATAAAAAAAAATATCTCCTTAAGTTTTGACTTATTTATTCACTGATCACACACACTTATCTTTTAACTTTTCATCTACCCACTTATAAAAAGTAGGTCCGCTCATATCTCCATGATAGTCACCGGTTCTAGCATCGGATTTGAATATAGTCAATGTATCATCCACTAAGCCATTTCGACACCCAGCGTGGAGTATTACTAGTCGCCGTCCTTTCCCAATATCAGCATGAATACCGGGTTCTGACGATGATTGCCAACATTTGCTGGCATGGTGACTGGCGTTGATGTATGTTTCATCAAGAAAATATATGTTTCGGTTTTCCGTTCTGTAATTTCTGATTTGTGTAAGATATTTTTTCCGCCACACTGTAATATTAGGCTGCTCTATAAGGAGATGTCTCTTTGATTTGCATTTTTTGTAACGGTAGCCCATTTTGTGTAAAAGCTGTCTTAAATATTCCCGTCCACAATTCAATATGCCATCCTGTCTCAAACTTGATAGTAACTTACGGACACTTGGTATTTTTTTTTCAACTTCGTAAAACTGATGAATTTTTCTTCTGATAACTCCAAGGTCAAAATCATCCACAACGTGTTTTTTCTTTAGAACTTTTGGTTTTTTTGGCGATTGAAATTTTAATTGGCTTGAATTTTCAATTGATAAATAGCCCGCAGAAATCACATTATGTACGGTTCTTTTGCTGTATCCCGTAGCCTCCGCAACGATTTTAGCAATATTCACGTCATTTTTAAATTCAAAGCTTTCTTTGTCTGCTTTTCTTTTCTTAAAATATTCAGCCACCTTAAAAATGACAGTCTTCATATCACGAGATAACGCACGACCCATCTTTGAATATTTATCTCGTGTGCGTCTGACATAGACAGTCCGATACAAATAACACTACCTGCCGTCACAAGCGTTGACGGCGCACTGACAGCGCAGCAGCCGATTCTAACCCCCCCGTCTCACCGCGCGCATACCTCAGGGAGTGCACAGCACTAATGGTCATACTTATAAGAGGTGAGACGGGCATAAAAATGGAATAACTACAAATTGGAAAGGTAAAATTCACTATTTAAAGTTGTTACAAACCAAATATATACCTTATATGAGATACACTAGGTATAGTAGGTACGCTATATTACATTCGCTAAATATTTCACTTACGTTCAAGTTGGAAGTCTGCCATTTTCCAACTTATACGGCTAGTACAGAGGCCATTATGATACTCATCAGTAGATCTCTGAAACAATTTGTTATAGCTGTATTCGTATTATATGCGTCACTGTATTGTTATTACCTTGTGTTTTTGGGAAACTTACAGTCCGTCAAATCTAAGAAGTACCGTTTGACAGTTCTGACAATTGAATGATAGGGATGGGATGAAAAAATCGATTACTATAATATCCGAACTTTAAGAGATCGATTACTATAATATCCGAATTTTAAGAAATCAATTGTTATAATTAAATAAAAGAAATGTTTAGGATATTTTTTTATTCACTACTAGTACTAGTATCGTCGTCTTCGTCATCATCGTCATTTAAATTAATGACCAGTTGATTGTCCATTACATTATCAAAGTGTACGTCTCTTTCGAAGTCGTCCATTATTATTTTCTTTGTTTTTTGTACTACTTTACTCCAATCTTCCTGTGTAACTTGGGAACATGCTTCCTTTAATAAACCTTCCATTTTCTTGACACTGAAGGGTGGTTTTGTGTTGTGTCTTGCTGCATAACCTGTAAAACAATAATGTAACTATTTGATAGCAGACGAAAACCATTGTTTAAATTATAAATGTTAGAAGTACTCGTGTTATTATTATAATATTATAAAATATTACCTTTAACTTGGGCCCAAATCAGTTCAATGGCATTATATTGGCAATGGTACGGAGGAAGTCGTATGACTTTGTGCCCGTGCTCTTCGGCCAATTGGTCAATTACATATGTCGGTTTTGGTGGTTTATGCAATTTCACTAACTGTAATAATTCAGCTTTTAATAGTGACATGTCGGCATCCACTCCTTTTCTTTGCAGCCATGCCACCAAATCTGCTTTCTTATTGGCTGACGTAGGTGCTTTATCAATTTGCACAGAGTGGTATGGGGCATTATCCATTATAATTGTGCTGTTAGGAGGGATATTCTGTAATAAATTTAAGAACCACTCTCGGAACCTTACTGCGTCCATTTCTTCATGATACTCTTTAGTGCTTTTGGATTGGAAAGCTAATAAAGAGTTTTCCACGAAGCCTGTAGACGCTGACCCAGCATGGCATATTATGAGGCGTCCACCTTTTCCTATCGGCACCTTCGAGCACGAAGCTTCAGAATCATCAGTCCATGTTTTCGGCACAGAATGGTTGGAATTTAGCCAGGTTTCGTCCAAAAATATTACATTATCCCAGTTTATAATTTGTTTAACTTCGCGCAGGAATGTTAGTCGCTGCATAATTATGTCATGTCGCTCCATAACAATTTTTCGTTTGTCAACTTTTTTGTATCTGAAGCCAATTCCTGTTATTACCGTTCTCAACGACTCTATGCTTCCCTTATACAGCCCGGCATCTTTTAAAGTTGCACATAACTTTGCCAATGTTGGAAATTCGCCTCTTGTAAAATACCCGTATATATGGTTTCTAATAGCATGACTATCGAATTCATCGATGCCTGTCACAGGTTTATTTCTTTTTCGTTTTTTCGGTGTGTGAAGTACGTTACTGTCACTCCCCGAAGGCCCATATTTTTCACTTAATATTTTGCCAACGGTGCGGCTACCAATACCGAGAGCTTCACCGACGCGATCCCGAACTTGTGTAACTGGCAGTAGAAGTCCACCATTTTGAGATTCACGCTCAAAATACTCGTGTAATTTCACCACCAATTCACGAGCCTGGCTGTTCAAAGTACGTCCTCTTTTCGACATTATTAATAAACACTTGCTTAGTTCGGAGTCCAGTATAAATATTGCCAAGGTAAACGGATAAACAATGATCAGTCCAGAAAAGTAATAGCCAAGTCACAAATTGTAAAACACAAACGAGAAAGCAAGTACGCGCACAGTCAGCTTCCAAGATGGCGAGAGACTGCTGCTGACGCCGAACCGACCGAGCGGACCGCGTGCGCTTGTAGTTGGCAGTGTTGCCAGAAAAAAAAAATTGTAGAGACTTGGACACCTGCGATTTTGCCTATTGACCTAAAAATAATTAAATTAATTTATTTTAGGGTATCTGTGTATTCAGTGCATTATGCGGTCGCGCAGTAACGTCGTTAATTTATAACATCAGGCAACAACATTTTTGTGAATGGGTTCTACATACCTTATTTTTATTAGTTTTAGACGTAGAAATAAGACTTAGAAGAAAAAATTGTAATTGTAAAATCAATGGATGTGCTTGTTAAAAATTTGTTTATTTCTCTGTAATATGCAAACCCATACTATCATACACAAAAATAAATGTAAAAAACACTATCCCTGACTCCATTTACTATTTCGACAGCGTTAGCGCGAGAAACCCCGACTTATTTGGGCGCGAAAATCAAAAATCGACAAATCGCTTTCGACAACTTTTTAAAGAAGCAAATATATTTGATTTATAAATACGTATTTTTGGTGAATGGGTTTTATCTCATATTTTACGATTACATAACTATTTAGTTATGTAATCGTAATATGTGAGATAAATCCCATTCACATGAAAAAATATTTGTTTGGTTGTCAAGTGTAATTTGTAAATAATACATTCGATTTTTCGTATATGTAAACGATTTTTTTGCACACAAGTGTATCCGAAGAGTCGCAACACTACGTGCAGTGACCTAACTACGTAACTTTGTAATGAGGTCAAGAATATAACTATTAGAAATTATTTACTGTGTAAATATGTGTTATTTTGCTTTGTTTGAAAGTTTTCAATTACATTTAGATATTAAGAATTGTACATTTTTAGATACAATAATGAAATCTTTCTAAATTCATGGTTTTATGAAAAAGGTTATCGAAACTGAATAATGTACGTATGAACAAAGTTGTTTCGGTTTGAAAAATATGAAACGTCAAACGGTACCTCTTAGATTTGATGGACTGTAGATAGTAAATAATTTCTAAGCATAACACAAGGAAGAATATCACGTAGTAAATACAGTAAAAAGAAAGTTTCCAAACTTGTGTTTTTTGGTTAATAATATTTTGTATATTTTATTCACTAGTATACCTATATATGTATCTACACTTTACACTAATAATATTATAAAGAGAAAATTTTAAAACTACTGGTGCAATTTAAAAAAAAACTGTAACTATTAGAAAGCTACATTATCGGGGAGTAACATAGGTTATATTTTATTGTCAATAAAATTAGAGATGCCAATGAAAATTGCAATAATGTAACTCAAAATATAAAAAACTTCGATATGACACCACTGAGAAGCCGGGTTAAGCGAAAAAAAAAAATAACAAACAGAAAATCAAACATAACTACAACATTTATGAGTATGTTCAAGAAGGGCAAGTTAGCATAAAATATTAAAATTAGAAATTCATGGTATGTAACAGGCAGGTATGATAAAATTTTAGGTCGTCATATATACAATCACAATAAAAACAAATCGAATGCTAATACTTTAATAAAATTTTCGCAATATTTTAAATTCATTATGAGTTCTCAGTGCAATTCACCTGGTAGCAAGTGACTGAGAGTAAAGGTGATTACTGCTGTCCATGAACATCTTCAACACCTGAAGTAATAAGCCCTGTATCGTCTTCTCTAAATTGATCTTCTAATGACATAATAAACTACATTGTATAATACGTAGTCTCCACATTAAAAAGGTTAAATGCAAAGACCGGTCAGTTACCGCACTCCGCTTAGTATCGACGAAGATGGATGGAATTGGCTTGTCACTCAGCTCTTCCACCGGCCTTAAAGGTAATACACTACGACGAAGATAGATTCGGCATACAATACATAGGTAGAGATTGCCGGCTCACAGCTCAATACGAAACCTACGCGACCTCTTACGCTGGGTCCTTATTCACATTCTTTTTTTCCGTTTTCGAAGCAAGCCCGTGCGAATTGGCACATGCGCGGTGCGCTCAAAGATGTTAGCTGCGCATGCGCGTTGATGCATTTCTTAGCGCAGCTCTCTATTTATTATTACGACAAGATCAGTTCTCACGTACTTGCGAAAAAACGGAAAAAAAGAACGTGAATAAGGACCCTGGACTGGCAACCCCGTACAAAGTGACAGCAATTTCAAATTCCGAATCGTATGAACGTTCAGTGAACTTTTTCGACACTTACGACAAATGGCCGTTGTTGTTATCCTTGTTAGATAAGTATAGACAATTAGACATCCTTTGCTTTTGTCAAATGAGTGACTACATATCAATATCAAATTGTCCAGCGTACTTAGTACCTACTATGGTCAGATGTCACGCATAAACGCGTACGTACGGACAAAAACCCCGAATCTGACTTCGGTTCCGATAAAACCACCTCCGTAACAACCCTATATATACTCTCGATGAACATATACATAGACATCATCTTCGGACACGGAATTGCGAACCCACGCATAATTGGACATGTTCCGTAGTTTCGTGTCCGAGAACGATGTCTTTGTGTGCGTGGGTTAAAAGCGTTTTCTATGAAGATTGCCTTCTACACTCTCTGGTATTCTGTGGTACGGAGCTCACAGCATAATATGCAGCCTCGTTTGACAATTCGACCGAGATCTATGTACGTACGCGTATATATACCATAGTACTTTATATGCGTGAGCTTGTTTTCGCTCGTTGTAGGTAGCCGGCCATCTGTATTTATCTAATTTGTGGATTCGGTAAATTGATACCGGAGTACACTGGTTTAAAAGGTTTTTTTTAGTAGATATGTAGACGAATCTAGATAGACATTTTGTTTACGTTATTATTTTAGTGGGATACTGTTACAGTCTATTTATAGAATGAATGTTTGGTGAGGCTGTAAGTTTGTTGAGATTTATTTTTATGGCAAACTGTTAGGTGCATTATATAACACCTAAATCGATTTCATATTACTGAAAGTATTTGACCTTGATGTAACTTATAAGATCAATCGGTCTTTTTCTCTCTACGACGTATGGACATTGTCCAGACGAAAGAGATAGAGTCACATATTTTGACCTCAAATACGTATTAACAGTGTCGATTCCATTTAAATACTATTTTTATATCGTGATATGTGTAAAGTCTCTTAACTGTGAGCGTCAAAGAGCATAAAATAAGATTCAGAATCAGTATGAATCTTTTTTTTTTCCTTTTTTTTCATGTATATCAAGTTTCTAGCAAATCTAAGAAAAAAAATATGAATACCTTAACAAACTCGTCACCTCATTTTACCTCCTTAGATGTGAATTTTTAAGGAATTTATTCTCGTAATTTTACGTCTGTATAATCAATGGTTTGCCTAAGCCATGTTTATTGATCTGAGTCAGACAGTCAGAACAAAGAATTTTAAATACGTATACATATAGATAATATATATAGATAATATATATGTTTTTTTTTATTTTTAAGACGACTCCCGCAGTAGGGTACAAGCCCTGTGTCGCAGGGGACAAGCATACAAGTCACGGACACAAAGTACACCCAGACTGGGAACAACAATTGGTGGATCACACAAAGTGGTGTTCCGTGTGGAAACGAACCCACGACCAGTGTGTTCGACTGCAGGAGCAGTCGAACACACTCCCACCGCGCCACAGAGGCAGAAATATAAAAACAAAAACGAGTAAAAATTTTAATCTAAGTATATCTTCATTTTTAAAGACTTACCTACTTTTCTGTAAAAGTAATAAGAAGTTTTATTTCATAAGACAACTTGTTAGAATTGATTTCACTGTGTATGTAAACAATTTTTACAACATGTCCATTATGTATTAGGGTATAAATACTGAAAAAAGGTTTTCTACTCATATTTTACGTATATTTAATATCTTTGAATGAAAGTAAATAATATCGAGCATAACGCTCGTAATTTATTAGTTCTTAATACTGTCAAATGCATTGGAATGTAATAAACGGCGTAAAAGAAAATTATTTATATTATAATAATAATCTTGGGACAACTCACATAACGCTATCTGATCCCAAACTAAGCAGAGCTTGTACTATGGAAACCCGAGAACTGATTAACATACTTATATGTTTCTAAATACATACATATTATAGATAAATAACAGCCAAACACAGAATAAACCATCATGTTCATCACACAAAGTATGATCCTGGGTGGGGGTCGAACGCACAACTTTCGGCTTAGCAGTCATGGTCACTAACCACTACACCAACAGGTATGTCCATTATTATTTATAAAACCGTAATTTAATTGTGAGAAAAAAAATTACGTAATTTTATTTTGAGGGTTTGTTATAAGCATTTTTAATTGTAATTGTGTATTATATATTATCTTTAAATATCTTATTAGTCTGTAAGCAAAAACTTCGTCTGTCAAAAACGTTTCGTAGCTTTTATCTCGTAGAGGTTTCGTAGCAGTCGCGTAGCTGATGGTATAAATTAAACCTGCTGAGTTTTATTTCAATGATTGAATAGTGAAATGTAACAGAAATTCTACGATACAGTCAAGTCTACGAAAGTCATGATAGTATTTTCATCAACACAAATTAAATAATAAAAAACATTAAGTCAGATAATAGAAATGCAGACTATTTATTGAGAACTAGCTTTCGCTCGCGGCTCTGCCCGCGTGGATGTCGGTTATCGCGATAAAAACTATCCTATGTCGTTCCCCGGGACTCAAACTATTTCCATATCAAATTTCATCTAAATCGATTTAGCTGTTTGAGCGTGAAAGCGTAACAGACAGATAAACAGAGTTTCTTTCACATTTATAATATTATCTGATTTTTTTCGGATCTGTATTTTTTCTCTCCATAAATATATTCTCTTAAACTTATTTACATCGCACTGTAATCAGATTTGCTTGACGCAATCTCAGGTGCAGTGTCGTTCTAGTCGCATCCGGTGAGAAATCTTCGACTAGACAACGTTTATTAGTAGGCAATGTGTATGTTAGGGTTCCGTAGCCGAAATGGCAAAAACATAACGCTTATGGTTTCATCATGTCCGTCCGTATGTCACAGGCATTTACTCAAAAACTACACAATGAATTTTGATTAAATTTGGTGAAAAGTTGCCCTGTGGTAGCCGCTACTTAGTTTGATAGCTCAATAATACAAATAAACATTTTGGGACGGGGGGGGGGGCACTCCATACATGTAACAGAAGCTGAAGAGTTTGTTTTCAGCAAACATCAACGTGTGGCTCATTATTCGACGTGTTTCAGAAACATTTTAAGGTTTCTAATAAACTTTTTTTGATTTAGTAAATATTTTTAGAAAAAATCGCTTTAAAAGTGGCCTAAATTGTGGTCACACCGTTCAAAAGATAAATTCTTTGACCCGTGTGACCAAAAAAATGTGAAAAAATCACAAAGGTAGTAAATTTTTTCACGTCAATATCAATCACTTAATAAATATTTTGAATTAAAATTATTATCGACATGATATACCGTCTAAAAGTTATTGCCGAAAAACTGCGTTTCTAAACAAAAGGGCGTAAGTGCCATTAAGTACGTTAATCCTTCGCCCTTCTGCTAATGCAATTATTCAAATCGGATTTTTTCATATGTATTTATTTTTCATAACGGCTGCGTAACCCTACACAGAGCAGAGCGCTACATGCTCTTGCCCGGTTTTTGTACCTGTACTAAGAATGAATGAGTATTTGCTTCTGTCTCAATATTTATTCAATGAAATTTGTATAATGTTTGTACAATATTTCACCTGTTTTCTTGATACGAATTCTAAATTCAACTGAAACTTTATTGTCCATAGCGCCTACAATTCGGTATTCTAATATATGATAGCCATCAAAACAGCAATTTAGATAAATACCAATAACATTTCAATCACACACAAATAGCATATCAAAAGCATTTTATCAGGAAATTGTTGAAGACCTATTACGCAGACAGTAGCTGTTATACGTAAAACTAGGTTGCGCGGTACTCGTCTAGGGCGGCGGCCGTGGAGGGGGAGGGGAGGGGGTAAGAATGGGTGTCGTATCATAGCAACGGGCAGCATCCCTGTCAGTGTCGTCCCGACGTTCGTGGCGATTGCCCGCGCACTCGCGATTAACCGACCGCTCAACTTAACGAACCAATCGGCTCGTCTTACTTACACGTTCTGTTTTCAAATTCTGTGCTACCAGTGCTTATCAAAATGTTTATACTTTTTATTCTTCTTACTGTGTATCTCATAACTCTATGTCATAGTTAACTGTGACGATGGATTTAAGATCAATGGAGAGATAATCAGCTTTTCTACAGTTGACGGTAGATTTCAACTGCTTGTGTAGTTGGTGAGTATTGTGATTGGAATTTTAATATCGTCCTTTATTTTCTAAGCTTACTGAGTTTGTTTTCTGCATACAAAGTAAGAGCGCCGTATATTTTTTATGTACCTAAGTAAGTGCGCATAATACCGGCATTTGTTACACCTTGTGGAATTAAAATTAATTGCTAGCAGCAAAATTACTTTCGCTTCAACATATTTGTTTCAATTTAAGTTGTATACAACGCGGATCATTTTAATTCTATTTCTGTGTGAAATACTCATTTCGTAATTTGTTCGAGAGTTGGATTTCAATATTCTGTCGTATAATTATTTCGTTTTACCGAGGATTGAGGGAAGATGAATAATTTTAGGGTAAAACCTTTTTCCTTAAAAAGGGTGTAGGTATGCGTACGTCGAGACAATTTATAGCTATCGTTGTACATAATTTTATCAACTGCTACAAATTATAGTATTGTTTAAATTAGTAAATATATAATTTAGTAAAAGTTATGATGAGAGCATTTTGTACGGGTATAGGATTCTACAACTTATTCATTTTTTTTATTAGAGTTACATAAACAAAGAGAACCTTAATTCTTAGATAAAATATTATTGATTAGAAACTTCTTACGGGACATTAACCACACTTAGCTTTATATTTTGGCAATTTATAAACATACTTATATATTGATAACATATATTACTCTCATAATATCAAACACATAGAATAGGAAGAAATCGAACCCACCGCCTCTAATTTAGCAGTCAGTCCACCACTAGAACTTAAAATAACTGAAAGAAATTTATGATATTTTATTTCATACTCCGCCCATGTGGATGTCAGTTATCGAAATAAGAAGTATTCTATGTCCTTCCCCAGGATATCATCTATCTCCTTACTAAATACAAGAGCCTTTGTTTGTACTAGAAAATCTTCATACCTTAGTCAAACCACACTTTTGCATTTAGATTATAAGTATGGTAAGAGGGATGGAGGCTTCCTAGTACAAACAAAGGCTGTTATCTATACTAGTATTATAAAGCTGAAGAGTTTGTTTGTTTGTTTGTTTGAGCGCTGTAATCTCAGGAACTACGGGTTGGAATTGAAATATTTTTTTTTGTTAGGTAGCCCGTTTATCGAGGAAGGCTATAGGCTATTTAACATCACGCTACGAACAATAAGAGCGGAGCAGCAATGAAAAATTGCAAAAACGGGGAAAATTGACGCATGCAAAGTTGCGCGGGTTATCTAGTATTAATATATGCCTATTTGTCCGTTTCGTTAAGACTAGACACTAGGTATATAAAACTCCTTTTGCGTTTGAATTTTATGTGTTAGGATCTGGATTCTCAGTATAATTTAGAAAATTATATTTAATTACTAGCTTCCGCCCGTGGCTCAGCCCGCGTGGAAATCGCGATAAAAACTATTCTATGTCCTTCCCCGGGACTCTATAAAACTATTTCCGAACTATTTCCATACCAAATTTCATCCAAATCGCTTTAGCTGTTTGAGCGTGAAAGCGTAATAGACAGACAGACAGAGTTACTTTCACATTTATAATATTAGTATGAATATATTTATAAATAGTGTGTAAGCCAATGCATGGCGTTAGTTCGTTTATTTTTTAACATAAGCGTGAAAATCCAATACATTCTTATAAAGTAGGTACATATATGTAGTTATAATGTAAGTAAGGGATTGGAAACATGGCGTGACGTCATTGGCACATGAGTGAGACACTGCCCTATATCCGCTGAGAAAACTAATGGGATTTTCTACATCTAACACAATATATAAGTACGTATTCAGGAATGGGGGAAATCGTTGCTATTTGTTTTCACCGATCAGTAAACAATCGGCGAGGTTAAGTGATCTTCTTGATTCGGTTGTTTATTATATTGGTGGCATTGATTTAGAATCGAAATTAAAAGATAGCATTTCCTTGCGGCGTCGCCCGCATTATATTTTAATTGTATAGCTTATGTGCTATTTTGATATATATAAACTACTAAAATCCCTTTAGTGGTTTTTGGGGAAAAAAGTCAAAAACATCCATACTTCCCGATTTAAATCTTTAGTAGGTTTCAACTGACACGGATAATGCAATGGTCAATTTGATTGCTAACCAAAGAGTTGCTAGTTCAATCTCCATGCTGGATATCACTTTGTTTGTTTCTGTGATTCATTTAAATCATTGTAAGAAATTATCTATACTTATTATAAAACAAAGTCCCTTACCGCGTCTATTTGTTTGTATGTTCGCAATAATCTCAAAAACTACTGAACGGATTTTCATGCAGTTTTTATTAACAATTCAGATGATTTCTTCCGTATGGTTTATAATTATGTATAATA
The DNA here is from genome assembly GCA_945859575.2 of Herminia tarsipennalis. Taxonomy (NCBI): domain Eukaryota; kingdom Metazoa; phylum Arthropoda; class Insecta; order Lepidoptera; family Erebidae; genus Herminia; species Herminia tarsipennalis. Next base: position 7,229,001 of record OX243843.2, on the reverse strand, counting down.
CAAGAAGCCGTTAGAAGCTGGGGCGGGCAGCTATTCTTTTCACTAAAGAATGTGCGTTTGCATTTTTTATTTTTTTTAAGCAAGTGTATATTTATTTATTACATCGACTTTATTACAAATACACACCACGCATTATTATAACACCGGCAACGCACAAATACCTCCTTACCTTAGAGTCCACAACTCAAAGTTTTAATGTTCTGAATTTGGCAAAGTGCCTGCCGAAATTTTAGTTTTACTTTCGTTACATTGTATTTAATTACAAAAGCTAAAAGGATCTAGTATTTCTCGTGTGACCACAAGCCTTGTACTTCACTTTAGTGAATAAGTATACTTTATAGGTAGGTTACAATAAATTCTTCAGCGTTTATCTGCTTGTGCTTCGGTAAAGTAAAAAGTTCGGATCGTTTTGTTTTCATATTATGCAACACAAACTATGAAAATCAAGGGATTTCATTAGACTTATCTCCATTACTTTTCTGCTGCACATCTCTGATGAAAACTGTTTCCCATTTGATTACTAGTGATTAATTGAAAGTCAATTGTGACGAATGCCTGACGTGATTCACGCTACGCCTGCATCTCATTTACAAACTGATGGATAGCGCTGCTTCTCATTATCAAGGTGATTTGTCCTTGTAATTGAACCATTTAGATTGTTCTGGGAAACTTGGACTTTATGCTGCTTATAATAAGTTCTTAATTGGATGTTTTTATAAATTTGATGGGATGTGCTAGTTAAATATGTTTATTTACATTTGATGCAATATTATAATATCTGTAGCCTAATTCAAATCGGTTTATAAAAGCAAAGTTTTCTATGGTAATATACCTTTAATCGTTTAGATGCTGCAACAGTTTCTCAATATTACTTTTTTGGTAATTTACTACTCTTTACTTTTTTGTACATAGTTACTGTACTTCTTGTTTTTCAACCTACTTCAAAAAGGAGGAAATTCTCGATTCGTTTCTTTTTTAAATGTTTGTTACCCGATTACTCGCAAACAGCTGGACCGATTTGTATACTTCTAGATTGGTCCCATTGTCATCAAAGTTCAGATCTGATGATGAGATCTTGGAGAAATCGAGGGAACTCTTCAAATATCAAAGGCACACCTACAGTAATTTGGGTATATTATGTTGTAATTCGTGCATTTACTCTTAAAAAACCATTGAGTGAAATGGAACTGATGATGAAGACCACAGATGACCAGCGGAATTATTCAATAATATACATTGCGAGTTGCGATCTGAGTACCGTGTTCGATACCTGATTCTTCGCCTGCATCAAATCATGTAATGGAACTGATAGTCTAGTATCAGGTCAACTTCTCAAAAATCAACTGCCTTGTATCGCAAAACGCAACGCGCTATTGTACCATAATTCAACTACAAACCAATAGACTAAAAAGTGAGTTTTTTTTTTCAAAAAAGTCAAAACCGCCTTCCAAACTAAATATATGGTAAAAAAATATACAGGGACAGCGATAAAAAATAATTAAACATTTTGAAGTTGGTGCCTCAAACATAAAACTATATTTCCTGACACCAACTTCAAACTGTTTAATTATTTTTTATTGCTGTACCTCATTTTTTGCTAGTTACCTTATATTTATTTTGGAAGTCGGTTTTTATATTTTTGTAAAAAAGTTTTTAAATCATGTCATCAGGGTGATACAAATGAGATCCACAGCTATATGACAATATAGGTAGGTCCACCGATAGGTAACCCCTAAGACGGCTTATGGCAGGAGATCTAGGGAGGGTACCACAGTGTCAGTTATTTTTCCATGAAATAGTGATGTTAAAACGTCACTGTGTTTTGGTTGAAAGGCACTGTAGCAAGTGACATTACTGGGCAAATGAGACTAACAAACAAATCTCAAATGAGGAGACAGTCTAATGCCAAACAAGGATTTTGGTGTCACTGATATTGTGATGTGTGATGATGGCTAGCATGACGCTTTCACCACCAGGCTTACGACACGCTCGTCTATTTATTAAAAAGTATAAAAAAAAATACTCAAGGCTTTACTGACCCGTATAAAGTAGTATGAACGAGTTAGTTCGCAAATCGCTTGCCTGACTAAGCGATATGATCAACATCAAACACATTTTTTCAGAAGATAGCCTCAACTAAAAAAATCAATATAACCTTTACGATAAAAAAAAATGTCCTGATGACATGTAGGTCGCTTAGCGGTGACTTGCAGTCAACAGTTTTTTGCTTACACATATCATACATTTTATATATGAGTTTGATTAATTGCTTCTTATAAATAACACAAGGTTAGACTTATGTTGTGATGTTGAATCGTAATCGCCATAACAACTAGATTTATTTGAAAAAAATATTTTCTTAATGAGAGTAAATCCGGCATCGAGGTGAATTTTTAGTACTTACAATGTTTTCCTATGGACTACTAATACGAAATCCGCGTGATGACGGAGTAAGAATACAAAGCGTCATCACCTCATATCTTCCTAAGGTTATCGTAAGATGTGACTCCTTAGTCACCTCTTACGATAACCTTAGGAAGATATAAAATACACCGCAAACATAAATAATGCGAAGAGAGGGAAACTCGAAACAAAACCCGGTATGGTACCTCCCGTAAGACACGAGTTAGGTCCTGCAACCGATCTGGGGACTTAACAAACATACAAGTCATGGACACAAAGTACACCCAGACCAGGAACAACAATTTGAGGTTCACACAAAGTGGTGTCCCGTGTGGGAATCGAACCCACGAACTCTTGCGTAGCAGTCGGACACACTCCCACCGCGCCACAGACGCAGTTGTTTTATTCATCTGATCAAGATTGCGGTATAGGCCAATGATAATGACTAATAAAAATCCATATCAGGCACGGGTCTCCCTAATAGAACCTACTAATAGTAGATCCTGGGGGTAATTGCCATAATCGCCACGCTTGGCGAGCGTGTTGGCGATCGCAGTAAGGCTTTAAAGTAGGTACGCAGAAGACGCTGCTGCCCGTCCTAAGGTCTCATATCCTTTAGTCGCCTTGACAACACCCAAGGGAAGAAATGGGCCGGTACTATTCTTAATCCAACACCACACGGTTTATTTGTTCTAAGTAATATCTGAAATTCAGTATAGAGAAAGCATAAAGGCATGTCATCACATTTGTTCCATATGGGAATCGAATCTAGGAACTTATGAGCAGCAGTCGCACATACTACCGTTGCGCTACCGAAACATTTAAAAATATTATAATATTTTATACTACTCTCTTTGTAGTAACAAAGTATTTAATTATTCCAAGCAAGAAGTTTTCCTCCTTTTCTTCATTATAATTTTATCATAATTTGCATTTAATAATAAGGTTCACTGCTCAAAGCTTAAAAGGTATAAAATGGATACCAACTTTATTGATTAAGGAAAACTGAGCAGCACTTAAATATGCGAATCAACGTTCAATAGAAGCATAAACATTTCTTAGATTCACAGACAGAATATTAATGAGCCTTAAATAAATTGAACCGCAGATAGTAACTAGGTGTTTCACAGGGAGTGATGTTGGGACCACTGATGCTCCGCTGAATAGAATCATAATAAAAGCTCTAATTGGCCACTTATATACGATTCGTATTCTTGTTTCAACGTTCTTTAAAATAGTTTTTAAAGTAGTTTGAAGTTAGAATTACAAAGATTTTGATAGTTTTTGGATTTATCGTTAATATAGTTCTAATATATTCATTTACTTTTTAGTATTAATGATTGTAGAGTCTATGGGGCCAGAAGGCGAATGTGACGGACGTGTGTGAGCCTTCGGAGTGAGATATATCGATTTTTTGGGTGTTTTATTGTCTGGAATGAAATACTACTGAAATAAACTACTATGTTCACTTAGTAGTTGAGTATTGATACAAGATTTTAGGGTTCCATAGCCAAAATGGCAAGAACGAAATCCTTATAGTTTCGTCTGTCTGTCTGTCCGTCCGTATATCATAGGCATTTTATTCAAAGACTACACCATTCATATTGATGAAATTAGGTAAAAAGGTTGGTTGTAGCCGCTACTTAGTTTGTTTTGTTTATTTTATTTGTTTTATAAAAGACGACTCCCGCACTAGAGTACAAGCCCTGTGTCGCGGGGAACTTTACAAACATACAAGTCACGGACACAAAGTACACCCAGACTCGAGACAACAATTTGTGGATCACACAAAGTGGTGTCCCGTGTGGGAATCGAACCCACGACCTCTTACGTAGCAGTCGGACACACTCCCACCGCGCCACAGAGGCAGTCAAATATTATATAAAGTTTGATATTAATATATTAACATAAAGTTTGATAGCTAAATAATAACTACATACATATAACAAAAGCAGATTTTTTGTGTGGCACATCATTCGACAGGTATTTAAAAAAAAACAGATTTCTAATTCTTTTTTTTTATTTTGTGAATATTTTTGGAAATAATCACTCCGATATTTATTGAACCACCCTTATCTTTTGAACCGCCGTATGAAATAATCACAACGGTTAACAAATACTTATTTCCTATTTTCTGCATCATAGAGCTATTGCCGAAAAACTACGTTTTTCATCAAAAGGGCGTAAGTGCTATAAACATACGCTCTTCTGCTGGTACAGTTATTCAATTCGATTTTTTTTCATAAACAACGGCGCGGTGGAAGTGTGTCCGACTACTACGCAAGAGGTCGTGGACTCGATTCCCACACGGGACACCACTTTGTGTGATGCACAAATTGTTGTTCCGGCTCTGGGTGTAATTTGTGTCCGTAACTTGTATGTTTGTTAAGTTGCCCGCGACACAGGGCTTGTATCTTATATGCTACTGCGGGAGTCGACTTCTTAAAAAAAACAGGGTTGTGAAACCCTATACTGAGCATGGTCCGACATGCTCTTGCCCGGTTTTAACCATAACATCTTCGCAATGTCAATCTCTTATAATATATTAACTAATCTAATGCCAGTATTAAGTATTAATTAACTTGGTGAGCCTTATTAAAATTTATTTACTTAACATTACTTATCATTATTTTAGGAGATAACAAAGTTTCATCTTTTTGGTAAAGTCAAAGTACTTTATTCACTTAGGTTATAGAATGCAACGCTTCATAAGCGTTGCATTCTAGAATATAGAACATAACCTAAGTCGGACAAAATTTAGAATAAAATGATTTAACATTTAATGCCAAGTTCGCAAGAGTAAAGCTGTGAGAAAAGAACTTAACAATCAAAACTATTGGCAACTTTTTAAATTATTACTATATACACAGTTATGCCAGTAAGATACTGCAACCCAATTGTTGCCATGAAATTCTCGTAACCAAAGTACGTAAAATGGGTATAGTCAACTTTTAAATGAATTAACCTTATATGTAGATAGGAGACCTTATATGTAGATACGGTGTAGATGGGAGCATCAACTTACAAAAAAGACAGAAGAGGGTAGGCAACATGCGATTCGATTAATGTAGGAAAAACGACTTATCATTTTTATGAACCATTAATTGCAATTAAACTTATAAAATGATAATGACAACGCCGACCAGTCACCCCAAATAGCACCCGTTCACAAGTATGATGCATGGGTCAGCCATCATCGGTTTCGACATATTGGAGGGAAGGAAGGCGACCCCGGCCACACCACCACCACAAGCAATGACATTGTAGTGAATTACAACTCATAGAAATGAAATAACCCTAAAATAATTTAATGGAGCACGAACTCTAGTTGCCGTTACTAACAATTTCAATTACCCAGGTACTCTGTGAATATAGAATACAAACAAAATTATAATATTTAACACATACATTATTATGTATTATTATTTCTACAACCATGAATTTTATGTCTTTCAATGAATTTGAATGAATTAAAAAAATATGAAAGCAAGTACAATTTGAAAGTTAAAAAATTCTAATTCATAAAAATAAAATTCATAACTCCTGTGTTTACCATTACGATCACGACCATGGGTTTTTGTCATTTAAATAAGCATCTATTTATATAGATGCTTATTTAAATGACAAAAACCGTAGATTAATAAAATAGATAAATGTAGACTAATTAAATTTGCAATCATAAAGCCCCTATGAAACCTTTAAATTCATAACCTTGGCATACAATGTTTTATTATTATCTTGGTATAGTACTAGTATAATAACAATAATTATAAGTCTCCGTTAATGGTTTGACTGCCAAGAGCCTCAACCAACACCTTGAAAGGCTTGCCTTAGACGGCTGGATCAAGGGCTTGATGCAGAAGGCAGTACTTCTGGACACGGCTCGCATTGTGAGGAAGTTTCTTTTTCTGGGGCCGTAACCACACCGCTTGGTCCCTGTACCCGATACCGGTGTAACACTATTTTTTATATTTTTAAATGTTTTTTTATTGATAAATAAAAATGTATTTATAATAAGATTAATAAAGAGAATAATCTTGAGACAACACATACAACGTCATTTGATTCCAAACTAAGAAGAGCTTGTACTATAATATATACTATTATGTACAGAATATTATGTACAGTATAGTATTATATTACAGGTATAGGTAATTTCTTTACTATCAACTCTGTTTTAGGATTTTTTTTTTCAATTTAAACTTGTTACATGAGTTGAGTCTTGTGAAAAAATAGTCAAGTCGATGCACAAAGTTTTCGTTAAAGCAACTAGTTGATTATTATCATGATGTAATATAAATATAGGTATCTACACCTCAACATCCAGTGTATAAGACTGCGGTCGTTTCTACGGTACCTATGTATTAAATTATTGCATGGTTGCAAAGGAACCTTTCACGCTCCATCAGGTTGCCAAATCAGTGTCCTTCCAAAAATGAATTGTTTGATCCGGTCATATACCGTCATCGTATATCGTATATAGTCAAATTGATTTAGACACACCGTTTAAAATAATAAAAGAGTCCATATAAAATGCAGGTATTGACACAATAATTTAGGAGATCGAAAGAGTATTCTAAAAAAACCATGCTCCACCAAAGCGGAAAACCTCAGGCCTCCACTCAGCTTAGGTGGATATCACTGAGCGGAGATGTATCATATTTGTATGGTGCGATGGATGATATGAGCTGATATGAGGTTGAGCTGGGTCGCGGTAGAAGGCTGAGATGTGAGTTTCATCTCAACTATCTTCTCTAGTCTCCGCTACTCTTCTACTCTTGTCCGAATTCCAGGGAATTCCTTTGATGAACTATTGATTTTTAGTTTTTTGGGGTTGGCAACACTGGCCAGCACTCCGAGTGTGTATTTTGAAAATACAAGATTATAAGTCGGTAATTCGTTAAATTTTACCTTGTTACAATTTTGAATACACCAAGAATGATATTTCGTATCTTAATTATTTTAATTAAGATACGAAATGTCATTCTTGGTGTGCAAGATTATACCATTTTGCAGTTAACTATTCGAATGTATTTAATAAACATTTAGTACTAAAGCTACTATACTAACCTTATCTAGCAATCTTCAAGAGACATTATAGGTCCACGTGTAACATAACTTGTGAAGGTCGCTGATATTTACTGTGTATGTTGTGATGGATTGCTGGTATATTGCCTAAACTTATCCTCCCGTCATATACTGCGCACTAGTGAGGTGAAACTTGTAGCAGTATCAACACAAAGTACACGAGTGTCTTTCAAATTGGTTGTGGTAAGAAGACACATTATAATAGCTTTAAATATCTGCTTATAAATGTTTGAATATTCGTTACAGTGTTTGTATATTCTCCCCTCCTTATAATATATCTACATTTAAATGTCAATGATGTGCTTTTACAAGCATAATATTTTTGTAATTTTATAACTGTACCTACTTATTTCGATTGACAACTTTGTAATCATGTCATCAATCAGATAACTTGTTGAATGAATCAATGATTATTGTAAAAAAAGTTTGTTAAATGAGCTAGTTGAAATACGAGTGAGATGAAAGTAATATTTAATATTTATTAAGCTATTGCGGGCTTTGAGCGCGGCGACCGAATCAAGAAATTTCGTAACGAAAATAAAACCTAACAACACTGTCAAAATCTTCTCGTAATGGTAAATAGAGAGCTGTGCTTAGAAACGCGCAACGCGCATGCGCCAGTTCGCATGGGCTTGTTACGACAACGAAATAAAGACCCAGGCATGAAACTCGAGACATTTGTTCATACACGTCTTAAACGACATCAGTCAAGTTATTTCAAATTCTCTCTTCATTGCTGTGTTTAAGGTCAATAATATAAGCTTCATTAATTTAATATGTGGTATTAGTACAGTAAAATTCGGATACATTAAATTATTTTTATTTCATTTTTATAACTTAAACTGGTAAATACTTACTCTAAAGTAAGTTACAATTTTCAATTTTCAATTTTACTTAACTTATTTATAACGGAAATTTCTTATCCGTCTCTGTATATTTCTTATCTATATGTATTAAAAACTATGACCAAAAATTAGAAAACACTCGTAGGTACAATTTTAATAAAGACCTTCTTGTTTTTAATCCACATTTTCAAAGGTTAAGGTACTTATTATCATTCTCTACAGAAGCAATATCGATAAAAGTTAATATCTTTTCATGTAACATCACTAACAAAAGGTCACGTTGACATTTCATACAATCTTATTTGTTTCGTCGTCCTACGCCTTCTGTATTTTGTTTCACGTCTTCACAGACGGCTTGATCACCAATTACAATGCAACCTAAGCTTAGAAAATTACTTTCATAAATCTATCGTGATACAAGTCTTTTATTAAAGCTTTTATTACAAATAAGTACTAATCTGTAATTATTCGTAATGAAAGAAATACAGTAAGGGCGAGGACAGACCTTGTTATTTTCTTACTAATGACGTAGATATCTGGTAACCATTAAAATCTGTTTTATATTTCCATTGCTAATAAAAATGGAGCGTTTATATTTGAAAATTAAATCTTCATGCTAATGGTTTCTCCATCACGACATGTACCTACCTAATATGTTTGCATCAATTACAGTGTAACCAGAAAAAAAATAACGGGTTGCACTCCGGGAGTGCCGGCAAAAGTGAAAACTTGAAGATTATATTACATATTAATGAAGTTTGAATAATATTTTTCGATCTTACTGAGATAATAATAAAAAAAATAAGAAATAATAAATAAAAAATCAAAAATTAAAATAAAAAAGGGAAAAAGATAATCGTTACTCGGACTCGTTTCTGGGCCGCCCGATTTTCTACCTGAGCTATAATGACATTGTAGATAGTGGTGAAATTTACCTTCGTATTATAAAGATATTAAATAAATTTTTCATTGCTCTGCCGCCGTCTTACGAATTTTCGATCAGGTCACGTGTCCTGACGCGAGTTTAACATTTTTTACCCATCCCAAAAAGTGCACAACGCCGCTAAAGAAGTTTTCACTTCAAAAATAAGTTGTGGAATTTAAGTAGATAATTTAGTGTACTGATGCTTGTGTTATCTTACTCACACAAATATGGTTCGTGTTTCCCTGCAAAATCTTATGACTATGTGCACAATCCCAACTAATATTATAAATATGAAAGTAAATAATTTTCATGCTTAAACAATTGGACCGACTTGGATGTATTTTGGTATGGAAATAGTTTGAATCCCGGGAGAGAACAAAGGATAGTTTTTATCGCGCTAACCAACATCCGCGCGTGCTAGTATTTTTTTAAGATGTGTTTGTTTTTTATTTACATGTCAAGAGTCGCATGAAAATTAAAGAAGTCAAATGAAAATGGTCGTCAGTTTTCAAATACACTCATTTAACGCTTTGCAAGCACATATTACCTTTTCAAACTATGTATCACACCAGACAGTTGTATACCCATATGCTGTAAATTGAACTAAAACCTCTCAGATTATTTAAATATAAGAATAGATGGAACGTATATATCTGACTCATTATCCCCTATCTCTCTCTGTCACTGATTGCAATATTTAAAAATAATGTGTTAAAATAAGACAGATATGTGTAGCAGTGTTGGTTCAGTCAAAATATCGTTCCCGCTAACCCTGTTTTCTTTGATTCGTCATGTTTTCTTTACGTGAATCAAGAAATAGTCGTATAATGTTTTTAATTCCCAATATGGATGTGACATTTCAAAATAGCTATGCTATTATTCTGGTCTATCAAGAAACTGTCAATGAATTTTCTCAGTTAATCTTGTCTATCACCTTGAAAAAAACTTGACAGTTTCTTGTCAACTTTCTTAACGAAAAAGTATTTGAAGTTTCCATCCGTTCCATCTATTTAGTTTTTTATCTGAATGAAACCTTATCATCATATTGACAACATTGACATGTTGGCGTTATTGTTCCTTGATTCGGTATAAGCAAAATTGGACTTTAAGGTGACGAACATTTTCATACCGCGACTGTACATCATTGAGCAATATATACAGACCGTGCAGAAATATTTGTATAGGTTCATACAAAACCAATGCGTACGTGACATACTTCGAATGTTACCTACCGCCAATAACCTAACTTTAATGAACGAACTAAGTTTTGCTATCACAGTTTACAAGCTGTTTTAGTTCAACACGTGCCCACCATCTGTCCTATATTAGTTCTTACCCATTACATTGTAACAGTAGTTGATTCTTATAGGTTTTGTGTTCCACGCGTTTCCAATCATCATAACTTTCGAAGAACTTTATCAAAACTTCCGTGATTCATAGCAACAGCGTTCATGTGATATACAGACTTGAATAATACATGGATGAGAATCGATTATTGACGACTTGATTGTATTAACTTGTTACCTAAATACATATGATATTTCAATTATACTGCGCAACTCTCGACTTTTGTTTTGCTTATCTATACTTATATTATAGAACTGAGTTTGTTTGTTTGTTTGGTTGAACGCGATAATCTAAAGAATTACTGGTTCGAGTTGAAAAATTCTTTTGGGCTTTATAAATTCACGCTACAACCAATAGGAATAACAACAATAGTTGTAAAAAAGGGGAAATTTTGAGACGCAGACGAAGTTGCGCGGGTCAGCCAGTTGTTAGTATATGTGTAAAAATATTAATCGTAATTAAAAATCGATAGAACGATAATAACTGATATAATATCAGTTATTATCTATTTTTTCTCTGTTAGCAATATTTGATTTATGTTAGGGTATTTCTTTGATAACTGTTAGCACAATTGTTTGGATAGACTATTATCAACAAGGCAGCGGCGTAGAGTCAATCATAAAGAAAGAGACCTCGAAATGATCTATAGTAAAAAAAATGAAATTGTTCAATTGGTTCTTTAGAAAACCACTACATACCGCAATATTATTAAGTATGTACTTCGGGTCAACTCAAAGTTACCCTAGGGGGCCTTGGGGAAACTGTTATATATACCATACCAGGCTATAGTCTGTCGCAGTGGTTGCCCTCGCCGTCCGCGGAAAGAAATGGATCACTGGGTAGTGGCCTATGACGTCAAGTCCGGGATGGAGATTTACGCCGCTAGCGAGCGCGGGCCCCATTGGCAGTATTCGCTTAGACAGGAAGTCCAGTGAGCAGTCTACGAGTCAGCGGCGGCTTGGTTCATGATGGCCCACATGACTTCAGAGAGATCGAGCTAGTGCCCATCAACCGACATCGACGAGAGGGGTTCAATCTGGTGTAGTTGCGGCGGGTACTAAGTCCCAAAACTCTCCATGTGCAGATTTCTGGCTATCATGCTGTTCTGTATATCTGTGTAACTGTTTTTGTTAAATACGTAAGTATTGCTTACAAACATTTTTTTAAAAGATAAAAGGTATGTGGTCCCACATTACTAGCAATCCTGTTAATCCCTACAGCTTAGCTCAATAGCTTGTGTTAGGAGTAGGTTTACGTCGGTAGTATGTTGGGTAGGATTCGAACCCGCGACCTCAAGATTGTGAGACTGATGCCTTAGCCATGAGCAGCATAGCAGTAACAAAACCATATCTCGAATTTAAATCAAGGAACACTATCTATCAAGCAAAGTAGAACACTACGCACATAATTTATGTGTTATTCAATCAACTGCGACCAAAAATATGAAATTTAATAAATATATATGTAACTACAGTACGATGTTTGCAGAGTAGGCTGTTGATTACTCATTCGATCGATATTAATATGTACTACATAAAATTGCACAATATGTTTAATAAGAAAACTGTTAGATAAAACTTTAGGTGTCATCATCAAAATATATTTTTGCGCACTTAATCCCATTTAGTTTCAAAAATTATCATCAATTTGCAGGGTATAAAAAATAATTTTAAAACTTTCCCAAACATTCACGAAGCTTATCGAAGATTTCCGATCGAGATCGTATAGAATCATCGGCATACGATGTTCTAAAACTCACGAATCAAAATCATAAAAAAAATGTGTGAACGAGACAGAACGTGATTACGTGTACGTGTAGTAGAAAATACAGAGAAAGGAACATAGATCGACAGGCCAGAATTAAGCGAGTTACAGTTACTATATTAACAATTATATTTAAGTTGTCTATACTAACCGCGCAATGTTTATTTAACGTGATTAACGCGAGAATTTTGAATGTTATTGTGAAAGTGTAAATTGTTATTGCGTAATAATTTTGACATTTAATTTAGATACTATGTTTATAGGTATGTGTATTCTGACAATATCAGGGGTTTTCATAAGGGAAGCTGAAGTGAATCGTATTCTGAGGAGCATTTGTCCCTGCAACAAGGTAATTAGTGCGCACATTAAAAATCTCCAAACACATGAGATAAAAGTTGATTATCCTTAACACGTGTAATCTGTAACGTCACGTCACGTTTGTAAGAAACACGTGTAATTTAGCTTTCAACTTAAAAAAAACATCATTTTAGAAGCTTTGATCCCATGGACAGATACAATGACTTCACGCATGGCGTAGCAATCTAAATAACGCCTATTCAAAGGGTTACGATAATATGAAGCCACTTTAATGTGATCCATAATTGTTTTCCGAGTCTGTGTCAACTTTTTAACGGTGGTTTGCAATTTTGTAAAGGGATTGTTCCCTGCTGTTATAACTGGGATTTACTTTTAAAATATATTAAATATTGCCAACTTGGAGACTTTAGAACAGAAGAAAGTTGTTGTATTCATTGATTTAACGCTATATTTTTATTATTTATAGCTGACCCGCGCAATTGCATCAATTTTCCCCGATTTTGCAACCTTTTTCATTGCTGCTCCGCTCCTGTTTGTCGTAGCGTGATGTCATATAGCCTATAAATGGGCGACCCAACAATAAAATATTTTTCAATTCCGAACAGTAGTTTCTGAGATTGGTATAAATTTAAATACCATTGGCGGCTATGGCACCATTGAAAATCACCATTGCAAGTCTGTCTGGACAGGACTTGTAACATAAAAGCTGAATGGGTACTAGGTTCCATTTATTGTTGTAGGTACCAGTTATCATGTTCACTAATTAAAATTATATTGTATAGTTAAGGTTAATCACATTATTTAAGGTTTTTTATCCGTTTAATTTAGACTTGCACGTTATCTTTGTGGAAATTTTCTTTCTTTCAGGTGTGGGGAAAACTAAAACTCGTACTCAAATATCTTTATTTCATAAAACCAAGTCAATGATTGTTTGAAAACGTTAAATGAATACATACTGAAATAATCATAAAATTATGATTTGTTTGAAAAAAAAAAACGAAATGAAGTTTTAGGCAGCAGTTCCAAATGTAAGTTGCCAAGAAACTCATGAGCCACTGTTTTAAAATCATCACCTTTTTTTCTCCAGTAATAACATTTTCAGCACCCTTCCTAGGCATTGTATGGCCAGAAAGGACTGTGATGTATTTTTTTATGATCGCAAGACAATTTTTGTATCCTTTACTTTATACCTGGAAATAAATTAAAGGCAATAAATTTACAAAGGTCTTATAGACTGTAAAACTCAGACGCTCTAACACAGTTTATTGAAATAGCAATAAAGGAATCTACGGCCAATAATATAGACTTACTTTAATATTGTTCACTAGAACACTGACTTTCATTACCGAAATAAATTTTATTAAGTCAATTTTTACATAGTACTAAGTAGAATTGTATTTTTTTACAATAAGAAGAATTAATTCTATTTGAAGTAATTTTTATAGGCATTTCTTGCCAATTAAAAAATAGAATTCAAATACAATAATTGCATTTGTGAAAGATAGAAAAATTTGAAATCCAGACTCAGGAATCGAACCCGAGACTTCCGTAGCCAAAGCGGGGCAAGAAGCGAACCACCTATCTGGACTATGTTACTAGACCTCAAATTCTTAGCGAGCTTAGACTAGATGGCGCTGCGAGTTAGGCCCTCGCAGCGCCATCTAGTCTAGGCCAATGCAGCGCCATCTAGTCTAGGCCCTCGCAGCGCCATCTAGTCTAGATAGCGCTGCGAGTGTCTAACTCGCGAGCATTAAAGGATATAAGAATTTGAGGTCTAGTAAAATAGTCCAGATAGGTGGTTCGCTTTTGGCCCCGGTTTGGCTACGGAAGTCTCGGGTTCGATTCCTGAATCTGGATTTCAAATTTTTCTATCTTGCACAAATGCAATTATTGTATTTGAATTCTATTTTTTTTGATAGACTGTTATTCGTTTAGTACTGAAGACAGTGCGTAGTTCATGTAAGATTTTTTTTCTGACATCTCATCAATGCTTCACCCGTGACCGGAAATTATGGCTGCACTGACAATAGTACTAGTACGCTAGACTGGCTACAAAGTGAATGCCGAAATGAAAAAAAAAATATCTTGGAACAACTCACACAATGCTATCTGATCCCAAACTAAGACGAGCTTGTACTATAGAAACCAGACAACCGATAAACATACTTATATATTTCTAAATACATAAATATTATAGGTAAATAACACCCAGACACAGAATAAACCATCATGCTCATCACACAAAGTTTTATCCTGGGTGGGGATCGAACCCACAACCTCTTGCGTAGCAGTCGGATACACTCCCACCGCGCCACATAGGCAGTCGAAAGAAAATGCCAAATCGAAAGACCCTTCTGCAATCTTTTTTGACACTTAGGTACCTATGACAGACGGCCATTGTCATAATATATATTTCCATTTGATTTTGTCAAATAAGTGTCCAAATGTCAAAATTAAATGGTAATTTTGTCGGCGGTAGTCTGTCATGCGTACTAGAACTATAGAGGTCAGCGGATGGCTGCCAGCCATCTGGTAGCATTGTCATTTGTCTCTCATACCTGAAACTAAATCAATTGGTGCTCTTAATTTTACTTACCTATATTTACTTTACATATTATTACTAACATTTACAGTTACGCATTACATGATTACAAATATTGCAAAGAAATACGAGAATTAATAGGGATGTTGACTGTCTAATCAAATCAGTCAATTTTTATAAATGTCAAAACGACAAGCTCCATAGAAATGTGTATGGAATAACAACCTATGATAAACTATAAGTTCCTATCGTCAAATCGATACTTTTCGTATTCGTTTCATGCTTTTAATTTCAAATACTTGTTATATTGTAAAAAAACAGTTATTTTCAGAGCATTTTAAAATCTAATTTTACCTGATTAGTATAAAAAGTTTACTTTTATTGTAGTTACCCAATTTAATGAGACTCTATTATTACCTTTAGATTGCTTGACTAGTTCACTCCGGTTGTGGACCGTCATTTGTCTGACTGGCTTCTTTTGTTTATTTTATGTTGGAAACAAACAGTTTATACATTTTCCCTTAGACATAATTACATTGTTTATGACGTAAACTTATTTATAGAACCCACCTATTAGTTGACTAAACCTCACTTCAGAACACCTTTTAATCGACTATTTATGTATTCTAACAACGTCATCATTTAAAACGACTATGACCTATCAAATACAATGTAGGTATTGAGTGCTAATTATTCGCTTTGAAGCTTAACATGCGATTAATCGACCTTGTAATGCGTATAACGTTTTAATTCAGTTACAATTAACTTATAACATGAATTTAATGCGAACTGTATGGGCTTATGATAGATTTTAAATACAGTGGCTAAGTTACACTGATGTGATTGTATCTATTGATGAGGAAAAAATACTTTGTGATTTTTTTGGCTCAACGTTTCGTAGATCAAAATTATGATATCTATCTAAAAATATTAAATATAGTTATAATTAATCGGTACTTTGATGTCATCCTAGGCTCGTATTTTTTTTGTTTTATTTATTTCGTTTAATTTGCGCCGATATCAAAATCCAACACTGATTGTGTTTCATGGGCTACCGTTACAATAATATTCAAATCTGGTTATAATTCTGTTAAACTGTTCAACTGTAGAAATAAAATGCTCGGTGTACTCTAAGGAGTTTGGATCCCAACCTAGAGCATTTCTTGTCAGAGAGTGCTTCTACTCTGTTGATGAGTTTCAAAGAGTTTTAGTTAGTTAGTTTAAATAATGTAATGTAGCAATAAAATTTAATAAACGTTTTATTTTTTCCTGAATGTACAAACCTAATATGATTTATATTAATGTAATGCAAGGGTCTAAATATGAATTTTGATTATATATATGTACCGACATAACTATATTTTCAATATTATGTGAATGATTATAAATATCTTTGTTATAACTATTAATGTATTTCAACATTCCAAAATAAATAAATAATCACCCAAAATAATGTTTAAGTATGTGACAGTAATATCACTGCGATTTGAAATACGCATACATACGAATCAAAGATATATATTGGATTCAATTAAATCTGAATTCCGGAACTACTTCAAATTAAGGGACCTACAAAACCGTTCCCCTATTAAGCTCTGCCATTGAATAGATAAATTGATCGAGCGAGGAACCGCTATTTGCCGAACACTTACAAGGCTACAATATACAGTTAACTTGCAAAGCAATGCATGTTACCTTTAGACCAAAGAAACGGCTTATTCTAAATAGGAATATAGGTATTATGCTAAAACATTTTCCCGTCTAGCTTTGCCAGCATCGTTTTCTTTGCAGTTTATTCATGTTGCTCGTACAAGCAAGAGTTTCAACAGCTCAAGCGTACTTACGTAGTAAACGGTAAGGATTCAAACTGTTATGCATGGTTTTGTTCTGTTTCATATTTTATTTTTGGATATTAAGATACCTAGATTTACTGCGAGCTTTTCATTTGAGTTTAAATACGAATAGACCATTATTTTTCTATGCTTAGAAGGATTCATCTGGTCTTTAAAAGTCTTGATACATAAAGCATTGTTTAACTAAAAGTGAGTTTACATTTGGTCGGACCGGCATCACCGTTGTCCCGATGTCAGATCTTATAGCCGGATGACTTTGTACAGCGCATCATAATTGTGTGAACATCTGACATCACACTATTGTGATTGGCGCTATAATCCGACCCGACTGAAATCGTGGCTGAGGTCCGAATATTACATTTTTGCCGACAATAACAATGAGAATTATTTATCGATCCGGTAAAACTGTCAGTACGACATAGTCACTATTGTGATGCCGATCTTAATGCTTTTAAATTAGATTGTAATTAGAAACCGTACATGACTTTCTTTTTAAATTCAATTGCTCTGTCAACTGGATTTTTTGACTTTGCTTGCTGGAAAGTCGCGGTCAAATTATAGATTCCCTTTTCCTGATGAAGGTACTACAAAGTAAATTGGACTGCCCCCAATTGTTAAGCAAAATAAAACTTCTAGTATACCCGAGATACTTACGCGCTCCAGTTACCCCTATTTCTGTCTATCCACCATTTCGGCGAACTGAACTCGGTACAAACTCTGCTGTTCCCCGTCTTTGTAAATAGTTACAGTGACCATCAGGTCACTGTAGCTGTTTACTAAGTGAGTTAGCGTGCACATCAATAATAATGTGCACGCTGACTCACTTCATAAGCTCCGTAAAGTTATAATGTCTCATGTTTAAAATTAAAGAAGAAACATTTTTATGATAGGAGAATACGTTATACTATATTGTTTTTTTAAACTAGTAAAGTAATTTGGATACTTCCATTACTACTTCAGATTTTGTTTTCCTTAATTTAAAAACACATTATTGGTAGCTCTTGTGGTGCTTATCTTATGCCATCAAGGTAACTTTACGCCATCAAGGACAAAGGCGGTAGCTACCGCGGAACTTCAACGATGCGTATATTAGTTACTGTAATAAATTACTTTCAAGGTCCATGATCTTCCGACATGTCGTCCTACTAAGTTACTCATGTTAGACACGGTCTACGGGCTCTGAACTATATTTTAGAGGAAACATTACCTTAATGTTCTTCTAAACTATCTGTATAATGGTAAATTATATTATAACTAGTAAAGATACTTCTCCTGCGGCACCTCCTGCTATATTTCGGTTCTCTTGTCTACATGTTGACCTAATATACGGTATTTCTATGTGCTTGTAACTTTTATCCGAATGTGATTAGTATTTTGAGCTTGATGGGTACAGTACAAATTATTTGTAAACTTTTAGAAAATAATTTTAATAAAGAAAGACTTAGCTGGTTTTGAGGAGCCGGAATTTGATTGTTATTGAAATTTGGACCCCCGTTTCGCCCTTGGTGGGGACTTAATTTTGTACTCCTTCTACTTCAGCACTTGGAAATATTTTCTGTGTGTAGGCTACTACAAACACACAGTTGAGGACACAAACTATACTCAGATTTGAGACCAACATTTATAGATAAATATGAATTGAGCTCAAACTTTTGCATGACACACTGCGACACTGTTCACCGAGTGAATTGCGAGTGAACTGGGGGAAGTGACTATAATGATATTCTTAGTGTTCTAAATATTCCTATCGTAAACATTAATAAAAACAATACAAAAAAAATAAAAAATGCCACATAAAATTATACTTATGAATTGGTTTTAACCGAAACAATAATTCGGAATTTGCCCTAATACGCGTCGTTGAGCCGTACACTTTCCCTATTTGCATATCATTTTCATTTCGGCAGCAGTAATTTGAATAATTGTTTAATATCGGCCCGTTGTGGCAGTGCATTCATTCAGCTATATTCTGATTTATTGCGGCCAGTAACTACGGTAGCTATTTTTAAACGACTCCGTTAATCATGTTAAAAATCAGCAACGGTTTTGGTAACAAAAATTACTGCGTATTTGTTCAGCGAAATGGAAGAACTGTTATCGAGAGCACGCGCCAATGGAATTTCTATGAGGTACTTGCAGATTATCATTACGATTTGTGTGAATTTTGCAAGCGTTGGTAACTGTTATTTAGATTTTGTGGTATGTATGTTCTGTATGCAATGTTAAGTAAAAGAAGATATCAAAAAATAAAAAAATCTGTATTCACTTCGGAAGCAAAATACCTACTACACTTGTCGTGATTCTACATGTAATGCCTGTTCGCAAACAATAGGTAAAGCCGGAAAAAAGAACAAGACAAAAATAAAAACTCGCGGGCACTCCTTTTAAGTTGCCAATTTTTACAATGTGTTTTTTTATTAACAACTGCCGCGGTAGGGTGTGTATAAGCTCTGTGTCGCGGAGGACTTTACTAACATTTAATTCACGGACACAAAGTACCTACACCCAGACTCAAAACAACAATTTGTGGATTACAATGAAACACAATGTGGTGTTTCGTGTAGGCATCGAACCCACGACATCTTCGTTCTTACGCATCAGTCGTACACACTCCTACCAAGCCAGTTTAAGAACTGTTTATGTAGGTGAAGTGGTGCCACAGCCATCGATCTTTCGACAGATGTAACCAGCTCCTGTCCATTTTAGCATGCTTCACTTGCGAGCAATATTGGTAATTTTGGTTCTTGTCAGATGATCTAATTGCGAATTTTATCCTACAAAGATACTCTAAGTATAACTCACGTCATAGTTTGCAGCGTGACTTTAAAGTGGCCTAGTCTGTTAACATAACTGTTATGTAGGATACACTTGATACTAGTTGTAAGCCCATTCTCTTCTTATTAAAAACTCTCTATACCTTTCTAGATGTGTTTCTAAAATTGGTTGTATTAAAAAAACTCGGAATATTTACCAACACTATCTAAATATCAGGGATAGCATGAAACATAAACACGTCGGAAATGTTAACACAATATTTACCTCATTTAAAAAAAAAAACTTTTAAGCTATAGGTACCTGCATTAATAATAATAATAATCATCATCAGCTTAATTATATTATGTAGGTAGGTTTATTAATACCTACCTACATAATATAATTAAGCTGATGCACTGTGAATTGTTCATTAACTAAAAATACATCATAATATAAATTTGTTTTTTTTTTCGGAAAAAGTAATTTTATAGTAAGACTTCTTTTAAATAGATTTTGATCATATTACTAGTTTCACATGGGATTAGGTAACTACATAGAAGTATAGTGCAAAAAATACAATAAATAGACTAAAATTCGTCATTTTACTCGTTGTCCCAGGAAACAGAGGAAATTGGAAAACTATTACCCGACTATGTAACTATTTATTATACCTGGATAGAGGCCTTTTTTTAATAAAAAGATAACTAGCAATGTAGGATTGGGTCCCACATTACTAGCAATCTTGTTAACTCCTCCAACTAAGCTTAAAAAAACTGTGTTACGAGTGGGTTCACGTCGGTAGTTTAATGGGTAGGATTTGAATCTATGACCTCACGATTGCGAGACAGACGCCTTAGCTATTACCACCGCTATGAAAAGAATCTAAAGATCTATTAAAAACCACCATGCTCCTTGGCGGAGAGGACTAAACGTCAGCTAGTGTACTTATAGAACTAACCACTAGGTATAACCATGTCAATCTCTTTCTTTCATAACACTTTAAAACCTAAAACAGCTAATCAGTGATTTTCGATAAATTTTCTTGTTTATCCTTTCACAACATCACAGAATACTGTTACACTACAGTGATTACATGATGTTAAGAAAAGGGTATATCTGTGAAATAAATACGATCTCGTAAATGATACAATGTGGAAAGGTTCTTTGTGCAGACGACAAGGCTGATAGCATTGTAAGGTTCAGACATTCGGTTGATTTCGTTATGGTACGAGTTATAAGTACAAAGCGAAAAAATAATTACCTAAGCTTAAGGCACCTAATTCCGCGTTATTTTCATCATAACTCAAGAACATTCAAAAATAAGTATTGATTGTACCTTTCAATAGAGCTGGCTATTTTTATCTGGCTGGCTGGCTGTTTTTGAAAGATACCTATTCATAGTTTGACAATAAAACTGTATTAAAAATGTAAAATTAGTAAAAATGTCTCGAGCACCTTATTCCGATTTAAAAATTCTCTTATAAAATTATATATACTACGGGTCTTAATCGCGTGAATAAAAAACCTTGTTTATTGCCCGACGTTTCGACCATATTGCAACGCGATTAAGACCCGTAGTATTTATAATTTTATAATTTTCCATACATATCATTACATACTTTAAAATCTTTCGGTGTCACTATGTTCTGTACACTCCTTGCTGCTAATTTTAATTTCACTGTAAAGCGAAGAGAACCTGGAGATCTGTTAGACAGGTTTCGAACCTAGTACAGACTCCAGCTCTCTCAAAGATTTCCCTCTGTAAATTTTCAGTTGCCTATGTTAAACAGACTAAACAAATTGTACCTTCTGCGAGAGAAATAAACGAATATTTTATCATTTTATTATTATGATACAAGGAATTCATAAAGTACATATATATACAATCGTTGACTGCTATAATTAGTAAATACAACCCCAGAGTATGTTTGGTTGAAGAGTGGATATTTTTGACTGTTTTACTGTATATGTTTATGGCTTATTACAGAATTCAGAATTAAAATATTAAGATCATAATCATAAAGCTGCCTTCAAAACTATAAAAAAGATATCGTCTATGAAATTACATTTCCGTAGTATACATCGGCAGTTCGGAACCAACCAAAACATTTGGCACCTAATGCCGCGGTGTTGTGAAACCTCCTTAATTTATGAAGAAAATACCCAAAAGTTAAGTGTTTTCTATAAAAATATAACACTTATTATTTCAATCAAAATAAAAAAACCCACACAGTATAAAACTATGTAGAACATTATTTAGGAAATCGTAGTACTCACGTATGTACTTTATACTTAAGGTTCAAAATGTATGAAGCTCGCAATTGAGTCAGCTGCTAATGTCAAACAGACCAATTATTTTGAAACGTAAACCTTTCTCAAATTATTGCTTAAAAATTACGGTTTTCTAAATACATCGGAATATGGTGTCATTTTTAAAACCCCTCGAAGTTGGGTACCTTTACCACATATCTAGCAATATTTTTTTAAATAATTCAAAGTTAAAATTAAATTAATTTATAAAACCAACAATTATCTACTCCATAGAATTTATTTTCATTTTAATACCTTTCTTAGTATTATTAATACTAAGGTATAACACTTTAAACTTTCCGAAAAACTAATTAAAATGTATTTTATGAAAAAATAAAAACCTTATCTTGACTCTTCTTGTCAATATTAGGAATGTGATTTTAATTATAAATTTAATTAGTCAAAAAATTAGGCAACAAGAAGAACTTTTTTAAATCCGGTACCAAAACGGTATCCAAATTACTTTTGTAGTTTCCCATAACCCGTATACAACTTATTATAAGAACCATCCCTAGAAGAGGCTTACGTAGTTTAATTAAGTTTTCAGTTCCATCCAAGATAATACCTACTAGTAAAATTAAATTGCTACTACTGCTATGACACCGTAACACCTTCTTTAGGACGTTCTAATTGCTTCAGCCTAAGGACCGCTTAGTTTTATTTTGTTGATCATTTGACGTTTTCTCATTTAGACCCCGAATATAAATTGACATTTAGTCGTAGTAGTTATTAAGTCAAGGCACAGTATCCAGTTTCTAGTTTAGTGTTAAATAGTTGTTGGATTTACTTTTCAAAAGTTGAGTTGAATATAAATTAAATTTCCTAAACCTAAGCTTCCTATTTTTATAGGTAGGTACAGGGTATAACCTACCTATAAAAATAGTAAGCTTAGATAGAAAGCTGCAGGCATAGGAAGAAGCAGAGATATGAAAATTAGGTTAGTAGTGGAAATTCACCCCTCTGAATTTTTACCCTTCTATCTTTAACATTTTAATCTTCTCCTTTAAGATACTATTATGAAGTACAGGGTACCTACTAAATCCATACTATAATAAAATTGTAAAATAGCTGTCTGTGTACATTAAATATATTTAGGAAAACTAATCTAGATCGACTAATTAAGGGTTACTGAATCCAATACCATGCTTAGTTTTTTTTCCTTTCTCTTTGTTTGGGGTTGGCGCAAATATCGCGATTAAGACCCGTACTATATATATATATATATATATTTTTTTTCACAATGTGTACAAATCGCGAAAGTTTATCAATAATCTCTTATGTCCGGATTAAGTTATAGGCTAGGCTATATCACGGACTATATTTAGCAATAACGTATATTGCCACCCGGGCGAAGCCGCGGGCATAAGATGGTGTAATATATTATATGTATCTTTTCGTACTATAAAGTACGCAAAGATAAACTGATTGCATGGATATAAAGTACGAAAAGATAAACTAATTCAAGCTATTCTATATAAAATGTCTTAATGTCTAGTTTAAAAAATATATCACACTTACTCTAATTTAACACTTTTATTGATTCATAGTTCATCATAATTTTTATACACTTACGAGTAAAATCCAGGCAACTTTAGACAGATTTTCGAAAATGTTTTCATTTATCTTCGTTCGCTTGTGCCGTACACCAAAGCTAATGCACACGCACGGAGGCGCCCTAAGCGACTCTGGTTTAATTAAGCTACACTCCAGCCATGGTAATACAAGGGTAATTAGATAAAGCTACTTAGTATTTCTATTATACCACTATGATTTTATTAAAACAAGGCAAAGGAAATGTGAATCAAATGCTTTCGTACTGATAGAACTGGAATAGTTAGTATGAAATATCCTATTGAGCTTTTCCAACATAGAGTGTGTTTTAATCATGTAGAGTAGAGATAAGAAATGAATTCCGAAAATTCGAGTTCTAAGGCGGTGAACCAGGCTAACGCGAGCGAAGTCTCGGGCATAATATAATATATCACCAATGTATGTTTTTAAACTTTCGCAATTTGTACAGATTTTTCAAATTTATGGATTAAGGCTCTTAAATCTCGTAGGATATTTTAAAGTTAAAGAGGAATAAAGAAATGGTAATAAAAACCTATACCTTGAATTTTCCAAAAGATTGGTCGCCTCCACTGGTGACCGTAGAGAGCATTGCTATACAGCGGAGAAATGCCGCCAGTATTTGTGGAACCATTAGCAACATATTAGATTAGACACTAGTTTATGTAAAGCCCAGTTATTGGTACATATTGGGACATTACCGTCACACAATACATATTCATTAATATTCTAGGCACAAAACCTCTAACAACATATCGATTTAATTCGATTATAACCTACAAACAAACTGTCATAATTGGATTAGGGACAAAGATGTATCATGCAAACAATTTGATACATAACTCGTATATGAATATTGTCAACTTATTAATACACTATTCAATTTAGTCGAGTATTCTGGCTTTTCATTGTGTACTTTGTAATGTAATAATAGTGCTTAGATTGTGAAAATTTAGTTACCCTATTGTATTTGTGGATATTGTTGTTTTATTCTCAAAATATTGCAGCAAGTAAACCAACGATTTCGTGAAAGACATCTCTGGTCTTTGAATTTTTGTTTCTAATTTCTACCACTGATATTGATAATATTTTTAAATTCATGTTTGTTCGTTGCGTGAAAAATTAGGAGTTCCGAAGTTAAGTAACTGAAAATGTTATTGCTATCTAATTCAAATTAAGACGGTTTTCTTATATATAGTTTGAAATCTATATTACTTATGTATATTTCTGTTCAGAGCATCGTAACATTCGTAGTTTCGAAGATGGTACAGCTGTTTTTACACAAGTCGTTTAAAAGATTCAATCTTCAAAAATAAGGTTCGCTGGCTGGCTCGAATATAATGACTGTCTTTATCTATATAAAATAAAGGCAGTCATTGAGTCCTGGAAAATGCCTACCTACAAACAAACTCTCGTAAAATCAATACACAAAACATTGTTTACATTAATCAAATGGAACAATTTACCGGTTTATAATCCACCTAAACGTCTCCACTCATTAGTGAATTTCTGTAAACAATAATTCAATTAGTAGACAAGTTTAAGCAGTCGTGATGGCTGAGCCTTGAAACATAAATCAGACCTCTAAGTAAACTTCATCTAACTTGGGTTACCATTCGCACCGTAAATCAGTCTTTGGTTACATTAGATGAAGGTAACACTAAAGACACCGGCTTATTTCAGGGGACTAGATTAATGTCTGGATATTATAAAATATTTTATGTATTAGTGACTAGCTTTTTCACATGGTTTAGCTAACGTAGTATTCGAAAATCTTTCTTGCTGTCTAGTTATGGGGTGGCACGGGACTGTTACAAACA
Organism: Herminia tarsipennalis; assembly: GCA_945859575.2. Classification (NCBI taxonomy): domain Eukaryota; kingdom Metazoa; phylum Arthropoda; class Insecta; order Lepidoptera; family Erebidae; genus Herminia; species Herminia tarsipennalis. Next base: position 7,203,463 of record OX243843.2, on the reverse strand, counting down.
AATAGTCGCAACGGCGAATTCATTGCGACTATTCGTCCTGTATCTATGGTAATATATCAATCTCTAGGTCGACCCATCGATTAATATGGTAGTAGTGTATGTCTTGGGCTTGCACTATTAGAGACAGTAAGTTTTTAATATCTGCCTCTTTGATTTCTTACACAGGCATGTTACACAAAGAAGACAAATGCAAATTTCTAGACCTATAATAGCAACAATGGCTTTATCAATAAAGTTTAAATCCACGTCCACTAAGTCTGTCAGTTACGTGAAGTCACTGGCATTGACTAATATACCTTTCTGCAGAGGTATCCGTCTCTCTCCCCTATGTAGAATTCAGCTTCTACTTTACCTCTACTTGTGTGTATGCTCATTATAATCTAGATGCGGTGATGTGCTGTCCATTACAAATTATAGCTTTAAAACATTGAAACACAGGTAGTAGTCTTCTGTAAGGTAAGAGACGTCAAACCTTTTGACTATTTCGATATTCATATGCTTCAACAATTCACTAAGCTATTCGAACACTATACAAATCAACACGACGAAGAGTTACGCCTGACATCATACATAATTTATCAGGAGCTAAGATCAGATGTGTCAGGACCTCTAACTTAGAGATTTGAGAAGCACGTACAGTTACTTTGGTTCGTAAACGAGCCGAAATGGACGTGTCGGAAAATGGCAATTCAGCACCCGACCCCAGGGAACTAAATTCTAAAAATCTTTCTTCCATTTATTACAGACGTTTTACTTTATGTAAATTTAGTCTTGTTATTTTTAGCAGGTAGGTATCTAGAGATTTGAACAGAAAAAATAAAGTTTTACGTCATTACCTCACAATTAGGGAAAATACTGCAGATTTTTCTGTTTGGCCAATTTCAAAATTAGTACGATTTTTTTAACAAAATTACTGTTTCTTACTAGGTTTTTAATTTGAGCAAAATGTTATTGATATACTATTTAACAGCTTGAATATGTGGTTTTAACCCACCATTAATAATATTGAGGTTATCTTAAACTTGTTATCGGTGGTATAGTAGTCAGACCTTTAAAGCGCTAGTCGCGGCAACTCTTCTCGAATCCTTTTTCGGATATCACTTCACCTGGTTATGACCAACAAATAGATGTAATGACCGTAATGATAGTAGCTTACTTATATGGCTTAGCAGCTTTTAAATAAATTGGTATGTAATTTGGTATATTATATTAATAAAGAAGGCATATTGGGATAATGATTAAATAAATCAATTGCTCTTTTCTCACGTACAATGAAAATAATACATTTACAAATCAACACAACCGTATTACTATAATTAAAATTATGCAATTTCCAGGTCGCAATATTAATTAACTGTGTGTTGGGCTCCAATTGCACAATAAAAGCATCCCGAAGGTTACCACTTAATGACTTATCTTAAATACAGAAGTTCATAATAAGCCGGGATAGCGTTCCCATGTTATTGGTAGTTAAATACATATGCGCTTATTAGGCGGCTTATAAAAATGTATTTCATAATACTGTTCATTTTGTATGGTAATTTATTCTCGTTAGCAAGTTTTGCGTTTATTGAAATAGAAAACTATAGCTTATAATATCCCTTTATTTACTGCTTTAACATGTTTTTGTTTAATGAATTAAAATATCCAGATGTTATCATAAATAAAATGAAACATATCCTTTTAAACAAAATTTGACTGCCTCGGTAACGCAGACGTGTGTACGACTGCTGCTACGAAACGAATAAATCTCTAGTATTTACATTTTATTTCTGTAAATACACATTAATTTTACTTACGTTTAATTAAAGTGATATGCACTGAAAGAACAGTTTCATTTAAATAGTAAATGAAGAAAATGTAACTCTTATTATTGGCCATCAATTAGGTTTTAGGGAGAACCATTCAACAACTGATCAAATTAATCGAATAAAAAGTATAATTGAGAAGGCATTAGAGGATAAGAAGTATGTGCTACGTGTTTAACTGGACATAGCACAAGCTTTTAATAAAGTTTAACATATACTCGTAGGTCATATTTATAAGCTGAGTAATACGCTCTTCAAACAGTTTGCAGACATTCTAGAATCTTACCTGACAGAAAGAGCCTTCAAGGTAAGACAGAAATATACATACTCAGAACAGGCAGATAAAAGCTGGAGTACCCCAAGGAAGCGTTCATGGTCCTATTTTATTCATATTTATTAATTAGAAGACAATACCGTAGCAACTTTTGCAGATCGCACAGCTATCATGTTTACGGGAGTATCTCACGAAGATGTGCTTAAGTGATCGAAATAGGGATTTGTTTACAAAATTATCAATATTTGAACCCGTCGTTGAGGTTAGTGTCTGAATTTTACAAATTGTGTTTTATTTTGAAACCGATATTTATTTTATTCGTAATTTTTTTAAATCTTTCTAATGTACTATTTCATATATCATACTGCAAGCAACTTAGGTATTACAGTTTAAATAGGTAAATATAGCTGTTTTTCAATTTAATGTCGCTATAGAAGCTACACGTTGCATTAAAGATCGTGTGATGGGGTTTGTCGTTGCGTATTATTAGAAGCAAATATTTTAACGGAAAAGTCGTCCCTTATTCTAAGTATGAGTTAGACTATACGAATTAGGAGATCAGACCAGGTGCCTCGATCGTACCGAACGTGTACTATAAATTAACAAACTAATTTTATTTGATCTATAAACAACGATTAATGAATGAAAAGAATTTAGTTTAATTTCAATTTAAAAAAATAATACCATTTTCCCTTTGGGGGTACAACATTAGCAACCTTACCCTACTAGTGCATACCTGTAGCTGTTAATTTATGCTATGCATTTTTTAAATTAATTTTAATGAAATTAGAAGGAAGTGTATCATCTTATTTCTTCGCATCTAACTTCATAGGTATCCCAAGTCTCATATCGACCTGTCGCGGATTAAACTATACATGTTGTTATAGAATTTTATAAGCTACGGGTATAATACGGTCGAAACGTCGGGCAATAAACAAAGGTATTTAGCCTTAAAATAAAATATTTACGCGATTAAGACCCATAGCTTATAAAATTCTATAATGTGGACAAATCGCGAAAGTTTACGAACAGATATATGTTGTTTTATTCCTTGAGAACTCAAAATAATGTAAATCTTGTAAATCAGTTTTCACATGGTTGCTACATTTACTTCAGTGAATTATGAATTTGAATATTAGATTACCAATTGAACCATGTGACACAAATAAAAAATAGAAAAAGAAAACTTAATAAACCTTGTTCAAATGGTTACCATTAAATTAATTTCAAGTTTAGGTACTATCAAAATCAGATCAGTTCAGAGAAACTGCACATTGTGGTTTAACCAGACACCGATGAAATCTGAACAAGAACTCTTTAGGGTGAAATAAAAACTGTAAGGGTACGCTCGTTGTAAGTGGATACGTATTTTTCGTATTCGTATGTCTGATTCAGTATCATTGATCTTGATCAAACTAGAACGTTCAGATATCATGCAGTTTCATATTTGTTTTGTATTACGATCTGTGCAGTTATTTTATGGGTAATTCTATATATGTATAACATTCTTTGTCCTGACTGACAGACTGACTGATGTATTTACGCACATCCTAAGTCGCTGATCGTAGAGACTAGAAGTTTCGAGCACGTACTCCTTATATAATATAGGCATCTAAAAGAGGAGCCCACGGCGTCACTCGCTTAGATGACTTTACCCCGTTAAGGGTTGATTTTCGTCAAATGCAGAAACACGTTTATCTTTATATACAACCACAAAGCCAAATACTTTTTCAGATGTGACTTTATAACTGACGGAGGTTGATAAAAACTTGCAACCCCTATTTCACCCCCTTAGGGGTTGATTTTCTTAAAGCATTGAAATACGTAATTCTTTATTTAAACCCAAAAAGCCAAATAAGAAAATTCAAATACAATTTTTTACAGATCTAACTTTATTACTGACGGAGTTTGATAAAAACTTGCAACCCCTATTTCAGCCCCTTAGGGGTTGATTTTCTTAAAACACTGAAATACGTAATTCTTTTTTTTAACCCAAAAAGCCAAATAATAAAATTCACAGAAACTTTAAAAGTTTCATTTAAACTTAGAACTACAAGTGTACCCCGTTAAAGGATGAATTTCTAAAAGTCTTCTACATTATATAAGGAATACGGCCTTGAAATTTCACGTCTGAACGATCAGCGTTTTAGGCGGTGCGTTGATTCATCAGTCAGTCAGTGTGTAGATAGTCTGAGTGTAGATTTTTTGTTAAAAAAAGTATTTCTCATGACGAACCAATAGAGCCCAAACTAGATAGGTTGTTTAATTCAGAAGTTCTTATGGACACCTATCGACTCCATCATCAGACCCTAGGTATCATGCAGCACTAAAATACTCACTAAAACAAAACAAATGAGCTCAAACTCGATGGGTATTTTATTTAGTTAAGAAGTACCTGTGGTCGCTTTCCGGCTCCATTATCAGAACAGCTTCATGGTACACCAAATTTAAGCCCCATCGGACGTCGAGAAGTGGTTCTAATTTGATGTGGTTGAATGGCCCAATCGGATCTACAAAAAGTGGTCAACGTCGGAATATCAGGATTAAATACTAATGCGTTTCATTAAACTATCTCCGATTAATATACATTACGTGTTAATCTGAGCGTAGTGAAGTTAAAGCGCTGTAACAACTCAAACCACTAATATCACTATGACGCTGCATTTCCACTCTATCCAAATTAACCTAAAAGTCCAAAGCCAGACTAGTTAAATTATTTTAAATGTTTTACACAAAGCCATTGGATAGTACGTGTACTAGTTAGCAATGGAAATGAATGGTAATATTAAAATTAGACAACAATTTGTATGTTTTATTCATGTTTCGCACCAAGTCCATTAGTTATTTTCTTTTTCCTAGCGTGTAAACAAATGTTTTTTTAGAATCTACTAGAAAGTTCTTTTCGAGTAGTTTACGCAGAGCATTTTATGTATTGTTTTTTGGTTTTCAGTTTGCATTTATTCTTCAAAAGAATTTTTGTATTGATTTTATGGATCACATAGTTTCTTTTCGTGTGGGAATCGATCCTACGAACTCTTGCGCAACAGCCGTACAAACGTACTATCACTGGGCCACGCAGGCAGTTTTTAAGTCTGATTGGTGTATTTTAAACATCCAATCTGGATAATAATATATTAAATTTGCCAATATAATGTGCAATGTAAATAGTAGTGCAGTACAAACAAAGAAATACAATTGTCTACTGCTGGTTCTGTTTGCCTGATTGATACCTTACATATTTCCCAGTCAATGATTGGATACCTATCATTTCGATGTAAGTTGTCCCAAAATGTTATTATTTTATGTTTTTATTTATTTTTGAAGTAAAAACTTTTTTAGCGCCGTTGCGCGCATTTTAGGATAGGTAAAAAATGTTAACTCGCGTCAGGACAGGTGACCTGATCGAAAATTCGTAAGACGGAGACGAGACGGACTGCTACAATATCGTTAGAATACGAAGGTGAATCAGGCGGTCTAGTAACCAGGAGACTTCAGTTCGAGTTCGAGTAACGGTTATTTTTTTCTCTTTTTATACTAGGGGTATTAAAAAAGAAGGAACCCGCGCAACTTCGTATGCGTCAATTTTCCCCATTTTTGCAACATTTTTCATTGCTGCTCCGCTCCTATTGGTCGTAACGTGATGTTGATAGTCTATAGCCTTCCTCGATAAATGGGCTACTCAACAGAAAAATAATGTTTCAATTCGGACCTGTAGTTCCTGAGATTATTGCGTTCAAATAAACAAACTCTTTGGCTTTATAATATTAGTATAGATTTGATTTGTGATTTATTATTTAATATTTTTTATTATTATGTCAGTAAGAACAAAAAATATTATTCAAATTTCATCAGTATTAATATATTGTCCAAGTTTGCACTTCTGCCGGTACTCCCGGACTGCAACAACCGTTGTTTTTTTTTACATTTTTAAATACAGGTAAAAAATTATGTTTAAAAATATATACATTTTTAAATTTCCTTATAATTTCCGTTGTAAAAACCATGATCCTTTACATTTTTTAATAAAAATATTTAAAAAGTGGTTATCTGTAAAGTCGGTTTACGGACGATAATTTTACATGATAACGTTTTAAGAAACCATTGACGCTCGACGATATCGCCTTTCGCGTTGTTGCTTAGCAACCAATCAATAACGTGACTTTTTAGACACTTTTTCATGAGTGCAGCCGGTCATTGACGTTATCAAGCCAAAAAAAACAAATATATTTAAAAATATGAAAACAGTGTCCCACCGGCATCGGGTACAGAGACCAAGCTACCGGTGGATCAAGTTATTAGAGCTTATTATTATTATCTCTTTTTTTTTATTTTGAGGAACTTTTATAAATTGAGTAAATGCCAATTCCCTTAATTGCGTGAATTATTTAAAGGTTTTAACCTTTTATTTATCCGATGTTTCGATCGAATTGCATTCACGCGATTGACTCCCGAAATATATCTAATATGTATAAAAATCGCCAAAGTTTAAAAACAATAATAAGCTATTTAAACAAAATAAATGCTAAGCTAACTTAACCTAAATACCTAGTACCAAGAGATTTGCTATTGATGAGGACTAGAGGCTATAAACAGATGTTTCGACGCTTCGGATAGGGGTGCTGACATTAATGAGTGAAACATTCCTATATCTAGTCTGTTCAAGCTAAGAGTCATCATCAGAGACTACCTGTCTGCTTGATACCGGACACACTCCATCAGTAGGTGATGTACGTCATCCACTACACCGCATAGGTCGCAATCTGGGGAATCTGCTTTTCGCATCAAAAATGCAAACTTCTTTAATGGCATGTGGCCAGAGTAAATACTCTTAGTTAATAGTGTTTTGTTTTCTTCCGTTCTATGTTACCTGCGGTACGTGACAAAATCAATCAAGCTGTGTTTATGGTAAGAACGTCACTGTTTAAGCTTTAACAACAATGCAAACTGATATGTACATCACATTCATACCTATGCCGATTTCAGTTGTCATCGTATTGTATCCCTGCCAATAATGTCAACTATTGGAATTCAAACCATTTAGGCTTAGAGCAGTCACTTCACTAGTTTGGCATTTGCCACTCTATGCCGCCCCGCGGCCGACTACATTGGCAATAGCAATGTGCAACAACAAATCCACACACACATTAACGAGTACGAACTACGGACGATCTCAACTTATGCTGTTTTGTTTGAGATTCGACCCAGTTCGGCCAAGATCTAAGTCCGTGCACATCTAAGTGTGGGTGAATCTGTTTTCGCTCATTGTAGGGAGCCGATCAACTGTACTGGAGTTTTGTGCTAATGCTTCGCATCTGTCAAGACGTGCCTGTTGTGTTGATGTGTGGAATGAATGAACGAGATTCAGACAGACTTAAAATTTTAGTAGGCATTTTTGAAAAGAATACAATTGTGAAAAAGGTGGCAAAATGAAGACTCTGTAGAGTCGGTTTTGTAATTGTAGTTTCGCTTGCAATGTGTACAAAACTATTTTTGTGTTGAATGCCTTTAAAATAACTGCACAAAAAAATGTCTACTAAAAAGGTCTATTCCAATATGTTCTACGGTTTCTGTTCTACTAATATAACGAATTCGATTATTTTTCCGCAATGCTCTACTGCAAAATTAAATAGTACAAAATAGAATTTAAATTTTATTTATTTTATCTGGGAAAACAAACAATTGTACATTTAGTCTTAATTCTTATTCTATCTTACAAATTAAATCTATGTAAAATCCACAGCGTTTCCATGTATTACAATTAGATTACAATGATTATACATTAACGCTAACTAATTTAATTTAGATTTTCAGAATACCGAATACAGTGCTTTTAAATTCCGTATTGTTCTACTACCGATTCTATTATTAGAACTAACTGGATTCTTCATTCCACAATATTCTACTGTTTCTATCAATATAAAAAAATATTTAGTTTAAACATTACATTCAAAATAAAAAGTATGACGTTAAATTCTTTAATGTCCAACGATTTGTTCAACATTACCTACTTATATAAAAAGGATGTGCTTACCTCTCTGTGAAACAGTACAATCTATATAAATATCTCTGTATATCAAAGCCATTATTTAAAAACTATAAAAAAAACAGCCAAGTGCGAGTCAGACTCGTGCACAAAGGGTTTCGTACCATTGGTTATTTTGAGGACCTGGTGTATCTAAAATCGGAAGTCTGTAACATATAATTCTTTATTTGAATTAATTTACAATTAAACTCAATTAAAATGACAGCAAGTACTTTTGCATGTTAAGTACTTTTTTACAATATTCAATTTACAAATGTTAGAAGACCGCATCGATTTCATTGATATTTTTATTTTTAAGCATGTCACCGCACTAAGATAAGACTGACACATAACAAATGGGATCTTTAAAGTAATGGCCCTACTATAGGTAAGTATATTTTATAGTAATTCGTGCATTTGCTCTTGAACTGATGGTGAATAATACAGATGACCAGCGGAACTACTGCTACGATAATAATGTTTTAAAAACCCAATTACAGTAAGGCTTTGCTAAACAATTTATATAAATACCTAAATAAAAAAAACTCCTCAAGAACTTCATCGCAATGAATTTGAAAGAATATGAGAAATTGACATTACGCTATTGTAACTTAGATAAATTACAAAACTATTCAGCGAGAATATTTTTTTAAAAATAGAGCTACTGACCTGGTAACAAAGGGACTAACCAAAATGTATACATTATTAAACATAAAAATTATTTCCCAAATCCGTTCAGTCGTCTTCGAGTAATTGAGTACCATACTTAAAAATACATTTTGAGGTGAATTGAAGACCTCCTCTTTTTTGTAAGTCGGTTATAACGGCTTTGATATATGTAGATTGTACTTTGCACGTAGAGTTAAATACAGCTTTTTTATTTATATTAGAAGGATATGTTGAACTAATCGTTGAACATTTTTGAATTAAATTAAAGTTTGTTCTATTAATAGAAACAGTAGAACATTGTGGAATGAAGAATCCAGTTTGTTGTTTTGATAGAATCGTTAGTAGAACAATACGGAATTTAAATTCCATTTTGTACCATTTATTTTAGTAGAACATTATAAAAAAATATTTAAATTCGTCCTATTAGTAGAACAGAAATCGTAGAAAATATTGCATTAGTCCTACCAAAGAAATATATGCCACTGGGAGAAATAAACAAAGATTGCCATGTACCCTCAAAAAGAAGAAAATAGTATGACAGCGTGTTTTCAAGCGTTATAGTGTGTTCCATTCGCTAATCTCGTTTCAACTCGTTTGTTAACATAATTTAATTAAGAACTTTGATAAGATGTGAAACATTTGGATGCTTAAATATATTATCTGATGGTATTACCATCAGATAATATATTTAGACAATGAACACCGAATAACAATATAGATAAATCTTTCGTAGCTTGTCTAACAAAAACGTTATATAGTTAAAGCAAAATCCGTAGATTTTTGTTCCTTTTTAGTAAGTAAAATAGATAAAACCTATACATACTTAAATGTCAGAGTTTTCCTTAAAACAATAAAGATCAATGATTTCGTTAGTTACGTACAAATAGAAAAGACATGTTTGTTTTTTCCATTACCCTTTCTTTCGCGCATTAAAACATATAGTTTCTTATTGTTAGTACAAATAATGTTTCTCTACACGATTGTATTGTTTGCTGAAACGATTTCCTTGTTGGAGAACAACCAGATGTCATTCCCGGCTTCTCCCGCGTCGAATTTCATTTCAAAATGTCGCTGAGCTCTCAAAGTCAGCTTAGGTAAAACTTGTGAAAGCAAATACTAATCATATGGTTTGATTTGGAATTTATATACATAATAATAATAAAATATCTACATAAATATATAGAGTTAATAGATACAAAGGATAATGGTATAGTGTAGATAGTAAACATTTTACTGAAAGATTTTATTTAATTTTAAAAATATTGGAACTGCATTCAAAGATTTCTAAACAATCGCCTGTCTGAACCAGGAACGAACCCGCAAAATATAAAAAAAGAAACATTCAATATTTTTACATTTTTGATTGATTTCGTCAATCATTGAGATTGTGTTTTTTTTATGTAACATAGTATTTAAATGGTACGTAACCCATAAAATTTAACATATAAGTTAAAAGGTAAATGCATCTTACAATAATTCAACTTAAAAAAATCTCAAAGCGTGTCCTATTCTGTATTACATAATATTACACTTAAAATATCACTATTTGTCGATTTACTAATATTATCGGGATGAATGTTTGAAATAATACGTTTAAGTTTAGTTTGTAACTTGAAATTATCATAAATAGAAGCATAAATACTGTAAAAAATGCATTAGTTAGGCTAAAGAAATTCTATTTTATTAAATGTAAAGTTTTATAGTATTTCTTTTATTTAAGATTAGCTGTGCTCGCGACTTCATTCGCATCAAAATCTGAATAAAAGTAATACAGTTCGTAAGACATACATATCAATGATAATTACTTAAATCCCTAAACTATGTATTTTTTTCTTCATAGTAGTTCCACGACTTTTTCTTATTAAATATTACACAAATAGATAGATGTGTATCCAGAGTGGGGTTAAAGACAAAAAAACATCAAGTGAGATATATATTTTTTTTTTTCATATTAGGACAATTCACACAACGCTATCTGATCCCAAACTAAGCAGAGCTTGTACTATGGAAACCAGACAACTGATAAACATACGAGTATTATATATTTCTAAATACATATATATTATAGATAAATAACACCCAGACACAGAATAAACCAACATGCTCATCACACAAAGTTTTATCCTGGGTGGGGATCGAACCCACGACCTCTTGAGTAGCAGTCGGAAACACTCCCACCGCGCCACAGAGGCAGTCAAATATAAAAAGTAACACTCTTATGTAATTCGCTTGAGCAACGCACATACAGACATTGTTCACAGGCACAATCTTAGACCACTTCGTATTCTTTTGTTAAGAACATGTTCCGACAACCACGTTAGTGAGCGATGTGCATAAAGCGTTGTTCGAGCACATCTCTATCAAAGTTATATACTCTTGATATTTTATGATAAAGAGTTCAAGCCCTCCTTCAAAAGTATCTGAGTTCTCCTGCTTTTTTAGGGTTTACGTAGGTTACTCGATAAGGTTTGAGATGCTCGTAATTTAAAAATGGAACGCATCTGTATTATATATTTTTATTGCAAATTTCCAAAATTTGCTTACTAACAATAAATACATTAGAATGCTGCTAAATAAATGATACTTCGGTCAATTTACTACGATGGTTACCGAGTTTTTGTTTGCAACGATGGAGCATAACTGCGAATATTTGCGTGCTATGATAGTTTATAATTTTAAATTTGGTTAAACTGAAAAACTTAGCCTTCAACGATTACAGTCAGCGTAAAAGAAGTCCTCCCCATCACGAACAACAGTTTTTAGATGGTTCAGTGAATTTAAAACAAATCTTGAAGATGATCATAGAAGTGGTCGCCCACAAACGGCAGTAACTGCAGAAAATGTGTATTCTACTGAAATGATGGGTCGAGAAGACCGATTGGATACCGCGTTTGCTCTCAGACAGTGAAAAACAGACACATGTGGATTGGTACCGCGTAATGCGTCTACAATTTCAAAACGGGCCATCAAGACATGTTTCAGAAATAGTCACAGGCGACGAAACGTGAATTTACCAATATGATCCGGAAAGTAAGAGACAGTCAGAGTTGCCGACAAAACTGCAAAGACCTCGTAACGTTGGTAAAAATTGGGGGCTAGTTTATTTTTATTATTACTCATACATTTACACATAACACATGACACACACTAGTATCTTACAATAACCTAAACTTAACAAAAACAATACACTTAAACCCAAATCTCACAATCGTCCAAGTCACACCACGTGCTATTGTAAACCAAACCATTCCGAGGGACGGGACTGTTTATCCCTACCACAGGCTATCCTGTAGCCTATCTGGAAGAACAGTACTCAACCACATCATTATTGTAGATTTTAAAATAGTACCATAAGCCTAACATAATTATGAACATTGTGTAAACCTACAATCTTATTTAAGTACCTAAATAAATATTTATTATTATTATTATATATTATAATATACAGTCCTGATTAAGCTCCCTATGATTTCCTTTTGTTCCCGATTATCAAGGTAAAAATCAAAGGGGTTTTTTTTGTAACCAAGAGTCCGTGACCGCCTACGAAGCCGCAATTTCGGACATAACGGATCAATTGTAGAAAAAGTGTTTTAATAGTTTGTTTAGGCGAATGGAACTTTGCATAAAGATTGACGGAGAGTATTTATTTCAAAACTTATCTACCTACCTTAATAAAGACTACTCTCAGCGGGTTCAAGCAAGTCATAAACCAAAATCACTGTTAATAGGGCTTGCAGTTCGCATAGGAATGAAAAACGCTACTCCCGGTGTAGCTATTGGCGATTAGCTGCTTCGGTTGCGCGGCAGATATATATACGACTACAGCGCAAGAGGTCTTGGGTTCCCAAACGGGACGCTACGTTGTGTGATTCACCAATTATTGTTCCGGTTCTGTTTGTTCGGTTAATTTTGTGTCCGTGAATTGAATGTTTGTAAAGTCCTTATATAAAATACTTTAAATAAATTATAAAGAACAATTTGAGATGTGTCCAAAACTAAGATTTTCTGATATTAATACATTTAATATCAGACAGATGGACCAATATTAAATATATATATAAAATATATAAATAATAATAATATCTTGGGATCACCACCGTCTGATCCCAAACTAAGCAGAGCTTGTACTATGGTAAACCAGACAACTGATCAATATACTTTTATATTCCTTAATAAATACATATTTTTAGATAAATAACACCCAACATTAATATAGCCCGTCTAGTCAATTTTTGGGAAAATATATTCAATGTTCCATACAATAAAATATATTTTCGTTTGTTGCTTATGTAGTTTTACTTTGCATTTTCTTTTAATTCAATAGCACATCAAACATTGAGAGACTTTTAAAAGGAGGTAAAATCGCAACGATATAAAATAATCTATTCAGCACAACTATAAGTAAGCATTTTATTATTGGGTAGCATAGGATTGGGTATTTTGGTCATTTAATAGTTTTAATCTTATCTATATTTACACAGTATAAAAAAAAGTATCTTCTGGTGATGTTGATAAGGTTTTATAACTCAACAGCGGGTCGATTTGCCTCCGTCCCGAATAGCAGAATAACTATTAAAACATTGGACAAACCCAAAAAAATTACGGGACGGTACGAAGTTCTCCAGGACATCTAGCTACAGGCATCGAGATAATGTGTACCTCAATGGCTATAGTTAAATTACACCCAGGCACCATAAACCATCATCCTTACCACACAATTTGGTCCTGGGTGGCTTAGCAGTCAGGGTGACTAACCACTCGACTAACAGACAGTCAATCGTTTAAAAATAAGCTAAGCTTGAGTTAGGTGATTCGGCAGAGAACCTAAGTTATCGACGTAGCCCACCGGATTAGCAAGCTGAAGTGGCAGTGGACTGGCCATATTAGCCGAAGAACCGACAACCGTTGGGGTAAACGAGTTCTTGAGAGGAGACAGCGTCTCGGCAAACGTAATGTCGCATTCAGGCCAGGCGGAGTGATGATTTACGCAAAACGGCTGGCAGAAGCTGGATGCGAGAAGCCGAAGATAGAACAAAGTGGTGTGGATCTGGAGAGGCCTATGTCCAGCAGTGGACTGCGATAGGCTGATGATGGTTTATTTTAAATAATACACTAAATAAAGTTATATATCATCTTGTACACTATTATCATATCATGTTTCTTAGCAAATTCTTCGTATATTGTGGTAATTGTTTTCCTTCAAAAGCGCTGCTTTTATCATGTCATTTTTGTTATAAATGTACTCTATAATATCAAAATATACACGTAAGTTTATCAACATATACAATATTGTACTGGAATGAAATATGTGTCCTATATATATAACAGAAAAGAACGTTGACCTAGTTTTTGTTAAAGTTTACCCGTGCTAACTTTCTTTGGGAATACATGAATATTTTATAGACCCTTATTAAAATATACTTGCAGATAATCTTCAGGGTATAAAATGTAAGTATTATATGGAAAAATCCTAGATGATATTATTATTTTATTATAGTTTCTGTATTCCACTATAGTATAATAGTCTATTTGGGTATATCGTTTCTAGGGTTCCGTAGCCAAAATGGCAAAAACGGAACCCTTATAGTTTCATACTAACATTTAAAGTTTCGCGTTGCTTGATTATAACTATTTATTATACGGGAATTAACGCAGTCCCAGTCAGTCCGTTTGTGACCTCGGCCGGTGCAACCTGGTCGAAACGTCAAGCAATTTTAAGGTAAACAATGCCCATTAATTCCCTTATACTCGTAGTTTCGTCATGTCCGTCTGTCTATTTGTCATACACACATACATTTTTGATTGAGTGAATATTTTTGGAAATAATCGCTCCGAAAGTTGCATCCCATTGGGTCCCCACCCCCCTTAACGTTGAACTGTGTTACTAAAAAATATGGAAAAAATCACAAAGATAGCGCTTAATAAATACTTTAATCTAAAATTATTTCGGATAAGATCGGATATACCGTCATTGAATTATTGCTTAAAAACTGCGTTTCTCAACAAAAAAGGGCATGACTGCCACGAACATACGCTCTTCTGCTGATACAATTGTTCAAGGCTGCAGAACCCTACACTGAGCATGGTCCGCAATGCTATTGTCCGGTTTTTTCACACATTGTAAAGGTAGAGTTCAAAGTATGAACATAAAAATCCAAGGAGAAGGATTAGGTGCAAGACCGATGGTTTAACATGTTCTCCAAAGTACGGTGATATTTTTCGAAAACGGTCGTTATTCTTTCTTTGGTTTAGAAAGTAATAAATCTAGTTTGGTGAAGTCATCTACCCGGTTGTAACTATGACACGAAGCCAATTTGATTATTACTAGTAGATTTCCCGCAGATTTTTGTTCTGCGAATAATATTGATATATTGGCCGGAGGGTGTGGTTTTCCGTCGTTTCCGCGGACAAGTACCACAAGAACGCACAAAGACCTAGTGCACGTGCAAGTTGTATTTATTAACACTTATTGTAATATTGTATATTGATGCCTGAAATAAATGGTATATTTACTACTTTGCAATTTTAGCAATGCAACTATTATGAGAATATGAAGTCCCAAGTCTAACAAATGAAAACCCTTGTCTCAAATATTCCCATCAGTCTGATTGCCTCACACAAACCTAAAACTATTTTTCGTTTAACGTTAGCGATTTTCTTAAAATATATCAAACATAATGTATCATGGCTTTTATTATGTTGTTGAATAAATGTCACTTAGTACAAATAAACCAATCACGTCGCTTTTAACCATTGCATATTTCTCCTAAATTACCTCATTGCTTTAAACAGTGATATCGGTTCTATAATGGCAGCTAAATTTAAATTACTCGTACTTGCTTCATATTTAAATAAAGTTTACTCAGCATATTTAGAAAATATTCCTAATTTATTTCAGTGCCACCCTACACCGTTGTAATAAATTATACTTATTTCCTTCTCTCTACATTTTGATAAAGCTTCGGCCGTCTAATCCAATCAGTCACATTATGGAAACTTAGCAAATGGCGTTACTTAGGAAAGTTGGAATTATGTCAAAATCACTTTTTCTCCAAACACAGAGATAAATTTGGTAGTACATACTTATAAATCTCTCCCTCAAATAATCTTAGTTTACCAAAAACCATTTGCCAGGAAATAAGCTGAACTTAATTTGCAAAATACTTCCAAAAATTTAAATTTTTGTGGCCACGAGTTTTTATTGCCAGGTTCTTTTCTCCGGCAAACAATAGTTTGTGAACTTGGCAGAATCCCGACGTATCACAAGAGTTATTTTGCATCCTCAGTGAATAATGAATTTTGAATTTTGGATGAATTAAAATGAAATACCTACCCACTAATCATGAAATACGGTCTACAAAATAAATTTAAGTCTAATTTTATTTTAAACTTCAATTGACTTTGTAGATACTTTTTTCTAAGCTCGTGCACGTTTTTCTAAAATAGTACGATATCATAAAAAACAATAATAAGTTGTGAACATGACATTGCGGCCTCTAGTGACGCAATAGCTATTACACAAATAGCCGGCACCACTGGATGAGTCACTAACTATATGGAAAATTAGTAGCGAGTCCAGCCCGCGGGGAATACAACATGCTCCGGTTACATTGCAGCTTTAATTAGTGTCTCACTTGTGCCCAACATAAATATAACGGGCAGTGTACTCGGAAATCAGATAATACCGCAATTTTACCGTAGATGTAGGCGGCTTATCTAAATAGGGATTGTTTGAGGAGATAATGCTGATGTCTAGCGGGTTTGGATTATTTAACTCGTATTATGTTAAAGGACTTATTTTGGCTTAGATTATGATGATTATAAACAGAGACGGCCATTGTACGAGGTTTCTGGTGCAAACACTGTGAGTACGATGCGAATAGCCAAGAATTTCTCTTCGACCCTTCGAAATAGCAAGATGGGTCTTATGATTGACTTCAGCAACCAGTTGGAAGTTGGGTTTCCCTAAATCCCAGGGGAACTTGAGGTTCTGTATCCATTGTATAGCTTGTTTCCTTTCTTTCTTTTTTCTTAGTGTTATGGTTTTCTATTTATAATAACTACTATTCATATTTAAATGGGTATAAATGTAACCTAATGTGGTTCTATACACTTGACATGTTCGTTTTTGATGAACCACATAAATGTTTGTATATTAAGTATGTACGAGTATTTACCAAAAAATTCTAACCCTCAGTTTTGTAAGTCAAAAAGATATTGCAGGCAATTTTCCCTTATAAAAGGACCGTATAACGCATTTACACCATTACCACGTACAGTCAGCAAGAGAAAATAACTGGGCGCTCTTCTGAGACAGCCTAGTCTTAATAGGCTGGCGGTACCAACGGTTAACTACGCTCATTATGGCTCGGCGGCGTACGGTCAGCAGAGAAATTTAATTACCACTGCACTAGCTAAAAGGCATAATGGAATATTGCCTGTCGGTAAACTAAGAAGTTGTCATCTTGTTAACATTTTGATCGTGTTTATTTAATGTTGTGGTGTACAAAATAGAATATAATTAAATAAATTAAGATTGAAATTAATATTTTAAAATTACTCGCCTCTATAATGCTGCTAGAGTGTTATGGGGAATAGGATTATTATAGCGGACCACTGACCAGGAATATATCATGACTGTTAAAAACTGCCAAGTTTACAAGTCTGCTATCACTGAACATATGTTGAAATTGGGACCAAATCAATGGATAGAATTACATAAGCTACAGGTTCTTTTCACCAATCTCTACTATTATTCCACGATAATGCGCGAGGCGGTTGAGATCAAGAAGTAGAAGAATGTCAACCAAGAATATGAATTTTGTGGAGTTTGTTACGAATTTTCGCTGAAATTTCAATACGTAGTAACTTATTAGGATCATAAGTTTATTTTAAAAGTACCTCGGGTTTTCAACTAACCTCGCCTGTCGTTACTCCTACAGACTATACTTACAACGTCTATACACAGATACGCGGTTTCGTTACGGCGACGATTGCATTTAGTGATAACAGGGTTTCGAGATGATGAAAGCCTGTATCCATCTTCTCGGTTGACATTATTGTACTTCTTGATCTAAACGGCCTCGCGCATTATCGTGTAATAATAGTAGACATCGGTGGAAAGTACCTCTGTTCTTTCTGCTCAGCAGTAAAATACCTAATGCACTTTTAAGATTCTTGGAACGAGAACCAAGCGCCTAGATATCCTCTGGGATCTTTTTCTTAGTTAGACTAATGTAAAAGGCTTTAAAGATGTCTTTAGTTAGGTACCTAAAATAAGCGAGCTCTAACAAATCTTATTCGTTGCCAGGCACAAATTCTTTAGATTTGGCAGTGGTAAGTTACGATTGTAAAAACTGATACACAAAATTTCGGTAGACTGTTAGTGCTGCATGAGGTTAATGAGTCCCATTCCCACAGCATTACACCTTTTACCATTGCGATACAGGCATTACACCTCTTTTCTCTTTAAAATAAGAGTTTTTGTGACAGCAGTATTTACGTTTAGTAAGTAGGGATTTTAGCAACTAAAAGGGCCCTTACTAAATTCTTGTCCTTTTATGCAAATATTATTTTCATGATAGGTATTACTTATTAAATTCATTAAAGGTATATTTACATGCTATGAATATTTGCAAAGAGAAATTTATTAATCCGTGGTACCTCCTACCTCAGAGATAATATTTTTAATGTAAAAATCATTTTCAAGCGTTTGTTTAAGAATATTTGCGTTTAAAATTAATTTAAACATTGTAAATATTTGCTTTATGATTTGTTACTTTCATAAGCTTTGTATAATATTTAATCTGAATATCATATTATAACAGTTTGAATTTTATTCTGAAATAACATAGTATGCCATTTTCCTTCTGTTTCTTTTTTAATAAACATGCCGGCTAAACAACAATAACACTTATAAATGATTCGATTTGGACTGGCAAACTTCAAGAACTGCTGAAAGAAGAATCAACTTTATTTTAATCCCTCCTTCTCCCTTCCTTAATCGATCCACGCGTGCTGGTCTTCGATGTCACTATCTGACCGTGGATATAATTTCATCCCGAACAAAGAAATTCGGTGACTTATTTCTCAGCCGCACATCCGAAAAATGGATCTCCCTACAAGCACATGTGTTCCCCCCTCCTACCTACGACTTGGGGTCTTTCAAAAGAGGCGTAAACTAGCACTATGCAGGTGAGCAATGTAAGGACAGTCAGTGCTGCACATAGTGCTGTACTGTCTGGCCTTGCGTTTGGACTCTATTTCCACTTAACATCAGGTGGAATGGAGTAATTTGCGTACCTATAAATTAAAAAAAGATTTTTCGTTGATGACGGGCGCATTATTCGTGTATCGCTTTTCTTTGAATAATGAATTGGTCTAAGGAATCCACTCATCGAAATTTACTGGCTTGCCTGTCAGAACATTAACATAAACATATTAGTAATTATAACCATTATAGGTATAGTCTACGGACCACTATAGGTGACACAAAGTTTAAAAAAAGATCACTCAAGCCCGTTGTTTGCTCTGAAACCCGCTCTTAAGGCTTTATAGCATCCGATTAATTCCTGACAACAATATCGTCTTAAATTCAAACAAAGCCTTTTAACTTCACACGATCTTGATACTTAATTTTCAGGAGACGTCTTAACATGGGTGCGAATTGTATTTCACGGCCAATTACTTTCAAGGTTTTCTATCTTTCCTTTTGTACGAGAATAAGTAGCTTAATTTTGTCGCCACACCCTTTTGGGATCTTGCAAATCTTGGCACTATATAAATGATAGTGTTTAAATAATATGAGAAAGACTCAGTTGGAAACCAGCGCCAGGAGCACAGATATATGCGCCTGGCATCAAGCTGAACTAGGTTCTGTTTGGGTGCAGCCAGTTGAGATGCCCATTTTTTCTGTGATTTATATGTGATATATTAATATTAATTGCTATTTTTATTATTATTATATTTGAATTCAATTATGTTCCTACCGCTTGTCCCGTTTTCCTTGTGCCAAAATAAATTTATCAGGGGGTAGTGCTCCAGTCGAGACGAAACAGCGAAAGCGCAGGGCACTACCTGCCTTTTCTCAAAACGTATCGTCGTATTCTTGTACCCCTATAGATTTTGTCTGGACAGTGCTAGAAAGTCTAAGTTCTCAGGATATTTACACAGTAATTATTAACATACCAAGTTTTAGGGGTAGAGAAGTAGAAGGCTATTATAGTTTACAATTAACTTATTTCTAAAATATCCTGATTTCATCCCTGACTAACTGACTGATAATCAGCAAAACATTTTTGGTATTTGCTGAAGTCACAGAAAGCTAAAATTGGACTAAAAGCTAGGATTAGCACATAAGCAACATAATAATAAAAAAAATGTATATTCCCCCTCTATTTGAAACATTCTTTTTGTGTTTGTATGGAAAGAACCTTAAGCGGATACGATCTACCAACAGAAAAGTGTCGATTATATAACAGCTACATTAAATAATTCTAACTTAGCACTGAAAAGACAATTGCTTATTCTCAAAGGCATTCATATATTTAAAAGATAGTTTATTACTCTGCAATTACCGAAACATTTCAATAATGTCATGTATACGTTTTATTTTTAATGAATAAATATCATTATATATATTTATAAGTAGAATTTATTTATAAATAATCGTGATATATGTTTACTGTATCATTTTAAGTCGTTATATTATTTTCATATCAGTTCAATATTTTGTTTTATATCATAAAAAAATATCTAGTTAGTCTATGAAAATAACATGTAATAATTACATACTTTTCGATAAAGATGGTGTTTTGTAAAACTTTATTCTTTATAGAGCTTTATTTTGTGATGTCTGGGTTCAACGCATTCAAAGATTGGTAATGATGAATGTTCACAGCAATTGTAAATCATTGTTATTGCTTCAACAGATATTTTAAACCGAAAAGAAGGAGGTCCTCAATTCGACTGTATTTTTTTTTCATGTTTGTTTATCGATTACGCAAAGACGGCTAGACGGATTTGAAACATTCTTTTTGTGTTTGAAAGGGTATACTTCCAAGTTGGTCTCATTTTCATCAGATCACGATCTGATGATAGGATCCTGAAGAAATCGAGGGAACTCTTCAAATATAACTTCAAATATTCATATAAGTCTTGGTTCTCCAATGGTTCTTGGATTTGTTGGATTTTGTCTTGCTCTTGGATCCCAATTGTTATGTAGATTGTCGCAAACTATACGTTATAGAAAACTAGCTTTCACCCGCTTCTCCGCCCGCCTGGATTTCGGTTATTGCGATTTAAACGTAAAAGCGTAACAGACTGGCAGAGTTACTTTTACATTTATAATATTAGTGTAGATGTAACTACATCTATACTAATATTATATAGACTATGTAGACTACGAATAATGCCAAAACCTCATATCAAACTAGATCGAACTATTATGAATATATATATATTTTTATATATATATATATATATATATATATAAGAGTAAGAGTGAGTGAATATATATATATATATATATATATATATATATGTATATATATATTCACTCACTCTTACCAGACACACTGGTTCATTCAGTTGGCAGCTTCTTCTCAAGAGCTTTTTTTTTACACTTAGAACTACCGCCTAACTCATTTTGTTTCTTTTTTTCAACCAATCATTTATTAGTATGTATTAATTTGATGTTTTCAAATAATCATTAACCTGATTTTACGAAATAAAGATATTTTAGTTTGAGTTTGAGAGTATATTACGGGTCTTAATCGCGTGAATAATTTAGGTAAAATACCTTGTTTATTGCCCGACGTTTCGACCGTATTGCAACGGCCATGGTCACGGGTAGACTACCCGTGACCACGGCCGTTGCAATACGGTAATATATATATTTATTCATAATGTGTACAAATCGCGAAAGATCGAATTATATTTCAAAATAAACTACTTTCTGACTGAGATCTGTGGATAACCAGCTTTAAATTCGATATTAGGTGGGATTCGTGGTTAGCCGCGTACTAGCAACACGATCCTTTGGCATCGTACCGGTAAACCGCGATTTGATCCTCACACATTTTGTGTTACATTTTATATTGGGTTTGTGTTTGCTATCTAATTATGAAAATGTACCCTAAAACTTTGCGAATAATATATATTTATTTATTGAACAATTATTAGAACGAGACTAATCGATACTAATATTATAAAGCTGAAGAGTTTGTTTGTTTGAACGCGATAATCTTAGGAACTACTAGTCCGAATTGAAAAAAAAAAATCACTGTTGGGTAGCCCATTTATCTAGAAAGGCTATAGGCTATATAACATCACACTACGACCAATAGGAGCAGAGCAGCGATGAGAAATGTTTGCAAAAATGGGGAAAATTTACGGAGACGAAGTTGCGCGGGACAGCTAGTGTTATGTATATTTATTTTTATAACAATCTCTCCAAAAATCTATACCTACATTATTATCAGTAATTGGCATGTTATTTTACTTTTTTTTAAGAGACGACTCTCGAAGTACGGTACAAGCCCTGTGTCGCGGGGGACTTAACAAACATACAATTCACGGACACAAAGTACACGCAGAGTCGGAACAACAATTTGTGGATCACACAAAGTGGTGTCTCGTGTGGGAATCGAACCTATGACCTCTTTCGTAGCAGTCGGATACACTGCCACCGCGCCACAAAGGCTAAATACTGTAAAGTTTCCACGTTCGTAGTTAGACTGTGATATTTAATGTGTGTTGTAAAATCGCTTCGTCTGTGTAAATTTTCCCGGTTTTGCAACATTTGTTATTGCTGCTCCGCTCCTTATGGTCGTAGCGTGAGCGTGTTATATAGCTTATAGCCTTCCTCGATAAATGGGCTATCCAACAGTGACTAGTAGTTCCTGATATTACCGCGTTCAAACAAACAAACTCTTCAGCTTTATAATATTAGCTTAGATATACAAGTTTAATTTTTATATTTGAAGTATATATCGGCATAAAGCTCCAGAGGCGAAGTATAAAACCCTAGTTAAATATACACGTTGCTCTAACAAAACGTGTAATAGTAACAAAACAATGTCACAAAATGTAACCTAATTCCGTTTCACGTTCCATGACGTAGTAACATAATCATTGATAACTACACGCGGTATCTAATTACTACCTGCATAATGATACTTTCATTAACTAACAGCCAATGCCATTAACTAACCTAATATTACTAATCTTTGTTTACAGGTAATTTCAATACACAGAGGATATTGTTACATCATACTGATTCGATTATGGTAAGTGTTATTGCCATAGTAACTTAGTACGAGACTCCACCCGAGTGGATATCCTTTACTTTCTTTTATTAGCTAACGGCCGGACTTATCTACCGTTAACTACCTGTGAAAATACCTAAATCGAGAAACTGATATTTATAGCTAGAGAGAGTGGGCACCTACAATATAGCTGGGAACTAAATAGGAGCTTAATCTTTCTTTGTTTTATCCACGAACCACTTGAGAACAATTGAACAAAATTATGATACATTTTGGTACCTACAATACTAATTTAAAATCACGCGGAAGAAAGCAGGGTAAAAATTGTCTGTAATGGGTAATATTTTTTTTTATTATTAACTTTAAAAGTATAATAATAATACAATATCTTGGGACAAATCACACAACGCTATACGATCCCAAACTAAGCAGAACTTGTACTGTGGAAACCAGATAACTGATAAACATACTTATAAAATTTCTAAATACATACTTATTATTGATAAATAACATTCAGACACAGAATAAACCATCATGCTCATCACACAAAGTTTTATCCGATCGAACCTACGACCTCTTGCGTAGCAGTCGGATACACTCCCACCGCACCAAGAAATTTGCCTAGATTTCCATCAACTCTAAAGTAAGAAGAGAAATGCCTAACGCTGCGTATAGGGTGAGACTCGCCCCGCTAAATATTGTTATTCGTCAGCGATAAACCATCATAGTCTATCCGGACTAAAGATTCACATTAATTTTACAATAAATTGACCAGGGTCTCATAATGAAACTAATTTGAGCCGTGACAAGTCATAATTTTAATGTTTTATTTACAACTTTATTTATGGAAAATCTTAAAATGAACGCTGTCATGGCTTAATCATGGGTCTACTTTAACTGAGGCCGTTTTGGGAGAAGCAAAAGGGATTATAAAAACCCTCTCGACGTATAATGACACGTTCTCAGAATGTCACGTTCGCAAAATGTCATTAAAAGGTCACACTGTCACTATAGCATACTCGCATAATGTCACACTCTTACTATAGCATACTTGCACACTAACTTTGTGTATAGAGGCGAGTAGCTCACGTTTTAATTTCTAAATATTTCCACAGTTTTCATTTCACACACTCAGAATATTAGACAAGCCACCAAAAACAAAAAGAGGCGCTAGTGCTGGTAAAACCTGACAATGTTTCATCTCCATTTTTCAGACATTTTTAAAAAGTTTTGCTTGTATTTTAATGTAATCAAAGAATACTTGTATAACGTAAACATAAAATTAATAACTTAGATCTGCGACCTAAGATGTTGGCATATAATTAAGTTTAAAATAAAGTTTAAATTTGATTGGACAATGTGTAAAAATCATAATTGACCAAAAATCATTGATTGTAATAATTAACACAACCTAATCGGATCAATTGATAGGTCCTTTTTAAACGTTCCGGTTTCAATCCGGTTTCTATACCGTGGCGAGAAGCCAGCGACCGGGTACCCAACGCAAAGTGTATGGTGATGTACGGAAGCTTTCACACGGCCCGGCGTCTGTCCGGCCCGGTCGCCATTCATTCGCCGCCTTATACCCGGTTTCTAATTATTCACTGGTATCTTCAATTTATTGTATACTATTAATGTTTCATTGTATACTATCAATGAATTAATATAGGAAATTTGACTTTCATTGTATGTAAATTGAGTGACTTCCTCTTTTATTGAAACAACTTCAACAATGCGTGTCTCACCTTTTTTCTTTCTGCTGAGTTTCTATTCTCGGCTTGTAACAAAACATAGTGACGTTGCAAAGAAGGGTGAAAGAACACGCCTCATGTACTTTTTGTGAGGTTTGTGGGGAGGTAATAAGCGTATTCGTTTCTTAAAGTTTTCTTTCCTTTGTTGTTAAAAACCCTAAGAGCAAAAATTTCATATTCAAGCCATTTTAGCCTTTACGATCTCGGCGAGTTTCATTATTTGTATTGCGGAGTCAAAGTTCAAGTAGAAAGATGTTATCCTATTTTTTGTATCATAATAGATATGATTGTATGATAACGTTGGTCGCAAAAAATATTTTATTTTTCATAGAATTCTCTTGATGTTGAGGCCCGGATTCATTTTTGAGAATTATTGTGCTAATTAAGTTAAAAATCGGGCATTTTTAATAGAGTCTGAAGTTGTATAAGTATATACATTTATTTTAAAATATATATTTTAAAGTATTTATTTATATAAGTATATATTTTAAAAAGTCATAATATGACATAATACGACTTTTTAAAATTATTTTTAACAATATCAACAGCATCACAGATAGGTCTTTCTTAGAAAAGAATGACAACATGCACGATAAGTACTTACTTACTTATCATGCATGTGCTTAAAAGTGGCGGTAGTCATCGGTCTAGCAATCATCAAGTAGCAGGATCGAATTCTACCTATTATACTACCGACGTGAACTCACTCCGAACACAAGCCATTGAGCTTTGCTGGAGGGGATAACAGGAGCTTCTCCTAAGTTTACTTAAATATAAGAGAGGCTCCAATAGACATTAAAATGCATAATTACGGAAGCGTAAAACTAAAAAACTTTTGAAATAAAACAACAAAGTAAACGAGAAATAAACAACGAGTTAAAACACAATACCAAAGGAACTCCAGTCAAACAAATAGCGACCAGGCTTTATCGGGGGCATTCGTCCATACAGCGAATTGCTGACCGCTTCTCACAACGTCTGCGCAGAATTTGCTAATGTAATTTATTAGGGTGCCAATAAAACTGTCGCCATTACAATTTATAACCATTGTCTGTAACCCGAAGTGAAGCGCTTACTTAGTCCCTATAGCTTTGTTCACCCGTGAAAACATTTATTAAGTGGGCACTAAAATTATATTTGAATTGAATTAGATAGCAAACGGCCAAAAATAATACATTTCTGAGAAAGTGTCAACCTTCTTCAAATGTATACTGCCGGGGTTTGCTCTTACGAAACGTAACAGTCAGAATTATCCTTTAAAGTACCACTATAAAAGTAAACTATCTATTGTTAGTTATAAATGTAGCCCAGTATACAAACAATTTAGCTTAGTTGAAGGCTTATCCATGTTGCTAATATTGGGTGACGTACATTTCTAGTAATGCCGACTTATTATTAAAATTATGACTGCATCTGTGGCGCGGTGGGAATGTATTCGACTGCTACGCAAGAGGTCGTGGGTTCGATCCCCGCCCAGGATCCCCCACACTTTGTGTCATGAGCACACGATGGTTTATTCTGTGTCTGGGTTTTATTTATTTATAATATGTATGCATTTATAAATGTATAAGTATGTTTGTCAGTTGTCTGGTTTCCATAGTATAAGCTCTGCTTAGTTTGGGATCTGATAGCATTGTGTGGGTTATCCCAAGATATTATATTATTAGATATTATTAAAGTAACTAATTAAATTCTCTTCGGTGTCATGAAACTCATAGCACCCACACAAAAGCAAGTGCCATTGGCGTATAAATACTGCCTAAAATGCCTCTCTGGCTAGTGCAGGCGACACCCGCATTGACAAAAACAATTATTTCAATACATTTATTATGAAAATGGAGGAATAAAAAAAATTAGGCACTTACTGCCGCGCTTAGAGTCAATTAAATCTATTTAAATCAATTATTAGTAACTAATATAAAAACTATGTAACTAATAAAGTAACTAATAAATAAATCAAGTATTTTCTTATAAAAATATTTGAAAAAGGACTGATCTAAGTAAGCGTTATATGAGTGTAAAATTCAGATTGATATAATATTTTTTTTTAGGTCTGAATAAATAGGAGAATAGTAAATAAAATAGCATAATTTGATTAGTCGAAAGACAAAGCTTATTTGGTCATTTAATTTTATTTTTATTTAACACAAAAATCATTTCATTTTTCGCAAAAATTGATGGCAGTTTTTATTTTTTCACATGTTAATGTATTCAATTAAAATAAACGTAATACTGTATTTGTCAACAAATTTTTAAATCAGATGTTTTTGTAATTTTTTAACAGTCTGTTTAATTAAAGAGCCGTTAGCCATTTTAAAATAGCTATACACGTATTTCCATAAAACAAGGTGTGGAAAATTGAAAAAAAAACAAAGCAATATTTGTAAATTTTTAACTAACTTTCGTGTATAATTAACTGTCAATATTAAACATTGATTTTTTAAACATGTATTTGATGGTGAAAAAGTATATCATAAGAAGGAAAAATTAAACGCTTGAAAATGCCGATTGTGTGCTGACGTGCAAATGCGAAATCCCTCTTAAAGCGGGCGTAGCATGCGCAAGCCAGAGATCCCGATTTCGGTCGTATTTTCACTTCTCAGAGAAAACTATAAATATTATTCCTACAGTTATGAAAGATAAAACTTTAAAAAAAAATCCTATCCTTTTTTAATCTTTTGTTAAATTTGAAAAACCTCAAGTAGTTATTTAGGCATTTGCAAAAAACCAAACCCCTTTTTTATTTTTCAAGTACTAGGTTTTCATAAGTCCTTAACGTTATGTTCCAAATCAAATGACACCTCATTCATAGTTTTCTGAGACTACTGAAGAAAGTCGAGCCAAAAAGCACTTGTTAACTCCGGTTAATAAGTGCTTTTTGTATAAACTTTCCTTTGGCTAACATTTCATTTAAATCGCTTCTATTGTTTAATCGAGTCTGCTTATATATATGTATATTCTTTTCAGGCAGAAGCATTTTATTTCAATCCCTTCTATCATATCCCTTATATCCAGGATAAACGAGAGGCTAAAAAATAGCACTGTACTTTTTGGGAGAAATTCAGACCAAAAAATTTTTCAAGTGAGTATGAAATATCCATAGCAGAATCATTCGGAACATAATGAAGAAAAAAAACTTTTTGAAACACAATATCACCGACTTCACGACGCTGTTCTTGGAAACCTATTTTGTCTATTAGACACAAAAATAGGTTTCCAAGAACAGCGTCTATAACTAAAACACCTTTTTACCCGCAGCTTTACAAAAATATAGACTTTGACTGATATAAAATAATGTTTTTCAAACATTTATGTACCTACTAGTCTGCAAACATCAACTTTATTAAATTTACCACACTTTTGGCGAAACAAGTTTCTCCTGTTATTATAAGCCTCATGCCGCACCTAACAGGCTTGGAAATAAGAAATTTTATAACCCACTTCTAATAAACAAGGTCTATAAAAACATATTTGGCAAAAATATTGGTGGGAAAATTCTGAGAAGGCTGAAGTGCCTCGGCTTCGTACCTTGGAGGATCTGAAGAGAGTTGATAAAATAAAAAAAGAAGTGCTAATTCTACTCGACGCTGAAATAGCTCTTAATAAGCTTATCTACGTTTGCAGCGTAGCATTTCGACACCTCGAATAAGTGGATTTCGGGACCAACGCCTCGTGCCAAAGCAGTCTCGTTATTGCTTAAACAAAAGCGGATAACTTTGTTAATGAGGTATTTTAAACCTAGTCTATTACCTCTCTTGTCTGTAATGCAAGTTGGCTTAAAAAGATTTTTAAAAATATCACATTTTTACCCGCGACAGCCACGGAGACGGTATATGCGTTTGGGGTAAGAGGTGTTTGTGTGAGTACACACTCACCGAAACAGTGTGTGTGTGTATGTGTGTGTGTGTCTGAATTTTTTTTTTATTTGAAAACGATTTTTTTACGTTGTACAAGTCCCGAGCATGTTCTAGACGGCCAGGGGGCTCTACAGTGCTCTTGCTTCTCTGGTCTGCAATTCCCTAACCTGTCACATGTAGAAAAATATTTGAGTTCAATTCTTTTTTACGCCCGTCGTGGGTTTTTACAAATTTTTTTTTTATTAAAATTTAGCATACATAAAATTAATCAAAGACAATATACATATAAATAAAAAGTCTACACAATGAAGTATATTCTCAATACGTAGATACTGGTTTCAGATAAAGAAGAAGAAGAAAAAAGAATTGGATGACAGAATCTTTTTCACGATCTGAAAGAACATACATACTTATATATATATTTTTTTAATAATACAATTTAAATTTAAGTCAATAGGCTCTGGCACAGCTCTGGAAGTTCCGTTGTTTTCACGTTGAATTTCGTTCAGTGATGAGGCATATTTCTGACTCAATGGATACATACATAAGCAAAATTTTCATATTGATGAGCAAACCAAAACGAGTCTCAAACTACAATTGCTCCCACAAAAATTCACTGTTTGATGTGAACACTGCCGTCAATGGCGAGCGCTACCGCACCCTGACAACGGACTTTTTATTGCCTGAAATTGAAACCTTTTTTTGACGATGACATTTGGTTTCAGCACGACGGAGCTACAGCATACACAACGTGCGAAACAATGGTTTTATTGAGTAATCATTTTGGTGGACAGATTGTTCTGGACTAGTCAACTGACCGCCTAGATCGTGTGATATACCCATTTGGTTTTTTAACGTGACAACGTCTTATAAATCGACGACCGGCTGGAGTCACGAAAAAGTGTCAAAAAAGGTCACGTTATTGATTGGTTGCTAAGCAACCCGAATGGCGATATGTCATCAACGTTTTCCTATGACGTTATCACATAATATTATCGTCCGTAAACCGACTTTATAGACAACCATTTTTTTATTAAATATTCCTCCATTGTACCGCATTTAAATGAAATTATTTCAAAAATTAAATGTCAAAATAAGTTCTTTCAGATCTTAATCAAGGTTCAATATTAAATTTTATGTATTCTAACTAAAACTAGCTGTCTGTGTTTTTGGAACGTTTCTCATTGCTGCTCCGCTCCTATTGGTCGTAGCGTGATGTTATATAGCCTATAGTCTTCCTCGATAAATGTGCTATCCAACAGTGAAAGAATATTTTAATTCGGATCATCCTGATCCTGAGATTACCGCGTTCAAACAAACAAACTCTTCAGTTTTATAATTGTGTATAGATTTTTAAAAACAAAGGTCTAAATTTAATCAAACCTACGTACTGATATTATAAATTTCGAAACATAAGATATAAATGAAAATGATAAAGCGAGATCCAAATATATAGGCACTACCTACGCTTCTCGGACCTAAAACGATTTGTCTTATCCAGAATGTATTGTCGGTCTGAAAGAGTATAAAAGACCTGTATGCTTCTAGAGCTTAATAATATAATGTACGAAATATCGATGCATGTTACCTACTTACTTAGATTTTGGAATTATGTAGCTATACTGCAGAAAATTTCCGAAATTTCAGAAATATAAAATGCTGTTTTAATTAACTTAGTGATTATTTTGTTAAAAGTTCTTTAATTACATGAACTTATGGTTAGTTTTGTCAAATATTAAAATTTATTAAAAAAAAACATTATTACCATAAATATCAAACATATAGCGGTCAGTGATGCAGACAGCTGGTTTAATGTTGACAGACAGAAAATTTCTTAAAAACGTTTTGTTTTTTAATCTCTTTGTTTGTATCAAAAGCTCCATAAATTTTTAAAACAAAACGCAACCAACTAATATCATTCATTCTTTACTGATACCATTCCCTTATCTGAGAGTTAATTATTGCGGTCTGGAACGCTAATGTGGCTTTGTGCAAAACCTTATAATTTAACAGAAGCATTAACTTCAAAGAAGGATTAGTAAATGGTGACATTACGACACTTTCTTGCAACTGTGTGTAGCGAAACCATTTCGCGCGGTGCATGTCGCGACTTTTCTGTGTTACTACCAATAGCAACATAGGTTTGACGTCACAATATAATAAAGTAAAGCACGCACTACAAGTTAATAGTAATGTCGCAAATGTGCGTAGACGCATAAAATCGCTTCACAGTAACTAAGAATTTTTATTTATGCGGCATGCATATAACGGTAAAATTGTAGTTCTTCCCTACGGAAAAATGTCACTGGCTCCTTCGTCACGCGCTAACTTACACACGCCGCTTTTTCTGGTACTTTTACTTGTAAAGTACCAGAAAATTTGATGATTTTTTTTCTGACATAGGTGATAGGGAATCGTTGGACAGGTATTTTAAAAATACTTAGGCTCTGTAAATATGATTTTTCGATTTAGGGATCCACTTGTGTAATATTAAGCCTTAAAGTGCAAATGTTTGTTAGTCAAGTGCCTACCAGCTAAATGGACAAAACTCTCTCAGCTAAGTAGGCTTTTCAAGTTTTCAGCAGTATTATTTTTCCTTATGACATTGTTAGTAGTATGAAACAAAAACAACAGAGAACCCACTTCTTATACCGTATTATTGTGCTGGGTAGTTACAAAACCCTATATTGTGCGTGGCTTGACATGCACTAGCACGGTTTTTTTATACTTTTTTTAATACATCTATGTTAGGGTGCTTTTTCACCAGAGATGTGCTATGCTACGTTGCTATGGATGCATTTGATATACACCAATCATATTCATTGGTTCATATAGCTTAGCACTGGTGGAAACGGGTTCAACTAAACCATGTTTTTATATGGATGGAGGCGTGGTATGGATGCGTGCTATGGAAAGTCGCGCACACAGCTAAATTGCGGCGCCCCGCTACATACCTGAGCATAATTGGTAGCGGCCACATATTAACGTAGCTTAGCTCTCACATTCTCGCAGCATAGCTACATAGCACATCTGTGGTGGAAAACACCTCAACGACCAATATGGTCCTACTATCGTTGTCACGGATAAACTGATGCAGTTGCATAAAATTGGAAAAAAGTTAATCCTTGTGGCCCTTTTACAAACAACAAACAAAAACAAAACAATAGCTAATGTTAATAAAACAAAATACATGAAAATACAGAATGCAATCACTAACTTCAATACAAAATGACATATAGCTACCCATAAGTACAGGGAAAAATATATTTTACGCTTGGCAGAGTTCGAATATTCTATGGACGAAATGTTATACGGTTTTCACGGAATCACTTTTAGGTACCCGGCCAAGCGTCCTTCATCAGACATGGGTCCCCGATAAGACTTGACTTTCGGTTCGAACTTTCAAATAAATCTTTCACAGACGAGTCTCACATAAATGAGCTGTATTAAATTATTTTAGTGCAAATCTCATTCCATTTCATTAATACTAGTATATGGGCGCTTTTATAGACGCGATCATTCTCTAAATACTCAGGTACTTATTATACATCTTTGATTTATGACTGAGGAAATTGAATAAGAAACCATTGTTCCACTGTGACACATGTAATATTTAAAAAATGGTCTTGCTATTTAAACAGGAGCAAAATTGTTTGATTGGAAATTTTATTGTATTTGTTGAATTTTACTGTAGAAAATAATGATTATTATTACGTTTCCATTATTAGATTAATGATAATCGCCTCATTTCCTTACAAACTTGAACTTCCTGTTTACCTCCTTTGAGACAGAAATTTTCAAAAATCTGCGCTTAGCTGACGTAACCTATAAAGCATATTATAGGTAGTACACGTCTGAAGAATGGATTTTTGATAATATTGGTAGATACTTGCCACCTGTCAAACTTCAAATTCTTTAGTTTTCGGAATTTCGTATTTAGTCAGCGACTGACTTTTCGTTTTTATGTAAATAAGATAAAATATAAGTTTTAACTTTAGGTCTAAAATTATATTCATGGAATAAATTATATTACATCTGGGCAGACTGTTATAGAAGTTATCGTCCCTAGAGCAGATACGGCCTTCATTTTACCAAAGTAAAGGTCGGCCCGCTATCATAAATACCGAAAAATGGTTCTAATATTGAGAAAGAAACAGAATGAATACAAATTGTATATTCAGATATATTTTACATATCGCAAAAGGCCGCAATTATCTTAACGTTGAGAACAGCAAGGCTATCCACATAACATTTGAGAAAGGACTATGTATAATAAAGGTTTGTATTGGGCTAAAAATAAAATATCCCGAAAAGAATTAAAAAATCCTCTAGGATAGAATAGTTTTTCAAAATTTCCATTAAATTGCAGCACAATATTTGGTTGGACATATTTTTTAACAGACTTCAAAAAGTTTGTTATGTATTCGATACGTATACACCAATCGGTCGTCTTTATTTTAAACCAAAAACTCAAGTAAGAAATATCAACTTCCAAAATTTCAGGTTTGTAATCATCATTTCAGGTTTAGGCTCTGCGTTGATGAATCAGTCAGACAGTAAGTCAGTCAGAGCAAGTGACAATTCTCATATATGTATGTACCTATAGATAACGATTAAAAAACTGAATCTGTCAATTTTTGGTTGCGTCAATGGATGAAAATATATGAAAATATTGAGGCCGAATTTCTGAACAATTTTGTCTTTCTATTACCTTCCTATACTTTTAAATATAGTCTGGAATCTAAGTTATTCTCGATTAAAGGTTTGGGGACTAGGTCAGACCTGTCACAATATTATATTATACTCTTTGCCATATTGGTAGTATTCAGGCTTCGTGGTCCAAGCTTCCCAGACTATTTTCGTCTATGGTTATATAAGTCACTAATAAAGAGTAAGTAATCAAAACATCGAGAAGGTACAAAACTCTGCGAAAGCGAATTGCGTTGCGCGGTTTTTGCAGCTAGACATCAACAATTAATTACAGCACCAGCAGAGTTCCTTGATGATATTGTTGTAAGAGAAAATTTACTACAAAACTTTGTTCGAGATTTCGCCATTGTTTCATTTGCTGTAACATTTCAGGCATTTCAATAGAATTTAAGTCGGGTAATAGTATCTAGGAGGCCAGTCGACATCAAAATCGTCAGTGTGTACTGTACTTACTTATCACCATTTCTGATTACCTATAAAATAAAGAAATATTCATGCATTCACAATAAATCATATGTTCTTACGTATGATAAAATCCCTACTGTTTAACTATTTTTATTATAAAAATTAGACCGATTATTTTTATAAACACAAAATCTTGAATTTGTCACCGACTTTCATTAATTTGACATATTTTCACAGACAATAAGAAACTTAAAAAAACATCTGTCACTCGTTTTACTCTTGTATTTTAATTGTAACTAGCTGTCCCGCGCAACTTCGTCTGCGTAATTTTTCCCCTTTTTTATAATCCTATGTTACTTCTAATACCTCCAAGAATATGTGTACAAAGTTTCATGATGATCGGTTGAGTGGTTTTCGCGTGAAAGCGTAACCAACAAACTTACATTCACATTTATATATTAGTAGGGAAGTCATAGTCTACACTAGTAACACTCTACTATACTCCGTTAAAACGGCTAGATTGCCATAAACTCAAAGAAGAAAAACACTCTACTGTATTGTTTGTATCAGAATGAATTGCTTTTTTGGGCAGATTTCAACTTAAATTATGTTATTAAATTAACATTAATTGCTTAGGGCTTAGAAATTATTCCATTACAAAATATTTGAATTTCCGATGGCTTGTTAACTAATTGTCACCAAAAAATCAATCAAAGTATTTATAAGTGAAATAAATAATAAAATATACAATTATTTTCCTAGACACGACTGAATCATCGTTTGTAAAATCATAAAACATCATTAAAATTCTTTCTGTCTGAATTTCATTGACAACGATTTCGCCGACTTTATAGTCTAGGTCGCAAGTTGAGAATCAGGTGAAGTCTAGTAAGCGATAGCCAAAATCGCAATAAAATCCCACAATGAGGACGCGACATACTCGTAAGGTGTGGTGGTGCTTATAATTTTCATTAAGTCATAACTTTAAACTGACAGTTTATTTTTTAATAATAATAATAATCTTTATTTCGGACATGTTACAATCCATATAGTGTTAGTATGTTTGCTTATTATCTACTGTTAGTACCAATCACCCTTTGCACACAATGTTTAATCAAAGAAGAGCTTAAGCTTTGCGCTACTGTTTTTAGGATACTGTTGTGACTGTCTCTCACCCTCCTTAGCATAGAGACAGTTTTCTTACGCAAGATCGCATGAAAACCGTCTGTGCGAGCTTCCGCAAACATAAGCGATGCACTACAGTAACGAGGTAGTCCCAACAGCATCCTAAATGCATTGTTATACTGGACACGCAGAGCATCTAGCGATCTTTTGCTGTAGCTGACCCACAGACTACCCGTGTACAGACTTTGGCAATACGCCTGAAATAAAGTTATTTTAACTTGGTCCGTACACCGAGCGAATCTGCGGGCCAACATATTGCTCCGGACCGCCAGCGCCCTACGTTCCCTCTCAATATCGGCATTGTCTTTAAGGTCGTCCGTTAGGATATGCCCTAAGTATTTAAAACTGGACACCCTGCTAATTGTTGATCCGTTGAGAAGTAGATCAGGTCCAGCCTGAGGTTTACCCACGACCTTAAAGACAATGTATTGACATTTATTAATGTTATATGTTAGTCCATGCGCGGCGGCGTAGGCTTCGCATCTCTTCAACATCTGATTTATAGCCCCCGCAGACGGGCCCAGCAGCACCATGTCATCAGCATAGTTGATGTTGTTGATGTTCACCCCATCAACACTGCATCCGACACGCATGCTGCCGAGCTCGGCCACGAGGTCATCCACGTAGAGATTAAAGAGTCTGGGGGATGTCCGACCGCCCTGCCTTACCCCGCATTCTAATCTATATGGCTCGGAGAGTGTACCGTTCCATCTCACATAGTTGGTTTGATTACCATACCAATATTTTAATATTTTAATTATTTCTGCGGGTATGCCCCTGTCCTCCATCTTTCCCCACAGTATATCATACGAGACCAGGTCGAATGCCTTGGAGAGATCAAGGAAACAGGCGTACACCGCTGTTCCACGATCTAGGTAGTATTGAACAGTATGCTATATTTTTAAGTCCCTTAAACAAAATTATTCTCTATTTAGTTGGCTTTTGATTTCACTAAAAACTTATATTTTCACGATTACAATTAGCGTTAGCGGAGTCTGCCCCATCTCGAGCAACAGTTTTAAGATGGTTCAGTAAATTTAAAAGCGGTAAAACAAACCTCGAAGATGACTATAGAAGAGGTTGCCCATAAATGGCAGTAACTGCAGAAAATGTGTGGACTACTACTACAAGAAAATAAGACACAGTCGTCAGTATGGGGCTTTTCAGAAGGAAAGTTGCCGGCAAAACTGCAAAGACCTCGTAGCGTTACCAAGAACTTACTCCAATAACGACGAATCACAGAAATAAGAAAAGTACCCGTGTTTGCAGACAATACAAACAATATTTGAATGTGTTAGATTTTGTATTAGCAACAGCCCCAACAGGGCTTTTAGTACCGGGTGTTTAAAAGCCCTTTACGTAAATAAATCCTACATCGACAGATGAGAATGTTTGGTATCCATAGATATGGATACCAAACATTTCTGTGACTATTAATTCCTGAGATACCGGAGGCGCCCTTTTGATTTGAATATTACAATAATCGGTCACGATCGTCACTTTCAGCCATGACTATTAAATTGTGAACGTGGCTTGCCTAATTCCAAATTCAAATTATTTTTCCGTACTGCTTTTCAGTTTCCCGTGGAATCACAAAATTCAATTAATCATACCATTTTTATATTAATACAAGTTTAGGTAAGATTTTTCTATTTATTGAGCATGAAGACAGTAAACTATAGTCTACAATATAATTAAGTACTTACTTGAATTCAATATCCCATGTTGATCCCATGTCTTTCGTCAGGACATAGGTAGTAAAAAGAGATGGATGGACCCAATGGAGTGGATAAAAAAGAGATGGATGAAGTGATCGATGACAAATATGAATATCTTCATGGTATTTGGTCTGATAATCGATTTCAGATAACATTAGAAGTAGTACCAGTAGTACAAAATTTTTATGTTTTTCAAGGATTCATAAACAAGCAGAAATCAATTATAAAACTATACATTTTGTTTTTTTTATACAGCCGATTCCTACATAAACAAACCGCAAATGCCACCAGGGATTACGTTTTCAACAAATTTACATTTCGCGCCAGGTGAAGGTGGAGTAGTAGAAAAAGCCTTTTTATCATGCAAAGAGAAATTCTGTTTGATATCAGATTAGAATGTTGTATTGAATATACCGATTGTAATTGTTATTTGTAACTACTTTATGCCAAAACGTACATACATATCAACCCATATGATGGCCCACTGCTGGGCACGGGTCTCCCCAGTAGAACCTACTAGTATGTAGATCCTGGGGGTAATTGCCATAATCGCCACGCTTGGCAAGCGGGTTGGCGATCGCAGAAGGACTTAAGTACGCAGAGGACGCTGCTGCCCGTCCTCCGGTGTGAAATCCCTTAGTCGCCTTGACGACACCCACGGGAAGAGATGGGGTGGTACTATTCTTAAGCCGGTACCACACGGCCATGCCAAAACGTGTAGAAGTATTATTTGGAGAGTACTATCCGATAAAGATACTTTTCAAATTTACAATAGTAAAAAATAGAAAAATGATGGTTTCAATCAAGATTTAACAAATAACTAGCTGTCCCGGCGAACTTCGTCTCGACTCTTTTTTTTTGTTAATCGGGTTCAATTGTGAATCTAAACCATCCTCGAATCCCCTTGAACTCACACAAAAAAATCATCAAAATCGGTACAGCCGTCTAGGAGGAGTTCAGTGACATACACACGCACACAAGAAATATATATATCAAATATAAGATCTATGAATTTTCTTTAACATTTTTACATAGGCAGTCGAATAAAATACAGCATGCAATTTCCCGCCTTAACCTTTTATTTATTTTATTAAAAAAAACGACTCCCGCAGCCTACTGTGGGAGTCGTTTTGTCCCCCGCAACACAGAGGTTTTACTTTTGGGGGGGGGGGGGGGGGGCAGTACAATAATTGTGTCGTCGCGGGTTACTTTACAAACATATAAGTCACTGACACAAATGATGTCCCGTGTAGGAATCGAACCTCTTGCGTAGCAGTCGAACACTCTCCCACTCTCCCACCGCGCCACAGAGGCAGTCAGTAAAAGCCTTTGAAAGCAATTATTACACACGCGTTATGCTTTTAATTGTGCAATTGGAAATGTTTTGATTGTACCATCACAATTTAAATTTGATTACATCATTTTTTATTTTAATTGGTCATAAAAAAAGGAGTTGGATGCAGGAAGGCGAAGATAGATCAAAGTGGCGTGCAATTGGAGAGGCCTATGTCCAGCAGTGGACTGCGATAGAGAGATGATGATGGAGGGTCATAAAAAAACAGTGAAACAAGCAGTCAAACCAACTATTTACAAAATTGTACCAACTATTAAAAAAATGTATTTTACCACGAGGCAGCCGCGAATATCGACGTACATCAAAACAAAAACAATACACGACCTAATACGCAAATCCCAACGATCCATACAAATAATTAAGACCCAAAACCTTAATTACTGACCCGAAACAGATATAAAAGTCTTGTATTATTGTATGAGAAACACAATAGCACAGAATTAACTCTCACATTCATATTACTAGCGTGGTGACCCTGATGCCATGAATGACTCGTTATTATGTACATATATGTATGGCCTATATGTCCGCTTCGGCCATTGTATGTCGAAGTATGGGGTTGGGATTAAGTTGATGCGGAACAAGTGAACTTTATAATTGGAACAGGATTTCGAGATTTAAACGTGAATTTAAAAGTGTTATCGGTTAAGGACTTCGTAAAAGGTATATTTCTTAGGGTATTTAGTGGTCAGATTATATGTAGTGCTGAGAATTATTACATTGGTCAATTGACACTTAATAAATACGAGTACATTTTATGCAGAAAAATAGTGCGATATACTCGATGTTTCTACCATACAAACGCGCATAAGTGATTACTCCTCTGTAAGAGGTCGTAAGTTAAAACTTAAAATTAATATCAATTCGTTTTATCATAAGCTAGGCTTGTAGATCGCCAGAATTAAAAATAAATTAATATTTTAAAAGTTATCCATGCAAAATTACACCCTCCCAGCACTTACAATATACATACAGAATTATCCGTTTTGCCAGTTTGGCTACGGAACCATAAAAAGGTTTTTTACTTTTTCATGCCGTTAGTTTTTAGTAGTCAATAGCTAGCTCTGTATTTATTATAACGATATAAAAATCACAAATTATAATAAAATAATAATAATAATAATAATAATAATATAATAATAATAATATTTTGGGACAACTCACACAACGCTATCTGAGCCCAAACTAAGCAGAGCTTGTATTATGGAAACCAGACAACTGATAAACATACTTATATAAATTTCTAAATACATACATATTATAGACAAATAACACCCAGACACAGAATAAACCATCGTGCTCATCACACATAGTTTTATCCTGGGTGGGGATCGAACCCACGACCTCTTGCGTAGCAGTCGGATACACTCCCACTGCGCCACAGAGGCAGTCCATTAATAAAATAGGTACCATTGTCATTGGTTCTTTAACAGTAAAAAATATACAGACTACAGGAAATACGGTAAAGTACAATTCCTTTAATAGTACACGTTGAACTAACAAACAAAATAATACCAGTTAAACTAAAGTTTTTTTGTCTTTAGAAAATAACTATGTTCATAGGCAGTCGACATCATCCAATATTCATACCTCGCATTGGACTATGAAGGCTTAGGACCATTCGAAAAGTCGTATAAAAATATAAAAGGTATAATAAACCGCGATAAAGGCAGTAAAACTAGTTTTATTTCACTAATAACTTGCAGGTTATTACCATCGCTACTATCATGATTACATAAAAAGTTGAGAGGGATGACCACTCTATCCATAAATGTGTCTGAAATTATATAAACTTAAGATACAAGTATAAATACATTTATAATTTATATATTTTCAATCTTCCATCTAACAGATTTATATCTATAAAATATTATTAAATTGTAATGTCAATGTTGATAAACTTGCGCGATTTCAACGGCCGTAGTCAGTCTACCCGTCACCACGGCCGTTGCATTACGGTCGAAACGTCGGGCAATAAACAAGGTATTTTGCCTTAAATTACTCGTATTTATGCGATTTAAACCCGTAGTATTTATCATTTTATTAATGTAGCTGTGTTTGTACATTATAAGAATCCGAAAGGGGCTACACGGATACACTTAATATAAGCTAATTGATATATTAGGAATTGAATACCGTTCTATATCTTCCTATCTACACTAAATGTCTTAACAAAAACAGGCACAGAAACTTGTTAAAGACGACTGTTAACCCAAGCCACTAACAGGAAAGACTTAATTAAATAGTTACGAGGAAAACAGTCCCAAATAAGCGAACTGAAATAGGCTTTTTCAGGAACCTGACTAAAAACATTGGTGTTCTATTTCCAATTACTTTGTTTGTGCTAATCAAGTTTCTAAATATATTTTGGTCCTTTTTCCCCAATAATGGTAAGAAAAAGAGGAATTATTTACTATTCTGTCTTGTGTTGTCACTTGATATGTGGGCAAATAATCCGACTTATACTTGATTCGTCTCAATAGATGAGTGACATCAAAAGATAATACACATGATTTCGTAATGAAATTTGTTGTCTTTGCTAATGTTGATCATCCTATTCCGTGTAGTGACTTCTTTTTCCTCAAATGAGTCACATGTAAATATAATCCATGAAAGGTTGACAGAGCAATCAAGATGTGAAATGAGCAAGAACATAACGGCACGTGTCCTGTACCCGCGGCTCGCTCGTGCTATCATGGTGTGCGCCAGTTCTTATTGATGTATTTACTAATTTGAATCAAGCTTATGTTTTTGCCGTTTTTTCGTATGTTCTAACTTCATCGGATCCCATCTCGACGAAGGTAGGAAAATAATGATAATGTTCGTCTCACACTATGTGTCGTCATATTGATCCATGACCAGTGATGAAGGTATTTTTACGGAATAGTTTCCTTCACCTCCAGCGAAGCTGACAGTTTCGTCTGGATCCAAAAATGAATTTAAAAACTGCTATCGCGACTTGTCCCAGAACGATTATGTATTTATTATTTTTAAAAAGTGTGAGAGATTGTAATATTGCGAATTATTTGGGTAACTGTTACTTATTGATAAGATCGTGAATAAACACTTGTTCGTATCCTATTCATTCGTCACTGTAGTGATAAAATTGCCTACAGTTTGCCTGATGGTAAGCAAAATAAAACAGCAATTAGAAAAATCACTTTACGTTACGAACGCAATTTAGAAGTTTTAACGAATTTTCTAATCCTTTATTTAACAGCAAGTGAGATTAATCTGAAATGCAGTATGAAAATGGTTATACATTTTCAGAGATGCGATTAAAATTACTGCTAAAATTATAAGTAACATTGATTACATAGCTCTCTATACATATTCGTACAAAGGTGGTCTAAAGGTGGTTACTGATGATATGCCTATTTAGACGCCTTCCGTATCGATGTACGCAAAATTATGGCATCATGGAAGAAAATCCAAATGAAAGTATAGTCAATACTTCCATTTGGACGTCCACAAGAAGGATAAATTAAAGTAGGTAAATTATACAATAAGTGCAGCATGGGCAGTGCAGAATGTGGTATGTATCAAAACTACTAAAACAATGTGGAAATCCACATTGTTTTTATTATTTTTGCAGTTTTCAGTTCTTATTCCCTACAAAAGTATATATTAAATAATTATATTTACGTTGTCACTTTGAGACCTGTTATTTTGTTAAAAAAACTCCAACATAATCTCACATGAAAATAGAATTCGATCTTCAAAAGTTTTTGTATAACATGTCTAAACTCAACGTTTCGCATACAATCGGTAAAAGTTTTCACACATCGTAATAACTTCGCTCAAATTTACCTATGTAATTCATTTTATAAGTAGTACCTACTCGAAGGTATTACTTATAAAATGAATAGCTAGTTTTTTTTATGCCCCTACCCTACAGCAAAAGTTTTCGAATTAGTTTCGCAAGTATAACGGTTGAGTTAGATAGTATCCTTAATAGACTTGTAATAGAACTCAGACTGAGACATGGTGTAATATTTTAAAAGGTTTTTAAAATGGATTATGAAAGAACCTGGTAATTTAAGAAAACTACTTTGAAGTCAGTGGAGAGAGTGCATAAGTACAGTTTAATAGAAGTTT
Source organism: Herminia tarsipennalis (assembly GCA_945859575.2). Classification (NCBI taxonomy): domain Eukaryota; kingdom Metazoa; phylum Arthropoda; class Insecta; order Lepidoptera; family Erebidae; genus Herminia; species Herminia tarsipennalis. Next base: position 7,161,345 of record OX243843.2, on the reverse strand, counting down.
AAAGTGACTTGCGAACATCACAAATTATAAGCTATTGTAAGCTATGCAGTGCAGTAGAGTGTCTCTAATAAATCTACTTGGACTTTTCTGTTGGACGTAAACAACATTATTCTTGGTACAGTGCAAACCTAAATGTAGTTTGCTCGGAATCAGTATCACAATCTAATGGTGTAGTTTTTGGACCATGTTATATTTTACAATTAATTATTTAATCAATCATTAATTAATCATTCTTACTGTCCAAATCACAGGGTTTGGACTGTAGGAATGATAATAACATTTCAAACCACATAGTGTACAGACACAATGTGGTGTGAAATGTAATCATCACTTATTTTCAATAATATCCATGGATTACGTACTATGCGACGCAATGAGCACGATACTGCAAAGAACACAAGACAATTTTAGTGGGTTAATAGTTTTGCTAGTTTTCAATATTTTTGATTTTCTTTTTTACACACACAAGATTTTTACTTTAAAAATCATTTAAAGTAAAAATCTTGTTAGGATGTCTGAGCTTTGTACTATACCTATTAAAAATGTGTTATTTTTTTAGTATGGTTACATGTATGGGCATGGGCATCCAAACTATCCTAAAAAGCAATGAGTTTTAAATTGTAAATTTGGCTTTTAGGATATATTTTATTCTTTGGTAGCAAGGTAGTATTTTGCGTTATTAGTCAAACGGGGTTCAGAGTTACGTATCTGTAGTAGTAGAGTATGGTGTCAATTACGCTAGCCTTGGAATCCCTTCATAATATATTACCCCTTATAAAACTGTTATAAATACCACCAATTAGGGCCTGATAATAAATAGACTATATTTGTTTCAAGTGTGACGTAAAAGGGTTGAGTGAACTTAATAAGTAGTACCTGTACCTAACTCAAATGAAGAGGGTTAAGCCACTCTGCCGTTACATTCTTAGATAGCCTAGGTCTAAAATATAGTCTATAAATTGGAAACTTTGCAATAACTGAGGAAAGTCTAGCTGAGGATAGAATTTTTGTGAATTGATCTGATTTATTATTCAATCAATGATTTTATTTGCATGAAATATGGTAGAGGTAAAGATGTTACTTAATTGTATATGTTCTTACGTCTTAATGGCATTTCTATAATATTTTTGGTAGTTGTTCACCGTTGTATAAAATATATAATGTTTTACTTATTTTCTTGTAATTACAAAATTGAATTAATTTTGTTTTAGAAACATTTGCACAAAAATTTGTTTGATTTCAGACAAGACATTGCACAACTTATAGCAGAATTTTTAATTATACAAAATTTCTGGACAAATCTTTTTTGGTATTATAATCGATATATCATCACCTAAAAGTATCAGATAAAAACTACTCTAAATTACGTCTATAATAATACAATATATACAAGATATTTACAAAAAAGAAAAAGAAAAGTGAGGACACAAAACCGTTTAGGCGTCAAAGAATTCCTCCCCATCGATGTCAACTGGTAACGTTCCCAGAAGGCTGGCAGCATTGCCACGTTGGATGGCAATGCTAATTCTTTGTGCAAAGAATAGGCCAGCCTTCTGGTCCAGGGAAGCACTAATGAGGCGTCGGGAGATTTCCTTAAAAAGGTGGCGCGCACTTGGGCCCCACGGCCCCAGCATCTCAACCCCAAACGGCTCAAATATATAATCTCCAACCAACTATATTTGCGCCGTTTGAGATTCTCAGCAGATGCAGCAGCAGTGCAAGCGCAGCTTGCCGTACTTGGAAGGTGGGTAGGTACTAAGGTATCAACGCAAGTTGCATCCCATAAAAGTATTGATTTAAAAGATGCAATAATTGGCAGGCCATTAATATAAATTATGAATAATAACGGCCCTAGCACGCTGCCCTGGGGTACATCAAAATTATTTTGAATTAATTTAGACCTAAGCAGTGTTGAAATAAAGTTATTAGTAACGTAAATAGTTCGTGTTACTTCTACACATTGTTTGCGATGTGATAAATAACTTTTGATCCATTTCATTGCAGGTCCCCGTATACCATATCTTTCACACTTATCCAAAATACTTATGCAAAAGCAAAATAATATACGTACAATAATTAAACATTTTGAAGTTGGTGCCTAATACATAAAACTACATTTCCTGGCACCAACTTCAAAATATTGAATTATTTTTTATTGTGGTACCTATATTACTTTTTGCTTTTTAGTTACCTCATATTAATTTTGGAAGTCGGTTTTTATTTTTTGTAAAAAAGTTTTTATACAACATTTTATTTAGAAAGAATCTTTATTTATGACAATCATGACAGATAATTATGTAGAATGTTGTGTTAAGTTGAATATTATTTCAAAGAGTATTTTTTTAATAACATCATGATTTGGACTTGTCACACCAAACGGCTGCAAATTGGTCAATGTAAATGAGGCCTATGCGCAATTAAATTTTAGGCTATACATGCGTATTTGGTTGTACCATTTCGTCTACATTCTTTAACTGTATGTATACCTAGCTAAAAAAAAAATAGCTAGGCAGTGCACATACGCTAAAAACAATTTAATTAACTACTTTTACACATGAGATTACTACCCTAGATATTATTACATTGAAACTAAAATGAACATGTATCATTTTGATTACACTATACTCATTCTGTAACGATGTTATCACATAGTAATTTATTCTTCGCAGGTCTACATTAAATGGTAGACGGTCACAAATCTGACTTATTAACTTTTAGTAAAATTAAGGTGGCTTGCGAAGGAGGCTTGCATTTTAAGAAATACAAACTTAAGCAGATTGTAAGGTACACTTCCCAAGATTGTTTTTTTTTTTGTTTACTCTTTTCTTTGTTTATTTCCTTATTATCGTGAGTCGTGAGCCAAGCTCAGTTGGGGGTTATTCGGGAAGGTAAGTTTCAGTAATTTGACCTATATGTATAATCTATGAGTGAAAGTTTTAGCAATACAATCGTAATTCTTAAATAATAGTTTATTTTTAGTTTAGTTTCCTATACTCGTAATGGTTTCTTATGCTTATACTACTATGAAGATAGTATCTAATTTGAGGCTCTAAGTGGGTATCTATAGTGTGGATTACAATTTTCTTGGGTATTGTGTGATGTGTGTGTATGGTAGGAACATCAAGGTTATTTTTTATAAGTTATTACTAAAGTGAAAATAAATTTCTAACAAAAACCTTACCTCAGTTCGATTAATTAAAACAACCCTAGTGTACCTAAAATCATATTAAAAACATGGTTGTACCTACTCAAAGTATTTATTGTATGAAAGGTAATCATTTCATAGGAAAGTCCATTTGCACTACAAAGGGTTCAAATAGACGTCACCATCAAATACCATACGACTTTTATTACAATACAAAATATATTCCGCGAAACCGACAATCATTTTGAAACCGTTTGTCACGGTGGATAAAGGCCACACATATGTATCCACAAAAGTGTGAAACGGCACGCACCTTATTTACTGTTTGTCATTATATGTATCATATTTATATGTGTATGTCACAATTGTATCTATCTTGACGTGAAGGGAGGTGCAAATAATTCTTTATTTATTCATATTGAACAGCCGAACTGAAGAAGCATCTTAAGACTCACATGATATGGTATTCTATTCTGCGAGAGAGATAACAAAATCTCTGCTAATATAATAAAGCTGAAAGTTTGTTTGTTTTATAATTAATCTCCGATACGCTAGTTTAAGGCCGGTTACATTATTCAATTCAATCAACCAATCAATCAAATTATTTATAGGATGTTACATAATAAAAAAAAATTATATTATACTTTTTATCGCGTATCCGTGGATAAAAGCTAGTTGCAACTGTAAAATAGTGTTGTTCTATTGAAGCAATAATGAATCTGCAACTGATTAGGCAGTTTACACTTTACAAACATTATAAATTGCCTCAATGAACTTATTAATAGGTAATAATATTTTGTACGAGTCAACCCAGTGGTAGGTAGACTACAAAATGAAAGAGAGATAGAGATCATAACTACAAACAAAACTTAGATCAAAAATTAAACATAACGCGTGACAAACACCTATGCATAAACGGAACAAACAAATCAACAACTTGCGGGCTCGACTTGCCCACGAGGAATTTGGCTTTTGTTTATTTTTGGTCTAGAGTCATTAGCACAATATGCAACACACAGGGGGTCTAGACAGATATTATCGTTTGTGGAAAGAAAAATGTGTAAACCAAAAAATATATCTAAACCTCTAATCCTGATACGTGAAGGCGGTAATCCGCTGCACAATTCATTTGCTATTACAAGCACGGTTCCAGAACACACGAAGTGAAACATTCGAATCGGGTATCATACGGTTTTGCCGGCGACGTGGTCTTAATATGTATGGACTTAGGAACTTATACGAACAAGAGTTAAGTTATAGATATCACAGTACGGTTATGGTTCTAGTGGAAGAAGAAGAAGAATTAAGACAATTTTTAAAAGTATTATAAAGGGGCGTCTAAACGGGCCATTTTTTACAGAAATTTGTGGCGGCAATGCTGTGGCCGGCAACATGGCAGCACTCTCCAATATTGATTTGATGGTTGCCGGACGATCGCTGAGCGATCTATTTTACGCAATGTTCCCGGTTAATTTTGTTGTTGTTTCAGTCGCCCTCTATTTTAATGTTGCCGAGTTGTGTAGCCGTTTAGGAGACTGGATCATGCGCCATACAATTGTAGACATATGTATTGCCATTATTAGCCGAGCAATTAGTTACCAATAGTGCCACCACCAATTGCCGTAATAAATGGCCTGTTTAGACGCCCCTTAAGTTCTAAAAAAGTCGCCACGGGGTTATGAAAATGGTGGTAAATTGACCTGTCATCGTTTTCACAGAAAAAGAACTGAGTCTTTGAGCAGTTAAAGCTTATAAAAACACTTGACACTGGAAAGTCAACTCAAAAATAAAAGGCAGAAGTAGGAAAGTAGAAGTATCATAATGTGTTTTTCTCTACGCTTTGTTTATTGAAATACGTTCAATGATTCGAGCGTGATCGTATAACTGCGTTCAACTCCACGCTTTTGATTTATTACAAAAGCACTACCACAGAGTCTGAATAACGCTGTACGAGTTTTATTAGTATAATAAGCCTTTGTGTGTCGGTTTTAACCTAGCGTCTGACATAAGTCATAATTTTTCCATCCATGCCTTTTGTTACTGCCCAACCTTTATGAAAGAGGCGTGGCGCTATTTAATACAGGGTTTAATGGAAGTTCCATCACTCGGGTGTCATCTATTGAATTTCAAAGGGACATAAAAGGCGTATAACTGTGACCGCTGCTATGAAAGTAATTGAAGGTTTTACTAGATAGTTATGTAAGAGGAAGAAGTTGATTGATGTCAACTAAAAACTACATAGAACCAGACTGCGTTGTTTTTAGTAAGGCGTAGTTTAGCTTATTTTTTTTTCATTTGGGGCAATTGAATATTAGATATCATGTTGATGTTAATTATAATAATTATATCCTGCGACAACTCACACAACGCCTTCTGATCCCAAACTAGATGGATCCTGTACTAAGATAACCAGACAACTGATATACATACTTATAAATTTCTAAATACATACATATACATATTATAGACTATAACACCCAGACACAGAATTGCTCCTCAAACAAAATTTTATCTTGGGTGGAGATCGAACCCATGACCTCCGGCTTAGCAGTCAGGGTCGTATGATGTTAGGCTTATGGTACTATTTAAAAAACTACAATAGTGATGTGGTTGAGTACTGTTCTCCCAGATAGGCTATAGGATAGCCTGTGGTAGGGATAAACAGTCCCGTCCCTCGGAATGGTTTGGTTTACAATAGCACGTGGTGTGAATTGGACGATTGTGCAATTTGGGTTTAAGTGTATTGTTTTTTTTTTATGTTTAGGTTATTGTAAGATACTAGTGTGTGTCATGTGTTATGTGTAAATGTATGAGTGATGGATGTATGTTTGGTTGTGTGAGTAGTGCGTGTATGTGAAGAGTTGCCGCTGATTTGTATACCTACTAGTGAAGTTAAGCAACCAAAAATGCCTCTGTTTCATCGTAGCACATCTTCTCAAGGAACAAGCGGACGGTCTTTTTGCAGTCAAGGTAGGTCCGTTCGTATATTGTGCATTTTGCATTAATCTTGTTATAAAGGGAAGGGGCTAGGTACAAGGAGAATCTCTTTATAAAGGAAAACCGAGCTGTAGAGTTCAGTCGTTGGGTATAAAGTGGGCCGAAAAGATGCAATTTTTAATACTGCTCTGTGAGCAATCTCTACGTGTTTTAAAATGGTTTTCCCTGTGCCTCCCCAGGAAGTGATGCAATAATTAAGTATGGATTGTCATAAGGCAAAATAGACGCTCCGAATGATGAAGTGATTAGCTACGTGTCTTAGCGTTTTGAAAGTATAAATTAATTTTCGAATCCTGTTGGAAAGAGCGTTAGTGTATGGTTTGTAGGTGAGTGTTTCGTCGATGATTATGCCTAGATATTTAGTTTGGTGAACCCGGGTGAGAGATGGACATTGACAGTTAGTGTCAGGTTGTGTGGGACAATAGTGTGCCTTTAAAACAATGGGTGATTTTGGTTAAGATATGGAGCAGAGTGAAAAGGTGATAAAGTTTGTGTTTAGCGTGTTGAGTGTAAGGACATGAGTGTTAAGCCAGTGTATGGTACAGTTCAGACCAGCTTGTGCGGTGTGTTGGAGGTTTGTCCAGGAATTGGCATAAAAGGTGATAACAGTATCGTCTGCAAATGATACGATTTTGGCGTTGGGTAAACTAAGGTTACGTAGTTCATTAATAAAAACTAAGAAAAGAGTGGGTCTTAAAATACTGCCTTGTGGTACGCCGTGAATGGGTAAATCCTCACTGTTGTGGTTGTCGATGGTCACGTATTGAGTGCGATTAGTGAGGTAACTTTTAAAAAGTTCTAGCTGGGGTCCCCTGACACCAATGTTTTCTAATTTGAGTAAGAGTGTAGGGACAGGTATGGTGTCGAACGCTTTCGTGAGGTCTAAGAAAACTTTTATGTTTCATAGTTATTTTTTCCACTATAAAGTTGGTAAGATCTAGTACCGCGTCAATGATTCCCTGAAGCCCCGTGTTTGGTCTTCTCTCTCGCAGAGCTTGAAAAACTTTCGGCAATGCTACTGTAGTATACCATTAAAAGTTAACAGATCTATGATTTTCTAAAATTGTTAATAACAGCTAGAAAAATAAATCAGCTATCATTTTTCACCAACGTTACGAGGTCTTTGTAGTTTTGTCGTCATTCTGAAAAGACCCACATTGATGACTATCTCTTTTTTTTAGTCATAAATCCTCATTCCGTCAGATTTTCAGTGTCTGAGGGCAAACACGGGATCTAACGACAACAAAGATTCCTCACTCAATGATTCTGATACAAAAAAATTATAACGCTCCCCGAACTAACGCCCAGAATCTTCTAGATGTCTGAGTATCTAAGTAATTCGTGGGAATCCTGCAGTTACTGCCATTTGTGGGCGACTACTTCTATAAGACCATTTCTTTTTTTTCGCAGTTAAAAAAAACCGCGGGAATCGTCGTAGTACAATGACTGAACATGCACATCATTATTTAAAAAAAAGAACGTACTCGTAGGGAGCCACTTGAGTTCTATTTTTAAATAAATTTATTTTTTAAAAATACATAATATAAGTGCATTCCATTTTAAAATTACGAGAATTTTAAAACTTGTAGAGAGACCTGCGTATCTGCCATGTCGTCCTATGCGACGTCGTAGGTTAAAATTAACTAAGGCCACACTGAAAATCAGCGTTAAGATATGGAACTCCGCAACATAGCAATATGCTGAGTGTGGACCTATTTGTCGCAGATTGTATAAATTAAGTATTATTCAATTTATGCTATGTCTCTATTGTTGAATCCGTGACAAATAAATATTCTTTTTTCTTACTTTTTCTTTCTCTTTATAATTTAACATTCACCGTTGAACCAAACGGTACTTAAATGAATGCAAATACCGGGCTTTGTTTTCCCCTATTTATGAAGTACGGCAGTCTATTATTATGTATAACCGTGACGTTGTCGGATTGAAATAATTATAAGATTTTCACATGCAACATGCAAAACGGAAACCATAGTAGTGTGAACCTATTAGCTCTGTCGAGGACAATGCCTTAAATAGAAATATATGGTGTTATTTACTTTCTAGGATTCCGTAGTGGAAGTGTTGATGCAGAATCTTGTTACTGTTAAAATTGGTACTGTAAATGGTTCTGTCTGTCTGTTTGTTCGTATTTTTAAGCATAAGCTGGGGGTCTACTGCAGTGGGCAGGGCATTACGGGCGTAAGACCGATACTGAGTAGTACTGATATTATGTGTAAAGGAAAATTCGTAACATAGGCTATCCGTGCAAGTTAAACGATGGAGTCGGCTCATTACACTTGCAAATCAGCTATTACTTTTATTTAAAAAAAAAATTATGTATTTAAATAAAATAAAAGTTTAAGAAACTATAACCCGACTACGACATAATGCCTATCGTGATCTAAAAAGTCATAAATACAATATTATCCATACTAATATTATAAATGTGAAAGTAACTCTGTCTGTCTGTCTGTCTGTCTGTCTGTCTGTCTGTCTGTCTGTCTGTCTGTCTGTCTGTCTGTCTGTCTGTCTGTCTGTCTGTCTGTTACGCTTTCACGCTCAAACAGCTAAACCGATTTAGATGAAATTTGGTATGGAGATAGTTTGAGTCCCGGGGAAGGACATAGGATAGTTTTTATCGTGATAACCGACATCCACGCGGGCGGAGCCGCGGGTGAAAGCTAGCATAGTATATACAGAAGATATACAGAAAACAGCTGTGGTCGTATGGCATCTTTGATCTGCTCACCTTTGGCCGATTGCCATGTGAGCTTTAGTAGAAAAAGCTTTATATTTTTTTGTAAAGTTAAATAACAAAAACTTTCCTATTGGCATTGTCAGATTCGGATAGAAAATGCAAGCTCTTACATTTTTTTGTACATCCATGAAATACATATTTACAGCTTTACAAGGATGAATTTAAGAAAGTCTTAATTTCATCCTTAGTTTTTAGAGTTTTAGTCCTTAAAGTTGACCATTGCACGTGAACCATGACGGCCGTTGTTCCAACCAGCTTACCTCCCTCCAGAAGTAGATCAATGTTCCCAGTGTTGTCAGAATATCAGCATGGTATTCCATATGATTCCTTGCTGAACTGGGTGTCGCCGGTACACTCGAGGAATACATGTGGTACCGTTTCCTCTACCTCCATGCCTGACAGTGTTTATTCAGTAAGCATTATCCGGTGATGATCTCAAGTAGCAGTCTGTCTCTGTCCAGGCACAAAAGGCGCTTAGTCAGTTTCGTATTCAGGGATGGTATCCAAGTAGGCTCCTTGGATTGCCTGCAGCCTGGTGTCGAGGTCCACCATTTCTCTTCTTATGTTTGTGCGTGATCTTTGAACCAGCTTCTTAGCCCCTAATATGTCCCAGCAAAAATAGCCGAAAAGGTGAACCTGTCACGGGAACATCTGTGATTTGACGTCTGACGTCGTCCCGGGAAGCGAAATTACGTTATATCTTTAGAATTATGTATAGAGGCTATATTTATTTATTTGTTTTTTATTTATTTAACTTCTTGAACACAACATTTGTACAAAGGCGGACTTAATGCCTTAGGCATTATCTACCAGTCAACCTTAGGGTGATGCAGAGAACTGTTTAAGGTGGGTGCTTAATCGACTTATACTTCTAGTTTTAAATAAGCAAGTAAGTGATTCAAAAAAATAAATAATAATAAATAAATAATTTTAAAAACAATACCATACATATAAATATAAATATATGAATACACACACATACACACACAACAAACCGATACATACATTTACATACATAATACATACTCATAACTATACAAATACATAATTTATATACATATATTTTATCCATAGATTACTACAATTGTGATGATTCCGCCAATAACTTCGTATAGAAATTACGTACTTGGAACTTAAAGGTGACACGAGTTGTAGACATTCTTATTTCTAGAGGGAGCGCATTCCAAAGGAGAATAGAGCTGTGAGCAGGACAGAGAAGCAACAGATTATTAGAGGAACGTAGATTCCGATCATGGCTAGAGCAGAGAAATTGAAAGTGAGGCGTTAGATAAGTAGGGGCATGAGGATGATGGATGATGATTTAATGTTTTGTTGATAAATTAGCTATTAGAAAAAGTATAAATGTGCATATTTCACCTCGTAGTAGTTTGTCAATTCGAAAATAAAAGCGCGTCACGTGATTTTTTCTCATTTTTTTTAGATGTGAGGTAGTAGGAGTAGTCCCTCAAAACAGAGAACCTGAACTGCCTCGAAAGCGACGAGTCTGCTTCTCACATTTCTAAAGCATATGTATTGCCTGTTACTTTCTCCGGCTTTACCTATTTTTTTGCGAACAGGCATTACATATAAATGTAGAATCGACTTTTCACAAGTGTAGTATTTTGCTTCCTAAGTGAATAACGAATTTTATTATTATTGTTATTACTCTTGCTGAATGCTGAGCCCCTGTCCCCTAGATTCACAATCGTTGCCACGTGCACGCAAGGGTTGTAAAAAATTTGAACTGTATTATCAAAAAAATATCTCCTAGTTTTTAATCTGGATTCTCATAATTCCAAGTAATAACAAATAGATTGACACCTCAATTATCGAAATCGGATAAGTAGTTTAGACTCTATGGTAGAACATAGGTAAACAAACATACAACACAAACTATACTGATAATATACTGATAATTACTCTTCCTTTTTGTCGGGTTTAGTCGGGTAAAAAAGAACAATCCTAGAGGAATGTACACCTAGACTTAGAACCAATAAATTAAAAAAGTTGATGAGGGAATCGAATCACAATCTTTTTCACGAATCGAAAACAAAGAGGTCTACACACTCGCACTGCGCCAATTTAACTAGTTACTGTACAGTGTAGTTGTATTCTCATATTACAAAAACTTAAACAAAACAAAACGTTGAATTTAAAGCTAAAATGAAAGCTTTTCTTTACGACTGTCTATATCCAGTCTTAAAAAAATAGACAAATAAAATAAACCCTTTAAAAGTCCTACCTTTTAAAAGTCTTATACACGTAGTTAGGTCCCTGTCACGGTCACGATGCCTTCATAAAACGCATAATATTTTTACAACTTTCCTTTTTTATGTGAAATTATCGTTTTAACCCTTAAAATTAGGTTAATTATACCAAGCAAGGTTTAAATGATAAATGTAACCCTTTAGAAAATACGTCGTGCGAAAGAAATTAAAGGCCGTTAGTGTCAGACGCGAAGGAAAAAATGTCGCATTTGAGCCATAGAGCGAAGAATCTCACAGAACAAACGAGGGGTGAAAATGAAAAATGGTACGTCATTTATCATTCATAATGTTGCGTTAAAATTATTGTAATTTTAAAACCTCTTACTAAAAATATGTATTTAAAGTCATGCCAAATTTATTTTTGAGCTTAATGAAATATTCAATTGATTAGGCTGGTATAGCTGTTCGAAAATAGCCTAGTGACAAGAACTGTTACTAACTGGCTAATTTAGTTTTCAATCACGGTCACGGAATTTATTCATTATGCTACTCAAGTAACAAACACTATAACATAGATGGAAGTGATAACAAGATTGCTGTATGCCTAATTTTCTCTTTTTTACCTCTATCATTTTCTAGATGGTCGCGGTCCATTGCCATTCTTACAAGAGACATGGTCCCAACAAGAAGAGATTCTCGGCGTTTTTAAATCTAAAGTAGGATAGAACACATATATATAAATTTTGGATAATGCCGTGTGGTGCCGGCTTAAGAATAGTACCACCCCATCTCTCCCCGTGGGTGTCGTCAAGGCGACTAAGGGATTTCACCCCGGAGGACGGGCAGCAGCGTCCTCTGCGTACTTAAAGCCTTACTGCGATCGCCAACCCGCTCGCCAAGCGTGGCGATTATGGCAATTACCCCCAGGATCTACATACTAGTAGGTTCTACTGGGGAGACCCGTGCCCAGCAGTGGACCATCATATGGGTTGATATGTATATAAATTTTAAACCTTAATTATTCGCGTAGTATTTACAGTGCTCCGATCGTAAAGACGGAGATAAGTCACTCATTTATAAATAGTTTTAAAACTTTCTAAGTAAAAATGTGACCACATCCATGTATTCCTAACTCTGCATCGTCTTGCGCGGAGATGAAATATTGACGAGACGCGATGACGTCAAATATTTCATTAGCGCTTGTTATATCACCATTACGGCTGTATAATTTTTATAACTCCTTATTCATTAGCAGTATTTTACCTAGCGAATGTTTGTCTTATTCTTAAAATAGAATAAAGAACAAAGAAAAAACTTTCGTATATAACTGCTTATTTGAAAGAGAGAAAGAGAGAGAGAGAGAGAGAGAGAGAGAGAGAGAGAGAGAGAGGGAGAGTATTGTTAACATAAATGGTGTCAAACAGCGAGTTCTATTGATTTACAATGCAATTAGAATGTAAATCACCGTGTAAGGAACTACAACGAAATAATATCGAATTGGGTACCATGCCTATAATGGTAGTTGTAGGTAGAAAAAAAATAAATAAAAAAAATGCTACAAGTTATGCTATACTTTATTAATACCCAAAATCAAACTACCCAAACAAAAGTACCTTTAACAACTTCCCTTCAAACTACAAAAGAATTCAAAGCCGAATAAACCTCTTCAGTTAAATTGAATACTCTGCAAACTGTGACCACTTTACACGACGCCATCAATCTGAGACTAATAAACATTAAACAAGCTTATACAGAATAGCTTCTAAGAACATAAACAATAATTCAAGAGAAAATAAAACAAACAAACACTGGGAACTTAAAGTACGAATAATACTCCAAACGATCGTACGAAACCTTTCTTAACATTTGGCAACCACAAAAGGAACAATAAAATTTAAGACAGCAGTAAAAAGTGACTTTATAAGTACTTATTCAACCCCCACTACTGTTCTATAAAAACAAATTTGGGGTAAAAGTAATAAAAACAGATAAAAGGATACTAACGAATATATTGAAAAAGTTAGTTGGGGCATTTGTTTCTATCAGGATTCGCGTCACGCGCCGTGCCGTAGATTCTCTACAGCTATCGAGATAGCACCTCGGTAATCTTCAATGGATGGTGTGAAATTACTTGAATTTGGTGTTGATTGAAAACAAAATCTCGGTGACTTGATTATCACGAAAAATGTTGATAAACTTTCGCGATTTTTACACATTTTAAAATTATATATACTACGGGTCTTAATCGCGTTAATAATTTAGGGTAAAGTACCTTATTTATTATACCCGTCACCACGGCCGTTGCAATACGGTCGGAACGTCGGGCAATAAACAAAGTACTTTACCCTAAATTATTCACGCGATTAAGACCCATAGTATATATATTTTTTTAATGTCACGAAAAAATACTAACATTGCTAACTTGTTTTTTAAAGGTGTCTTACGATAGTAATAATGATCTCTTGACCGACTTTATAATGGCGGCCAATTTAATAGGCTAGTTTCCTAAGTAAACAAAAAATCCAAAAGACTTTTATGTAAATAAAGCTAGCATTAAAAGTACCAACGATTAATTCCTTTTTAAATTATGTGTTAAATAGATTTTTTATATAATTAAAAGAAGTGATTTGATAGAAAAAATAGTGACGTCATAGTCCGGTATTTGTATGAGATCTCCATATAAAGTTTGCGTTTTGACATCTTAAAGAGTTGTTGTTTTGACTTTGTTTTCTTTGTTTTTTGTTTTTTTTTTAAAGACGACTCCCGCATTAGGGTCCAAGCCCTGTGTCGCGGGGGACTTTTACAAACATACAAGTCACGGACACAAAGTACACCCAGACTCCGAACAACAATTTGTGGATCACACAATCGGGTGTCCTGTGTGGGATTCGAACCCACGACCTCTTGCGTAGCAGTCGGACACACTCTCACCGCGCCACAGAGGCAGTCAACTAGTTGGAAACTAGCTCATTGGAAACTAGTTAAGTACACAGGAGATAGTATTTGTATGCGCAGACACAAGTGCATTCCTTTTTCCCTCAATCTCATAATTCGATGGAATAGAAATTTGACACGACTGGAGTGCTCTCTGAGGCATAGTTAGGTGTAGTTAGGTGTGACATTTTTGCGGTCACCTATTTATGTACCGATTATTAAAACATTGTTTGTTTATTTGTTTGATTATTGAAACATTGTACCGCTGATCTGCTCGACCGCCACTGAATCACGGACCCCTGATTAACGACAACATTGAAAACATTGATGACATTGTAATAAACAAGCATGCCTGTCAGAGCTTTTTTATGTATTCTTTTTTATTTTTACCCTTTTTAAAAAAAAAACAATTGTATCGCATGTCACTGCAATCACCAAAATAACCATGCCTGTGAAAGCTTTAGTAGACACGGGCGCATGCACGCGCATTCGCCCGACGGCCACAATACTTCAGCCTATCAGCAGGCAGAACGTCACTGATCGTGACAGACCGTGATGGACCGTGACACTTTTTCGTGCGTACACCCGGTCATCGATTTATAAGACGTTATCACGTTAAAAACCTTTAATATTTGGCGTAGACCTAGAAGTCTACAGAATTAAAATGTATTCTGGAAATTTCCATCAGGCGTACTAGAAGATATTAAAAGTCTTTGTATACTTACAGCAGTTTTTCATTGGGTTGAAATCACATCTTCAAACTTTGAACCGGTCTTAGCTTTCAAAGAGAGACTAAGTCTTGGTAAACGAGAGGGATTGTTACGCTTTGTTCATTGACGACAGAAGTTCCTCTGTGCCTATATTAAACTTATAAAAGAACTAAATATAACGAAAATAAAGTTTTTCATTAAATATACATAATTTTGCCTTCCTAAAACTGAAGATATGTCTTTCAACCGAATACTCAAAGTCAATCAGTTTTAACTCTTATGCAGTCACTGTCATTGAAAGGTAAATGGTAGCGAATTAAATACTTTTGAGCACGACTGAAATTAGGAATTGTTTGAGTATTTAAAGACTAGTCTTTGATTATAACTAAATAGTAAACATGTTACTTCATTTATTAATAACTTACAAATTTATAATGCTCTGGGCACCGTTATTATCAGTATTAGGTATATATTACCTATTACTGGACAAAATAATACAATCATCCTTGATATCGTCCCAATAAATTATTTATTTAAATAATATAATAGTGAAAATAATCCCAAAATTTGTATTAACATATACTGTATTCGAACATATTATGCGTATACATAAATTAGACTTCAATTGAACCAACAACAACAAACATAATTGAATTTCAATAGTGCTAAATGATGATTTAATTTGTTTCATATAAAATTCAAATTCGTGTATAAGGTTAAAATTCAGAAAATCATAATAACATAGCTTTTCCATTCAAATACCAATTTGCATATCATTGTTTAATACAAAATAAATATAACTATTACTTAAACATTCGCATTCATATTTATAAGCTCGTTAATTTGCTGTTTAAAATTTTATACACGAATATCAAAATTCCCCACAAAATGTGTTTACTTAAAATACCTTCAGAACAAAGGACATAATAAACCAGCTTGGGACATTGTTTTTAAAAGCAACCCCAATGTAAATCGGCCTTAATTAAGTACAGACATGGCTCCGTACGTATACACAAGACATTATAAAAATACTGGTTGGAAAATGCGAGTGTCAACCCTGCGGTTAGGGATGTCGAGCGAAAAAGTTTGTAATAGAAACATAGCACGTTGTTATTTTGTTGTCTTTTGACTTAAATGTTTATTTTTTATGCATTTTTGATAAAAAAAATCAGTTAAGTCAAAAGAAAAAAATGTGATAGCAATTCGCTAATAGATATTGAGGATGAGATGATAATGTAATCAAATCTAAAGTTATTAAAATTTAAATACATAATTAAGATTCAAGATTTAAGTTTAGTTACACTTATTTGAAAAGGAAAGGAAGGTCAGTGCCGTCGGGGCTACGAGGAAAATCCTTTTAAAAATAAATCTAAGTAAGTTGATTACTAGATGAGAGACAGAAATAAAATGGAAATCCTCGGGTCAAAGGCAAAAAGTATATTTGAAGAGGGAGTTGTCAAGTGAAAAAAATCTCTTTCGGTTTAGTGGACTTGAACGGTTTTCCTGTTAATATTATAAATGTAAAAGTTTGAATATTTCTTACTTAATGTTGCTTGAACCACCGATAAGGTATATAAAACTGCAAAATGTTGAATTGTACTTTTGAAATGTAATTGATGTATAAAATAAAATGGTTTGTAATAATGAATGCAAGGTGGGTGTTAACTAACTGAAATAAACACATTTGATAACGCATTGATCTCTGTTGTTTAAAGATAATGCAATTATCTTCTTGAAAAACTAGGCTTGGCTGTCCCTTATTCTTACCCAAGGCATACAATTATGAAGATATTTCATACACCCTCTTCAAGAACCAATTTAGGTACATATTCACCTTTACACAGAATCATCGATCAGTGCAATACTATGCAGGCTCGTTATCCTGACAAAATCAAAGCGAAGATAGAATTAACATTTACATGATCAAACTGCTAGTCCTCAGTTCATATTCATAGTCATGGTCATTTATTAATTAACAAATTGTGTTTGAATGTTACAAAATTAAAAAATAAGGATAAGGATTGGCATTAAATAATAGGGAAATATAAAAATCACTAACAAATTACAATTCTCGTACGTCATACACACATATATTCAGCAGATACTCTTTAAGTTTAAATTTTAATGAACTTGTGTTGACCATACATTTAAGCCCTTATACCATACATTTAAATTCATATAATAATCTTACTTTTAAACTTACGTATTACACACTGTATAATACAATGTGACATCCCTGATATCAAACTAAGTTTGTCACCACGATCAATAGCCTGAGAAAGAATACATTGCCTATTTTATTTTTGTTTTATTAAATGCTTACACCGCTCTGGAAGGCAGCCAAAAATCTTGATCGAGCGTCAATCATTGTGACGAATTTGTGCCGTGTTTTGGTCGATACCAGTTCATCAGGAATTGGATACTTTATAAGTTGATGTATCACAAAGCACGACATACTACTATAGAAACAAGTTTCAAACGAAGTTTAATATATAAAAGCCAAGTTTAAAAAATCCTGGTAGACAAGTCGATTTAACGTTACGTTAAGCAACTGATGGAAATAAAATCGGTCATTAAAGTGTGTCCATATTTCATTAAATGATGTTGACATGATACTGCGCATACATCATTAGTTCATTCCATCGCGCATCGGTAAGATAAAATCCAATCTCAGAAAAATAACCTGTGAAAGTAAAGTAAAGTAAAAAAAACCTGTAAAGTTAATAAGAGATGGTTCTCTGATTGAACCTATGTATATATGTTCCCGATTTTCTTGAAAGCTAGCAGTCCGATTTGGATAGTGTTCTCGCTATTCGACTGCAATTTTTTTTGGGAAGGTTTAAGTGTAAAAGACGATGTTCTATCTTAAAAAACACCCGAGATATAGACTAAAACATAGGATTGAGTCAACGAAATTTGCATTCGGTGATGTGCTTGATATTTTTTTTTTCCTTATCGGTGGTTCATTTTTTCTTAAAAAAGTTAGTTCATCAGTAGTAGTTGCTCTCGGCTAGGTTTACATAGATATTTATCAAAACAATGAAAAAAAATTATAGGGACGCCTTGATGGTGTGCTTTATTCCTTAACACCATTTATTCAAGTCTGTACGAACTCCTTTGCAACTTTAAAGTCCAGTTTTGCTTGAAAAAATCAGCATGAATTAATTGTAACGCTGTAGGTACACTTAAGGGATAACCGCCCGTTAATACTTTAAGCGTGCACTTGGCATATGTTACTAATACCCTGAGCAAGGTACCTGTCACGTTGGACCACAGGCACCTATCTCATGTTAAAACCGCACAAACCCTAGCCAGTGTCTGTACGATTACCACTCAAGTACTCCTTTTAGAGTTCCGTAGCCAAAATGGTAAACTTGAAACCTTAGAATTTTGATACAATGAAATGAAGAGAGCAAGGAGCGCCCCCTCTGAAAATATTTATTTTTATTATTTAGCTATCAAACTAAGCTATTTATTATAGCAAAATTGTTAAAAAAAATATAGATATATATATGACTGACATAATATGTCAAATGTGATCTATTATATTGGCCCTACTACATTTCAGTTTGATATTATTAATGAGGCATACAAAACAGCATTCTAGCAAGGGTATTAATCACTTGTTGCTAGCCTTAAATATATTAAATTTGAGAATAAAATATATGAAAACATCTTCCAGCTTAATGTCAAAACCACAATTTTTTTCCTTTAACGTTAATAGATGTTAAAGCGGTGGTAGCCTTAAAGCATCAAGGCTAAATCATCGGAATCGCAATCGTGAGGTAGCGGGTTAGAATCCCATTATACTACCGACGTGAACCCTCTCCTAACACAAGCTATTGAGTTAAGCTGGAGAGGTTAACAGGATTGCTAGTGATGTAGGACTCACAATACCACATTGCTAGTTATTTATTAAAAAAAAAAAAAAATCTAGGCCAGACGCAAAGTACATTCAGGACAGTAGCAGTTATAATAAAGGACTGCCTATGCAACATCGATGCTGTTTCTAGAAGTTGCAGTTTCAGACCTTAAAATTCCATAAATAAATGATTATGGCTACTATGCAGGCGGAATCGCCATTCACGTACATAACGGGAGGGGTGACGTCACACTTTTTCGTGAGTGCAGCCAGTCACTAATTTATAAGATGTCACGTCAAAAATTAAACAGAACTAACCGACTAGATGGCGCATGTGAGGGCCCAAACTCGCAAGCATCAAGGGATAGAACAATTTGAGGTCTAGTAACATAGTCCAGATAGGTGGTTCGCTTCTGGCCGCGGTTTGGCTACGGAAGTCTCGGTTTCGATTCCTGGGTCTGGACTTCAAATTTTTCTATCATTCAAAAATGCAATTATTGTTTTTGTAAAGTAGGTACCCATAATAACACAAAGTCAACATTCTTCAAAATTACAAACTTAGCATTCTATTTGAAGAATCCTTCTCCAGATTACAAAATTAAGTAAGATTCACTTAGTTCGCCGAAACGAATCGGCTGATTAATTTAAATTTTGTTAGTCTAATTAACTTTCAGAAGTGGGCTAATTGGCGCCTGAAATGGAAAGTATTCAAGTGTCTTTCAACTTAAGTAATGGAGTTCTTTAATTTAAATAATTTATCAACGACTGTTCAACGTTCTTCTCTAAGAAGATATGCAAATAAAAACCGTTTTGGTACTAAATATAACAAGAAAGTACTTAATCCGCAGGCTTCTATGAAATATTTTTGTCAGACAGATGGAAAAATTAATCATAGGATTCTAAAAATACAAATGATATATTAATTCAGCCGTGGTTTCGTTGGCGTGAATCTTCGGTCTCGAGTGCCTTTAATGTGGTAAATAAATTCGCCGTATTTGACACGCGGTGGATTTTTTTGAATGCGAAATATACAAGAAGTAATTACGAAATATTAATAATGGTTTGGTGATTGGCGACATTCCTAGATAATCTGATTAACAAGTGCTTTTAAACTCAACTTTCTTCAGCAGTCTCCGAAAACTGTGAACAAGGTTTTTAAAAGAAAGCAAGCGACTTGCTTTCTTTCAAAAACCTCGTTCACACAATTTGCAAAAGTTATAAATTTATTTTAAAAACAAAAATCAAAATTATTTATTCACTTAGGATGCAAAACAACTCTTGTGATACGTCGGGATTCTACATGTACATGTAATGCCAAGTTCGCAAACAATAGGTAAAGCCGGAGAAAAGATCCTGGCAATAAAACTCGCGGCCACTCTTGCCAAATTGCCAATTTTGCAATGTTTGAATATAACCGATTGAATCAGGCGTTACATGGCGGAAATCCATCTTAAGTAGATTATAAGGGAGGGATCCCACCACCCACCCACGGTAAGAGGGTAAGGGTAAGAAAATTAGTGACAGGTAAGAGTACCTGTCACTAATTTTCTTTGTTGCAGGTCTCTCTTTTTGAGTGCGGTCTGTCAATCTATTTCGATTGTTGTATTAAGGGCATTTCCTTACTACTTCAATCGTGGTGATTCACAGATCGAGGGTGGGTGGTGGGATCCCTCCCTTATAATCTACTTAATGTTTGAATATTTATAAACTTGATACTAGGTAAGGTGCTGCGAATAATATACTGTTAAAGGACTGATGCAAATTGTATTATCAAAAGTTCAAACATGAGATAAAGCAAAGTCAGCCTTAGTGGGTACAATATAGTAGGTGCATCTACTTACAACAAAGGTAAAACTATATGTGCTTAAATATTGGCCAAAGTACTTTTAACGAATGATTAAATATAAAATATTAATACTGATATCAAAAGGAAGAAAAGAATGACCTTTATTCGTTACAGGCAATTAAAGAATAAGAAATTGGACAAGAGCATGTCGCAAGACCATGCTCAGTGTAGGGTTCCAGAACCGTTGGCGTATGAAAAAATCCGATTTCAATAATTGCACCAGCAGAATAGTGTATGTTCATGGCACTTACTGTGAAACGCAGTTTTTCGGTAAATCCGATCATGTCATGTCTAAAATAATTTTAGTTTAAAATATTTTTTAAGTGCTACCTTTTTCATATTTTTTGGTTACACTGTGTAAAAGGTAATAGGGGGGGGGGGGACATAATATATGCAACTTTCGAAGCGATTGTTTCCAAAATATTCACTTAATTCAAAAAGTTTATTGGATACCTTAAAATGTTTTTAAAAGACCTGACTCGTTGGTGTTTACTTAAAAAGATAGACAGACAGACGTTTTTGCCATTTTTAATACGGAACTTTTTAATTTTGAAAAAAAGACGAAATTTCCTAAGAAATGTTTTATTTCCCGAAAATCAAAGTGGCGGTAGCGCAATGGTGAGGTCGTAGGTTCGAATCCTACCCATTATACTACCGACGCCGACGTGAACTCACTCCTAACACAAGCCATTAAGCTTAGCTGAAGGGGTTAACAGGATTGCTATGCTAGTAACCTGGGACAACAACCCCAAATTGTTATTTATCTTTAAAAAAAAAACTGTTGGACCAATATTTCTATTTTATTTCAGAGGCAAATATTTAAATGCTTTGATAAAAACAATTATTTAAATATAAAAAATGTGCAATAATAAAATTCGACTACTTAGAAAATATAACCATTTATTATTATTATACGGGAATTAACGCGCAATATTAACTTAAAATTGCTTGACGTTTCGACCAGGTAGCACTGGCCGTGGTTACAAGCGGATTATAGCAGCGATGTCACACTTAAAAATGATTGATGTTATAGTCTGCGGTCACATTTTTTATGCGTTATTTAATTAACAACATTTCATGTACAAATAATTATAAATTACATTAAACAACAAAAATAATTAAAAAATAAATATCGCGAATAATTTCATGTGATTAGTTTTATTTGTGTTAGAGATAGACTATAAAGTCAAATAAAACATTCCTATCATATCACAATTTTATGATTTACCAATACTTATAAATTCACATTTTTTGAGAAAAATTTAACAAAACTCATTTTATTTTGGACTAAAAATACATTGCTTCATATTTTTTTTATTTGCCGAATTTGGTTTGTGGTTAAAGATTCCTTAATTAACAATTAGCAAAAGCCTGCTAGCATCGCTAGATTCTATTTAGCTTGGTATCGTTTCTCAATTACTGCTATATCTTGGTGGAAACGCTCTCCATGTTCATCATTTATATGTTTCATATTTCGGGAAATAAATCTAAATACGAGTTCAAAAAATATATTTATAACCACATTTTCAATCCATTTTATAAAAAGCTTGCAACAAGGTCAATATATTGCGGGGGCTTATGATTTCCTAGAAAGTTTTCAGTGACTGCAACAAATAATGTCCACGCTTCCTTTTCTAGATAATTTATGCGTGAGATGAATGTGGATCTATTTTTAAGGAGTTTTAGATGTACTTGCAATTGAAAATTTCTGTTCCCTATCATAATTATCTTCACTGTTATTTTCAAATTCACTTGAAATCGAATCAGTGAACCATTTTTCTGCCCGTTTTAGATGTGTTATAAGATAACTAATATATTTAGCTTAATAGGGGTAAGTAAGCCTACAAAATGCATTACCTACTCTTGCGAATTTTTTTGGTGGTATTGGCAACAATTTGGTTTAAAATAATGAAATACGGATTTCAGTGCTTTTGGAAAATTAACCCCTAACGGGGTGAAGTTGAGTTTTATAATTTTTTTTCGTCTTGGGGGATACCACCACACAGACTCAGTAATTTTTCAGTCAAATAGCAATAGTTACACATCACTGTGTTTCGGTTGAAGGGAACTAACTAATGATTAGAATCTTAAACGAGGAGCGCAGTGCGGAGACAATCAGATCTTTGCCAAACAAGGATTTTGGAGTCAGTATTTAGCTTAATAGGGGTAAGTAAGCCTACAAAATGCATTACCTACTCTTGCGAATTTTTTTGGTGGTATTGGCAACAATTTGGTTTAAAATAATGAAATACGGATTTCAGTGCTTTTGGAAAATTAACCCCTAACGGGGTGAAATAGGGGTTGCAAATTTATAAACTCAACATATAATGGGGGTAAAACATCGCCCATCCACATGAGCGATACCTGTTACGTTTTTACGCTTAAACTCAATCGATGTATATGAAATTAGGTACAGTGATAGTTTCAGACCCATAGAAGGATATATTTATGATAGCTTTTATCGTGATAACCAACTTAACGCGAGACGAGCCGCGGGCGAAAGCTAATAATAGAATATATATTTTTTACTTGATTTGACTTATTTTTTTACTGATCAATCAAATTATTTAATTAATTCAAGTTTTAGGTTTAACAACTACCCAAGACAATAAAAACTCCTATCGTTTTTTTTTCGAATTGCCAATGTTTATAATGTTTGTTTGTTAATCAAGTTAAATAGGAAACACGGCAAAATTCTAATCATATTATATTTATTTTACAAATAATTACCAATAACAAATACGTACGTATTTGTTATTGGTAATTATTTGTAAAATATCGTCGTTCATAAGAACACAGAAAGAAAAAGCCTCAAAAAGACAAAGAGTAATCGTACATTAATCTTTGGAACTCAGCAAATCCTCTAATACGTCCGGTATCACTTGATCCGCGGTGGACGGCACGACGATAAGTCAGGATTACAATTCTTTGTTATCAAGATATCTGCTATTAATTTATTGGTCGGGGATTATAGTTTGTTAATCTGATTAAAAATGTGTGCAATGTTATTATTAAGCTTAGAAGTTTTGGTATCTTTTATGACTAGAAAAACAGAATAATCCGGCTAAGTGTGATTCCGCCTCACCGTATAGCTATTTATAAAAACCCTCAAAACACCGAAAAATGGTCTTAATGCATGGTTTTGCCCGCGGCACGGCTCACTTGAATGCCAGTTGGTGTATGGGAGTTCAGTTGCTATCTAATCCTTTTTTTTTCAACTATGTTTAAAGAATCATAGGATTAGTAATTCCTGCGTGACAAGACAGACAGACATATCAAGGGACGTGGAGTATAATATTTACTAATCGACAAAAGCTGAAACCTACAGAACACACAAAATCAAATTAAATGACAAAACCCATAAATAAATAAGACCTTCTGAAAACTACAAACAACCCGAAGCGTTTCTTTACGATTTAACTGAATCCATGTCACTTTTAGAACAACCACGTCGACTGTCATAGCGCACAAAAACACACACATAAGATTCTTACACACAAACATTCACAATGTTTACAACTAGCCGCAGTTCCAAACGTAATAAACAAACGGAAACGATATATCTCGATTTTTATTCCGATTCTTCACATCGGTCGCGCTCATCAGTTCGACCCATATCGATCTTCTATTCGGTTCAGTATTAAGAGTGTTTTGTTTGACAATCGAGTGTGTTTGGCGAGTTTATCGATTACGGTAAGCTTTAATTTATTGGTACTTATTGCTTCGATATTGATGTCGCACACTAAAAATAGATTTCAGAGAGGAATGAGCGATATCCTTCGTCATCTAATTCGTTCACTGGATAGTTTGGCCGTGTTTATTATGATATTTTTTTATGCTGATTGTTGCTTCCTTTTTTAAACCTTGATGATAAATTTACCATGGTGTTAAGGTATGTGTGTGTAGCGTAGGGTAGTTTCACGGTTATTTTTATTACAAACTAGCTTATAGCCGCTACGCCCGCGTGGATGCCAGATTTTACCCCCATTTTACTCTCTTAGGGGGTGAATTTTCAAAAATCCTTTCATAATGCTCCCCTACGTTATAAAAGGAACCCCTGTGCAAAATTTCAAGTTTCTAACCTTTATAGTTTAGGCCCTGCGTTGATATGTCAGTCAGTCAGTCAATCAGCCTCTCCTTTTATATATACGAGTAGATACAGTGTAATTGGAATGATTCTAAGCAAAGATTGATAAGAATTCGTTGAGCTGTTTTGAAAATGATCAAAAGATCAGATATGATATCCAGAGAGTTAATTAGGTACATTTTTTTCCGTGCTTTTTTTTAATAATATTGTTATATTGTTATGCATAAACTCTGGATAACTTAATGTTCTCAAACAATGTCTTATGAAAATATTGTTCTACCCTAACCTATTATTAAGTATGCATAGGTTATTACTACTTTACCACAAACTAGTTCGTACTTAGTTAATAGGTACTTTCATTTCTGACCACTTTAGTAAACATGGTAGTGGTATATACTTCAATATTTTTATATGAATACCTATATCCAAAGGTTTCCAAATAAATAATCCTTTTAACGGTAATATCTTTCAATCGCATGGATGGAGCAATATTCTAAGTGTTTCTTCAATGCCAAAACGATGAGGATTGCAGATTAGATTACATCACGGATCAAGAACTGTGTAACTCTAAGATATACCTACAGAAAAATATTTATGGTATTTTTGTATGAATTCAAAGGACACCCAGGTTGAATACTTTTTAAATTATGTTTTTGTTTTAATTACATTTCAATGATTATCTAATGTAATAATAATATTGTCACACAAAACTACCTAATATTGATATGGTAGCGACAGTAAGTATATTAATAGTACTGTACTATAATTATGTAGAAGCCTACATACGACATTTTTGTCTTAATAAGTTTTGTTTTTTAGTTTACGTAGTAATTTTTCAAAAAAGATAAAACTTTAACATTAATATGAAGCGTAATCGTACAAATTAAAATAATCAGGATTCATGAAACATAAATCTGATTTATCCTTATAACAGCTGAATGGATTTTTATCAAACATAAATAAGAGCATCACAATTACAGTCCAAAAAAATTGTGTGGTGGCTATGTTGCTAAAGCTATAATAAGCTATACATTACGCTTGAAAATTATAAAACTCAATGTTTTTGGTGGTAGGTTTAGACCTACCACCAAAAACATTGAGTTTTATAATTTTTTTTCGTCTTGGGGGATACCACCACACAGACTCAGTAATTTTTCAGTCAAATAGCAATAGTTACACATCACTGTGTTTCGGTTGAAGGGAACTAACTAATGATTAGAATCTTAAACGAGGAGCGCAGTGCGGAGACAATCAGATCTTTGCCAAACAAGGATTTTGGAGTCACTGATACTGTTATGGGCTAGCATGACACTTACAATCAGGCCCATGACCTCCTTGTCAATTCATTTTTTGTTTGTTTGTTTAAACGCGGTAATCTCAGGAAATACTGATCTGAATTCAAAAAATCTTTTACTTTTGGATAGCTTATTTATCGAGTAAGGCTATAGGCTATATAACATCATATCTCATCATCATCGCTACGATCAATAAGAGCGGAGCAGCAATGAGAAATGTTGCAAAAACGGGGAAGATGTACGCAGACGAAGTTGCACGGGACAGCTTGTGTGGTGACAAATGAAAACAAATGAAAAACCCTTGTGATGGACAAGGTCTTACATCCTACCAACACAAAAGGAGGATCACAGAACATTAATACCTACCTAATTAAAACCTACTACTTACATATGTTCTGAGTGGAGGATCCTCCGACCAGGCCGAGGTGACCGTGCCTGGCGGGTCGCGTCCCCACAGTTAACGTTATTAACTTGTTTAATATACCTATCAGCTGCGAGAACTTCACTTGTGAATTTAAGGATTCGAACCAATCCTGTAGGTATAATTTATATGAGTACTGCAACCTACACCCTTATTTTCGTCAGAAATAAAAAGTAGAACTATCTCATAACCTCAAGTTAACTTTCCGTCCAATAGTTCACTATAGGTAATGTTGTCAATATTTGTTTGAAAACAATGTTCAGAAGGTTCGCGAAAGTTCTTGTACAGTTTACTTTTGATTTATTCAAAACAGTTTGCGTGTCAAGCCATTTCTTAGAGGAGAGAGCTCGAAGTCATAAAATATAAAACATCTTTAGAATACTGCACTTTTATAGACTTTGGAATATCTCTTGCGATGTATATGGTTGAAATTCTTTAATAATGTATAGAAATTGGATGTTCATGAATACATAACTGTCTCGCTGGCGCAATTCTAAAGTATACTGATGTAAGTTTTTTTATAACTATGATTCATAAATCGCGAAAATGTTGGCGGTTTGGATTATGTTAAAATTATATACGTACAAATACAATATCATGTGTGTGTAACAGCACTTAAATTTGAACTACGTGTTTCTATCACACGTTGTATATTCACGAGATCATATTTACAGAGTCTATACTTTTAAAAGTCAAGGTATCAATCTTCCAAAAGTATATTTTCACTTCACATTGGATCAAATATTGTTCTGCTACTAAGTATAAATAGCTACAAAAAATGTTTTATAAAGATTATTGGGAAATATTTTTCTTTCAACAAACAGTTCGCTGTGAAATTTACTGCCGGATCGGAATGCTACTCATTAGATCTCGTTAACAAAAGTAAACTTATAATATTTATGCTGTGTTAGGAACATTAATGGGTATTGTACCTACTGACAGTTAAATATTATAATCCATACTTAATATTATAAAAAAGAGGCCGATTTTGCTGATTTAGTTGACGTATATTGTCATAACACCACAATATATATATATATATATATATATATATATAACAAAAAATAATGTATTAAGACAAAAATGTGATGTGTGAGATGTGTGTATGTGGGATTCTACATAACTATAGTACAAGACTATTTATATACTTACTGTCATTTAGAATATTGTTGCCTTTTACATAATTTAATGAAAATGAATATCGTAAGAAAAATAAAAACTCGCGCGCCATAAAAACGCCAGTCGGGCGCAGAGGCTAGGTGAGGCACCGCATAGGCGTAGGTACTCAGAACCTTTTCAGACCCCTTCCTTTGTCAGAAACTTGATCACAGAACGATATTCCAACTTAAACATTTCGAAAACTTTCAGATTTCCTGTTGTTCTAAACGCCGTCAAATCAAAACTATAACAAACAGAAACCTCAAACTATACACGAAAAAGCAGAATAAATGACAATCACAATGTATTTTTTTTTTAACTCAATTTTCTCCTGCTAGAAACTTTTGGACCACACTGATAGTCTTTACGCTTGTAACCGCGGCCCGTGCGACCTGGTCGAAACCCCTACGTCACGTTATGTTAATCTAAATGTAAATAATGCATGATTACGTTAATCCCCGTTTTTAGGGTTCCGTAGCCAAAATGGCAAAAACGGAACCCTTAAAGTTTCGTCATATCCGTCTGTCTGTCTGTCTGTCTATCCGTATGTCACAGGCATTTTACTCAAAGACTACTTAATGAATCTTGATGAAATTTGGTGAAAAGGTCTCGAAGTAGTCGCTACTTAGTTTGATAGCTAAATAATAAAAAAAATGTTTCAAGGGGGGAGCACTCCATACATGTAACATTCCGTTTTTTTTTTTAGCAATCATTAACGTTTGGTACATCATTCGACAGGTCTTTCAAAAACATTTTAAAGCTTCTAATAAACTTTTTTAATTGAGTGAATATTTTAGGAAATAACCTTAACTTTTGAATTGTGTGACCAAAAAATATGGAAAAAATCGAAACGATAGCCCTTAGTAAGTACTTTAAACTAAAATAATTTTGGATAAGATCGGATATACCGTCATTAAATTATTGCCGAAAAACTGCGTTTCTCAATAGTAACTTAAGTGAACATACGTTTTTCTGCTGATGCAATTGTTCAAGGCTGCGGAACCCTACAATGAGCATGGTCCGACATGCTCTTGCCCGATTTTAATCTATTCTATGTTCATATGTGTTCGTAACGTAAATAGGTATTTGGGTATGTATGATTATAATAAAACACAAAATACTGCCAAGATTTGAGCTAAACTAAGTGTTAATACTTACCAAATATGTAGTTGTAGGGTAAAAACTAGTGTCACATATTGTAATACATAGGATTCATAACTGAATTTACTTAGAAATAGATTGTCACTGTTTCAAGTGTCACAATACAGTCATCTTTTTCTATGAATTCCCACAAAATATACAAGTCTATTTTTCGTGAATAATATAAGAATACCAGTATATCAAAGTTTCTATTTTGACACAACAAACTTTGTATTGATACTATGTCCCTTAGTCAGTTGGTCATTCCCCTTTGTAATTGACTCTTCTGTGTGTGTCGCTGGCACGGAGGCTGGATGCAATTGGTTCGGGGCCTCTTTAGCCTGGAGGCACTATACCACTGTTGCGGCGGTAGCTACACCTTTAGGAATCAGTCAAATATCTCCTGAGACACCACTTGAGAGAATGTCCGGGCCGTAATACCCCATGCGGACGTACCTACTGCGGTTTTGTGGAGGCCACATATCTGGGGTTTTTTTCTTTTGGAGTGTGCCTGTTGTTTATGCTTTCCTGCATCAATTTTGAGCATGCTGATGAAACATTCACACAATCTGCTTTACACACATTTGGGTGTCGAAACCACGACCTATGACTCAAAAGTCGACAATCACTATGTTTTTAACTTTTTTACAAATTATGTTATTTCTTGTTTTTATCTCCAAGAATTTTAAAAAGCGACAAAATGATCGTTAAATGTATCAACTTTTTTTTCGCGAGTTTCTTGGTGTAATGGTTACAGCACCTTACTGGCATAACTGTATTTATACAAATATATTATTATAATCGACATTTAAAAAAAACTTTTTTACAAAAAAATATGACCGACTTCAAAAACAAGGCAACAAAAAAGCAAAAAATAATATAGAATAACAAATAAAAATTTAAAAAATTTAAGTGGTGCCATGAAATAGTAGTTTTTATGTTTTACTAGCTGACCCGCGCAACTTCGTCTGCGTAAATTTTCCCTTTTTTCTTTTTTCTTCCTTTTTTACAACATTTTTCATTGCTGCTCCGCTCCTATTGGTCGTAGCGTGATGTTATAACCTATAGCCTTCCTCGATAAATGGGCTATCCAACAATAAAATATTTTTTCAATGCGGCCCAGTAGTTCCTGAGATTATCGCGTTCAAACAAACAAACAAACTCTTAGGGGGATGAAAAATAGATGTTGTCCGATTCTCAGACCTACCGAATATGCACACAAAATTTCATCAAAATAGGTCAAGCCGTTTCGGAGGAGTATGGCAACGAAAACTGTGACACGAGAATTTTACATATTAGATTAGGCACCAGCTCCAGCAGCAAAAAATATTGGCATTCAATCTTTACTGATGGTTCAAAGAGTGCTCAAGGGCAAGGAGCAGCATTTTTTGACTCAACCTTAAAAAATAGCTATACAGTTAAAGTAGAATGTAATATTTCAATAATGTCACTGGAACTCATTGCAATTTTTCAAGCAATAAACTATGCAATAAATAAAAAGCTAAACAAATTTGTAATATTTTCCGATAGTAAAAGTGCTTTACAGCATATTGCTCGTTGCGCCTCTGGATACAGAGGTGCATCGATAGCATATGATATTTTAAAGGCTTTTATGGAAATAAATAAGTACACAACGGACTATGTATTGCAATGGATTCCAGCACATATTGGATTGAGAGGTAACGAGGAGGCAGACCGAATCGCAAAAGCAGCCGCGACAGACGGAATAAACCTAAATTACTTACCAGATTATTGGGAGCTAATTCCGAAATACAAAATATTGTGTTTTCAATCTTGGAAAAAACATTATGATCAGATCTCACAAACAAAAGGTTTTTGGTATAAAACTATACAAGGCGAGCCTCCTCGAATTCCTTGGTTTGTAAGTGGTAATTTAAGCAGAAATTATGTAAAGTTAGTTTTAAGACTTCGATCCGGCCACTATCCATCGGCAAAGTTTGCATTTTTAATGAAGAAAGCTACTTCTCCGAACTGCATCATATGTGATAAAGTAGAAGATGTGCAACATTTGCTGATGGATTGTGTCCGCAACAAAAATGAGAGAGAGTCACTGATGAACGAACTAAATTTAAACAAATTAGATGTAGGTTTAGTACAAAGTGTATTATCTAGTCCACATTCAGAGACCTGTAAAGGATTATGTGAGTTAATTTTAAAAAGTTAATTATGTACTTACTATATATTTTATCAGTGAACAAGTCTCATCATATTTCTAATATATTTTAAAATAGAATAGAAAATATAATTTGTAAAAAGGTACGATGGGGTTGCCATGTCCTTTAGGATAAAAACCCCAAAATAATAAAAGAATAAAAAAAAAAAAAAAAAAAAAACCAATACTTATAAATTCACATTTTTTGAGAAAAAATTAACAAAACCTCTTTTTATTTTGGACTAAAAATACATTGCTTCATATTTTTTTTTATTTGCCGAATTTGGTTTGTGGTTAAAGATTCCTTAATTAACAATTAGCAAAAGCCTGCTAGAATCACTAGATTCTATTTAGCTTGGTATCGTTTCTCAATTACTGCTATATCTTGGTGGAAACGCTTTCCATGTTCATCATTTATATGTTTCATATTTCGGGAAAAAAATCGAAATGCGAGTACAATAAATGTATTTTTAACCACATTTTCAATCCATTTTATAAAAAGCTTGCAACAAGGTCAACATATTGCGGGGGTTTATGATTTCCTAGAAAGTTTTCAGTGACTGCAACAAATGATGTCCACGCTTCCTTTGCTAGATAATTTAGGCATGAGATGAACGTTGATGTATTTTTAAGGAGTTTTAGATGTACTTGCAATTGAAAATTTCTATTCCCATCATAATCCTCTTCACTGTTATCTTCAAATTCACTTGAAATCGAATCAGTGAACCATTTTCTGCCCATTTTAGATGTGTTATAGGATAACTAATATATTTAGCTTAATAGGGGTAAGTAAGCCTACAAAATGCATTACCTACTCTTGCGAATTTTTTTGGTGGTATTGGCAACCATTTGGCTTAAAATAATGAAATACGGATTTCAGTGCTGTTGGAAAATTAACCACTAACGGGGTGAAATAGGGGTTGCAAGTGTATAAACTCAATATATAACGGGGGTAATGTCATACACATGGGCGATATCTGTTACGTTTTTACGCTTAAACCACTCAATCGATGTATATGAAATTAGCCTTTCGGCGTTTTAGGACCACAATGAGAAATGACCACAATTAAAAATGACCACTTCCCGAAATGACCACTTCTTGAAATGACCAATTCTTGAAAAGACCACTTCTTGAAATGTCCACTTCTTGAAATGACCACTTCCGGAAATGACCACTTCTTGAAATGACCATTTATATATAAATAAGCTTTTTCTAGTATATTTAGACGTTTTCATTAATTTAGGACCATTACCTGACAATTATTTATGTTTATCACAATCACAATTCATATAATAAGCCCAGTCACTTGTATTCTAATAATAAAAACGTTTTATCTGATATCATACTTTTAAAGAGCAGGCCACTTAAAAACTATGATTAGAAAGAAGATCTAAATATTTTAATGTCATTCAATTGAAAGTTATTGTCCCCATAACTCAGGTCCCCAGCCCCTTGAAGCTGTGAAAACGTTCAAACTTCTAAGTTAACGTAAAAAAATATATACGGCCGTCTATGCCTCAAAAAAACGCACATTTCCACACTCTCTAGGGAATCAAAATGTATAGGGTATTTTCCGTTCACCTAGAAATATGAAATTTGGCAACTAATACTGTCTTGCACTACAAGTATTAGGAAAAGGTGTAAAATCAATACATTTTTAATTTAATCATAAATAAAACGCGAGACTCGATTTCTGAACTATTTATAATATGTACCTACAAATTTGTGTACGGAACGCTCGGTGGGCGAGTCCGACTTGCACTTGCAAGCCGTATTGATGCTTTTAACTTTCTTATAAAAACAAACACAAATGGGGATTTATCATGTCTTAAATGCAAACATCGTAAGCCTGTTTACTAGATTTTCACACACATTATTGAAGACATAAATGACAGTAATGTCATTATTAAACTCTAGTAGGTATGCTAGCCCCACAAGTGGCCAGTTATCAAGTCAAAATCTAAAGAAAAGGTGGTTTCATGTCTATTGTTATATTCCCAGAAATAACAGAAAAAATCAAGAAGTGGTCATTTCAAGAAACGGTCATTTAAAAGAGTGGTCATTTTGAGAAGTGGTCATTTCAAGAAGTGGGCATTTTAGGAAGTGGTCATTTCTAGAAGTAGGCATTTAAAGAAGTGGTCATTTCAAGAACTGGTCATTTCTCATTGTGGTCCTAAAACGCCGAAAGGGAAATTAGGTATAGTGATAGTTTCAGACCAGTAGAAGGATATATTTATGATAGCTTTTATCGTGATAACCAACTTAACAAGGGAGGAGCCGCGGGCGAAAGCTAGTATTAGAATACGTATATATTTTTTTACTTGATTTGACTTATTTTATTACTGATCAATCAAATTATTTAATTAATTCAGGTTTTAAGTTTAACAACTACCCATGACAATAAAAACTCCTATCGTTTTTGTTCGAATTGCTTTGTGCAATGTTTACAATGTTTGTTTGTTAATCAAGTTAAATAGGAAACACGGCAAAATTCTAATCATATTATTATTTATTTTACAAATAATTACCAATAACAAATACGTACATCATTCTTAAGAACACAAAGAAAAAGCCTCAAAAAGACAAAGAGTAATCGTACATTAATCTTTGGAACTCAGCAAATCCTCTAATACGTCCGGTATCACTTGATCCGCGGTGGACGGCACGACGATAAGTCAGGATTACAATTCTTTGTTACCAAGATATCTGCTATTAATTTATTGGTCGGGGATTATAGTTTGTTAATCTGATTAAAAATGTGTGCAATGTTTTTTTTTTTTTTTTTAAAAACGACTCCCGCACTAGGGTACAAGCCCTGTGTCGCGGGATACTTTACAAACATACAAGTCACGGACACAAAGTACACCCAGACTCGGAACAACAATTTGTGGATCACACAAAGTGGTGTCGCGTGTGGGAATCGAACCCACAACCTCTTGCGTAGCAGTCGGACACACTCCCACCGCGCCACAGAGGCAGTCAAGTTAAAGTAAAGTAATGTTGTAAGTTAAGTAATGTTATTATTAAGCTTAGAAGTTTGGGTATATTTTATGACTAGAAATACAGAAAGCGGAGGTAGCCTAATGGCTAAGGCATCAGTCTCGCAATCGTGAGGTCGTGGGTTCGAATCCTGGCCATTATACTTCCGACGTGAACCCACTCCTAACACAAGCCTTAAAGCTTAGTTGGAGAGGTTAACAGGATTGCTAGTAATGTGGAACCACAATCCCACATTGCTAGCTATCTTTAAAAAAAAAAGAATAATCCGGCTAAGTGTGAATCCGCCTCACCGTACTAGCTGTTTATATCAAACCCTCAAAACACCGAAAAATGGTATAAATACATGGTTTGCCCGCGGCACGGCTCACTTGAATGTCATTTGGTGTATGGGCGTTCAGTTGCTATCTAATCAATTATTTTTTTAAACTATGTATTTAGAAACATAGGATTAGTAATTCCTGCGTGACAAGACAGACAGACATATCAAGGGACGTGGAGTTTTATAATATTTACTAATCGACAAAAGCTGAAAGTTTCAGAACACACAATATCAAATTAAATGACAAAACCCATAAATAAATAAGACCTTCTGAAAACTACAAACAACCAGAAGCGTTTCTTTACGATTTAACTGAAACCATGTCACTTTTAGAACAACCACGTCGACTGTCATAGCGCACATAAACACACACATAAGATTCTTACACACAAACATTCACAATGTTTACAACTAGCCGCAGTTCCAAACGTAATAAACAAACGGAAACGATATATCTCGATTTTTATTCCGATTCTTCACATCGGTCGCGCTCATCAGTTCGACCCATATCGATCTTCTATTCGGTTCAGTATTAAGAGTGTTTTGTTTGACAATCGAGTTGTGTTTGGCGAGTTTATCGATTACGGTAAGCTTTAATTTATTGGTACTTATTGCTTCGATATTGATGTCGCACACTAAAAATAGATTTCAGAGAGGAATGAGCGATATCCTTCGTCATCTAATTCGTTCACTGGATAGTTTGGCCGTGTTTATTATGATATTTTTTTATGCTGATTGGTGCTTCCTTTTTTAAACCTTGATGATAAATTTACCATGGTGTTAAGGTATGTGTGTGTAGCGTAGGGTAGTTTGACGGTTATTTTTATTACAAACTAGCTTATACCCGCTACGCCCGCGTGGATGCCAGATTTTACCCCCATTTTACTCTCTTAAAGGGTGAATTTTCAAAAATTCTTTCTCAGTGCTCCCCTACGTTATAAAAGGAATCCCTGTGCAAAATTTCAAGTTTATAACCCTTATAGTTTAGGCCCTGCGTTGATATGTCAGTCAGTCAATCAGCTTCTCCTTTTATATATATACGAGTAGACATAGTGTAATTGGAAGGATTCAAAGCAAAGTTTGTTATGAATTCGTTGAGCTGTTTTGAAAATGATCAATAAGAGATACGATATCCAGAGAGTTTTAATTAGGTAAATTTTTTTCTGTGTTTTTATTTACAACTAGCTGTGCCCGCGACTTCGTTCGCGTGAAAGTCGGGTTTAAATTAAGGAAGTTTATGTTACGAAATAATTTGTTGGAATCAGTCCTGTCGGATGAACCGCGATATTCAGCAGCGAAGAATCGTCTTAAACTCATTTATTGATAGCTTCAACACCCAAAAGCTTTGTGAAAATAAATAAATACCAAATACAGACTCTTTAGGTATTCGTTTACTGTGTTTTCCTATTAATAATTTGTGTCTGTTTTCTTTTTTGTCTATTGTTATTTTTATTATTTTACTGGTTTTTTTTTTATCTTCTTCATGACTTTTCCTGGTCAATTATAATAATGTTTAAGTGTCTTCTGTGTACTAAATATAAAACTTTCTATTCTCTTCTTTTAGATAGTTAGTTTGGTGTGCGGCTTAAGAAGTGGGTTTTCTGTTGTTTTTGTTTCATTTTTTCAACGTTATACCTAATAATTTTCAATAGAATTTGTACACGCTTTTTAAAAGACCTATCTAATGATACCCCACACGATGGGGTAGGTGAGAAAAAAAATTACATCCCCACTTTACATATCCTACGTACCCATAAAAAAACGATTTTGTTCCTTCACTTTATCGGCGTAAGTAATATGTGTATTCATGCAAAGTTGCAGCCTTCTAGCACTAATAGTCTCTGAGCTAAGCTGCCGACGGACGGACATAAGGGTTCCGTTTTGCCATTTTGGCCAAAAATGGGGTTTAAAACGCAATATTTATAAAATGTTTTTTCAAGTTTTTCCTTTGTCTGCAAAGATATACAATTGAAATGCTTATAAAACTGCTGTAACACTTTAGTAAACGCGAATATGGCAGCGTCAGATATCTATATAGATACGTACTAATGTATGGGGAGCGTTGAAATAGGTCAAACATTAGCGATGTTTTTAATGATTAACATTAACAACATCAACCATAACCCCAGAACATGATCCTCGATGTACCTGTGTGATGCGTGGTCAAACAAATGGACAGACAGACAAACATTTCTAAAAATGATAGCAATGTGTTTCTTTTAAATACTATTTTAAAACTTCTTTTACTAATTATAGAACATTATTGAATACAACGCCATCTACTTTCAAAACCAGTGAAGTTTCTTCTAATACTTAAAGTTTTTTTATTAATATACGCAAGATGGTTTTAGTACAATAAAACCTTAATTAAATAAATAGGACAATGTTACCACTCAGCAAGAAACGAATACGTGATCGCAAGCAGCCCTAATGAATGTTTTCACAATTAAGGAATTATAACACGGTGTACAATTTGATTACATAGATGGCGCTACATGTTTTTTTTTACGTATGTAATGTTTTTTTTTAGCAATGAGCACATCAATTCTAGAAAATGTCGAATACTTTTTAATTTTAATCTAATATTGTTTTAAATTTCTACTACGATTAATTCATTACACAGCAGTGCTTGCAATACCTATAAATATCTTACCTAGGTGCATTTTTCACTTGATTTAAAAAACTACAAAAAGAACATAACCACATGAGATTTGAGCTTGGGACTTCGTCGTTAAAGACCGCTAGCATAGCTTCGAGGCTATACTGCTCGCTACTCCGCATGTCAAAATAACTGTTCTTATGAAACTTAAAAATGTTGTGTTTAGCTCCTTATAGTTTTAGCGTGAAGTTATGTATTCCATAGGTTACAATTATAGATAATGTCTAATTGTGGAAAATTTTGGGATAATCCATTATGGTGCGACAAAAAATACGTTGCTGCTCGTACCCCATAGACGTTAGCGTAATGATTCATAGTGTAAATAATGTTCTATAGTATTTACTATAAAACTGCAAATTTTCATAAAGATCCGTCAAGTAGTTACTGTTTTATAACGAAAAATAGCTACAGACATTATCCCTTACTGCTTAGCTCCTATGGGAAAAAGCGTGATAATTTATAGCCTAAATGTTAATCCGCGTCTATTAGATAGCACATGCAAAATTTCAACCGAATCTGTCCGGTAGTTTTTGAGTGATGCGTGTTCAAACAAACAGACAGACAGACAGACAGACAGACATTTCTAAAAATGCAGCAAAGTGTTTAAATACTCTTTTGGAACATTTGCTAATATTTTTTTTCACTAAGTTCGGCCATGTACAGACACGTGAAATTTACAGTTTTATTATATGTATAGATAGATAATGTTATGTTGTTATGCATAGACTCAGGATAACTTAATGTTCTCAAACAATCTCTTATGAAAATATTGTTCTATCTTAACCTATTATTAAGTATTGGCTATGCATAGGTTATTACTACTTTACCACAAACTAGTTCGTACCTAGTTAATTGGTACTTTCATTTCTGACCACTTTAGTAAACATGGTAGTGGTATATACTTCAATATTTTTATATGAATACCTATATCCAAAGGTTTCCAAATAAATAATCCTTTTAACGGTAATATCTTTCAATCGCATGGATGGAGCAATATTCTAAGTGTTTCTTCAATGCCAAAACGATGAGGATTGCAGATTAGATTACATCACGGATCAAGAACTGTGTAACTCTAAGATATACCTACAGAAAAATACTTATGGTATTTATATATACTTTTTAAATTATGTTTTTGTTTTAATTACATTTCAATGATTATCTAATGTAATAATAATATTGTCACACAAAACTAGCTAATATTGATATGGTAGCGACAGTAAGTATATTAATAGTACTGTACTATAATTATGTAGAAGCCTACATACGACATTTTTGTCTTAATAAGTTTTGTTTTTTAGTTTACGTAGTAATTTTTCAAAAAAGATAAAACTTTAACATTAAAATGAAGCGTAATCGTACACATTAAAATAATCAGGACTCATGAAACATAAATCTGATTTATCTTTATAACAGCTGAACGGATTTTTATCAAACATAAATATGAGCATCACAATTACAGTCCAAAAAAAAATTGTGTGGTTGCTATGTTGCTAAAGCTATACATTACGCTTGAAAATTATAAAACTCAATGTTTTTGGTGGTAGGTCTAACCTATAGGTCGTCTTGGGGGATACCACCACAGTCACAGTCATTTTTCAGTCAAATAGCAATAGTAACACATCAAAGGGCACTGTAGCACGTGAAATTCTTCAGCAAATGAGACTAACGAACTAATGAGGAGAATCTTAAATGAGGAGCGCAGTGCGGTAATTATCAGATCTTTGCCAAACAAGGATTTAGTCACTGATACTGTTATGGGCTAGCATGACGCTTAGAATCAGGCCCATGACCTCCTTGTCAATTCATGTTTTGTTTGTTTGTTTAAACGCGGTAATCTCAGGAAATACTGATCTGAATTCAAAAAATCTTTTACTTTTGGATAGCTTATTTATCGAGTAAGGCTATAGGCTATATAACATCATATCTCATCATCATCGCTACGATCAATAAGAGCGGAGCAGCAATGAGAAATGTTGCAAAAACGGGGAAGATGTACGCAGACGAAGTTGCACGGGACAGCTTGTGTGGTGACAAATGAAAACAAATGAAAAACCCTTGTGATGGACAAGGTCTTAC
This sequence comes from Herminia tarsipennalis, assembly GCA_945859575.2. NCBI lineage: Eukaryota > Metazoa > Arthropoda > Insecta > Lepidoptera > Erebidae > Herminia > Herminia tarsipennalis. The sequence continues at coordinate 7,122,557 of OX243843.2, read as the reverse complement.
ATCCTACCAACACAAAAGGAGGATCACAGAACATTAATACCTACCTAATTAAAACCTACTACTTACATATGTTCTGAGTGGAGGATCCTCCGACCAGGCCGAGGTGACCGTGCCTGGCGGGTCGCGTCCCCACAGTTAACGTTATTAACTTGTTTAATATACCTATCAGCTGCGAGAACTTCACTTGTGAATTTAAGGATTCGAACCAATCCTGTAGGTATAATTTATATGAGTACTGCAACCTACACCCTTATTTTCGTCAGAAATAATAAGTAGAACTATCTCATAACCTCAAGTTAACTTTCCGTCCAATAGTTCACTATAGGTAATGTTGTCAATATTTGTTTGAAAACAATGTTCAGAAGGTTCGCGAAAGTTCTTGTACAGTTTACTTTTGATTTATTCAAAACAGTTTGCGTGTCAAGCCATTTCTTAGAGGAGAGAGCTCGAAGTCATAAAATATAAAACATCTTTAGAATACTGCACTTTTATAGACTTTGGAATATCTCTTGCGATGTATATGGTTGAAATTCTTTAATAATGTATAGAAATTGGATGTTCATGAATACATAACTGTCTCGCTGGCGCAATTCTAAAGTATACTGATGTAAGTTTTTTTATAACTATGATTCATAAATCGCGAAAATGTTGGCGGTTTGGATTATGTTAAAATTATATACGTACAAATACAATATCATGTGTGTGTAACAGCACTTAAATTTGAACTACGTGTTTCTATCACACGTTGTATATTCACGAGATCATATTTACAGAGTCTATACTTTTAAAAGTCAAGGTATCAATCTTCCAAAAGTATATTTTCACTTCACATTGGATCAAATATTGTTCTGCTACTAAGTATAAATAGCTACAAAAAATGTTTTATAAAGATTATTGGGAAATATTTTTCTTTCAACAAACAGTTCGCTGTGAAATTTACTGCCGGATCGGAATGCTACTCATTAGATCTCGTTAACAAAAGTAAACTTATAATATTTATGCTGTGTTAGGAACATTAATGGGTATTGTACCTACTGACAGTTAAATATTATAATCCATACTTAATATTATAAAAAAGAGGCCGATTTTGCTGATTTAGTTGACGTATATTGTCATAACACCACAATATATATATATATATATATATATATATATATATATATATATATATATATATATAACAAAAAATAATGTATTAAGACAAAAATGTGATGTGTGAGATGTGTGTATGTGGGATTCTACATAACTATAGTACAAGACTATTTATATACTTACTGTCATTTAGAATATTGTTGCCTTTTACATAATTTAATGAAAATGAATATCGTAAGAAAAATAAAAACTCGCGCGCCATAAAAACGCCAGTCGGGCGCAGAGGCTAGGTGAGGCACCGCATAGGCGTAGGTACTCAGAACCTTTTCAGACCCCTTCCTTTGTCAGAAACTTGATCACAGAACGATATTCCAACTTAAACATTTCGAAAACTTTCAGATTTCCTGTTGTTCTAAACGCCGTCAAATCAAAACTATAACAAACAGAAACCTCAAACTATACACGAAAAAGCAGAATAAATGACAATCACAATGTATTTTTTTTTTAACTCAATTTTCTCCTGCTAGAAACTTTTGGACCACACTGATAGTCTTTACGCTTGTAACCGCGGCCCGTGCGACCTGGTCGAAACCCCTACGTCACGTTATGTTAATCTAAATGTAAATAATGCATGATTACGTTAATCCCCGTTTTTAGGGTTCCGTAGCCAAAATGGCAAAAACGGAACCCTTAAAGTTTCGTCATATCCGTCTGTCTGTCTGTCTGTCTATCCGTATGTCACAGGCATTTTACTCAAAGACTACTTAATGAATCTTGATAAAATTTGGTGAAAAGGTCTCGAAGTAGTCGCTACTTAGTTTGATAGCTAAATAATAAAAAAAATGTTTCAAGGGGGGAGCACTCCATACATGTAACATTCCGTTTTTTTTTTTAGCAATCATTAACGTTTGGTACATCATTCGACAGGTCTTTCAAAAACATTTTAAAGCTTCTAATAAACTTTTTTAATTGAGTGAATATTTTAGGAAATAACCTTAACTTTTGAATTGTGTGACCAAAAAATATGGAAAAAATCGAAACGATAGCCCTTAGTAAGTACTTTAAACTAAAATAATTTTGGATAAGATCGGATATACCGTCATTAAATTATTGCCGAAAAACTGCGTTTCTCAATAGTAACTTAAGTGAACATACGTTTTTCTGCTGATGCAATTGTTCAAGGCTGCGGAACCCTACAATGAGCATGGTCCGACATGCTCTTGCCCGATTTTAATCTATTCTATGTTCATATGTGTTCGTAACGTAAATAGGTATTTGGGTATGTATGATTATAATAAAACACAAAATACTGCCAAGATTTGAGCTAAACTAAGTGTTAATACTTACCAAATATGTAGTTGTAGGGTAAAAACTAGTGTCACATATTGTAATACATAGGATTCATAACTGAATTTACTTAGAAATAGATTGTCACTGTTTCAAGTGTCACAATACAGTCATCTTTTTCTATGAATTCCCACAAAATATACAAGTCTATTTTTCGTGAATAATATAAGAATACCAGTATATCAAAGTTTCTATTTTGACACAACAAACTTTGTATTGATACTATGTCCCTTAGTCAGTTGGTCATTCCCCTTTGTAATTGACTCTTCTGTGTGTGTCGCTGGCACGGAGGCTGGATGCAATTGGTTCGGGGCCTCTTTAGCCTGGAGGCACTATACCACTGTTGCGGCGGTAGCTACACCTTTAGGAATCAGTCAAATATCTCCTGAGACACCACTTGAGAGAATGTCCGGGCCGTAATACCCCATGCGGACGTACCTACTGCGGTTTTGTGGAGGCCACATATCTGGGGTTTTTTTCTTTTGGAGTGTGCCTGTTGTTTATGCTTTCCTGCATCAATTTTGAGCATGCTGATGAAACATTCACACAATCTGCTTTACACACATTTGGGTGTCGAAACCACGACCTATGACTCAAAAGTCGACAATCACTATGTTTTTAACTTTTTTACAAATTATGTTATTTCTTGTTTTTATCTCCAAGAATTTTAAAAAGCGACAAAATGATCGTTAAATGTATCAACTTTTTTTTCGCGAGTTTCATGGTGTAATGGTTACAGCACCTTACTGGCATAACTGTATTTATACAAATATATTATTATAATCGACATTTAAAAAAAACTTTTTTACAAAAAAATATGACCGACTTCAAAAACAAGGCAACAAAAAAGCAAAAAATAATATAGAATAACAAATAAAAATTTAAAAAATTTAAGTGGTGCCATGAAATAGTAGTTTTTATGTTTTACTAGCTGACCCGCGCAACTTCGTCTGCGTAAATTTTCCCTTTTTTCTTTTTTCTTCCTTTTTTACAACATTTTTCATTGCTGCTCCGCTCCTATTGGTCGTAGCGTGATGTTATAACCTATAGCCTTCCTCGATAAATGGGCTATCCAACAATAAAATATTTTTTCAATGCGGCCCAGTAGTTCCTGAGATTATCGCGTTCAAACAAACAAACAAACTCTTAGGGGGATGAAAAATAGATGTTGTCCGATTCTCAGACCTACCGAATATGCACACAAAATTTCATCAAAATAGGTCAAGCCGTTTCGGAGGAGTATGGCAACGAAAACTGTGACACGAGAATTTTACATATTAGATTAGGCACCAGCTTCAAAATGTTTAATTTTGAAACTGGTGCCATGAAATGAAATGAAGTTTTTATGTTTTATTTGGTACCAACTTTAAAATGTTTGATTAGTTTTTACAATAGGCTTATGTCAACTGCTCAAATCCTTTTACAAAATATTGCAGGGCCGTTATTTATTGAGGAGTTTACTATCAGCTCTATTACATTGTGTAATAGTAGTATGACGAAAATAGAGTGCTACTTAATACCATATTAAAGTAACTAAATAGCAAACTATGAAATATTGAAAAGATCCGGTCGTCATTTGTGGTCTTCATCATCAGTTCCACTTTACCAATTGGTGCTTTTTAAAAGTAAATGCACGAATAACTATAAAATATACATAAATCACTATAGGTGTGCCTTTAATATTTGAAGAGTTCCCTCTATTTCTCCAGGATCCCATCATCAGATGGGAACAACTTGGAAGTATACCCTTTATAACAAAAAAAAAATCAAATCGGTCCAGCCGTCTTTGCGTAATCAGTGAACAAACATGCAAAAAAACACATACAGTCGAATAGAGAACCTCCCCTTTTTTAAAGTCGGTTGAAAAAAGTGGCTTTACTCTTAAGAAATTGGCATTAAATGTAAAATCATTCTATTTCAATTTTGATTAACATTCATGCGTTGCATTTTGTAACCAATGTGAATAAAGTACTTTGACTTTGTAAATACTTTGTGGGCTTATGTAAATGTATTTATAAAATAGTTTAGTTATTAGTTTGTTTTGCATATATAAGATTATTTATATTTTTTTATATAAATGAATGATCAATTTTTTTATTCATTATTTTATTTATAAAAAATAAAGTCAGTAAAATATCAATGTTTTACATCTCTTTAAATATCGTATTACTAAATTATTCGACGAAAAATAAATTGTTAATAGTTTTTAGAAATTCAAGTGCTTTTACATTTAACATGAACTAAACGATATGTTTATTTAATGTGCAAATTTAAAATTTTATTTAAAAAAATAAAACATTCGAAAATTTAAACGCGCATACATACACGCATTCCAACGAGTCACTATCATCACTAAAAGGTTTTACTACATTTTTTAACTATCATACCTAATGTAAACCCTGTCAAAGCAAATGTCCTTAAAACGAAGCTCGAGGTTTGTGTGTAAAATTTTGTCATACAAGTTTCATTTTGAAAGCTTTTCATATTTCGTGTGAGGAGTGACAGTTAATTTGAGCCCAAGGCCTTGCAACGACATCAATCAACCGGGGCGGTGCGATGCGGTCCAGATTACCGCTATGTAACTTAACTCCAAGAACTCCACATCGTTGTTTTGATGCTTGTAAAACAAAAAAGGTATACCTACTATGAAGATGATGTTTCATTAAGTTTTTTTTAGACAAATGAGTCAAAAGTCATCGGCTTAGGTGTGTTCTGCTTGTTATTTGTACGGGATTTAAAGGAAGGTAAACGAACAACGAGAATTTTAGGAAATGTTTTATTTTATTTAAAATCAATACTATTCTACCTGCAGAAAAAAAAAACCATATTTACCTAATCTTACGTCACCCAAACATACATTTGTGTATGAAACACGTCAAGTTAGACACATGACATCAAAAAGAAACAGAACAATTGTTTTAAAAGACTGAACAAAGCCGATAAGCTATAACGTACATAAACACGCATATATACACAACAATTGAATCCATTTGCTAACAAAATAGGCCGTGTTTATTTTATGAGCTTTAATTGAAATATAATTTCATACAATTCGCAAAATCTACCCGGTAATATATATCTTTATTCACGAATAGGCCACCACGAAGCACTTAACATTATTATCCAATCGATACTAGGCGAGTGTTATATTGACAATGGGTATGCGGTCACATCTTGGGTTGACATTCCGGTCCATTGTACCGTCCCATATCAACTGCTGATGATAATTTACCCACAATAATGAAGGGGTAATCTAGGCCCTTTGATCAGATTTTGGGTGAGTTGTATTGAGATTGAGCGGTGATCGGGTTGGTTGGTTAGAATTGAAATGATAAATATAATACCACAGCCAAAATGGCAAAAACTGAACCCTTATAGCTTCGTCATGTCCATCTGTCTGTCTGTCTCACGCATTTTAGTCAAAGACTACACAATGAATATTGATTAAATTTGGTGAAAAGGAATCCTTGTAAAATATAAATATTTTGTAATTTATTTTTTTTATTAAGTTAATAATTTTGGACATAATCGCTCCGAAAGTTGCATAAATTGTGCCCCCCCCCTCCCCCGTTATCTTATGAACCGCGTGACTAAAAAATATTAAAAAAATCAAAAAGGTAGCGCTTAAGAAATACTTTAATTTTTTAATTCAGACATAATTGAATATACCGCAAATATACCGTCATTGAGGTTACCGAAAATCTGCGTTCTCAACAACAGGGTGTAAGTGCCATGTATATACGCTCTTCTGCTAATGCAATTATCAAATCGGAGTTTTTCATACGGCAACAGCTCCGGAACCCTATACTGAGCATGGTTCGACACGCTCTTGCCTTTTTACTCATTATTGAAAGGGTCTCTATTTAACCAATACTCATTCAATTAACATTATAATATTTAATTATTATACTCTTTAATTAATATTATAATATTTAATTATTATTATAATTAATATTATTTAATATTATTACTACAATAACTTTTTTTTTATTATTTAAAGGGCCTTGTCATCATTGCGAGAAAGTTGCTAAATTGTGATAGGGAGTTAACGCTTCTGAAGCTGATTACACACTAACTTGTTGCCACCAGTCATCTATAACGGCTCCATTATCCCTTTAAGTTCATCCGTCAGGGATCTCGGCATTTTACTAGACGCAAACCTCAACTGGCAAGCTCAGACGACTAGTGTTAGTCAGAGGGTTAAGGGTATTCTGCGGATTTTATGCCTTCTGAAGAATTTTATTCCTTTGTAAACTAAAATTATGCTTTTTCAGACGTTGATATTTCCCTTGATTGATTACGGTGATGTATGCTATCTTGATCTGAACGCAGCCTCAAGAAATATTACCGACTTTTAAATAACTGCATTCGATTCATCTAGCTACTTCTTCAAGACTACACCAAGATCGAATCTTTGTTATCTTACTACGTATAAAAAACACACAACTGCATTCTAGTACAACAGACAACCACATTCTAGCATAACTCACAACTGCATTCTAGCACAACACACAACTGAATTCTAGCACACTGGCTAGCACGGTCGAACACTGTCTCTCAAGATACAGGCCTCTCAGCCTAGTTTGAGTGACAGGGTTAATTTAAAGTAACTTTAAATTTTGTACTTTCTTCAAATTAATGCTGGTTGTATTGTAAAAGTTATTTATTTATGTGTTAAATAAAAGTTTTTATTATTTATTATCTTTAATCTTCGTAAGTTCGACCATGTGTCTTCTTACCGCTCCTAATTGAAATGGCTCCCTATTCACTATCGACGCAGTTTGAGCGCTCTCACTACACTTTATTCTATCCTTAATTCTCCTTCTTCCCCCTCATACTTGTCATGTAACTTTCAATACTTGTGCTTCACCCTCAGCAGAGATCTTCGATCTTCTCATAATTTGCTCCTCCTATGTCCTGATCATTCTTCTGGATTCGTTGAATTCTCTTACCTAGTTCAATCTGTCTTACTCTGGAAGGCACTGCCTCCCGAAATTAAGATGGCACCTAACCGCTTCTACTTTAAGACGAAGGTTCATACTTTATTCTTCCAAAAAAATGTTGAGTTATCACGTTACGATTATCAATATATCATTATATAGTATATATATTAGTATGTATGTTTATATGTGTGTTTATACTCGTATGTATTTAAGTAGGTATATTTGTATGTATGTGTGTATATTATTATTTCTGGTAGTTATATTATTATTTTTCATTTTCCCGTTTTGTTTATTAATATATAGTTTAGCTGCCAACAAGTTTACTGCATATACTTCCATTTTTATCTCTACATCACCCTAAGGTTGACTGGTAGATTATGCTTTTAGTATTAAGTCCGCCTTTGTACAATAACTGTGCATTTTTTTTTAATAAATAAGTAAAAAACAGATGTTAAAAACCAATGTTTTACTAAATTATACAGTGCATCCGCCAAACGTATTTTCTATGCCCTGAAGCTTCGCCAGTGGTGGCAGTATTAGTGAATAGATGCAACCGATTAGTCATTTAAATGTAATTACTATAATTTTTCTTTATAATTCTCTATTCAGTCTCTGCATCACTAACAACCAATATCAGTATTTAACCCTGAAATCGAGCGATGGGACAGAAATAACCCACAATCAACATGTATCCTAAAAATATACAGCTTACCTTCAGGTTTGGCAGTAAATTAATCGTCAACTCGGACATTTAAGGGTTAATAAACGATAAGTAATTACGGTCAGGTTATCATTAGAGCTCACGATAAATTCTCGGTTGAGATTTGACCCACATAAAGAAGGTTGGTCGAGGTCACGAAAATATTGCGGGTATCTTTAATAGAGCTAAATTATGGAGCCGTGTGACTCGTATCTTTTGATGAATGTGTTTTAATTAGTTAAATTTGCTACTTTATAGAGGTCCTGTCAAATTTATTTATGTGGAACGTGGTCTGCGGTTGCGCATGCGCAAAGTAATGGTATTTTTAAGGTTCCGTAGCCAAAATGGCAAAAACGAAACTATCTATCTGTCTGTCGGTCTGTCCGTCGATTATGTTACAGGCATTTTACTTAAAGACTGCACAATGAATATTGATAAAATTGGTGCATGGGTGTCTTGTAGAAACCGCTACTTAATTTGATCGTTAAAACATAATAATAATAAATATTTTTAAAGAGGGTATTCCAGACTCTCTATACCTACATGTTGTTACATGTATGTATAGTATGGAAAAAATAAAAACTTCTGTTGAAGTCGTATTTTATTTTAACAAACATCAATGTGTGGCATATAATTCGACAAGTCTTTTAAAAACATTTTAAGGTTTCTTATTAACTTTTTTTATTAGGTGTATATTTTTGGAAATAATCGCTCTAAAAGTTGCACAAATTTTGCCTTTATCTTTTGAACTGTGTGACCAAAAGTATGACAAAAATCACAAAGGTACCGCTTAATAAATACTTTAAACTAAAAATTCTTTTCGACATGATCGGATGTATCGTCATTGAATTATTGCGTTTCTCAACAGAAGGGCGTAAGTGCCACGAACATACGCTCTTCGGCTAGTGCAATTATTCAAACCGGATTTATTCATATGTAGTGCATTTGTACGTAATAATGGCTGCAGAACCCTACACTGAGCATGGTCGGACATGCACTTGCCCGGTTTTTAAGTTCTAAAAATTTGACCCTGACTACTAAGCCGGAGGTCGTGGGTTTGATTATCACCCAGGATAAAACTTTGTGTGATGAGCACGATGGTTTATTCTGTGTCTGGGTGTTATTTATCTATGCTATGTGTTAGTATGTTTATCAGTTGTCTGGTTTCCATAGTACAAGCTCTGCTTAGTTTGGGATAAAATAACGTTGTGTGAATTGTCCCAAAATCTGATAATTTCAAGATGCAGATTTTTTATTGGCTACTAAACTAGTAAAACTTTTGAGTGTGGGCTTATTGGATTTTATAAAATATTGTTATTTACCAAGCATCTGATGTTGGGACTTCGATATTGTCTGCAGTGGAACTACTAGAATATTTATGTATTTTCTATGTTTTATTCTTTTAAAAAAATATAATATCTACTGTGGTTTTTATAAAATTTAAATTTCTCTTTCAAATAGGTACAGCCTCAATTTCAATTCTCTACTCACATATGAGTACATAAAACACTGGTATTTTAAAACCGGATACTTTGTTAGATGCCAGTCAATAGTGTAGGGCTTGGCACTCCATACATCTACGTCGCTTGCGGTAAATGTTTTACATTTTAAGTTATACTCGCCAGCGGAAAATCATTGTGTAAAATATTCTTAACTTTTTAAAAACAGAATATACACTAGCTATTTTTTCCTAGTTTTATTACATTGACGCGTTCTAGGATTTAGTTTTCGTTTAACCTTTTTATCAGCTATGAAAAAAGATGAATAAGGAAGTTGTACAATAAAATACTCAGATTCAATAAAAAAATAGTTCGACACGAGCATAAACGCATTTTTGATAAACGCGTTTATTCTCGTGTACGCATTTATAAACGCATTTATTCTCGTGTCGAACTATGTTTTGAATATAATTTGCAATATGGGTTTTTAGGTCCCAGATTACTAACATCAGTTGTCGAGACAGGCACGATCCTATTCAAATTAATTAATGGAACCATCCAACTATAGACCCATTAGTTTGACAAGTGTCGTATCCAAAGTTATGGAAAAGATTATAGTCAAACACATCAGACACTTCCTTTCAAATCGTCGAGTTATTGCCGAACAGCAACATGGTTTTTGCCCGCACCGATCAACAGTGTCGAATTTATTGTCATGTTTATCATCATGGACAAGGCATTTTAATGACAGGGAACCAATTGATGTAATTTATCTGGATTATGAAAAAGCCTTTGATAAGGTTCCTACTAAAAGACTTACAAAAATTGGAATTTGTGGGCATACGTGGCAAACTGCTGACTTGGATTGAAGCATTCCTTCGAGGTAGAACCTTACAAGTTAGAATTGGCGAAATATTATGAGAGTATCGCGAAATACATAGCGGTGTACCGCAGGGCTCGGTCCTGGGTCCAATATTATATATACTGTACACATTTGATCTTCACTATTGCCTGCAAAACAATGTCAGCATCTTTGCAGATGACACCAAAATATTCGCAAATCCACTGGTTGACTATGACCGTCTACAAGATGATCTTAAAAAAATAGCAAACTGGTCTAAGGAATGGTTAATCGATCTCAACACTTTAAAATGTACGGTCTTACATATAGGGAGTCGGAACCCCCGTCTAACCTACACAATGTGCGATGTCCAACTGCTAGACGTTAAGGTACAAACAGACTTGGGAGTTAAGATTGCAGAGGACCTAAAGTGGGAACACCATATCACTATGATCACGAAGAAAGCCAAAAGCCTTATTTGTCTTGGAGTTTTGACACCAGAAATGATACTTCGGATCTACAAAACTTTTAATAGACCAATCTTGGAGTATGCATTTCAAGTCTGGAGCCCCTATTTTGTGAAGGATATTGAACTCCTGGAAAAAGTACAGCGCAGTTTTACTAAAATCCCGCGAGAGCTAAAACATAAATCATATCAGGAGCGACTGACTACTCTCAAACTCACAACCCTAGAAGATCGCAGAGAACGTGGAGACCTAATTGAGACATATAAGATCCTAAACGGACATTACGATCTGCAAGACTTTGATAAAATATTCAGACGTAACGAAAATGTACATTTAAGAGGTCATCACTTGAAACTATCTACCAACTTGTCAAGAAATAATCCACACAAATATTTTTTGAGTAACCGGGTAGTAAGAGCATGGAACAGACTCCCAGAAAACGTAGTCTCAGCTCAGAGCTTGAATACATTTAAAAACAATTTGGATAAACACCTTCAACAACAAAAAGACAACCTAGCGAGAGTATAGCAGGATACAGGTCCATATTAGTTGTTTCAACTGCCAGCCTGTTAATGAATAATAATAATAATAATAATAATAAACCCCTCGGGGCTAGTCGTTGTCTCCCTATATGAGATTAACGCAACACTCTGAGGGCATAGTAGCAGCTCTTGAAATCCTTATGACACCAATAAAAAATGTCTTATGAGGGTGAAATAGGAGTACACAAACCGCAGGGCAGCTTTGTGGCGAGCTGAATGTGCGTGGCGACACTGCGGTCCCGATGCCTCAGAGAGTCGGTCAGGGCCTCGTCTCCCGCTTGCCTTTACTGGCCGGCGGGAGTGGACCACCAAGAGCGCCCGCAGGACTCTCAACTCTGTCTTGCCTTAACCGGCTGGCCAGAGGGAGGTCGCCAGAGCTTGGACACTCGGGGATGGAAGTGTCATTTTCAAGGGCATAACTACGGGGAAACCCGCTCACGGGCCTTCTTCGTGATGGTGAAACCGGCGCCGCACCGCTCGACACCCCAAGCTGCTCACACCCATGTTGGCTGTATGCCTGTGGCGGCCAGAAGGGGGCCCATCTAGTGAGTGGCGAGTCACCGCCTGCCCATTTCTCCGTGTGTTTTTACCATGTGTTTGCAGGGCAGGCGCCATAGTCCTTCAATAGTACCAGCTAACCATTCCACTAACACATCACCTCCATAACCCAGTGTCTTAGCTACCACTTTTTGACAATAGTTTTTTACACTAACCGGGGAATGTCGTTGGGTACATTTATATAGTGAATACTACGATATTCGCCGGTTTGTGTCACATAGCCTTTAGATAAAGTGTCTAACGTGCCTCTACGTGTTGGCTTCGGCCCCATGCACGCCTCCCAAATGACCGGGACTCCATAGTCCCGTGATATGGAAACGACATACATAATAATAATAATAATAATAAATTAACATTGATGATTACATATATTATATTTGTATTAGTGTTCCTATGTATTAAGTATATTGACTGAAACAAGATATTGCAATGTAATTTAAATACACATTGTGTGATTGTGTAATATAATACTTATCGCTGTTCTATGGTGATATGTATTCACGGTATATAACATATGAAATGTTATATAATAAATGTTTATTATGAGATGGCCTAGTTTTCTTATTAGTTCTTGAAATAAACATTAGTATACCTAGCTATTTCTATTCATTGGTATAAGCAGTCCGAAATATGTTGAGAGTAAATTATACTTGCCAAGACGTATTTCTTTGTATTATTTATATCCCTAATTATCTCAGACTACCTTTCAATGCTAAACAGATTGATAAGAAGGTAATACATCTATTTGACATGCTGAGACGTGAGATGATCAAGTAAATGATTTATATACATCCTGATGTAGTAGAAGTATAGTTTACGAAAAGCTAATTATATTATGTTTCTAGTATCTATCTACTATTAGTAGTTATAGTTATTTATTTATATACTCTATATATTCTCGTTATACATGCATATCGCGTAATGCGAATATTATTATGCAAATTAGATAAAAGTACAATTTTTATTTTATGTTCTTCTGCGTAATATATAAATCAGATTTTCGGCATATTCATATTCGCGGTTTTGCATGTGCAATGACGATATACACCAGTGATTTTAGTCCACGTACACTCATTTAAATTTGTTAGAAACACAGGTAAAGCAACTGAATTTAGCCTTTGCAGCGTCCGTCATCAGCCGCTAGTTAGCCGTATCTAGCTCACAGAAACGGTAATTTGGTCTAGTGACTCACTTCAATTAGATACGGTAGAGGTAGCTCTTTCAAACACCTTCATGTTATGTGTCCAGCGGCTTTTTAATAAACGTTAATAAATAAAACCAGCGATATAGTTCGTTTAACATAACTGTTGACTAAAGTAAATAGCAAAACCAATAACAGATTTCCCTCAGTAACTTAATTATTAGAATTCAGCTTACGAAATTAAATAACTTGCAATTAATTATAAGTAATCTTTTAGACACACACTTAAGTAAGGTAATATAGATGAGCACTAACTACTAGGTAGGTACTACAGAATAATAGAAAATGAAGATGGATTTTTTAATATTTTCGTAACCTGCAATCTGAAGGATCTTTTGGAGCATCCAAAGACATCCACATCGTGGAATGCAGTTATAGTTACAGTGGGGGCAACGCGTGTGAGTACACTATTACGAGCGTAGTTTATTGCACGTCGTGGCAGGTATAAAAGTGGTGGAAGTGGATGACGGAGGATTACGAAAACGATAATTTAATTAATTATGAAATTTCCTTCGGATACGTTTCAGTTGATTAGTGTAAACAAGATAATATAAAGACCAAATTGGACAAGCAAATTAGCATACGCACATAAGCACAATATATGGCTTTAATGGCAGCTACGTTTGGAAATACTTGACAAGACCTCATAACAAATCTAAGATTCTTAAAGGCTTTCGCCGTGGTCGATAAGTTCAGTAAAAAATAGTTTATTATCATACAATAGGCAGAGGTCAAGAACCGTGTTAACTTTGTTTATTGGAGTACCGTTAAAGTTATATGAATAGACAAAAGCTTGTTTTTCCGTGTATAGCTTATTATTTGATATTTAGTAACATTTATATTTTATTTTTGGCATAATATACAAGTACATTGTTCAAATCTCTTTAGAGCGCGAAACAGTCATCGAAGCATCTAATGGTGAGGTTTTTTTTTGTCATCAGCTTTCATTAGATGTTTGGAAGTTTTTATAGAATCTGAGACGTCGAACAAGTACGCATTGTAGAACAGGGGCCCCAAATGCGAGCCTTGGGGAACTCCTCTAGGTATATTAATGGAATTTGATCGATATCCTCCCATCACTACTGCTTGACATCGTATATTGTAGTAAGTCGCTACTTATTCCAAGCCAAAATAATTTGAGCAAGATGATGTGATATATACCATCAAACGCCTTTTTAAAATCGGCAAAAATGTAGATAACTATGTAGTAGAACAAGTGAGAACAAAGAGGATTTTGCTGTAGAGCAGTTTTCTATTTAAAGTTTCAACTATAGGCGTTATGTATCTCATATATATATATACTGGGTTACGAAAATTAACAACCTCGTTGGTGAATGACCACTCTTCGGCAGCGAATCTAACGTATGGTAATCGTTTTTAAAGAAGTATTGCGAATAAATTTGGTCATTATTCTGAATTATTTATAAACTGCTGTTTCAATGTGATTGTTTGCGCAAAAAATATTATACAAAGCAAATCATTTTATAAATCTAATATAATTATATTAAAACCTTACAGATATACTATCTGTTGGGCTTTCATTTGTTAAATTCATTTTTCTAATAAGTTAGTTTTAGAATTCATCACATTATAACTTAATATATTTTTACAATATTTAAAACATGAAATATAAATCTTACCTTTGTGATTGTTGGAAAATACACGCAGCAAAAAAATAAAATAAAAAAAAACCGGATGAAATATACTATATAAATCTAAACAAATGAATACATAAATCGAAATTCATTGCAGTTAAACCAGTGTAAGACGTGCACATCGTAACATTGCCGCGCGCTTACTGGTGTAAAGGTCATTTGAGCTCGTGCGCTGCATAAAACAGAACTACCTACACTGGTGTAAGTTTAATAAAACAATGTAGATGGTTTCCCGGCTTACAATAGTGTAACTTACATTAGTTTTCTTGTTTTCATTTTCAAAAGTAATCGATATTCTTACATACCAAGGCTATTTGTGCAAAAAAACATTTGCCGTAATTTGCGGGTTAAATCAGTAGTAGGACCCGTCGATATTTAGAAATATATAGGTAATTTTAACAGATGGTTGGTTGCCATAGTAAAGGCTCGAGCTAGTTTGGGATCAGATGGCGTTTTGTCAGTTGTCCCAAGATATTATTATTCAATCATCAGCCTGTATTGGTTCACTGCGAGACTTAGGACTCTCCTAATTTACGCCACATTTGGTCCTCCGTCTTCCGCATCCAGCCCATTGCAGCGACCTTCTTTCTTCTGGCTAGGGGACGTCTTACCTTACTTTTACCGAATCGCGATATCTAGGACTTGTTTGCTAATATTCACATTGGTCAGGACTAATATTGCATAATATTCCACCATTATAATCTATCTCGGCAACTAGTACATACTGGCATTATTATACAGGCTGTACAGTATACAATGTGGGCATCCAGTGAAGTGCACGGTGGTACATTGTCTGCCATCGCTAGTGATAACGACGCACATTGTTAAGGTCAATTCGCTATTGTTAGTCAGACGCTCTACCCACCGAGCTAACGAACATAATATGCTAATGTATTACGTTCGAAAACCAACGTAGGAATAAGTTTGAAGAAGATATTAAAACCGGAGAGGTTATAGTCAGTAGTTTATTTTAATTTTGCTACAAAAACTATGTTTAAAGTTAGGTTTATGTGTGTACAAGAAGCAAATGTTTAATTACAACTATTTGGTTATAATACTTAACTAGACTTAACCTAAACTCATAATTAAATTTTATCTATTTAATATCCTTTCATAATTGTTTATATAAATTCGGTTTCGTAAAATAGATGCTCATCATCGATTATACACAAAAAACTTGAATTTATACATTAATACAGATTTTTGTCATACGTCAGTAAGAAAACAGAAAGCTTATTATTTTTAAAATTTAATTTAATTTTACCCCTTTTGTAATTTAACTAAAAATAAAAGGGGTAAAATTAAACTGAAAAATTCATACTTACATACATGTCAAGCTGATTATTATAGGTAAAACTATTGTACCAACGTCTATATATACTACGTCATCCAAAACAGTCACTTCCACGTCCCTTACATAGGATATGGAGGTTTAATAAAACGATTTAATCAATCAAAACAGCCGTGATTACGCGACGTGAACGTGACGCACAACCTTTCTATAGTCCTCTGTAACACGCGCCGAAAATATTACAAGGAATATTGCTTTATCCTGGAGACTGTAAAGATATAGTCACGCTTTTAGATGACATCTAAGCATCAAATTACATTATTAAGCTATTGCATAGCTTCTATCGCGGGCCTTGAGCGCGGGGACCGAATCCAGAAATTCCGTAACGAAAAAACCTCACGCTCCCCACTCCGACGGGCACAGCGGTGACACTTTTTAGTTTTGCCATCTATCGATGAATAGCAGAACTTTTAATTACTTCTTTTTTAAATTTAAAAAGAAAAAAAAATAAAAATAAAAATATTTTATAATAAAAAAAAAACTTTAAATTTTTTTTATGCTTTTTTTAAAAAAAAATTAAAGAAAATTTGTTTTTTTTATAATTCAAAATAAAAAAAAACATTTTTTTTTTTTTTTTTAATTGCTTAAGTTAATAAAAATGCTATGCAATAGCTTTACCGCGGCAGTCCCCGAGTGCCACACATTTCTTTTTTATTTTATAAGTGTACAAACGGGTCTCTAGTGCCTATCGCTCTGCTTCGCCAAATCTATTCTCTACTTAGTTACATATGTGGTTTAGTTGGACTAATTTTATATTATGCAATTACGGTTACACCCCTTTATTTATAATACGTCTATATCAGTATTTAAACTATAGACTTTTTTTTTAAATGCCTCCCATAGTAGCCCTGTGTCGCGGGGAACTTTACAAATATACAAGTCACTGATACAAACTACATCCAAACTCGGAACAACAATTTGTGGATCACACAAAGTGGTGTCACGTTGGAATCGAACCCACAACCTCTTTCGTAGCAGTCGAA
The DNA here is from genome assembly GCA_945859575.2 of Herminia tarsipennalis. Lineage (NCBI taxonomy): Eukaryota > Metazoa > Arthropoda > Insecta > Lepidoptera > Erebidae > Herminia > Herminia tarsipennalis. The sequence goes on along the minus strand of OX243843.2, from coordinate 7,105,438 downwards.
CACACTCCCACCGCGCCACAGATGCAGACTTATTTATTGTAGGTTTTGTATTCTTCTATTCTATTTAGAAAATAGAATGAAAATCAAAGACAAAATATATGGTAATTATAAAAACGTAATAATGAACAAGGAAGGTAGTAACATAGACAAGGAAAGAGAATAAGAAGTAGGTATTTTTTAATTTACCAACTTGTAATTTAGATGAGTAGATTCACTACTATACTCGTAGATGAAGAGGTCAGTCCTCAAACGTGACGCAGTTTTGAGATGCTGTTCAGTCTCAATCTTTCACTATCACATAAAGTAATGTCAGAAAAACTTTATGTGACAGTGAATTAACTATCATTTGAGTGTTCGAGGCTGGGAATGCCAATCTTTAAGGCATATCATCACAAACTGATATTATTAGTACTCATTCAGCCAGAAACCTAATTTCCCGAATAGTGGGGTAAATGCGAATGTTACGCCCAAGTTATTTTGTCTATTGTTATTATTCACGAAATAAGAAATTTCGAGTCTTATTTAATAACCTCTGAACTATTACATGGTAATAATATAAACTAACTACTGCCTGAGGCTACATCCACGTGGATGCCGGTTATACAACCATTCTACTTGAGCTCTCTAATGAACAACACTAGTAAAATAGGGATTAAGTTGCATCTACGGTTTTGATAAAACTTTATAAAAATATCTATATACTAATATTATCTATATACCTTCCTTTATATCTATATACGTTTGGGAAGTTACGTCATGTGTTCTCATCGTCAATCCCACAGTGCCTTAAGACTAAAGTCTGAAATCAGTGCGTCCTACCCGTCATGACATACGGAGCCGAAACGTGGACACTGACGGTACGGCTGGTCCACAAGTTCAAAGTCGCTCAGCGGGCTATGGAAAGGGCTATGCTCGGAATCGGCAGCCGTATTAGCCGAAGAACCGACAACCGTTGGGGTAAACGAGTTCTTGAGTCGAGACCGCGTCTCGGCAAACGTAGTGTAGGACACGCCCAGAGGCCAGGTGGAGTGATGATTTACGCAAAATGGCTGGCAGGAGCTGGATGCGAGAAGCCGAAGACAAAATTGCGTGCAATTGTCCAGCAGTAGACTGCGATAGGCTGCCTTTAAAAGTTAAATAAAGTATTCAAAATAATATTCTCGAACTAGTGCGTCAACCCTAAACAAGCCAACAAATAGACTGAAAAAACAAGTCATAATGTCGGATTCAGTAATGTTTTTTGATTTCTTTAACGTACAGACACAGCCATATTTTTACTATTTTTTTTTAAACTTTCGCGATTTTTATACATATTAGATATATTTCGGGACTTAATCGCGTGAATTATTTAAAGGTACGAACCTTTTATTTACCCGACGTTTCGATCGAATTGCACCGATCGTGGTTACGGGTCGACTGATGGCAGCTTAACGATGTCTCCGTGAGGCGCGGGGTTTTTCAACTACCCTCCCCTGGTCTTGATAATTTTGATAACTTGTACTGTCGGTACTTCTACACACTACACTTACAACGTCTTTACACTGAGGCGCGGTGTCTTTACGGCTACGATTGCATTTGTTGATAACAGGGTTCCAAGATGGTGAGAGCCGGTATCCATCTTCTTGGTTGAAGTTCTTATACTTCTTGATCTCAACCGCCTCGCGTACTATCCTGGAATAATAGTGGTGATCGGTGGAAAGTACCTGTGGCTTATGCAATTCTATCCAGTGATTTGGTCCTGATTCCAACAAATCCTCAGCGATAGCAGACTTGTAAACTTGACGGTTTTTTACAGAAGCGATATGTTCCTTGACCCTGTCTGCGATTGTCCTATTGGTCTGTCGGATATAGGAACTACCGCAACTGCAATCCACCTTGTACACGCCATGTGTTTGGAGCGGAATTACATCCTTTGCCGTTCGTAAAAGCTTCGAATCCTTGGAGTGCGGACTATATACAGTCTTAATGGAGTAATTCTTCAATACTGTTCCAATTTTGTCCGTAACTAAAAGGTAAATAAAAGGTTCGTACCTTTAAATAATTCACGCGATTATGTCCCGAAATATATCTAATATAATTTTACTACACGGCAAACAGTTCAGATGGCCACACCCTTTGCAAAATCATTACCCAAATTGCTTCAACAGTAATTTTTTCGAATTTCTATAGGTAATAGAGGGAACAGAGCAATCAAAATGAATTGACTTATGACCAGTGGGACGAGCGGAATAAGACAAAAAACCAATGAACATTTCAATCTCTTTTATCTTTCTAAGAAAATCGTTGGGATAAATCTTATTTGAAGAAAAGTCTTCCGTAACATATTCTAATATTATTTTAGTATTAGTTGAGGTTGTTTTCGTTAATTTATTTATATCTACATAGTCTAAGTCAAAGGATATGATTGGATATGGTTCTTCTGATTTATTAAAATTTATAGTTCTAGTAAATACACTACCTACGAAATTATTAATGTTTATTCATATTATAGCGGCGGTAGCCTAATGGTTAAGGTATCGGATTTGCAATAGTGAGGTCGCGGGTTCAAATCCTACCCATTATACTACTGATGAAAACCCACTCCTAACACAAGCAATTTAGCTTAGCAAGAGGGGTTAAAAGGATTGCTAGTAGTTGCCAACATTGCTAGTTATCGTATTTGTCAAAAAAAAAACGTGGTACATATATATATGTATATATATATATATATATATATATATATATATATATATATATATATATATATATATATATATATATATATATATATATATATATAGCCTAATAATATATATGTATAATATATATATTAAGATAACTGGCAATGTCCCACATTGCTAGCAATCTTGTTAACCATTCCAACTAAGCTCAAAGACTTGTATTAAGAGTGGGATCACGCCGGTAGTATATTGGGTAGGATTCGAACCCGCGACCTCACGATTGCGAGACCTATGCCTTAGCCATTAGGACTTTACATTGAGAACTATTATAATTAGAGTATATAACCTAATACATACAAATCTCGTGTCACGGTGTTTGTGGTCGAACTCCTCCGAAACGGCTCGAACGATTTTAATAGTTTTTTTGTATATTTTGTAGGTATAAGAATATATGGTAAAGTTTTTTTTATCGCAATTTTATTATTTTTGTATGATTTGTTAAAACGGGGAAAATTGACGCAGACGAAATTGCGAGGGTCAGTCAGTAGGTAAAATTATAATAATCTACATGGGCAGTACATTATAATGAAGAAAAACAGGTTCAGTTAAATCCACGTAGGCAGTAGCCCACGAAGACTATTATTTGTCGTGTTTTTCTTTAAACTTAATAAATATTAAGTAAAACAAGTCTAAAACACATACTCAAATAATACGATACTGTAATTTGTAAAACACTCCAAACACATTTTACCTAAACAAAATCTTAACGAAATAGGTACAAAGTTTTCAGGATAATCAAATTTATTTTCTTTTATACGGCTCAAATTTTAACATCAACAGCACCTGCTCTTTTTATTCGTTTAGGAATTATAATCGTGACCTTAAAACGTTCGGATAAGTTTTGTGCCTGACAGGTTTTATTACTTACCAGTTCTTAAATTTTACTTTACTTAAGCATCTATTTTTTTTACAAATTATGCGATCTGAACTAAAAAGTCGAATCCATTTAAGACTTTGCCTGACTTTCTCATTACTTACCATAACAGCCCTATAGTGTCCCCACTCTTCACTGCCTCTTCTCTAAAATAGATGTGAAGATTCCAGAGTAGGTGTGTAGTTTAATTCGTTTTTAAATAAACAAATTACTTTAATATTTAAAGATTTTTTTAAGCTACGGGTCTTATTATCGTAAATATTTTATTTTAAGGCTAAATACCTTTGTTTATTGCCCGATGTTTCGACCGTATTGCAACGGCCGTGGTCACTGGTAGACTGATAAAATATTTACGCGATTAAGACCCGTAGCTTATAAAATTCTATAATGTATACAAATCGCGAAAGTTTACGAACATATACTTTAATATGTTCATCATACATCAACTATGGCATTGTACTTTATTCAACTTCTTGACTCAGCTATCCAAATTTTGCAAGAAAATAAGATATAATAACAAAAACGGTCAAGCTCAAATATGTTGGCGAATATATCCCAAACAATATCGGCGGATATTTGCTCTCCACTAACACGTTTCTAGAAATATTTCGAAACACGGGTTACTAGATGTGATTTAAATGCAAATCTTATCCAATTTTACACTACATTTGTTTAAAAGTACGGGTGCATGATAATGCTCCTGTACTCGCTAGAAACTGATGTATCTTCACATAAAATATTTCATATTTGCATACTTACAATCGTTGCATTTGTGACGGATGGTTTTTTGAGATCTTCTATTTTAACATCAAATATATATTATCTTTAGCCACAAACAAGACTAGGAATAGTATATAAAAATAAAAATATGTATGAGCATTTTGCACTGAATAAATTCGGTTAGGTTGCACATTAATGTACCATGCTCAGTTCAGATTGATTCGAGAGTGTCAATTTGTTCCTTCTTGGGAATAAAATGTTATCCAACCACTTGGTTCCTGTTACGCGTCACGTACTGTTTCATTCGATCGTGTACTGTTTTATTTCGGTATCATAAAGACTATCAATGTAACAGCAGATGCTTTCAGGACTGTCTACACAATTCAGTCAATGTGAATTCTTCATCTAAACCAGGTTCTTTCAGCCGTGCTGATATTTGATGAGTTTGACGGTGATCCTGCTCAATTTTTCACGCTGTAAATAATTAACAAAAGAAGTACTAACAAAAAAATGACTTAAAAGTTAAAATGTAATAAAAAACATAAAAAAACATGTAAATAACTAGAAAAGAAATACTTACGCGGATATCCTCGCGAAGAGCAAAATGCCGAATTTTACGTCTCTGTCGAAACAATTCCCTGTGCAGACGCAATCACACTGAACGAAGTCAGAGTGAGATTCTGTGCAGAGAAGACGAATATTAAACAATAAACACTCGCCGGGGTACATTGTTGTGAACATTGAAAACAATCGCGTCGAAGTTTTGTGTGAGAGAAATGCTCATATCGCGCCTTTTCACGGGTTAACGATAATGTTACCGCAGCTCACAAATACATCCCAAAACGGTTTTTCTGAAGCACTTCATGTGATTCAAATCCTACTCAATATTTTTTGCGCCTAATCTAATATTTAATTCGGTCACTTGGAATTTTAGTTACTAGCTTAGATTGACTGTTTCCCATTTTACGAAATTTTAATTATTCATGGTTATTGCCAGTTAAGTAAATGTTTCGTAAGCATAATTTAACGCCGCTCAATTTAGCCCATATATTATTTTTCGCTCGGTTAAAATTTTCCCCCTTTTTAACTTATCAAAATGAATTTAAGTAAGTATAAAAAACCAGACAATGATGTGAGACAATAACAAAAACGGTCAAGCTCAAATATGTTGGCGAATATACCCCAAACAATATCGGTGACCCTACACTGAGCATGTGAGACCATGCTCAGTGTAGGGTCCGCAGCTTTGAATAAGTGCATCAGAAGAAGAGCGTATGTTCATAGCACTAACGCCCTTTTGTTGAGTAATGCAATTTTTCGGCAATAACTCAATGACACGTAAAGGAAAGTATTTATTAAGCGCTAACGGGACACAATGTATGCAACTTTTGGAGCGATTACTTTCAAAAATATTAAATCAATCAATAAAAAATTTAGAAACCCAAAAATGTTCTTAAAAGACCTGTGAATGTTGTACCACACTTTGATTTTTTCAGCTTCTGTTACATGTATGGAGTGAATATTTATTTTTATTATTTAATTATCGAACTACGTAACAGCTAACCTAGCCGACACCTATACTCTAAATTTCATTCATATACAATGTGTAGTTTTTTGAAAAAAAAAATGACAGACAGACGGACAGGACGAAACTGCTGCATGTATGTAAAAATGATCGACTTACCTAAAAATAATTCGATTATTTTTGCCTTTACATTCATAAAATTTTGCAATATATTCTCCGCATTGCGAACATTAAAAGAAAATGCTTTTTATAACCGGCTTTATAACCGACGCAATATTTGAATATTATACTTAGTAAGTACCACTTTATAATAATTGTACGTATATCCAATACATCCAATAAAGATCCGACCATAAACGCATTCATAATATCCAACGTTATATTCGGATATTATAGTCCCATCCCTATGATTGATATTCACAAGGTAGCTTCCTCTGATGTTTAGTACCACGGTGACCGTAAGATCTTCCCAAAAGTCCTGCAAGCGTGAAACGGTTAATATTTTATTCATGAACACCTGAAATACTTCAAAGAATGCCGACAAAGAAGAAAGGCTTACGTGCTAATCTCGCTTCTAACTTTTGTTGATACAAAACTTTTATCCCTAAAGTAGGTTACGTTCAATCTTTTAGTATAAGGTTTTTCTTAAGAAAATAAGTATTTGATTTTTTGGTTTACTAGGTTATTTAGGTAAGTATCTGAGTTTGTTAGTTCGTTGAACAAAGCATGCTTCAGACTTTAGTTTAAACAAAATAACTTTAAAAAAGTAGTTCTAATGGTATGAGGGTATTTAACCAATTACCCAGTGCATTAAACATAGACCTGTTCTGTACTAGCGCGAGAGTTGCGGGAAATCTCTTGGCTTTAACTCTTTTCTGATAGCTAGTAGTGACCCTGGCTGTGGTCTTATATATAGTGGTCTATATATAAATACTGTACGTATGGTAGCGGCAGTGGTAAGGTTTCCATTTTTGATTTTCTGTATTACTATTTTCTTTCTGTAATCCATATATTTTTTGTTATAAAGTTATTATTTCTGTAATCTGTTTTTATGTTGAAAAATGTAATATTTAAAATGCATCTGTGAAAGCTTATTAGCAATATGTTTATTAAGTGATTGTTAAATAGAAGCTAGTGTTTTGTAATAATTTCGTGTTAGTCATAAACAGGTATCTGATCAATACATTTGTCATACTCTTTGTCAATCCATTAAAAAATGATGTTCTTTTCGTGTGAGAGCCAATGACATGATTTATGTCGTTTGTTTTATAATACATAGCTATTAATTATTTGACCAGATATCCAACATCCTTGTGAGCGTAGTGGTGGTTACAACTATTCCACACTAAAATCATATAACTTTTGCAATATAAAATTTGATCCCGTGACTGTTTTGTTCGACATAGCAGTGAATTTTACACGTTTGCGTTTTTATCTGCAAACCGTGTATTTAAAACTTTGTTTGTTTACGTTTGTCGTTTGCATTTTATGTGTGCGGTTGAAGTTTACTTTCAGTGACGCGCGTACGAATATTACACCCAGTTTTTTATTTGTTTTGTTTACCTTTATGGTATAGCTGTTAAAACTAGTAGGTCACACAGATTTTTCATTGAGCTGAAAGCTGCTCTATTAAAAAGAAAATTGCTGTGACCACTGTTGCCTGCGGCTAACTGTCCTCACCTTTGGAGAAACTAGTCAACTAGCGTTTTACATCATGTCTTTTCTTTCATGTGTACTTGTGCAAATGAATTAAAAGTAAGGAGGTAAATGTGTCATCGATTCTTTTGGGTGTCTATAAAGCGGGCCACATATACATAACATTGCCTGACTTGGGATCCTGACAAAACACACACACACACACACACACACACACATATGTATTCATTCTTATATGTTATCTCTGTTTGACCCTTAACTTAAGTTAGAAATACATTACTTAATATTTATGTTACTAAAATTAAAACATTACATAGAATATTGTATAAATATACTAGGTATGAAAGAGACTGGATCTCACGACACAGGGAATTCTAGTGTGAGACCAAGGGCTTTATCACTATCAATTGTAACTTTCTGAACAATAATCTAAATATATATTTTTTTCATTTATGGTTCACTAAACTGGATTTAACACTAGGCAATGCATGATAATTCTTGCTAAAAACATAATTTTTGTGTAAACCCTTCTCGTGCAGATATACAATGCAGTGTTCACACACTGCATTCTATATAAAAAAATATTTTATTTATATACAGAACAAATATGCATGCAGAAACAAACCTATATGCCATAGGCCTATATAAAGACGCTTCGACGTGATTCTCAGTATTCATTTTGTTGACTTGCTCAGTAATGGAAACGCTGCTCACATTTCTGTAAGTGGGTAAAGTCCATAGTTGTTGATTTAGTTTGAGTGTACCCTGTGTCCTTTAATTAAAAGGTTTATAAAACTCCCTACGACATTATTACAGGAGTTAGCGCAGGAGTTGCATTAAAATATTACTTATGAATACTGAAATAAAGGTCAAAATGTTCTATCGTTTTGAAAAATCGGCTTTCATGTTTCATTTCATTAACAGGTAACATTCAATTAAGAGATGTATATTGATTGATGTATACTTTTTCCTGGACGAACGGTCCATTTATCATAGATAACAGAAGATCATTTATCAAACTCCTCTCGTCAATTACTCTCTTACAATCGCTGTGTTGAGAGCTCAGTAAAAAGGTGAAGCAGTATGATTTGTTTCTAGTTCAATTAATTTCAGTGCCTTTTTTTAATAATAATGTTTTCTTTTACCTGTCTCGGTCACGGTTAGACTAGCCAACGTGCAATAGAGAGCCTTAGAAGATACAAAACAATTATTCACGCGATTAAGACCCGTAGTATATATAGTTTTATATTGTGTACAAATCGCGAAAGTTTATCAACATTTATATAAGTATGTTTATCAGTTGTCTGGTTTCCATAGTACAAGCTCTGCTTAGTTGGGATCAGATAGCGTTGTGTGAGTTGTCCCAAGATCTTGATCTTGAAGTTGATTATTATAACTGTGTGTTTTTTAGAAAATGGTTACCCTTCATTCTATGGTCTTGACAATGCTTTACTGTCCTAGCTGAACTCTGTAGTTGCTAGATCACTATGTCAGAGACACCCAGAAACATTTTACACCTAATAGTTCACTATCGAGATTCTGAGTCACATTATAGTTTGTTGCCTGTATTGTTTGATTTAGGGAAACTATAGTCTTATAAGCTTTAGGCTTGTTGCAATTCAGTATTGCGACTTAGAGACTCTGAAAACACTGCGGTGTTTTCAAAGGCTTTTAATGTAAATGTATTGTTTATCGATATAGCCTACCGGGTTAGCAAGCTGAAGTGGCAGTTTATATAGTAGCATATTAGCCGAAGAACCGACAACCGTTGAGGTAAACGAGTTCTTGAGTGGAGACTGCGTCTCAGCAAACGTAGTGTAGGACGCCCTCAGGCCAGGTGGAGTGATGATTATTATTATATGACGCAAAACGGCTGGCAGGATCTGGATGCGAGAAGCCGAAGATAGAACAAAGTGGCGAGCAATTGGTGAAGCCTATGTCCAACAGTGGACTGCGATAGGCTGATGGTTAATTAATTACAGGCACTAAAATAATAAATTTACATTATAAAGAATAAATTTATAAATAACATCTAACCCACAATATCTTTAATTTTACTACAATTACCTTCGCGTACGGTCGCGGACAGAACGATGTCAACACGATTGTTGGAAATGTATTCAAGCACAAAAACAGGTGCTATTTGCAAGTCACAATGAATAATGTTAGTCATTTGTATCGCGCGGAGAAAGCTTAGCCAGGATAAACGAGGAGCTACAAATCGTAATTAGAACACATATTACTACAGCTTACTATTAAATTAACGATCCAAGGGGATAGTAAAGGAATATTAGATTAGTAGCTTGTTGATTCGCTTGTCAAAACAATTCTCGTAGCTGTATAGTTTGTAGCAAAATATTTAGCTACGTCGTAGCTTCGGTGCTACATTGGTCGTAAGTTTTTCTGGCACTAACGCTTATCACACGTTTAGCTCAATCAATATATCAAAACAATACTGCCCTTATATCGCATCTAACCCTTATATAGCTCTTTCTTCTATAAGAAAATACCCGTATTAAATTTGTCATTATGGCTACAATGACAGATCGCGTCATATCCTGTATCACGACGTTGTAGATTTATAAGTTCGAAACGTTAACCATTGGGCACCGATCGTGGCCGCCAGGTACGCTCACCTCGCTTGGTCAAAGGATTCTCCCGTTGTGTTGGAGGGACGTAACACCACACCCTTCACATTAGTGACACCAATGTAATTAAACACTCAGCCTTCATCAAACAGATCATTATCACCATCATCGTCAGCAGTAGTATCGTCATCAACACCACAGCCCCAGTCATTCCCATACCTACAGCTATGAGCAGTAAGCAATCAAGTCGCAGCCATTTAGTCGCAGCCGGGCAGTATCCGGCATCAACAGGAACATTATTCACTTGCAGCGAATGCTTTAGCCTGGTCATCCCTATGACTTCAACAGCGTCTAGGTACAGCACAATGCACCTACGGTCAAATGTATGCAGGACACATCTCTCCTGTCTACGCAATAGCCAGCCACTACGTAACAGTACCGCAACACCGCAGCTTCTACATAACTCGCTGGGTTCTATGTATATCAGTTCTGACTGTAGAACTAGCGAAATTCAGTTGGGAATCACAGAAACTACTCTCCAATGGCATTGGTACACTACTGAAGAAGCAACGACAGCTGACTTATAAAGAAAAATCGGCCTCTGGTCTTCGAATCGGGGACAAATGATTTAGCGGTTAATCCACATAAATAATAACAATTTTTGGTATTTGGTATACATTTTTACATTTTTTTTTAAAACAGCAAAAACCAAGAAGTGTGCTTTAATTTTTATGAGCAATTTAAAACCAAATATCTCCATTCCGATATAGAAATGTGTCCATTATAGCTTTTGATCGCTGTGTTCTGTTCTTATTTAATATTCGAATTTCATTACTGGCCGCTCAACTTCAAAACAACGCCAATTTTACTCAAACCCCTTTAAATTGTAGTTTACATTTTCATTACAACGAAAGATCAACGAAGTCAACAACTTTGCCACAATATTGGTCCATGGATGGCTGAGCATCAGAAAAGCACATTAAGCGATTAGTTCTTCGTCTAATCGCTGCCCAATCTTGTTCTATTATTATCTCAAAGCCCAGGGATTACATACTTGTCCATTCAAATATTTTGAACTAATCTCCGTTAAAATTGACCACTGTAACCGAAATGATAAACGTGGAATTTACGAATGCTTATGATGATTGACAACTTTCTTCGGATAAAAACACTAGATACGTCATCTCATCCATATTCATATCCATACTAATATTATAAATGTGAATGTAGCTCTGTCTGGCTGTCTGTCTGTTACGCTTTCACGCTCAAATAGTTAAACCGATTTAGATGAAATTTGGTATGGAGATAGTTTGAATCCCGGGAAAGGACATAGAATTTTAGTTAGTTTTTAGTAGTTAGTTTTTATTGCGATAACCGATCTCGGCTTTTACTAGCTTTAGCCCGCGTGGGCGGAGCCGCAGGCGAAAGCTAGTAAAACAAAAGCTAACATGTTTTATTACGTCAATATGATCCCACCAACAACATTTTCATATAAATTGACGCCAAGATGAGTAGGTACATATTGATACTACTCTAAAAAAGTTATCAGGTCGTATGGAAAGCGAAGCTCCTAACTGTACACGCCCCAACCTAATACTCTCTAATTCTCATCATAGCGTACAACGTTCTGCGTGAATCCTAGTCTTAAGTTATCTACAAACCCTACATTGTAGTCAAAAGGTGGCTTAGCTATTCCGTTACTCAAGGACCTAGAAGCACAAAATTAACGTATATTTAGTCAATAATTCCTGTGCATAAGCCCAAAGGAGTGTCAACGTCACTCTTAAGAAACGGCCAGTCCACGCATTTAAAAATTAAATTTACATGTAAAAATAATTTTATATGACAGGAAAATCAGTCAAAATAGAGGTTTGTCTTATGATATATCAAGAAATGCGTATGACTGATAGATTTTTTGATTTAATTATTCTAACAAAATGTTAGACTGTCAAGAAGATATTACGACCTAAAAAATGCAGTAAACACGTACTTATATTAATCATGATGATAGACATATATTTCTTGTAAATATAATTAAGAATATTTATTCAATAAAAATATAACGTACTAGCTGTCCCGCGCAACTTCGTTTGCATCAATTTTCCCCGTTTTTGTAACATTTTTCATTGCTGCTTCGCTCCTATTGGTCGTAGCGTGATGTTATATGCCTTCAGACAAAGAATTTTTAATTCGGGCCAGTAGTTCCTGAGAATACCACGTTCAAACAAAGAAACAAACTCTTCAGCTTTATAATATTAGTATAGATAAATGACATTATTGTATTGTTCCGGGAATTGCAGGGTATTAAACTATTTTTTAAATACCTGAATAATATCGGTGCCTTTGAGAATAATTGTGTTTTCAGTAGAAATCCAGCTATTGTATAATCGCCACTTTTTTGTTTTATCATTATCCCTTAAAATAGGGGACTTTTTTAAAGGATTGGGGGGAGGAATGTAGACATTTCTTATATTTTTTTATGGTAAAAATAATAATAATAAATTTATTAAGTAAAAATCTTTTACAAAATAATATACAAAATAAAGCAGTAAATACATTATAATATGAAGTTATATGATTACATCTTAGGACAACTCCTACACGGTCATCTGAACCCAAACTAGGCAGCGCCTGTACTATGACAACCAGACAACTGATAAACATACTTATAAAATATTATATTTCTACTTATACATATTTTTGAAATAAAATTATAAATAAAAGTAATTTTAAACAGCTTTTACAAAAAATATACACATATTGGGCAGTAAAGACATAGAAAAATCTTAATTCTTAAAAATTAGGTTACAATAGGTATTACAAATAGTGATATGTCTAATTAATTGAAATTGTTATTAGCTATACCCTGAACTAGGCTAAACATAAACCTGTATCTCAGGTGTTAACTACAAACATATAGGAATTAATGTTCCTAAATCGCATAATAATATTTACTTAACTACATATTTTCATAAACAGTAAAAGTAAATGAAAAAAAGTGTCATAATACGCTGTACATAATCTATTACACTAAAAATATTTACATCGTTTGAACTATAAATGAAGGCAAAATTTTTTATTATACGGATGTCAGTTTCAAGGTTTTAATGCAGTGAATACAATTATTTCTAGGTCAAGATGATTTTTATTAAATAGTAACAAAAGATATGGATAGTTTATATGATACCAATAAATTTGCCAAAATAGAGGGTGTTTATATGCTTACTAAATAATTAATTATAAGCGGTTTCGTAATCAATTGAATTGATGTATTTGTCTTCTGCATATTTTCTTGCCGGGCAACTTGTATCCCCAGTTTGATGGTCACATTTATTTTTAAAACGTTTACACGTTGCACAATTTGGAGGAATATCTTTATTGCTGCACTCCTAAGACGAATGGCCAAGATTTCCACAGTGGCTACAAGTGGGACAGGTTTCTCGGCAAAACTTAGCTGCGTGATCAAACTGCTGACAATTAAAGCACCTGGTGACTAACGTGAAGTCTCTAACAGGGCATGACGTCAATTTATAAAAATGCGTCTTTTATTGATCAGAGTTTTTCTTATGTTGGCCGGGACTTCCAATTTATAATTACATGTTGGGAGGCTTTTTTCCAGATTTGTGACTTAATTTGATAGTCTTTAGAAAGGACTCGCGCGCTTCTTTCGGAAACTTATTAGCAAGGCTTTGCTCAAATTCACAGTCAAATACTTCTTTTTCACTGAGGGCTACAGGGACACCAATGACAGCAATCCTAGGGCGGCGTTTCGTTGGTTCTTCTACAGTTAGGCCAGAAGAGACAAGTTTCTCAGACTTCTTCAATTTTTCAATCTCATTTTTAGACTCCGTACTGATAAGAACCCCTCCATTTCTTACTTTTTTCAGGGCACGGATGCGTAGTTTTAGTTCTTCATATGAAATTATTTTTTGCACTAAAGATTTCGTGTCATCACTTGTTTTGGTCTTATCGCTGGGATAGATGGCCACAGAACTCAAATTATTTGGACGGATAAAGTTATCGGCACCTTTTTTTACCATATCAGCAAAAGAGTTGTTCGGTGTTGGTATTAATTTGTTTTCAACGACATCTTTGAATTGCTGAAGAGAGCTTTCTACTGCTAGCTGTTCCTATAGATGTTGAATGATTGTATGAGCCTGTATTGTTTTCTGTTTCAATGCTTGATATGAAACAGCCATCTGAGATGTCCCACTAGTGATCTTACGGCAAAGCACACAGTTTCTGGTCCGAATTCATTTTTCCTTCTGAGTCTATTGAACACACTTCATTCAAAAGGGTGTCAATGCTCCCCATCCATTTCTGGATCTCCGGAGTAGATACGACTTCAGTGGGCATTTTATATTCGTGGCCAAAGATTGCTTTTCAACTTGCTGCGCTGGCGTCGGTAAAGGACTTCCATGTCCTGTCTGCTTACGGCCAAACGGGCTGAACTCTGGGTTAGACATCACTAACACAAAAACACGAATCGGGCTTAACAGCTGTAACAGTAATAATAGTTCATGCTTGCAGTCTATGTATATGGTAGGTAGGTACTTTATACATAGACTACATCCTAGCTTTCACACCAAATTTCAGCCTTCTATGACTTCAGGAAATACCCTAACAGCTTCAGTGATCATCAGTGGGTATCTGGAAATCTGGGTATTTTAAATATTAAAAATTTATAAAGTATAATAGCTATATCTTTGAAACTTAGCAGATTTAATCACTTTATTGACATTATATTCTGAGAATTTGGACTGTCTAGCTCTGTCCTGATAAATCAATAGGGGCACAAAAATACGACGAAACGCTTAGAAAAAATATAGGTAGTGCCCTACCGTGCCCCCTGATAAACATCTTCTAAAATAATACAGCAATTACGGTAACAAAACATCAACGCTTTTAATATCTAAAACATACAAAGACACATTTATGAAAACAAGTCACAAATGAACACGTTAACTGAACATGAATCGATTATTACGTAAAAGCAAAATAGATAAAACGATTGATAAACTTTAAAAAAGAAATAACAACTCGATACACAATACTCGGTAATTTGTTTGAAAATCGAATAGGGTTAAATCGATATCTAATTACGAGTAGCACACGCGAGTATACTCATATGTACTCGTTATTTCTGTCCATGGAAGTGGAAATACGTCGCAATAATGACTTGTCTACCGCATGGATTTTATTCAATACAACTTGTAAAGCATTCTGTACCAATTTTATGGGTACATAAAACCTTCTAGGTTAGTGATAGTGCTTATCTAGGTATTACGTTTTGTTGTCATTGTTGTTGGTTTTATTGTATACCTTATTTTATTTGTGAATTTATTTCTTAGACAACAGAAGACCTACCGCTGATATCGATATGCTGAACAAAATCATCGACGAGCATTTTGTGTTTTGTAAAGATATGTTTATCTCCCTCTCCTTGACAATTAATTTAATAAAAAGAACATACGTTCTTCTGCTGAAGCAATTATTCAAGGCTGTGGAGCCCTACACTGAGCATGGTCCGACATGCTCTTGCCCGTTCTTTTTCCCTTAATAAGATAATTAAACAAACTTCTTAAGATATACCTACCCACTTAATTCAAACTTTGTTCTAAACAGAGACACTTTGTCATGCTTAAACCAATGACTGGCTTAATGACTATTGTTATTTGTGATAACAACTGATACAGACCTATTCTCCGAAACGCGGAAGTTACGAAGTTAAAGATGAAATATGGTACTGTAATAGGAAAATACATGTTTCAAGTATTACTTACATTTTGTATAGATATAGATACGTACTCGTAAATCTATTACTTTGAAAACATAATAAATTGAGTAACTTCTCGTCTAAATATTCGAAAAGCAAGTACCTACTTGAATAAACCCTTTTTTGGATTCTGTACTTTAAAAGGATGAAACGGAACCCTTAACAGATCACTTTGTTGTCCGTCCGTCTGCCTGTCAAGAGCCTTTATCTCGGAAACGCGTGAAGGTATCGAATTGAAATTAAAACTATGTAATCAGGTCTTACATAGTTTTAATTTCAATTCGATGCCGTGTGGTACCGGCTTAAGAATAGTACCACCCCATCTCTTCCCGTGGGTGTCGTCAAGGCGACTAAGGGATTTCACACCGGAGGACGGGCAGCAGCGTCCTCTGCGTACTTAAAGCCTTACTGCGATGGCCAACCCGCTCGCCAAGCGTGGCGATTATGGCAATTACCCCCAGGATCTACATACCAGTAGGTTCTACTAGGGAGACCCGTGCCCAGCAGTGGGCCATCATAAGGGTTGATATGAATCAGGTCTTTAGTCACTTAAAAGCTGTGAAAAAATCAACGTCATCTAAGTTAACGTAAAAAAAATATGGCCGTTTACTTATGGCACTCTCAAGGAATCAAATTGTATAAGGTATTTCCGTTGACCTATACTACCAAGTTAGGAAAAAGTCTGAAAACTATACATTTGTTATTAAATCATAAAAAAAGTCTACAAAAAACGAGACTCCATTCCTGAACTATTTCGAATATGCTACAAATTTATACGGAACCCGCGGTGGGCGTGTCCAAATCGCACTTGTCCAGTTTTTTCCTTAGTTTCAACAGTTAAGATAAAAAAAATGTTATTGATACTGTTTTTATTTTTTGGGATAACAATACTTTTACAGAATAACTACGTACCTACATATATTTTATCGGAAAATCGGGAAATTTACTAATACTCTTTCTATAGTTGATGGTTTTAAACAATAGGTTTAGTTTAATGGAATAAGTACATTAGAAATTACAGGTTCAATGTCAATCGATCCTAGTTGCTTTAACAATCGAACGACTCTATTAGACCAATTGAAGTTTGGGTTAATACCCAAAAAGTCGTCGATTTCGATTTTAGTCATAATATGAGGTATGAATGAAATCGTAAAATGTAGTGAATAATAACATTTTTTAAAAGCCACAACGCTTGTCCCACTTGCCCTAACCAGAGCCTTCGATAAGATTGATCTAATAATATATTACCTCTTTTCAAATCTTGTTATATCATAACAATCAACTGACATACGCATTGTAAGTGGATGCTCTTACTATGTTGTACGCATTGAGGTTGATATATCCAATCTCATGTACTCTTCTTTTAATATTTTATATTTCTTGTTTTTGCATACCTCACAACCATACCTCTAATATGGTGTATAATATAATGGTAGCAGCACCTTACATGCATATATAGTTTATAAACAAAGAAACATTGTAAACAATTGCAATTTGAAAAGAGTGGCCGCGAGTTTTTATTGCCTAGTTTTTTCTCCGGCTTTACCAATTGTTTGCGAACAGACATGGCATGTATATGTAGAATCGACTATTCACAAAAGTAATATTTTGCTTTCTAAGTGAAAAAAGATTTTTTATTATTATTACTATCATCATCATCATGTTTCGGTCCACTGCTGGACATAAGCCTCCCCAAAGTTACTCCACGATACCCGGTCATAGTAGTTCATAGTAGCCCAGCAACCTTCTTTAGATCATCGGGCCATCGGGCTGGGGGCCGTCCTACCTTACGTTCAACGAGTCATACAATAACTTTGGTTGAATATACACATGATTTTCCTTACACCTCAGCTCCCAAGAGAATGTTTATTCACCTTAAGTCGTGAGGTTAACAACGCTATAATAATAAGCTTAATCTCATGAATTTTCATTCGGCACTAATCTGTGCATCTGCTCTATTACTTGTTTACAAGATTATCTCTTCAAGTAGAAACTAAGCCACTTCGTTGTAAGCCAATTAAGGTAACAGATTTTGGCTTCAATTATTTGTAGTTTTCCACGGCGGTTATTTACTATGTAAGTGTATAAATCCTTTCACAAGTAAAAGATATTGTAAAAATAAAATTAAAAGAAAGTATATTATATTTACTTTTATAAATATTTATAGGTAGTTATGTAGGTACGCTTGTAAATATTTGTGTTAAGGAAATTAAATTCCGCTTCTTTACCAGGTATACCTATATCTTTGGTTAATGACGAACAAGTAAATCTTAAAAATTGTATACTTGTCAACGAGAAACTTAAATCACTAACAAAGACAAAACAAGAGGTCGGAGAAGCTATACGACTATATTTCGAAAAGACTAAATGTCAGAAGACAAAATGGATAAAAAAGAAAAAAGTATGTAGGCTCAGGATGCCGCAGGTTATAGCTTGCCATCGTTCACGAACACCGGGAGATCACTAGGTTTAGATTTTACCATTACTAATTAAATTCAAATCTTAATTTCACCACAGATAATTTAATAAACGAAATAATACTAGACGCGTCTAAATTATATAGCTAATAATTGATTCCACATATCACTATATGAAAAAATAAAATGATCGGGTCGGAAATTAGCGATTCGTCGGGCACGTGGTGCGCAAACGGCTCTTGTCGGCGAACTGCCTACAAGATGGACGCCCCGCCATCACGTCCATGTGACGTTCCGCAAGAATGATCAACTACCCTCATTCTTTTCCGACGTAAATGACAGTAAATGTCAAGTGTTGCCATATGTAGCGCCGTCACGGCCAGACTGACATTCGACCGTCCTCGGGCGATAATACATTAAGGTCGTCCTGAAACAACGCTCGTCCATCCCTGACGAAAAGCCTGATTATGTGCAGTCAATGAAAGCTTTTCGATAACATTAATTATAATACTTCACACAAAAGGTGTGTTCCTTCGACCAGCTCCAAAGTGCAACGTGGACCGAGCGATACTTTTCTATTAGTTAATAACTTCAGACAACAACCTGGACCGGACGAGTGCGTCCCTTCGACCAGCCCCACAAGCGGCGTGGACCGGACGACACTATCCCCTCGACTAGTTGGACCAACAAACAACTGGACAGGACGAGTGCGTCCCTTCGACCAGCCCTACAAGCGGCATGGACCGGACGACACTGTCCCTTCGAACAGTGCGTCCCTTCGACCAGCCCTACAAGCGGCATGGACCGGACGACACTGTCCCCTCGACCAGTTAGACCAACACACAACTGAACCGGATGAGTGCGTCCCTTCGACCAGCCCTACAGGCGGCATCGACAAGGTTCAAAATCACATCAACTACTGCTCACTATGAATTTCCACTCCATGTTGCACTTTGAGTGTGTCGGGATCACCACATACACTGAGTCCTGCAGTAAGAGTTTCTGAATTGGCTGATGCTGTGTCCGAGTCTATGCAAGGTATCATCTCTGACAAGTAAGCTATCGTCATGGTCACTATGTCTTTGAGATGAGAGGAAATTACCGTCAGATCGACTCCCTTCAACATCTTCCAGCGCCTTCTTGGCCTCCTCTTCTTTCATTAATCTAGCAGCTATTTCCAATAAAACGGTATGCCCCCGAGGCACTAAACGCAAATACTCACGTGGATAATTGAAGACGCGGTGTGGACCGCCCACACTTTTTAATTCATAGCGGTCTTTTTCTAATACAGAGGTTATGAAAAACGGTCCCTTATACTTCCTATCTAACTTAGTATGACGCCGTTCACCCGTTAATAAAAACAAAATCACCTTCGGCTAATGGTTTGATATTAGCGCGACCGCGATCAAATCTACGAGCATCTGCTGCAGCAGCTTTTTGGATATTCTCCGAGGCATTATTTCAAATGGTCTCTAAATCTAACGAGTTATTCTAATCGTCACAGTGAGTTGTTTAATTAGTTCTAGAGTTGATCTTAAACATACCTAATTATTGTGCGCGAATACCGCACATCAGATCTGTTGGAGAGTACTTGGTAATAGTAGATTTCGTACTACCAGTGGGTAAACCGAACCAGCACCTAACAGTCTCATGCTTATGGCGACGCACTGCTTATTGTTATACCGCGATATAGGTACCGCTCAACTATCCTGCCTGACCAAATCAGAACTATTACAGAAAATGATAAAAATAATCTAATCTTGATCGACATTAATATTGATATATTGGTACTATTGCAACTACAGTCATAGTCATACCTGTGACTATCATACAAACAGGATGACTGTTTGTATGATAGTCACAGGTGTGACTATCACACAAACATAGTTATCCCAGTGACTATCATACAAACAGTCATCCATGTGACTATCACACAAACATAGTCATCCCAGTGACTATCACACAAACGGTCATTGCCACACAGGCCAATTACCGCCACTCATGCCATTCACCGCCACACAGGTCAGTCATTGCCACACAGGCCAGTCATTGCCACACAGGCCAGTCACTGCCACACAGGCCAGTCATTGCCACACAGGCTAGTCATTGCCACACAGGCCAGTCATTGCCACACAGGCAAGTCATTGCCACACAGGCCAGTCATTGCCACACAAGCAAGTCATTGCCACATAGGCTAGTCATTGCCACACAGGCTAGTCAACCTCACACAGGTCAAGTCAATAATACGTAAGTTAGACCAGCGCTCAAATCCTAGTAGGACTGAGCACCTTCTACCATACACCTCAACTTACAAACGGTTGCTCCCATTCTCCTACCCTGTTCACGCTAAACACTGGGTGATTGACTGGAGCCCACTATATCAGGTTAATTGAATCAATTCAAACTGCCTACAAAGACGACCGTATCGTTTGTAACCGACCCTTTAATACCTACCCAATCAGAACTATTGCATAAAATGATATTACGCATTGCAACTGTCACAATTATAGCACTTAACTTTGTTCTACCGTGTTCTTCTTTCTTATTCTGTGATATTTAGTATTTTACCATGTTCTACCGTGTTCTACATAACTGCTTAACCAGCAATCCAGGAAGTACTTAACTAGTACTCTACAACACAATGCTACAACAGCACTTAACCAGTGCCACTCAACCCATCACATAATTAGCGACAGATTCGTACTGTTTTATCCACGATACTGAAACATGTCTACTTATCCAGTGGTACCATTACTGCTTAACCAGAGATACTGTATTAGACCACTTAGTGGACCCCGCAGTTGACACCCCTTTCACCCACTGTTGACCCACAGTTGACCTGGCAATTGACCCAATGTTGACACACAGTTGTCCCACAGTTGACCCATTGTCGACCCCACAGCTGAACCACTGTTGATGACCCCATTGACCCGTACGGTGGACCCCTCCATGGCTCCCACATTGGCCCCACATTAGACGCCTCTGTGAACCCCGCACTGAACCTCTCGGTGGAACCAGCATTAGAGGTACTAGTACTAGCTTGGGACATAAGTAACGGCGCCAACGGTTCAACAGTCATGCAGCATGAATAAAATTCCACGTGCAATCACTATGGCGTGTTAAAGATATTTGGCGTTATCAATATTCACACAAGTTGAAATGTTCACATTACTATTAACGGTTGATTGGCATATGGTAGTGATAAGGACAGCATAAACACTACTAAATTTATACGAAAGAGAATTTCTAACTAGCTCCTCTTTTCCAACTAACTCGTCACGTCACATGAGAAGCTATACACCAAATGCAAAGAAAACCGAAAATTAATTGAATTAAACGGTTTCAAAATTGTTTGAATACTGCATCTACTCGGCTCAATCGCGAAATGAAATAACCCTTTCTTGCGCCCCACAACTATTTAACGTAACGGGACTACTCACGCGAGATAAAATATATAACGACGCATTACACACAACACTATACGGATAACAGTTTAACATTTTCGCTACGGTTACTAGCAACACTTATTTACTCGTTTACTGCATAGTTCAGTGACCACTTTTTCTCGAATGCGACAGTACTCGGCTTCAAAATGTTAATAAAACAAGAAAGACTCACCTGTGTCTATGAACAGTCCCTTAGGACAACTCACATACCACAGATCCACGACGAAACCGGATATACCCGATCCGTAGACACAAAACGGCCAAACTGGACGTAGAATAACGTCCAACACGTCCACAACACACGAATATTACACGCGACAACTTTTTTTTTTTTTTTTTAGCTAACTATATATGAGCACGCGTCTCCGTCCGGCTTACAGGGGTATTTCATCCCACTTCTGATGTAGGCTCAGGATGCCGCAGGTTATAGCTTGCCATCGTTCACGAACACCGGGAGATCACTAGGTTTAGATTTTACCATTACTAATTAAATTAAAATCTTAATTTCACCACAGATAATTTAATAAACGAAATAATACTAGACGCGTCTAAATAATATAGCTAATAATTGATTCCACATATCACTATATGAAAAAATAAAATGATCGGGTCGGAAATTAGCGATTCGTCGGGCACGTGGTGCGCAAACGGCTCTCGTCGGCGAACTGCCTACAAGATGGCCGCCCCGCCATCACGTCCATGTGACGTTCCGCAAGAATGATCAACTACCCTCATTCTTTTCCGACGTAAATGACAGTAAATGTCAAGTGTTGTCATATGTTGCGCCGTCAAGTACAATAACAGTAACCAACACTCCTCAATATTATTGTTATTGCTTTAAAAAAAATGCACATCGTCAATAACTACGAATCATTTATAAAGACTTATAACAATAAATAATAGTTCAAACTTTACATAAGTACCTTAAACAAATTAATTAAAGTTACAGGAAGTTTGAAATCCTTCCAAATTCAATTAATATCGTTAGACTAATGGCGCTATCATACAGCAATTACTTAGGTATCGTAGATAGATAACAGTGACATGTTCTTGCTTTCCAGTAGGTCCTCACTGAGTTCAATTGTTGACAACCACAGTGCCGTGGGCGAGATTAATGCTTAGGCTGATTGAGAGGTTGACTATATTGCAATCAGCTTAAAGGCTCTATGTTATAAAAAACAATAATCTTAACAGTGTTCTCTTGACTAATTGACACTGCGGCCAGTCTCATCAAAGAAGTTAGGAGATTATTAGGCAGATTTGACCTGACCCTAGAAAGATTAGCCAGAGGACGACCGAATGGTTTAACGTGTTGTCAAAGCACGAAAGAGATTTTTAAAAAACGAAACCACGAAACCACGAACATAATAACTTAGCTTAACCTAGCTGTTATCTCGATTTGCTCAATCACAACTAAAGTGGGAGAGTTTGCAGTGTTGTTATTGTGTCTAAATGTTTTGTAGTTTGCTGCTTGGGACTATGCGTTAGGTATCTCTGAAATAGCTTCTTCGCATAAAGCAAAGACTAATTTATCGTCAAGTTAAGAAAAAAAGGGTATTTATTGAAACAGGGTTAAAGGTATTTATTATCGTTCTTAAACTTAAAAATTAAAACTTATCAAAATCACTTCTCTACAAACTCTACTCACTACAAATAAAAACAAAAAATCAATCGTTGTTATTAACAGTTACTGTCTTAAATCCATTTCCTAAGTTCATTTAGAAAGACGCATATTGGTCGCGATAGCAATAAAACTTCGAAGTTACGGCTGACACACGTCACGACACGACAACCGCTGTACCATGGCCCGTTTAGATGCCGTGCCGTCACACGCTACTTTGAAAAATGAGGTTACAATGACGTGTCAGGAATCTCTTGGCGTTCCAATATTGAATCATCCTTATTGACACCTCGCGCATGTAATAGGATGAAACTGAAAGACATTATTTTGTCTTATACCCACGTAATTCAATAATGGTTCACCAGGTAAATTATAAAGGGAGCGCGTCATTAAAATAAAGAAAATAGTAATGTAACGCCATCTGTATTAAAATTTATAATAAATGACTAAGTCTATTGAAAACACTACCTCCAAATAAATTCATACCAGCCATATGCTGTTGGTTACTGGAAAATATATTTTACTCACTGAAGGATTTTTTTTAGTGGTAATCTATGAGCTAGACAAATATTTTTATTTTGTGATACTATTGACATAAGGCAATTTCACTATGGCAAGGACGTATCATAGTTATTGATTATTTTTTTCATTTTATCAATTCGTATATTAGTATTATTGTTAATCTTAATTTTAATTCGTTTGTCATTTATATTAGTTTTATTTAATTATTGGTATATGCATCCGGATTTTGTTTTTATTGTTGTAATTATATTTTTTTATGATATTTTACGCCATCTCGAGAAATCAATTTATTTGTCAATAAATCACATTGATACAAGCACGTATGATTTCTATCTTGTAACACAATCGTCACGCAAGCTTTGACATTCAACGAAACGGAACTGTTGCCAATGAGTCTTTTGTCGCCTCCCGATGTATTCCGAAAGCATTTTTGCGAAATAGACACGATACAACACGTACGGTGCTTTTTCATTTCACGGCAGTTTTACAGGCTACGTGTTTCGTCAAAGAATTTTATAAGCTTGATGTTCCGTTTTAACAAATGATTGATTGATATGAATACCAAAATTAACAAAAGGCAAACACACATTTGTACAAGTATAATAGCCACAAATCATTACCTGCCGTGGAAATTAAAAATGAAAATCTGTGTTCAGTTTGCCAAGCAAGGAAGCTTTATTAACTTTAAATATTTTTCAAAACTAAATCTTGATTAGAACTTATAAAATCAGATTATATCTGACCAGCCGTTGCGAAGATCGTATTGATTAAAAAGATTGACGCATGAATAGTCACCCAACATGTTAAAAACTTGGTTTTTGGATACAGGTCCGAGTAAATAATCGTTTGATTTTTTGTAAAAAAGTCTTTTATTTTTTTATAACAAACACTATTCTTAACTTAATTATCACATTTTATCTATTAGCTTCGTTTCTAAAGTCAGTAGTTAAAATAGCATAGAGATGGATCGCATAGCACAATGTGGGTACGAAGCTCGCAAGTCCCCAACCTGTCAATACTGTAGGTCCCAATGGACCCTGTATTTTAATATTCAGAAAGGTATACCCAATTCCCAAGCTGGCCTGCTCAATTTGAGCGAAGATACTTACTGCCGTACCTTACTCAACGTCTCAAACGTTTCAAACGTTAGAATATAGGTAAATAGCTCTTTAAATATTAACATAATTAAACTACTATGTCTTGAAATTACCCATGTAGGTTTAATATGAAATTTCTTGTATCAAAGGAATCTCGGAAATTTGCGGTCTATAATGAATTAAATTTAACCTATACTCAAAGTTAAACTATATTTAATAGATGTAATAACATTATGCTTCCAGCCAGTGCTTTACTGTCCCCATCTACTGAATGCAACCATCCTAGAGACAATAGATTATGAATCTTAGGCCAAAATATTTAAAGTTCAAAATCCTCTGTAGGCAGACATTCAACCCGTCACAATACATATATTTTAAGAGTATTTGACGAGCTTTTAGAGATAACTGCCTTGAAACGTTTTCTTTGTACTATTATTCATTGTTTCGTTGAGGAAACTGTGAATAGGAACTGACACTTTGTTTTTGTTTTGGAAAATAGCGATATTCTTTTGTCTCAGGTGTTGGCGTTTCAATGGAACTGAAATGGATGTTGTAGCCCCTAACTAACTGTCCGAGAACGTACCTACGTCTGCGGGTCTGTGAAGAATAGGGCTTAGAGATAAATGAAATAGAAACGGCTTAGAAAATTCACGCGTTATTTATGAAGAGAACAAGAACAAGTAGTTTTTTGTCAAAATATAAATAAATATAGGTCTCACAGACACATTTTTTGTGGATTATCTAACCCACAATACTTGACAAACATTTTAATTAGGTTTAACACGACGTTTTCAAAAATAAGTGTAATGTTTTTAGGGGTTAATATTCAGCATAACTATGGGTTTTTCAAAATAGAAACTCTTACATTTGATCGTCCTCCCTGTGAGGACTAAAAGACTACTAGTACGAACATAGTAGGCGACTTTTATCACACGCATTAAATATATCCAGACCCGAGGCAATAATTACGATTTTGCATATTTGTATCGCATTACTCAATCATTTCATGCATACATTCTTACTTAAAATCACACAAACATTCCTTCCAAATAAACAACTTGAATTTATGCCAGCAATTCTCAACAAAGTGAACTGTTTACCATATTATAACACCACAACTACTTACTTGTCTCTGACAATTGCTAGCGATACGCTCAACTAGTGTTCCCAACGCCCTGATTATCATAGAAATAAGACACTAGAGCCACAAAATACCGATATTACAGAAAGCAACCTTCATATGTACTTCACTATTCACGCACACATGAAAAGCGTTCACATCGGTGCAATTTGTTCAGAAGGCATGCCCGATTCCGCGTTGATGTGTGATGTTCGTGTGTGCGTGTGTCAAGAACGTTTTCCATGTAGGTGGTCTTCGGTAATCTTGGTATTCTGTGCTAGAACATAGTGCAACGGATTGTTCACAGCACTTTGCATGAAACTGTTCTAAACTAAAGGGCAAATGCTTTGCATATACTTATATATGCGCAGTTATTTTAGTTAACTCGTCTAGTTTAAAGATAGACTAGCTGACTAAATTTAAGAAGTAGTTTCTGCACAAAACACCAATAAATTTAAAAACAAACTTGATAGATATTTTGACTCCTTTGGTACATGAATTTGGATACAGGCATACATCAGTTGCATGAAACTGCTTACCTAATTAATTAATAATAATAATATTTGTGAGCAAAGGACGGGAGTACAATTGGGGTTATTAAGCAGAAGTAGCTGGATGGAAACGACGTTTTCTAAAATGAAACCTAGATAGATCGGTTTATCTCCCCCGAAACCCCCTGTATGCCAAATTTCATGAAAGTCGTTGGAGCCGTTGCCAGATTATTATACATATTGTTACATGTCAGGATGCTAGGTTCGAATAAAAATGCCAAATTCCGCAATGAAGTATTTATTATCACTATTCCACCAAGACAATACTACATAGACTACAATGTGCACTGATTACCACTAAATCACTGTACAAAACACTGTAGAACAGTAAGTTCGAGACGATAGTCTGTGACTAGTACAGTCACAGACTATCGCCTCGAACTTAACTCTTTGAGATCGTATTCCGAACTGAACTGCTTTGCGTCGCAGGAACGCCCTTATATACAAAAATTGCATGATCTAGAAAAGTTACTATATTGCGAGGTATTCTTCTTTAGATTTGTATTATTTATTGTAATTTTGTCGGCATTAGTTTTGTATACATTTTTATTATTTTTATTTATTAACCAAGAAATTAAGTATTATTTTGATTGTAAATTTATCCTACCTTATATGAGTATTGTAACACTACAAAGATCGTGTCCAGAATGTAAGTCCCGGAACAAGTATTTCTGTTATGACATGTACAGACTAACAGAAACTAGCCTATTAACTAGAATGCTATTATCATATATAAAAATTCGATAATTTCATTAAAAATGATATTAT
The DNA here is from genome assembly GCA_945859575.2 of Herminia tarsipennalis. Taxonomy (NCBI): domain Eukaryota; kingdom Metazoa; phylum Arthropoda; class Insecta; order Lepidoptera; family Erebidae; genus Herminia; species Herminia tarsipennalis. Next base: position 7,078,037 of record OX243843.2, on the reverse strand, counting down.
TATGGATCTCGACAACCTGTCTTCGGGTAAATCGTTTTTGTCTGAGCCGGAGTATTGTGGATCTCTTATCTCATCTTGTGATAACATTCACATGCTTAAAATGTTAACTCAAAACATCAGAAGTATAAATCGTAACATAAATGAATTGAAAGTCTTAATTGCTCGTATAAACGTAGACTTCGATATTCTAATATTGACCGAAACATGGAACTTGAAAACAACTGTATTCCCTATACTTACTAATTACGACTTATACTACTCAAAAACGAACATTAACCAGAATGATGGTGTGGTACTATATATTAAAAGTGGACTATCTGTAGCCGTAGAGGAACCTATATTTGATGAAGCTAGTTGTCTTCTAATAAAAATTAACTCTGAAACTCTAATAATTACTATCTACCGATCTCCATCTTTCAGAAACGTTAACAAATTTTTGCATTGCCTTGATAAGATTCTGACAAGTTATAAATCATACAAAAACATCGTTATTACAGGTGACCTTAATATAGATATTAAGCCAAACAATATTGATGTCAACTCGACAGAATATTTAAACCTACTTGCTTCCCATGGCATTCTAAGTAGTCATTACTTTCCCACGAGGAACAGTAACTGTCTTGACCATGCTATGGTGAAATCGCTAGTACCAGTTACCACCCTCGTTACCAAAGCTCCCTTGACTGACCACTCAGCAGTAATAATTTGTCTTGAACTCAAAAAGTCGCCATGTAATACACAAAACGTTACTATAAAAAGAATTGATTATAACTCACTCATAGAAAAAATAAAAGAAACCAGTTTTGATGATGTTCTTCAATCTAATGATGTCGATTGGGCAGCTGAGAGGCTTATTAATATTTTATCTACACACATAATATTGCATACCATGAAAGTGTCACGTCCAAATAGATTCCGTACCCTCAAACCCTGGATAACCCCAGGGCTTGTCCGATGTATACAAAACCGAGACAAGATGCATCTTAAATGTAGAAATAGCCCCAATAACATAGTGCTCAAAACAACATATAATAGGTACAAAAACTATTGCAATGACCTACTTAAACGGCTCAAAAGGACCCACGAACGAAGCGAATTAAGAAAATATTCAAAAAATCCTAAAAAAACCTGGGATACAATTAAATCAATCGTCAATATGCACAAAACCAAATCAGTCTCTTGCGACCTACTCAAAATCGCTGATAGTCCTCAATCATCAGTCGAAAGTGTCAATAATTATTTTGCAAATGTCGGAAAGAAATTGGCTCAGAGTTTAACGGATAGCAATAACAGACTAGACTGCACAGACTACGTACCAATTATCAATAGCCCTTTAAAATCTATGGGTCTACTGGAAACTGATAATGATGAAGTCGAAGCCACAATCATAAACTTAAAAAATGATAGCGCTGTCGGTTGGGACGGGATATCTAACAAACTTCTGAAATTAACAAGGAAATATGTCGTTACCCCTATAACACATATTATTAACTTGGCCTGCAACACAGGAGTGTTTCCTAGAGTTTTTAAGAGAGCTATTATAAACCCAATCTATAAAGCTGGCAACAAGGACTGCACAGAAAACTATCGCCCTATTTCTGTGCTGTCGGCACTATCCAAGGTCGCTGAGAAAATTATAAACAAAAGATTGCTATCGTATTTGGAAAAGGGTAGTTTAATATCGACCAACCAGTATGGGTTTAGATCTGGAAAATCGACTGCTGATGCTGTTACTGGATTAACCGATTATATCGCTCAACGTCTGGATGCCAGGGATAAATGTGTTGGGATTTTCTTGGACCTCGCGAAAGCCTTTGATACAGTGTCGATTCCGCTCTTATTAAAGAAAATGGAGAAAATAGGCATACGTGGCGTGACTCATAATCTTTTCTCAAGCTACCTCACTAATAGGTCACAGCGAGTTAAAATTGGAGATTTTGTCAGTAATGATGCTCCGATTACCTTTGGAGTGCCCCAAGGAAGTGTTCTCGGTCCTAGTCTCTTCTTAATTTATATAAATGATCTGTGTGAGCTAAAACTAGAAAATGCTAATATATATACTTTTGCTGATGATACAGCTCTCATATTTTGTGGAAAGACATGGGAGGAGGCTAGGACCAAAGCCCAAAACGGCCTTTTGCTGACAATGTTATGGCTTAAGACTAACTCATTAACACTTAATAGCGCTAAAACAAAATTTGTAACTTTTGGGATCACTAAGCGGGATATGCCTAAGGACGACTTTCAAATTAAGGCACATTATTGTTATAATAATGATGTTTCCCAGTCGTGTACTTGCACATCACTGGAACGTATAGATGTCATCAAGTATCTTGGTGTTTTGCTGGATCAAACATTGACCTGGAGACCTCAGATTGATATGTTAACGGGAAGAACCCGTAAGCTCATGTACATATTTAGAACTCTTAGACAGGTCGCTGATACAGAACTACTTAAAACAGTATATTATGCCTTGGCACAGTCAATAATATCCTACTGCATAACCGCATGGGGCGGAGCGAAAAAGACTTACATGTTGAAGATAGAAAGATCTCAACGAGCCCTACTGAAGGTTATGTCATTTAGACCTTACAGATATCCAACACACGCACTATATTCCTCCTGCGACGTATTGAGCGTGCGCAAATTATTCGTGTTCACCACAATTCTTACCCAACATAAAAAACTCCCTTTAGATTCACCTCGCCAATTCTCAAGAAGACAAAAGAAAGTCTGTCCTGCTGTCAAAAGTAGAACATTTTTTAGCAACAAATTTCAATTTTTTGTTAGCAGTTTCCTTTACAATAGAATTAATAAATTATTAATAATTTCCCCACTAAATTTTTATGAAGTTAGGATTAAGGTAATGCAATGGCTAAAATCACAATCTTACGACGAAATCGAAAAGCTTTTTGAAATAGCCAAATAGTTATGTAGTCTGTATTGTACTGTTACCAAATCTACAAATAGTATGTCATAGTAAAATCTAATAGATAAAATTTAAGTAATAGTAAAAAATATGTATATATAATTATTGTAAAATTATTTAAATTCGAAAAGGCTTAATGTATATTTAAGTTAAAACTACTAAATTATTGTTTTTATTCCATTCAAGTATAAATTAGAATTATATATTTATTACAAATTTATTCAATTTTAATCTTACGTTAATTTTAATTATTTAGTTTTATTTTAGTTTTAAATTACAAATTCAAACAAATATTTCAAAGCAAACTTTTTGTATTATGTTCACACATTTCGTAGTCATACAACTCGTTAGCATTTTTTGCTAACAATTAGAGGGTATGTGGTAATAAACTCGCATTGTAACCAATCATTGTATGACATATTTGTAAAATTATAAATCTACTGTCATTTTAGGATTAAGTGAAAGTCATTGGAAGAAACTAGCATCTAAAATACAGGCTCGGCCTAGTTTGGATGCTAGTATTCATTACTATGGATCTTACATTATTCTGTACTAAATTATATATAATGTGAAACGTTATTTTTAAGTGCTAGTGATTGAAAACACTGGATGTAACTACTCACAACATGTAAGTGATTTGTGTGTCAATAAAGTTTATTATTATTTATTATTATTATTAAGTCGACCACATACTAGTGGCCAGATTCGGGAACGTCACGCACACAAACAAGTGACGACGTGAAGAGACGCGCGTGCCTACGCCCCGCGAAACGTAAACAACGTTTCGCGGGGCGTAGGCACGCGCGTCTTACGCACACACACACAGTTGTTTTTGTTTAATGTGTGTCCTAGGAGCTTCTCGAACATTCGAGTCGTTTGTAACAATATAAGTTGCTCGTTTACGTCTGGTCTCAATAATCTAACTATCGATGAATTTGGCTACTAGAGGGGCTGTATGGTCGTTGACTAGAGGTATATATTTGACATAAACTCCATACAAAATATGTCAAAATTCTACCTCTAGTAGCCAAATCCATCTATAGGTAGATTATTGAGACCAGCCGTTAAAGGTATAAGATATCTCGTTAAGGTTTGAAATAGTTTGCACATGTCATGTTGACACAATAACTTTGTAGCATGACATATTAACATATTTTACAAACGGGCACTATATTAGGGCCTCAGCATAATGTATCAGCAATCCAAATGTCGGAAAAAAAGGGACAAATGATACACGTCCGAGATATTTCCCTTTTCAAATAGGATATAAAAAATATTTAGGTCCTAAAACGAAAATTTAAAACGTATGTGAAGTTATTGTTTTTAAACTTTCGAGATTTTTATACATATTAGATATATTTCGGAACTTAATCGCGTGAATTATTTAAAGGTACGAACCTTTTATTTACCCGACGTTTCGATCGAATTGTCAACCCGACCACGATCGGTGCAATTCGATCGAAACGTCGGGTATATAAAAGGTACGTACCTTTAAATAATTCACGCGATTAAGTCCCAAAATATATGAAGTTTTCAAGTGAATATATATTTTTTAATTTTTAAAAATGAGTGAACAAGATAATTTTCAAATAAATGTCGAATATTACTAATAATAGCCTGAGCACATTCAACATAAAATATGACAGCCATTAGTAAAATGAGTGGAGTATTTTTGCAATGTTGCTATCATTGTCACGTACAGCAAAAATGTAAAATATTACTATAATGTGTTGAATTTATTGCTTCTACGTACATTATTTGAGTAACACTGATGGTACTATTAATATTATTATGTTATATAAAATAAATAATTTTATGAGACCTCGTAAAATACTTTAGCTATTAAATAACAAATTGCTTATAGCTTTATGGACAAACATTGCCCTTATTCAATATTGTCCTACCAGATGTCCGATGATCGAACAATTAGGATATTTTTTTCCAAACTGTTAGATTGACTCCGATGATCGTACTGTTTGGAAGATTTTATTCAAAATTTGTATATTCCGATTATTCGGAGTCACTAAAGAAAATGTCCAAAAAGTTAGATCATCGTAGTTAGTCTAATAATTTGGAATAAAATCTTCCAAACAGTTCGACTATCATCGGAGTCAGTCTAACAGTTTGAAAAAAAAACCAAACAGATCATCGGACAACTAGGATAGGATAAAAGGAAATGTGTTGTTGTGTATGTTGTCTATGGTTATAACTAATTCAATACAGGTCTGTAGTTTTAATAGACTACAGACCATAATTACTTATCAGTTAATTGGTTTGGAATTTATGGGATTATAATTCAAAAGCTAAAGCTTTTACTTGCGCCTTTACCCGCGTGGATGTTTATGTAGCAACAACTGTATTATTCAAATGTATGTGATATATTACTTTAAAGTTTTATCGAAACTATTAAGTAGTTGTTACGTGAAAACAAATATTCTTAATCTATGAAAGGTGTATTTTTGTGCCAAAATAAAGGAGCGTAATCACAAAGCAATACAATTTATATAGTTATAATGAAAAAAAAATCTTAAAAATGTTTATGTAATTATATTTTATTATGCTAGACGATTATTATTGAATAATGCAACTAGTTAACTATCGAATTTCTCATTGAAATTTCTTACCTATACACATCGTTTACTTCAAAAAAACGACTATTTTAATTTGTATCGTTTCATGGTTTCATAAAACGATACAAATTAAAATAGTCGTTTCTATTGTATAGTGGCTTCTCATTTTAAATAGTGCCAACCAAGAAATGATTACAGCTGAGATTTTTTTAATATACTTTTACAATAATCAATTGAACAAAAGTATATTAAAAAAATCTTAGCTATTGTAGAGCATTGCACTCTATCACTTTTAGAGAACGAAACAAAGCATATTATTTGCATAATTATGTACATTCGTACTAAGATCTATACATTACAACCCTTATATTATATGTAAGGACATTTTTCACTTTATTAAAATGCTAAAAGGGTTGTAACGACAAAGTTCAAGTATGGTTGCGTGACAGTATTACGTCATCAAAATAATGTATGAAGATGGTCTCTACGAAATTATTGCCTCTAATTTCGTTTATAGTGTTGTAATTTTCATCAATCTGTATTTCTGGGGGCCAATATTCAATATATGAGAACGGGCTTTTTGGTAACACTAGAGTAGAAAATTAGTTAACGTCCTTACTGTATTTTATGAAAGGTTACATTTTTCTTTTCTTTGTGATGTGCCATATTTTGTATTTTGCTGTATAATTAGCTACCAGGTTACACATTTTTTCTTTACGGACACTAAGTATATCTTGACTTAGAACAACACCGTCGTATGCCATCCTCTTATATTTGTAATTTCATACCTACATAACATTAATTTTATCAGTACCTATAACATATATTTCTAAAACATTGTTTGAAATGGTCTAACCACTTCTTGTAGAAAATTACAATCCAATCTGACTTATTTAAAGAAATACGACAAATAAATGGGCATATTAGTCTAGTCTAGTCCAAGTTTAATACATTCTAGTCTAGATTCTCCATGTTTAGACTACCTTTCACATGATCATATTAGTTTAAAAATATATTAAATAAGTCGTTACCACTTCAAAAAGTGTGACAATTGATTGAGAAGCAAATAAACCAAACTTATTCACATTGTATTGTGAATAAGTTTGGTTTATTTGACAAAAGCTTCTTTGTAGGATTGTAAGCTAGAATCTCCTGATAGTGTCTGTTCTGTATTGAGCACAATAAATTATCTTAACCACTGCATAAATATCACCATTCCAAGCACGTCTTTGCAAGCAGGGACTCTGTTTATTTATGATCTTTTAAGTACGACTAAAATATTGTTATCCTTTAGATAATGTAACTATCACTCTTGCAATTTCCTCAAAAGGTTTGACTTTGGTGAGTTAAGGGGTGCAATATTTGTCTTAGTTGTAGTTAGTTGCAAGAGCTAATTAAATAAAACAATTATAATGCGCACAGCTTTTGGAATATCTTTGGAATGAATGCCAAATACGCCCCATCTGTCATCATAATCTAAGAGGTCTTTAAAGAGAGAAACATCGAAGATTCGACGTTTTTGACAGTCCGTTTACTGCGTAGATAGTAGCCGTTTGGACTTTGACAGAAAAGACGCAGCCTGCGATTAGTTAAGGTATTAAATATGAGCGCATAAAACTTTCATAAACATCAACGAGTAATAATAATATCTTGGGACAACTCACACAACGCTATCTGATCCCAAACTAAGCAGAACTTGTACTATGGAAACCAAATAACTGATAAACATACTTATATATTTCTAAATACATACATATTATAGATAAATAACACCCAGACACAGAATAAACCATCGTGCTCATCACACAAAGTTTTATCCTGGGTGGGGATCGAACCCACGACCTCTTGCGTAGTAGTCGGATACACTCCCACCGCGCCACAGAGGCAGTCGAAACTAAAAAACTAACTAATTTTGAGTCTTTCGATATAGATAATACATAATTTCATTGCCATGATACAGCTAACTTTAAATATCCCAAAGCATTCTAAATCTATATAGCGATAACTCTAACACCACTTAGTAACTTTCAGATCAAACTACACAAATTCAATGTCAACAAAATAGAACCTCTTTAAATCTCCCCTCTTACGCTATTCAAATCCCCGAACGAAACTCTACCAAGTGAATTTGCAAAGTTAAATTGATAGTGAACGTTAGAACGACGCGATTGATGAGTGGACTATTCCAGTTCTCACCACTCACTTCCACACGTCCGGGTAGCCTCTTTGCCTTTTAAGACCCTATTGGCACATATCTTTCGATGAGTATTTTTCTTGACTTATTTAGGTTATAACAGTTGGGAGGGAATGATAATACTCGTGTATTCTAACTGCAAATTCGATATAGAATTTACTTCAATGGTTTATTTATGTAATTCTTTATAGGTAGAAGTAGTTTAAAAGCTGTGTCTGTTACGTGTGCCGGTTAAAGCTTAAAATCAAATACTGTTTAGTTGTATAGGTAGGTACATATTATAAGATTGCTCAAATTTTGTTGGTATGATTTTTATGATGATTGGAATTATAACAAAAAATTGGTTGTTCTGTTAAGTCGGTTTACGGACGTAATTTTAGGCAATAACGTTATAAGAATATATTGATGACTTTGTAATAAACAACCATGTCTGTGACAGTTTTATTTAAGTGATAATTTCTTTAGCTGCATTGTGCACTTTTTGGGATGGGTAAAAAATGTTAAACTCGCGTCAGGACGTGTGACCTGATCAAAAATTCATAAGACGGAGGGAGGGCAATGAAAAACTGCTACAATATTATTAGAATACAAAGGTAAATTTCGCCACCATCTACAATGTTGCTGTACAAGCTCAGGTGGGAAATCGGGCGGTCCAGAAACCAGAAGACCCCAGTTCGAGTCCGTGTAACGATTTTTTTTCCTTTTTTATTTTAATTTTTAATTTTGGTTTTTTCATTTGTGATTTATTATTTCATATTTTTTATATTAATAGGTCAGGAACATCGAAGAATATTATTTAAATTTCAGCAGTATGTTAGATAATGTTCAAGGTTTCATTTCTGCCAGCACCCCCGGAATGCAACCCGTTGTTTTTTTTTGTCAAATTTTTTTTGCCAATTTCATCGGATTTCACTGCAACTGTCAAAACATTTATGACATTGTAATAAACGTGACATTGTAATAAAAGTGGATACTTCAGCCGATCAGCAGATGGAATCTAATGTTTAAAACCACGTTCTTTACAATCACTACAGTACTGCGAAGCGCGTAGGATATAATATAAATCACAGGCTTTAGTTCACCACCCCATGTACATGCAGTGTTGAACAATCTTCTGAACATTACATTTTCCTGTAATAGCTCTGTCATATAGAGTAAACGTCTGCTTGCATCGCGAGAGCAAGCAACTAAAATACTACGGATATTAATGAGAATATTATGCGTTGTGAAGCCTCATTTTGCATATAAATTACGTTTGGTGAAAGCAAAATATGCAACTAAAATAAGGAACGTATATATTTTCATTTATTCAGTCTCTATTTTTCATCTTGAAGATTTTGTGACAAAATTAGTTAGTTTTACTTAAACGTAGTTACATTTCAGAGGGTTAACTTAGTTAACAGTTTTAAAACATATTTAGAACTTTAGTTAATGTTTTATGCTTCACTAGAAAATACAAGAAGGCTAGACTTCAACTTCATTTAAAATAAAACTCCAGTGCTAAAGTTGCACAAAACAATTAGCTGAAAAGTTTTATAAAATAAAACTAGTAGCTGCTTACGGTAACTTTTTTATAATTATAAGAGTCATGGAGCCGCTACTACTTTGCAGTACAAGATAAAAAATTCGGGGCATATGTAAATCTATAATTTTGTGATACATAATGTTATTCTTTTCCTGAAGATGGACTTAGACTTTTCAAATAATATCGTCATTTACAATTACGTAGGTATTTATATCGAGGTAGTCCACCTAGAGCACCCGTCTAAATAGCACCTGCGCGAATAGCACCTAGCATAGTCCACGAAAGGCACCTATCAATATTTTTGGCAGATGCTCTTCGTGGACTCAGATTTATTTTTTCTTCACGAACAGCACCAACGACTCAATAGCCTAGCTATGAGATGAATTAGTTTTGCAGGACGTTATTAAATGATAGATAAACAAAAAAACCGGGCAAGAGCATGTCGGACCATACTTAGTGTAGGTTCCACAGCCTTGAATAATTAAACTTAAAATTATACTTATTGGCTATTAAAAAAACTACTAAGTACTGATTTTTTATATGCACTAAATATAGATATCATATGCACTAAAGATAGAATTTAGATATAACTAAATCTTAGTTATATCTAAATTCTATCTAGGCTCGCACGCTTTTCGGAGATTGTATGAGCCAGCATACAATCTCCGAAAAGAGTTATTGCCTCAAGTGCATTTTAGACTCCGTAAAATGTCAAATTCTGCAACGACGTCTTTATAGTATTACTAATTTACACAAACCACTATAAAATTTGCCCAAAACTATTGTACAATTCACTTCACACGACGTCCCCCAACGTCGCGGATTTCGCGAACCGTGAGTTTTCCGCCGGGGCAGCGGAGCCATTAACTTTCCGCGGAAATTAAACGCGTCGTAAAGTCACATATCAACATTGTCATTTTACTTTTCTGGCTCCGCGGCGGAAACAGAAAAAAAATCGCGCCGTGAGTTCTTAGCCTAGTAATCGAATCTATACTAATATTATAAAGCTGAAGAGTTTAGGAACTACTTATCCGAATTGGATTCTTTCACTGTTGGATAGCCCATTTATTGAGAAAGCTAATAGGAGCGGAGCAGCCATAAGAAATGTTGCAAAAACGGGGAAAATTTACGCAGACGAAGTTGCGCTGGACAGCTAGTAATAATAAATATTTTATATATACACCGTGAATTTGTAGTCGTTTTGGAACCGAAACATGGTATCTTGAAATAAATAAGGATGCCAAAAAAATAAAATAAATTAATTCCAACGATAATAATGACAAAGTTGGAATTCACATAAGCATGAACTCCTCGCGTCGTCGTCGCCCGCGCTACTCGTTGCTAGGCAACATCGTCAGCTGTGCCTGTACGTGTACTGTGCGAGCGACGTCGACTTCGCGCGATTAAACCGACCGAAATTTACACGTGATGTAAAAACTACTAACTACACAACACGGTATTAAAATACATTAAGATCCCTGCCATTTTAATGTATTTTAATACCGTGCAATAGGGGAGCTGTAAAAGTTTATTAAAATAAATAGAGCGTCACAAAATCAGCTGATATGGGTAACGAATGTTATACGTTTTGTCTCTCTTTCATTATGAGTAAACTGGATTATTAATCATCAGGTTAGTTTAGGTGAAATTACGTAGGTAAATGGATACTCTTATTTTTTCGCATTATTTCGCATACTTTATTAATGTTTAAAAAAAAAGGTTAATATTTTTTCAAACTGATATTTTTTATGGATTGGGTTATTGATGTGGAATTCAAAATTTTCGGCTCCAAAACGACTACAAATTCACGGTGTATATATATATATATATTATATATATATATAAAGCATACATAGTTTTGTAAAAACGAAAATTATTATTTATTTTATGCCCTTGTGAACATTTTCATCTTTGTATAAATTTTTAAAAATAAAATATTCTAAACACTTACAAATGTTCATAATTTTGAATCATTTTTTAGGAAAATGCGGTTCTTTAAGTTAATGAATGCTTTAACACATCCTTAGCATATAATAGCTTGCAATCTTGCGATTATATCGCGTAATACAAAGTCAAAGCCATATACTATAGCTTTATGGCTGTAAATTCTGTGATATATAGCATCATAGTATAGCGTACCTAGTCTGAAATGCGCTTCAGAAGTGCGAACCTTACAAGGCAGATTATGTGAAAAAATAAACCTAAAAAATACCTACCTGCCAATAATATACAGCAACGTGGAGTTTCTGAAATAAATCCCGCTCCGCACGCAACATTTGTAGACTAAGCCAATATTTTTCGATTCGGCTAAGAATAAAAGCTGCAATACTTCAGTCAATGTCTTCAAAACATATAATATATTACTATCTGGTATTTCGGGCGGAGTGTTGTAAGTGAGGCGCCGTAGCTAACAAGCCGTCGAGCTCGTCCGTAGCTAACACCGTCACTCCTTAGTTTGAAGTTTCTTTGAGAGACAGATGTCTCGCTGCAAGACGAACCAACTTTTAGACGTAACTTTTATATTTTGATTTAATATAGTACTATGTTATTTTAGGATAGCGTAGTAGATTAATATACCTAATCAGTCTTCGTAACGTTCCCAGTGCTATCCGGGTATAATGCGAATTTTTAATTATCTCAAAACAGATTTCAGTTACGACGCAGATGATGATAATGATCGGAGACCAGCCAACTTCCCAGGAGATAGTATAGCGCATTTTTCTTTCCTTAGTTTTTTATAATTAAATAGCTTTCGCCTATGACTCCACCCCAGTGGATGTCGGTTATTGCGATAAAAACTACCCTATGTAAGTCCCGGGGAAGGCCCCGGGACTCAAACTATCTCTATACCAAATTTCGTCTAACGTCTGGTCTCAATAATCGAACTATCGATAGATTTGGCTACTAGAGGTAGAATTTTGACATATTTTGTATGGAGCTTATGTCAAATATATATTTCTACTAGCCAAATCCGTCGATAATTAGATTATTGAGACCGGCCGTAAATTTACACATTTTCACACTTAAACCGCTAAATTAATGACTTTAGCGGTTTAAGTGTGAAAATGTGACCGACAGACAGACAGTTACTTTGAGATTTATAATATTAGTATGGATTGTAAGTGTTTCACAGAGATGTTTAATTTTAACTTTATAGGTTTTGAGCTAGTCAATTGTATTTTGTTTCAAAGCGCCACTAATGAATCCTGATGAATATATTTTGTCTGCTTCAATAATAAACTGACAAGATGAAACTCTCATTATATTAATTGCGAGAACTAAGATCCTATTGTTATCAGATATCACCTATTACGCAATATCGACAATGTTGCCATTATTCCAATAACAAGGGGAAATATATGGTTTCCATTTATCATTGTGCGTATACTATTCTTCTGCCAAAATTACCATCAGACCTCTCAACTAACTTATAATTGTAACGTTATTAATAGTTTCATTTAAGGAACCTAGTATATTATAAACCCTTTTTCGAGAAATGATTGTTCGGTCTAGACCGAAAAAAATCTAGTAAGGTTTGTTTAAAATCCTAAATCCCCTCCTAGGGTTTAGGCGTACCCTGGTTCATCAAATATGTTAATGTATTATAAATGAGGAGTTTACGGTTCATGTCGGTAAGGTTGCAGTTAAATAACATATTTCCGTGACCCTTTTCCTGACAAGTGACACCTCCACCTCAGTGCTTTGAAGACTATCAATTTTGAATCTGCGCGTAATCTCCAATCTGCCAGTCATGTCGTTTTTCAGTTCGTTTAAACTAAAGCGTGAAAGATTATTCTTGTATTTAAATAGGAGTTCTTTTAGACTGCGCTTTAATTTATTCACGGTACCTATTCGAATAATATTTTGTGAACTAAACATAATATACACTACTAATATAAATACGTAATATTATCGTTAAATTAATATGACCTATCATTATTATCTATTTAACTGAAAACTGACGCATAACTTATACGATCCAATGCACATTACTAAACTAACATAGTCGTGCATTTATGCATGCATATATTCAGTCTAGATGGTAGAATGACCAATTATAAATTTAAATTCAGTGATTGAGCCTTTGGAACAATATCCTGAGAAAGGCGAATAGATAGGGCGAAGATCTGGCAAAAGCAAGACAACAGATGTACGTTGTTAGATATACTTAAATCAAAAAAGGTTACGAGTATAATACGTACTCCTTACTGCCGTGCATGGTTCGTAACTACATTTTTGCTGGTAACACTTATATAACAACATCATATATCCGTGCCTTCAAATAAATCTCAATCTCTCTTTAGTTCCTTTATATTTTTATCCCATTAACGTTAGAGAATAGAGATGGCACTTGTAATTGCATATACATTCGCAGACAGCCTCTGAACTTGGTTAAATCAAAATGAAGCTTAGGTAACCCTTTTTTTGCTCCTAAATCGCCACGTTAGCCATGGCCACTTGCAGATCTTTGCTCAACAACAATAACCAGAACTTAAACAATTTAAGCAATTACTCCACACCTTTATTCATAGTTGAACAATATTATTTAGCAAATCGATGAACCAATAACTCCTCTCCAATCTGCATATATGCAAGCTAATATGTACCCCAGATATCTCAGCACATACGACTAAACACACGGAACAGGCTGAATAACAAAGCAGGTCTAATTTCAGTCCGGGATGCCAATTACCCTTTATAAATGGACTCACGAGTGCCGCGTGTACAACAGTTTGGGACATTCTGAACAGATTTCCAGGTCATCAGGTTTAAAAAAAACTTGTTTAAATCAATCAATCAAATTTTAAATTAAAAATGACTGGTTTTCAAAATGCAAAATCTTTTATTCACTTAATAAAGCGATGCTGATGATAAGACATAATTTTACAGGTACATGCAATGCCAAGTTCGCAAAGCTATAAGCAAAGCCGGAGAATAGAACAAAGCAATAAAAAAGTCGCAGCCTCTCCTATCAAATTGCCAATGTTTTTTAGAAACTGTTTATGTAGGTAAAGTGCTGCTATCAATATTATTATACACCATATTAGAAAACGATGGAGATTATACTACAAACAATAAAAATCGGAACATTGGATAAAATATATTAACGGAACATCCACTCACACTAATACTAACTTATTAGTCATCATAAATGTTGTGTGTTATCTTGTATTGATTTATTTGACAGAATTATAAAAAACCATGGTGGACTAGTTTTCTACTATACCTTTTTGGAGTTATCCTACAATTTATATGTATTCATTGCCTGTAAGTCTAAATATATAGTTATTATAAATAATTAAATCAAAACGCTTATTTATCTAATAAGGTTTTTGATTCCAGCTTCTTATTCGCTATTTCTTGTTACAGTATTTTATACCAGGGAAATAAAGCACTCTGAATGAACATCTCAAATCTGGAACAATATAAAATGCGTTTTAAAAATGAATACGTCGTGACAACCACCATCTTTATTGCGTCATATTTTTCATTTTGTTTCCAAACATGTGAGAGCAATTTAAAGTGATAGCATGAAAATGTTTAATACATTATTAAAGTCTTTATGAGATTTGTTCGAAATCCCGGACAGTTTTAACGCGATGCCGGAATAAGTTGAATCTGAAGGAACAAAAGACTGTCTTCCTGTACATTGTCTTTGAGTTCGGCATTCTCTTTTGTTCAAAAGAAAGTTTGTTTGTGTTGATTTTGTGCTGTTTTTGCTGTCTCATAATAGTTGTATTATCTTGTAATTGCGATTCCGACTGATATGCGATAGTGTGCATGCACCCACAAGCCTTACATGTATACCTGCTGGGAGTTATGACCTCTAATAGGTATTCATTCTGTCGTAATAACTGTGTGCATAGTCAGTAATTTGTTTCAACAATACGGAATCTTAGACCACTTTGAACTACTTAGTTTTAAAGGTGAGATTCCGTATCCGTTAACGTTACATATCTGCCTACTGCTTTCAAAAATTAGCGCATTGAAACTAACTTTTGAAATTTATTATATTCTTTAGCAAAGATAGAAGGTTGATTTTAAGTTTTTCTTGCATCCAATTATCAATTTTAATAAGCTTCATATATGTATATAGCTAACATGACATGCTGCAGCGTGAAGTTGGAGGCTAAACTTGTATGCATATTGAAATAACTTTATGTTGTCTTTCATACGAGGCGTCAAGAACTTCGTTTGACTTGGAAGTTGAAATAGTTTTCTGAAAACTATTTAAAAGAGCAGTAAGTTTATATATTCTATCTGTCCCGGCTAACTTCGTACCGCCCTGTTATTTTTTGTTTGTTATTTTCTTATTTTTTACCTAAGGACCATAAATCTAAAAAAAAATGAATGAATTCGTTAAAGGCGTTCTTCTGTTATCTCGTGATCAAGGGAAATAGGGATCCATTTATATATATAATAGATATATATATATATATATATATATATATATATATATATATATATATATATATATATATATATATATATATATATATATATATGTACCTAATTATTTTATAAAACACAAACACTGGGGCTGGGCCGAGATCCATATTATACGTTTATATTTAACAGATGATTTTGAAGTCTGACCTGCTCTAGATTTTAAATAAATTCCCATTAGTAACCGCACACAGACACACAAACTAATATCCAACCTATTAACAGTGATATTGGAAAGTATTTTGTACAATACTCTAATGTAAAATTACAACTAAATAAAATAATATAATATATTTTTTAGCTAGCTAATTTCGAAGTCAAATTAGACGTTACAGTGGCACAGATGGTGCCTTAGTTGCTGCGAACAAAGTTAGCGCATAAACGATTCAGAAACTTCTTGTACGAGGTGCATATGACACGCAATTTATACATCACCGCGTTTTAACAAATTATTTTACAATAGTACGAGTATGTGTCTTTAGCACGTAACTTTGGAAAACCGCGGCGTTCCAAATATGTATATCATTTTACTAAGCCGTAGTAGCGGTTAATCAGATGCAACGTTACCACAATCGACACATATAGGGTGACCGTTTTCTGAAAATGACACAATCCTTGATGCCTCAATGAGCACGTTAAGCGGCCGGTTCTGCGCCTAACCTCTATCAGTTCGTGTCTGATTGATTTTCTGCACAGTTGTTCTGTCTCTGAAAGGGTTAGCCGTCGTCGTGTCGTGACTGGAATGGGTTATGACAAAATTATTTTTCAAAACACGAAATATAGAAAACTATTGGACCCACGAAGCCGAAATTTGGCAATTCTATCCTTTTGAGAGAGCAGAGGGTCAAAATTTATAAAGAAATCGACGATTTCAAAGTTTGAAGAAAGATTAAACATGACAGACAACTGATAAATATACTCAAATATTTCTAAATAGAGGATTGTCGTTTGACTTAGGCTTGAACCAGATAGGGCCGTTGTTGCACTACTTACACGAATGTAATGGGTGAATGATTTTGGAGTGACCACGTCCCCCCTGCATACATATTATAGATAAATAAATAACACCTAGACACAGAATAAACCATCGTGCACAACGTCTTATACTGGGGGCTCAAACCCACCTCAGACCTCTGGGTTAGCCGTCAGGGTCACTAGCCACTTGAATAATAGGCCAGTCAAACTAATGTGCACACGGGTAGAATCACAGAGCTAGTCTCGCATATTTTCGATATTGAACCTCAAGAAACATACTTTCAGATTGTATCCTGCACACATAATAGCCAGTCACAGGAAATAAGATTGAAGTTTAAAGGCGATTTGATCGAATTCGCTTCCATTCTAGCCACTTTGTACCGTGTCAACGGCTGAAATCGCTTCGCCAATTTTAAATTGTAAAAGCTTTGCTTTAAAAAGATTGTCGCTGTATTTGAGTTTTCTTTGAGGAAATGTATAAACTAGTTCTTAAAGTGTAAGATTGAGTTCGTGCTTTAAATTTTAATCTGAATACTTTTAGCTTTTATTACTTTACAGTCAAAGAAAGACTAGTGTTTTTCTTAGTGCTTTAGGCCTGGCTCATATTACGGAATCTTATTTAGCTGTTTTTATTTTTATGATTTATTTTCAGTATTCATATCCCAGTACAGTGCCAAGTGCTTTATCATTAAAAATAGCTTAACAAATCATTTAAATAAATTAAAAAACGTTTTGCAAGATAGGAGCTATGCTTCGAATGACCTACCTTCTTTTATTAGTGCGCTTTTACATTAATGAGGGATCAAGATTATTTATTCTAACTCAGTTGCAAGTGATCTTGTCTTATTTTGACTTTTTTTCGATTTTGAACTTATTTAGGTTAAAGCAGTGATAGCCATCGTGAGGTCGTCAGTTTGAATCCTACCCATTATACTACTGACAACAGTTTGGCAGGAAAAATCCCGACAAACACCCCACGAACGTCCGGGGAAGACGGTGGAGATAGTGTTGGGTTTGCACCGACTAAAAAATTCGCCATATATCACTCGCTACCTTCTCGAACGGGCCGCCAGAATTATACCGTTGGCGATCAGCCCAGTGGCAAAGCCTGGACGCGATGTTGTTGCGTTCCGGGCATTTCACACCTATGCGGCCCCTGAATACACACGCCGCGCCTCCACGGAAGGCCGCGGGTGGGGAAGATCGCCCCGTACGCCCGCCCGCAGCCTCAGCTAACAGCCTGGCTACGATCTCGCCACTATCAGAGGCAGATTAGTCCGGGGCGGTGAACGGTAAGAACAAATGTACTAAAATGTTCAATAACGCCACAAGTTGCCGCGCTCAGCGGCAACGCGACCTATTTTTCCTGAGCGAATCGCTGCCGCGGTGTGCGGTGGGAACAAGTACTTGTGGCCCTTATGGCATGCCACGACACAAAGCGATGGAGGCAACGGAACTGAGCGGCGCCATACTTTAGACGAATTTGTAGCGGAATATGAATACTGAGATTTTTATTGCTCTATGATGAATATAATCGACAGTTTCTATGCTCATTCTTGTGTACTTACTCATAAAATTTGTCTGTGTGTACATTCTCTGTATAAATCACAGAATTCACCAGGCTTATATCGCTCTTTATTCATTTCATGCACAAGGAGTGTATTTCAATTTATAATATATTGTTAAAAATATGAACTGCTTTCGAGGCAAAGCAAAGCCACTTTGGATACGGCCATGCCTGAATACATCCATCCACCTCGGTTGTAGTCACTAAACTCTACTAGGCCGGATAAGGCGTGGCGTGGCCACCGCTCACAGATCTTGCTGCCGCTTGCCGCTAAAGCCAAGATTCGGTGCAAGGCCGCAAGGCAGCATCAGGCGCAGATTGTGTGCACCTGCCGCCCAGTTCGCCACTTGAATCCAAGCTCATTGATTTATCCAATGAGCATAGCTGGATGGGTTTGCAGGATTGCTACATTGCTAGTTATCTTTTATAATTAAAAAAACAAACTTTCTTTTGACACTTGCGTGAACACCTTAATATGCGCGTATTTACCTACTTACTCAATTAAGACCGTAGTCTATAATATTGTAAGTATAATATCTACTATTCACGAAAAATGCGACAAGACCGGAGGGAAAAAATCTAGAAGAATAGTAGTTTGATTAATATTAAATCAGCATAACTTACGACATCTGGCTCGTGACGTCATATTTACTTTGAGTAATAAAGCGGCCAGCCGACCTCTGTAGCTACGTAGGTACTACATAATATTATCCAGAAACTAAGTGCATTGGTAGGACGAACTATGAATAATACATAGATGCTGAGAGATTGCAAGCTCATCGAGCACAAACACCGCGTTGACCGTAGGTTAACTTTAGTGAATAGATATTATGAAGTCTGTTAGTGCTTCTATCTAGGTATGCGTATAATTTTCAATAAATGTATCATCTTTTTTGATGCTTTTTATCATTTCATACTCATTCGCCCATATGAACAAATGGCAGCTATCTCTGGATACGCAACATGTGGATAGTTTTCTGGCCCAATACATTCATCCTATATGAAAAATGGACATTTAACTAATAAAAGTTTATTATTGGTCAATTAAACCATCTGGAGAAGAACCAATAAAAGGATATTGTACAGATATGAAAAAACCACATAATTCTATTGTTTAACTTTTGTAAACTTTCGCGGTTTTTATACATATTAGATAAATTTCGAGACTTATTTTTTTAAATAAAAGAAAAATAGAAGAATTATTTAAATAAAAGGTTCGTACCTTTAAATAATTCACGCCATTAAGTCCCGAAATATATCTAACACATAATTCTACTTTCTTACCTGTTTTCCCCTAATATGCCTCAATAGCAGTAATTTCTTTAAACTTGCCCCACTCTAACACTGAATTTGTTATTTTTTTGTTGACTTTGCTATTACTTGCATATTTTTCTGGCTCACTTTTGTCTGTAAATTTACAAGTTTCTCCAACATTGGAGGCACTACTCTAAATAATCTTTCCGCTTAACAGACTTTCAACTTTGCCTAACTTCTAGTTTAGTTCTCGATTTGTTTCGTTGATACCTGTTAAATAAGACAAATATTAATATTGACCTCCCAAAAAAAATCTATATAAGATTTGCCAAACTTCTTGGCAGTATATGATTAGGTATAAATGAGACAAAAGATGTAGTATAGTCTGGTTATAATTATCCAAAGGTGCATCTTATATACTAACGACTTCGTGTTGATAACAGATAGTAGAAACATTTAATAGATACTGAACGTGCGATAAGGAACATAAGATTGTGATGTAGATTGTAGATACAGCACAAAGATATTGTACTGTAACATAAGACTCCAATCAAATCGAAACTGTTAATAATTATTACAATTACTGCATTTTTGAAAGATAGAAAATTTTTATGTCCAGACCCAAAAATCGAACTCGAGACTTCGAGGGGCCGGAATTGAACCACCTATCTGCACTTTGTAACATCTGCACTTAATTTTTTTATCTTCCAAAAATGCAATTATTGTATTAATAAAGTAATTGGCATCGAATAAGATAATTTTATTAAGGCTGGTTTGGTGATGGAAAGGTATATCCAGATAATTATGGTCATGTATTATTTCTTTTATGCTTGCACTGTTTAAAATTCCACATACCCAATCTTTCATTTGATGGAGTCATAATTCAAAACTTTGTATCTGACAGACTCTGCCTATTCCTTTTTTTTTGACTACCTACTTGAAGACTCAAGTCTTAGGTCACAGTATATACTTTTATTTTTTCTTTTATTTATAAAAATAAAATAAATAAATAAATCATTTATTCAAAACCTACCCATTTTACATTTTTGTAAGCCTGCCAATTGCATAGGTAAGGTCTGCTGCTGTTTTTGATAAAACATCTATTTTCTGTTTTTAGGTGCATGCCATACTTGTTTCTTCTGTGTTGGTGTTTGTTTAATAAACTTATTATATTTTGTTCATGGAATTTTAATATTGCATAGCAAATGACTTACACATGCTTTCAGACAGCTTTTGGCCCTTTTCCAGCAAAATATTCATACACAGATTGTAAAATACATCCACTTTTAGAACAAAAAGCAAGGGAAGTGAAATAGGTAAGGGATTTAGCATTTATACTTGTATTTGTTGTTACTGACTCTAATAGATAGTCGTTGATGAACATGAACATGTTATAGCCTCTTTTGTATACAGCTGAATACTTTGACATACCAATGCTATCTCTATAAAGTTCTCAATGTCAAACAATGTCAAAACTTGGTATCACTGTTTTTGGGTTAACAAGCTAAAGCTAAGCTTTAGTACGATTTCTCTTCTGGCCATTCTATTGAATATTTTATATTATCGCGCTTATTATAATTCGAACTTGGTTTGAAATTATTATTTCTATATAATCAATAAGCCTGAAATATCAAAACATTTTAAATATTTTATAATCATGATAAATACATATTTTATAATTAAGCGAAAATAAACAGTGAAAAATAAAAATCTTCGTCTGCAAGTCTAAGTCCATCAATTAGTATTTCCTTGGTGCCAGTTACTTTTGAACCTCTTCTTTGAGCACAAGTTTTGACTCAGCAACCTGGTATTGTCCATATGCACATGAATTATCCATTTTTAAATAAAAATAAGTAGGTTTTAAAATCTAAAAAACGATGAAATTATCTGTGCAGAAACTAGGCTTAAACAGCGCGCATTACCTCCAGTCAAAAAAAAAAAGTGGCGCCAACTAGTAGCGTAAATTTTCATAAAAACTCTTATTGGTTATCAGGAATATATAACAGTTAATTCAGAGATAATTATTACTATTTTAAACAAGTCTAAAATATCCCTTAGAGGTTAAATATTCAAAAAATCATGATAAGGCCAAAACTTACCCTACAATGTTCTTCATTTTTATTTAGAATGATATTATTATAGATAGTTTTTTGAGTGATATCAGTAATGTGATTTTTGAAATGAATTATGGTATTTCTGGTTTAGTGTGTTTGTTAAAAATGATCCATACCTCATAGTACTACAACTACTAATACTTAAATTTAATCTTAATCCAATCACACTTGACGTGGTCGTGTATATATATGAGTTCAGTTCATGCCATTATCTCATACAATTCAGGTAGGAGAAAATAGCGAGATCTGTGTCAAGCAACTTGACTCTCTCGAGCGGTCGGCCGGCCAATTACAGGGAGAGTTCTCTAAGAATTGACGTCGAGAACTTGCTTCTTTTTGTTCAACAACCAACGAGAAGCCACAACTTTTGATAATACGATTACTTTTAAAAGTTTTATAGATATTTATGGAAACACTCGTTTTTTTGTTTGTATCTCTTGAAGTTGAAGAATTTATTTCATAATTTTTATTTCCATTGTTACGCGGTGTACTAGACTAATCCCTAATAAACAAGTCATTATTAGAAAGGCATCGGTCTCACAATCGTGAGATCGTGGGTTCGATTCCTGCCCATTATACTACCGACGTGAACCCACTCCTAACACAAGCCATTGAGTTTAGCTGGAGGGGTTAATATGATTGGTAATAACGTGGGACCACAATCCCACATTGCTAGTTATCTTTAAAAAAAAATGCCATATCGCTTTCACAGCTTCAGATGAATCCGATGACCACTCATATGATGAAATCCGTCAAACCGTTCGTGCCATATCTACACAATCCTACATTTATACGACAGATAAAATCACCTTTATGCGTCGAGTAATAAAAGGATACCTTTTCAATAACTTTTCAGCCGACTACCGATTGCTTTACTAAATAAATCCAGGCAAGAGCATGTCTGCTCTTGCCTGGATTTATTTAGTTGCTGAGCCATGCTCAGTGTAGTTACGCCCTTTTTTTGAGAAACGCAGCTTTTCGGCAATAACTCAATGACGGTATATCCAATCATATCCGAAATAACTTTAATTTAAAATATTTATTAAGATTATTACGATTTTTTTCATATTTTTGGTCACACGGTTCAAAAGTTAAGGGGTAGGGACACAATCTACGCGACTGTCGGAGTGATTACTTCCAAAAATATTCACTCAATCAAAAAAAAATATAAAAATTATATTTTTGAAAGACGTGTCGTTGATGTGACCATTTCACCAAATTTCATCAATATTCATTGAGTAGTCTTTGAGTAAATGCCTGTGGCATACGGACGGACAGACGGACATAACGAAACTATAAGGCTTCCGTTTTTGCTAATTTAGCTACGAAACCCTAAAAACTAAATAATGATCTTCCAACCGATGTCGGTTACGTCACCTATGCAGGAGATATTATAGTTCACAAGGGTATACGCAGGCCCTAGTGCACTCTCTATTCGATGGGATGAAAATCCTATACACCCGAAGAGAGATTTGACGTAGGACTGACAGCTTAATATGCTCTCTGAGGCATAGAGGTCACCCATCTACGGACCGACTCTGTCGCCACTGAGTCATAGGCCCCTCAATCCTTAATGTACAGCGTTACAGTTCACTTTAGTTATTCAAGGAATCATAATTACTTAAATATTACTAATATAATAAAGCTGAAGAGCTTGTTTGTTTGAACGCAGTAATCTCAAGTACTTCTGGTCCGAATTAAAAAAAAAAAAATGGTTGGGTAGCCCATTTATTGAGGAAGTCTATAGGCTATATAACCACACGCTACGACAATAGGAGCGGAGCAGGAATACAAAATGTTACAAAAACGCGGAAAATTGACGCATACAAATTTGCGCAGATCATCTAGTTACACATATTTACATTACATAATAAAGAATAACTATAACAATAGCGCAAGTCACAATAACTCTTTGATATTGCCAAACACATTAACCAACGCCATTATATCAAAATTCGCAATAACAAAACAGTGACGTAATAAATGGAAGGGAGATCTCGTAAATTCTACATTTATATTTTACGTGTTCCGTATGTAATTAAAATGGTAACGTTATACTCATCGCCATGTGACGACTATACGTTTTAATGGCGGTTATAATATACGGATGTTTATGCGTCCATCCTTTATTATATTTTTTTCTAAATATAAAACAACAATGGTCCAGCATTTCTAATTTTTTATGGTTTATATTTAACAACTGACCGACCCTGCCTTTTAGCGGATTTTTACCCAGTTTTTCAAACATAATGTACATGTATTTCATATTTTGAAAATAATCTCTAAATAATAGTGAAAAGTGTATGAAAATCGATTGTAAATGTACAAACAGATGGACATGCAAACACGTGAAAGGCACTTATCACTACGTAGTATAAAACAAAGTCGCTTTCTCTGTCCCTATATCCCTATGTATACTTAAATCTTTAAAACTACGCAACGGATTTTGATGCGTTTTTTTTAATAGATAGAGTGATTGAAGAGGAAGGTTTATATGTATAATAACATCATTAAATGGTGGAGAAATAAGGAGTGGAGCAGCAATAAGAAAAGTTGCAAAAACGGGGAAAATTTACGCAGACGAAGTTGCGCTAGTATATGTATAAATAAAAAAAAAATCGGCAATCTCAAATAACGGTTGGACCGATTCGGCTAATTAGATTTTTAAAATATTCGTTAAAGAACTTGAAAGGTTCTTACAAAGAGAAAAATTGGGAAAATTATTCAGAACGTAAAAATCTTTTATTCCAGCGTTATCTGCGTTTCACACAGTTATGAATACAAAGCAAATGGTCCCTAAATTGCGTGCATAGTCATGCCTCTAATGTTTTGGCTTATACTTTATGCCTTTCTAACTAGCGCAACTTGTAATTGATTCGACTATAACGAGAAACATAACCCCAGTGCCTACTATCGGATTATATAGTGTGAAATAGTACCTACTACTTGATACTATATTCATCTAGAGTATACCTACAATGTAATAATAATAATATTTATTCACTTAGGAAGCAAAATACTACACTTGTGAAAAGTCTATTATCTTGTGTAAATTCGACAAAACATAGTTATGAACACTAAATTGGATTACTTTAAACCTATGACCGAATAAATTCACTTTTACCGAATGGTAAATAAAAATGAACTCTAGCTGCTAAAATAGATAGCTATTAAAAGAATGTTAAAATGTTCAAAAATGCAGTTGTAAATTCCAATAACAATTTTATATGAAAAAGTAATGAAGCTTTTATCACAATAAAGTTTGCACATGCAATCCAAACATTACCTTTTGTAATGGTTCTCCGAATAACAGAATGAGTTTTTTCTTTCATATGTACCGAGAGTAAATTGTACCCACCAGCGGAATTAATGGTAAATCTATGCGACAACTAAAGTAAAAGGCAAGTCTCCCAAAAGTGTCAAAAGTGATAGAAACTGCAATCCATATAACCATGTATTCAGTTATGTACTGATATCCTACTAATAAACAAGAAACTTTCACTTTTTTTTTTAAGGATAACTAGCAATGTGGGTCCCACATTACTAGCAATCCTGTTAACCCCTCCAGCTAAGCTCTATGGCTTGTGTTAGGAGTGGGTTCACATCTGTAGTATAATAGTCAGGATTCGAACCTCACGATTGCGAGACCGATGCCTTAGCCATTAGGCTACCGCCGCTGTATACTATATATGTTCGTAAACTTTCGCGATTTGTACACATTATAGAATTGTATAAGCCACGGGTCTCAATCGCGTAAATATTTTATTTTAAGTCCGACGTTTCGACCGTATTGCAACGGCCGTGGTCACGGGTAGATTGACGTCGAACGTCGGGCAATAAACAAAGGTATTTAGCCTTAAAATAATATATTTACGCGATTAAGACATGTAGTCTATAAAATTCTATAATAAATTATACTTCAAAATAACACATAAGGTATATTTTTTTTAAATCACAAAGTACTTAGGCGTGTCGTGGTCTTTCAAATCAATGCAATGTTGGCTATCTATTTATCAATGGAACAGTTACATATATCTCTACATAACAATAATCGATTCCTAAATATGCATTGTAATCAAAAATAACTTAGTTACTTTTTTTAATAACTTTCTTCAGCATAAGGATCTTCAATCTTCTTCATCAAAAGAATCAGTGACCCCGAAATAGCTGAACATAATTTCCACGTCGTTGGATCAAAGTGAACGGAGAGCAATAAGGCAATAACCGCAAAGGTTATATGCAATAACGAGCGTCGGATCGACCGCCGACACCTGTCGAAGTAGCCCGAATCCGCTTGACACCGATACTGGTTTCATCTGGTTTCTGGTGTCTTATTACGGTTCCGTAACCAAAATGGCGAGAATGGAACCCTTATAGTTTCGTCATGTCCGACCGTCTGTCTATCTGTCTGTATGTCACAGGCATTTTACTCAAAGAATGAATAGTGATAAAATTTGGTAAAAAGGTGTCTTGTAGTAGCCGCTACTTAGTTTGATAGTTAAATAATAAAAATAAACATTTCTAGGAGATCCCCTCTCCTAAAAATGTTTATTTTGGCAGGCACTCCTTATGTGACAGAAGCTATTTTTTTAGCTTAATTTTTTTGATTAAGTCAATATGTTTGGAAATAATCACTCCGTATTGCATAAATTGTGTCTCTATCCCCCTTATCTTTTGAACCGTGTGACCAAAACAAATTAACAAATACTTTAAGCTAAAATTATTTTGGATATACCGTCATTGAGTTATTGCTGAAAAACAAACTGCGTTTCTCAACAAAAGGGCGTAAGTGCCATGAACATACGCTGTTCTGCTGGTGCAATTATGCAAATCGGATGTTTTCATACGGCAACGGCTCCGGAGCCCTACATTGATCATGGTCCGATATGCTCATGCTCGGTTTTTAATAATTTAATTGCCATCAGTCCTTTAAGATGGTGATTCTCTTTAACACTGTCAGATAGCCCATTTATCGAGGTAGGCTATAGATATATATTAAGAGCGGAGCACCAATGAAAAATGTTGCAAAAACGGGAAAAAAATATACACATATAAAATATAAACACTGCCATAATGATGAACAATTATTGGATAAAACTGAAATAACGACTTGAAATGTTTCGATGACCAATCCATTCAAGCATTCCCTTTCATTGGATACGTGTAAAATAATAAACTCCAGCTTTGAATAGCACCATTGTAATGGGCCTTTAAAAAAGCAATCAAGTTTGAATTGATACCTTTTGTTTCTAATCGTTCATAATTCTCTTTTTCTTCTGTTCCAGGCATACTAAGCTCTCCAAATGAGCAACAGCTACCTAGATTGTAAGTACAGTTTTTTTTTTTAATTTCAACTATCAACTACCTACGTACCTAGACAATCGTTTGTTTGTGACACACAAAAACTTTAAAACCTTTAGCATACGAGTCCACAAGAAAGACTGAGAAGTTGTCACTAGTTCGCCATTTCACTATATTTGTTCGAAATTTAACTTTGAGCATTTTATAATTGAGTTTTTGAATTCAATTAGACTTGCACATTTTCTACTAAGATATTATTATATCCTTTGAATATATAATGTCTAGATTTCTAATCCGGCATCTAAAATTGAAGCAAAGAACTGTCAAAAGTATGTACAAAATAGACGTACTTTTTGAGAGATCAGATGTTCTAGCCATAGTTATTCTAGCGCGCCATTTTCAACGATTGTCAAACGTTAAAAATAGTAGTTTAGTATTTCTGAGGGAATGCTCCATCTAGACATTATATAATTAAAGAATATAACTTAGAAATTCTTGCACGCTTAAATGTCCTTTTTTCTAGTTTAATGTTTTTTTTCAATTGAATAATTTATTTTTAATTTCGTATTTATTATAATTGTACCTACATTTGCCTTGAGCTAGCTTTAATTCAGCTTGGGTTTAATCCTTAGTTAAAACCAAAGCTGAATCAAAGAGCTGCATCATGATATGCTAAAAAAAAAAAATATTTTACAAGCTGGACATGGAATCCGACGATTACTATATGTACACGTCTACTGCACGCTGAACATAGGCCTTCGCCTATGTCTAGCAGTGGACCAGCATGATAAATCAAGTTAGACAAACTAACGAATAGTGATGGTTATTCATAAATTCATTAAAGTCTTGACCGACGATTTGATTAGTAAAGCTAATCAAATCGTTTATAAAGTTGCAAGAAAGTTAATAAGTAGTACAGATGCGAAAATCCAGACTTTCGTATTTATAATATAAGTTGGGCAAACCGGTTTTCAACATCTGCAGTTGAAAAGAAAGGCAACGTTCTAATTTAACCTTTAACCACCCTCATGTATTTTTTGTTACGCCGTCCCCGACGAGCGGTCAGAGAGACCGCTTTATCATTTAGCCCAAAAATAACAAAATATCATATTTTAATAATTTTATATTTATCATTATGAAAACAATTGACTATGACTTATGAGTTTAAATAAAATTTACTTGAGATTGAATTAAGTCAAGTAACTTATAAATCTCACTAAACAAAACTAAATCATTTACCTACCCTATTAGCCCAATCAACGTATTTTTGACGTACATTCCGACGAAAGTAAGCTATTTCTTTCGCATGTAGAGACTGCCGAATCGGTTCAGTAAGTGCCATAATTTTGGTATGATAGCCATGTTGCACGTCAATTTGACGTATGTTTGTTCTTTATGTAGCTTTTGCGAATGTTCAATACACCTTATAAAGATTTTGTTTTTCATTTAACCTGTTTGGTATTGATAAAAAATGCTTTCTTTTTTAAAATACAAATTAAAATAACGTGGCTTCATTTTAAAATTTTATTATAACTTAAGAAAAACTTAAGTGAACCCCTTTTTATTTTCAATGTCATTATGTTTATGTAGCGATTTAATTATTAACACGTCACTTTACGTATGATTAGGCTGTATGGCCACAAAAATATGATCGGGCTTCTGGGGTTAAGAACGAACAAATAAAATATACATGGCACTTTTTTCCATACAAAAAAATAATTTTGACAATGACCCGAGACAACGTGGTTTTATTGTCAGATTTTCACCCATTGTTTCGACGTTTATTCACTATTTATGAATGTGAATGAATTCACAGATGAAGGTGTTCACCAAAATGTAATTTCTCTGTCCATAAATTAATATTTTAAAACAGAGAACAATAATAGTCTACGACGTGCGTGAAGTTCCACCGCGGTCTGTGTGACCACACAGACCGCGGTGGAACTTCAGATTGAACATTAGAATTGCTTCTGCCAATGGAATTATTATCAACCACGGCGCTAGGGTGACTAAACTTGAAGGAACTAAAACGTTTAGATCACGGAAATGACGGCAACAGTAAAATCAAACAGTTTTAAAAACCTCAGCGGTCTGTGAGACCAGACGTCGGTGGTTGAAGGTTTAACAAGATTGTGAGTTGATTTACATTTTTATTCTTAAGAAAAAGGTAAAAATGTCATACCGTCTTGTCGTCTCATACATAATGTATAAAGTATATTTAAGAAATTCCGTAAAGCCGGTAGAACTTGAAATATGAAAAAAAGTCTACAAAAGACTCAGTTGAGCTGACTATCAGATCAGCAATATGCCTACGGGCTGCACTTACCAGTCACAGCACTCATTGCCTCGAAGAGCTTTGGTCATCATGACCGAAGTCAATTATGAAGTTATTTTACAAACAATTGTTTGTAAAACTAAAATAATGATTTTAGTTTATACAATACCCTCTTAAACAAACACAAAAAGTATATCAAAACGATACGCTCGTAAAAGTATCCAACAACAGATTATTGAACAAGGTATTTGATTATACAAGATGCTATCGTCGAATCATTTACGAATCAAACATAGCATTAAATAAGCTACAAGTGATTTAATTAGTAAATGCTTATATGCTACTATGCTGCTTGAATGATAGGTACCTTTTCCTAGCAGAACCTCACATTGACGTCAAATAATAGGACAATTTAAGAGTTTATGACATGTATGTAATTTTGAATGAATCAACTATAATTCTAGGAATGACATTGAAAGAATTTGAATACTACCATTAATAAATAAATAATTCTTCTTAATTATTTATTTTTACAATGACAACACAATAATTTTATCTTAAATACTTTTGTTTCATTTTATATAATACATACTCTTATTATTTCAATGTTAATCTCATTGATTGTAAACCAATTTTGCACGCCTTACGGTAGAATCACTTGAAACTTGTATATTTAATAACATCACTCAGTAACAGTGTTTTCTGCAAAAATAAAGTTTGATTGATTGATTGGTTAAAAATAACTTATTTTTACTGTAGTCACCCAATTACAGAATAAAACGAAATTTGATAAAAACATTGTTGTGAACTTTAAGCAATTTGATTTAATCGTCTTACGTGTAAACAAAGCAAACTTGGTTAACATTTCGTGAATCTCAATATTCTAAAGACCTGAACTATAAATTTTATCGTAACAAGGGTTTATTCTGTGCACAGAATCCATTGTGTTACAGATCGTAATTAAGCCAGTAACATTTGGTCCTCGTACCTTATATTAATTTTAATTAAAATTCCTTAAACGGTTTGTCTTTCAGTAAAAATGGAGTTGGGGCATTACGCGGCGGTAAAGCTACGTGGGATTATATTTTTTGAAAGTCAATTAGCAAGCGTTCACCTCCTTCTGTAAAGAATCACGAAAGAAAGTTTCGATATTAAAATTTATTAAAAGAAATTTTCCAAAATTATATTTGAACGGAGTTTTTAAAACCATCGGAAATCTTTTATAGGCGGCTATACCCTTGTAACTAAAAGGTTTAATTAATCTTAATATATAAAAGTCAAAGGTTCATTTGCTTAAGTTTTGAATTAATTGTACTGTCAGCTTGGAATAAAGCAGCCATTATCCGCTCAATCCAGATTGTGATCTGTTCTAGGGCGATCGTATTACATTGATACATCTTGATTCGGCTAGTTGTAACATGTCACGATCCGTCAATCTAATACATTACATTATCAATCTGGATCAAGATCACGGTCATGGGAGCTTGATAAAATAATAAAATTTTACATAAAGTATTCTATACATATTCATTTTCATGTGACGAATGGTACAAGTGTGTTATTCCCTAATTGGGTCAAATGTATAATATAGTGCTATTCTTCATTTTATCATATCATAGAGGCTAATAATACAATAAAATAATAAAAAAATGTATTACATGATTTAGAAGCGGCGGTATCTTAATGGGTAAGGCATCGGTCGTTGCGCAATCGTGAAGTCGGGTTCGAATCCTACCCATTATAATACCGACGTGAACCCACTCCTTTAATACGTGATAACACAAGCCTTGAGCTTAGCTGGGGAGACCCGTGCCCAGCAGTGGGCCATCTTATGGGTTGATATGTCTTATGGGTTGATATGAGCTTAGCTGGAGGGGTTAACAAGAATGCTAGTAATGTGGGACTTAATCCCACATTGCTAGTTATCTTTTAAAAACCAAAATATATACAAGGTTATTTTTGCTATACTGCAAAGCTCAGACATCGCAACAAGAGTTTTATATATATATTCAAGAAATCATATGAGATGCGAGAAGCCGAAGATAGAACAAAGTGGCGTGCAATTGGAGAGGCCTATGTCCAGCAGTGAACTGCGATAGGCTGATGATGATGATGATGATGATTCAAGAAATCATATAAAAAAAAATGAAAATATTGAAAACTTGCAGAGTTATGAGCCATTTCATTTGAATAATGTTCTTCGAGTTATCATGCTCATAGCGTCCCATAGTATGTAGTCCATGGTTATAATTGAAAAATAAGTGATGATTACATTTTACATCACGTTGTGAACAGGATTTGGACTGTTAGAATGATTAATTAATTAATAGAAAAATATAACGTGGTTTGAAAACTATCCCATTGGAGTGTGTTACTGATTCTAAACAAACTACTTTGAGGTTTGCACTATACCAAAAATAACGTTGTAAATAACTATAAATCTGTCTAATACGAGTATATAAAATTCTCGTGTCACAGTTTTCGTTGCCATACTCCTCCGAAACGGCTTGACCGATTTTGATGAAATTTTTTATGCTTATCCGGTATCTATGAGAATCGGCCAACATCTATTTTTCATACCCCTAAGAGTTTGTTTGTTTGTTTGAACGCGATAATCTCAGGAACTACTGGGCCGCATTGAAAAAATATTTTATTGTTGGATAGTCCATTTATCGAGGAGATATACATCACGCTACGACCAATAGGAGCGGAGCAGCAATGAAAAATGTTGTAAAAAAAAAAGGAAGAAAAAGGGAAAAATTACGCAGACGAAGTTGCGCGGGTCAGCTAGTAATATATATAATACAAAAGTAATTCACATGTAAAGTTGCAATTTTTTTAACATCTATTTTCACCGAGGGCACTGAAATGGTCCCATGTCTCACGCAAAATATACTACAGCTGAATTAAATTCACGCTTAACAAAATAAGAAGCGTGTTCAAATAACTAAACATGCAAATAAGTCCATAACTTACAATTACAAATACCATTAGTTCAAATGCAGATTTCCTAGAAGCATAACAATGGAACGTTCAACATCATTGAATCGCATTAAGCCTTCACAATGTGAAATCACCTCTAAAATCAGTGTAATTGAATTGAAATTCACTTCCCAGCCATAAGGTCGAGATAGGTAATGAAATCAAATAACTTTAGTCGGATCTCCATCCCAGGAGAAACCTTTATCTACGCATAGAGGAGTACTTTCCATAATTTTCTACAATTCACTATCTTTCTTGAGATTTATAGCATTCTTTTTTTCTCAATGTTATCTTTCTTTTTGAAGGAAAAAAAGCGGCTTTCTATATGTCTCTAAGTTTATTTTAGTTGTAATAAAACCAGGCATCATTCTTTACTGTTGCATAATGCAGACCATATTCATAAGTTTATTTATTTTTGTTTTGAACTGGGACTTCAAGCATAACGTGGGTATGTAATTCTCTAGACGACTGTAATGGAAAATATATGTTGTAAAGAAACGCTGATTATATATACTCGTATATATTTTTTATTGTTTTTGAACTTTCGCGCTTTTTATACATATAAGATATATTTCGGAACTTAGTCGCGTGAATTATTTTGACCACGATCGGTGCAATTCGATCAAAACGTCGGGTAAATAAAAAGTTCGTACCTTTAAATAATTCTAATATATTTTTTTAAATTTTATTTTTACATAACGTTATACAAAGTGGTTTGCAATGAAAATAGCATCTTCATCTACTGCCTACCTAGCTCTTTTTAGGACTAGGTAGGCAGTATACTAGACTAGACTAACTTCTATTGGTATAGACTGAAAGAGTGGCAAGTCTGTTAAAGTTGCTTAAATAGAATCCCTAGAAGAGAGTTGCGACGTGACGTACATTTGTTGTTTTTTTGACGTGACAACGTATTATAAATTGATGACGGGTGCACGCACGAAAAAGTCTAACGTAGCAACGGTCACGTTATTGAGTGGTTGCTAAGCAGTTACGTTATTGACGGATAGGCTCAAGTATTGTGGCCGTCCACTAAAGCTGACACAGGCATGATTGTTTATTACAATGTTTTCTTATGACTTTATCACGTAAAATTATCTTCCGTAAACTGACTTTACAGACAACTTTTTTTTATAAATAGAAGATAAGTAGGTATTTATATATAATATGTGTGCATTTTTAATTTAACACTAAAGTTTAATTATAGCAGAAAGAGTCAAGTGGACGCATTTAGAATGAAATTTTACATACACAGAGACATACCCTGGCTTGTATCAACAGATAGGTACATACCGACATTCATGTAAATGAAGCCACAGGCAAAATATATGGAAATAAATGCTTCTAACTACCACAGAAATATACTAGCGACTAAAATATGTAGCCATATTGGTGTCCCCCAAAATATGTATACAATATTTAGCCAATAAAAGCTCTGGAAAAGTGCTACGAAATGATCTCAGTTGGTCGTGATTTCCAGGCGCTAATTGTTTCGCGCATCGAGATACTACATTAACATACAAAGTAGGAAAGTTTCCTTCTCAGCGGTACATTCTAAGTTTTTATTTAGTTGGAAAAAATGCTAGAGCTCTATGGAATTTCAGGGCTTTTATTGTGTTAATTTTAGTCTTTTTATTGTTTTAATAAGGATTATGTATATTACAATAGACTGAACATTTATTGATCGCTTGTAACAATAGGACATATTTAAGAAAAAAACTATTTTTCTACGAATATAATTTTCAAAGTTGTAAGTAGTTTATAACAATATTTTTATGCTAATTCTAACACAAGTAGGTACTTTATTTAGTTATAATGGCAATTTACTTGTATTTATTTGTAAATAGGATAATTGAATTTTAAGCTTTCCTGTAAAAATAAATAAATAAATACAAATACTAGTTCCTTAATATTTTTTTACGAATATATTAGCAACAATTATAAATATAGCTGGTTCATAAATTATTGAAAATACATAAATTAAGGCGTAATTAACTAAATTAGTAAAATTTAAAAGTTAATTATTTTATTTTGTGACCTCACCATTCAACTACAGCTTTGAGAATAGCATAACTTTAACTCATTAGTCTAAACATAAGAACATCTTAAAGTTATTATACTAAAATATAAGCGATCGGCGAAACAAGCAGTTATCTGACTGGCCGGAGGTCGTGGGTTCGATTTTCACTCAGGATAAAACTTTGTGTGTTGATCACGATGGTTTATTCTATTCTATTCTGTGTCTGATTGTTATTTATCTATATGGATGTATTTAAATATGTTTATCAGGTATCTGGTTTCCATAGTACAATCTTTGCTTAGTTTGGGATCAGATGACGTGGTGTGAGTTGTCCCAAGATATTATTATATTATTATTATCTTACGAAACCTTTATTTTGTGTGAATAACTTCATTTAATTTGATTCTAAACAAATAGTAAGGATTCTCAGTCAAATGTTCGTGGACTAGAGAGTTTATTGTCCCTTTGATTTTAGGATAAAGATTTTAGGATAATTTGTTTTTTGTATTGTAGAGTTCATTTTAGCCACAAATAATTCAATTGATAACTTCATTGAAAATGATTAGTAGTTCATATCGTGACTGCTAAGCCGGAGGTTGTGGGTTCGATCCCCACCCAGGATAAGACTGTGTGTGATGAGCACGATGGTTTATTCTGTGTCTAGGCGCTTTTTATCTATAATTTGTATGTATTAAGAAATATAAAAGTATGTTTATCACTTGTCTGGTTTCCATAGCACAAGCTCTGCTTAGTTTGGGATCAGATGACGTTGTGTGAGTTGTCCCAAGATATTATTATTATTATCATTACTGTCGGTCCATGGATAGGTGACGTTTATATTGACCTCACACTCCTCTGTGCCTCAGAGGAGTGTAAGGTCAATAGAGAGATGGAGATGGAGAGCAAATTAAGTCATCGATCCTGCGTCTAATCTTATTCCGGTCGTTGATTGATGTCCCATCAGACTATGAGATTAGTGATTGCTCACATATTTGAGCGCTATTCTAATATTCTATGCAGTACAATAATAAAAATAGTATATACATTTATTTCTCTCTCAGAAGACACAAATTATTTAGTCTATATAACTTAAGCAACAGAACATTTACAGAGCTTTGAGAGAGCTGGAGTCTGTACTAGTTCAAAACCAGTCTGACAAATCTCCAGGTTATCTGCGCTTTACAGTAAAATTATAATTAGCAGCTAAGTATGAGCCAGTCTCTGTTAAAATTTGCCGCCACTGCAAAATCGGTTAAGAGAACAATACCAAGCAAGTTTAATTACTAACGATTAACTAAACTACTCAATTATTCGGTAGACTCGGAGGCTATGGTCTGCCAGCAAGTGGTCATCAAACGTTCATTTCACAGGTTATTACGAGCCATCCTTTCGTTTGCCGCCACTTCTTGACAGTGACGCATGGTCCAATTTATACACTGACAACATTTATTCTGCATTTCAAAACATCTTTAACACAGCCGAACAGAGTCTAAAACCGTTTGTTTTTGCTGGTGAAAAGATAACATTGAAGTTTGTATGTAGCTCTCGACAAGCCCATTGTCCCTGCAGATATAAAAGCGCGACAGGCTGCTACTCGAGTGAGTTCTTTGCGCCGTGATTTATATTAAGCCACACGTGTGGATAATTTCGTTTTTTGCTCGAGGGCATAAAAATCTGCATCCACATTTGAAATACACGTTCAAACCGTATGGGTTTTATGCGAGTATCTTGGAATTCTACTGACCATTTTACTACAATATGTGTCTCGCTACGAAAATGAATATACGTTTTAAAAATTTAAATATTTCAAATTAATACACTAAATGTCTACGACGTAGTCCGATTCCGAACTATGCCTTCTACGCCGTAGACCCTTTGTAGCAATGCAATTAATTTCGCTATTTTCGAATTACTCGTGATATAGAAGAGCTTTGCTCAATGTTGCTTTTAACATATTGATCCCTGAGGTGCCAGCCCTCTTTTATTTTCTGACATATAAAATGTGGGGCTTCGGGTGGTGTTATGTACACTCAATGCTAGCATACCAGCTAAGTTGTATAGATGGTCAATTTTCAGTTATATATATGGTGTAAAATACAGTAAAAAAATATTATTCAGCATTGTCAGATACTTCCCGCCGGCCATGACTTCCGTCAGACACTTTAAAGTGGCCAAAAAAGGTGACAACTTATCTTATTTTCTGATGCTTGATTCTTAAATATGTAGTTTAGGAGATTTAATGGAACATCTTTTGCTGAGCCAAATTGTATGGGCCAAAGATTTTCCCAGACACATAATAGATTCTGCCTTTATTTATGATCTTGAAGGTGTTATACTTCTTTTTTGACACCTGATTTTTATATACTTAGAGGGTTTAGCCACATTATATCTGTCAGAAAATAAAATAGGTCTGGCACGTTAGGGATCTTGGTACTTAACATAGTTAAGCATTTTCTTTTTGTCCAATTTCAGTGGCGAAAGGCGTATCATCAATATTAGACCTCCCCTAGTTCAAAATTCGATTGAATTCTTATGGAATAAAAGTTTTTATGTCATACATTTTTAAATTAATAACATTTTCATTGATTAAAAAACATATAAAAAATAAAAAACGATAATGCACATACCTGATTTTAATAAAATCAGGTATATGCACTCAGTATCTTGAATTTGCCCCCACTTTTCTGTTAACATTGTATACTAGCAACCCGTCCGGATTTTGCACTTAATTTATACTTTAGCGCTCTTAAAGCTTATAACAAATTTTTCTGTTAAAAATATAAATAACTCTCACAGTAGTCAATGATCTCCGGGTCCAGGGACCGTAACAAGAACAGACACAAATATCGCACGAATTTCGACCAATATGAACATTGTGAGAACCAAAGAAGAGACCCAGGAAAGGCATGAGCTACATTATTTGCAGAGTCATAAAAATAATCACGGCAGACAATCTCATTAGAGAATAATAACCAACTACGCAGGAAATATTATAGTGCACTAGTATATGTGCAGACAAGTGCACTCTCTACTCCCTCACTCGCATGGTCCGATGGGATGAAAATCCGAAATGACCGGAGAGAGATTAGGCGCCTGACAATTTTTGAAAACGGTCACCCATCTATAGACGTGAAACGTTAGAGTGCTAACGTTGCCCCCCCCCCCCTCCTCCCTCTAAAATCTTAAACCTCTGCAAAATATCCGATCTCCTTGTTCAAGAATTTGGGCTGGAACGTTGATTAGTTAATTAATAAATCAGGACTTTCATTTTTATATTAAGACTCATTCTATTACAAAATTATACTTAAAAATAAACTTGGTAATTTATTTTTGATTCAAATTTAGAATAAAACAAAATCGAACTCCGCAAGTTTCGTATCGATCATCTAAATTGAGAAATTAGGTTGAAAGCTTATTTAGCGGTTGCTTAAAAATTTAATTTAGGTCGAAAGGTAACTATACTGGCGGAATTGTACGGGCGCCTGCACAATTTTCGTAATTGGTACATTTTCAGCAACTCGTATTACAGCTCTTTTCGTTCTTTACGACTACCAACCTGATCATACTTAGCAATTTATTTTTTATTTTATAATTTCGGAGCACTACTGTTCCGTATTTTCCTCAGTTTAACATTTATGCTTCATTTCAACATTATTCTTCAAATCGGTTTTCCTCTCAAATTAAATGGCAATAATGTTTTTGTTTTTAATTATTTTTCAAGCTTTTATTTGACTTGCCCTGTGTTAGTTAGTTTGTGTGGGTCAAATCTTGGAAGCTAAATTAGTACCACTTCCTGGCATTCGATTGGGCTCAAATTTGGTACACTAGTATATCTTCGATGATAATGCAATATTGATTAAAGCTTTCATACACCATATAAATGAAATACATATAAATGATATAATGTAATAAATTGATGGGATGTTGTTTTCATTTACAAATTATTTTCTTTCATAAAGAGCATTTTAATAAAAGGTTTTTTTTTAATGATTTTTGTGTCTATATTTAATCTTTATATGTAATAAATTTATTTATTAACTCACCTCACCATATTTTAAGAATACATTTTCATGAATGAAAGATATACTCGAGTAAGACTATAATTTGCAACAGATAATATTCTGTTGCTTCTGTATCATGTAGAGTTTATGTTATCATTCTCTACGTAAACGTTATAAACTTAGCATAAATGTAACGAACAATTGAGACATATCATTTCTAAATTTAAACATTCATAATTGTAGTCCTTTCTAAACTAAGTAAATGAAACATTTTGACTTGACTTTTACATTCCGAAACACACAAATGACCACTTCCTGCAACATCAACAAACCTAGAACAAATATGTTCTCTGTACCGTAATTGAAACTCTAAGCAAATAACGTTATGCCTTTATTCATGTACAAGATACAACAGCCAGATTAAACGGGTACAAGTTGTGCACAAGTTTTCGTTTTATCCGTTACAAGGGATTAAAGCCAAGTTGGTAGTCAAACCTCTAATGGTCTCGGCCCAGTACATCGTATTACACCGTTTCGTCAAAAGCAAAGAAACTGTACGGATGAGCTACTAGCTTCATACGCATTAGCTGACGAAACCAATAGTAATGATGTTTAATTAAAAAGGGTGTAGGCAGGTCACAACCGGTTAAAGCTAGCTTAAAATCTATACAATTGACTTAGTTTTTATATATAAGTGTCGCATCGCCGGCGTCGACAGACGAAAGCAGCGAATCACACTTTTCTCTTTTTCACTAGTGATAACTAAATCATGCTCACCTACTTTTACGACTTAAGTGTGACAATATAAAGGTTATCTATGTGTGCATTAGTTATCTAGATCTAGGTCCTTCTTTTTTTTTCGTTTTTGCGTCAAGCCCACGCTAACTGTCAAAATCTTGTCATAATGGTATAATATAGAGAGCGCGGGTTTGCCGCGAAAATACAACAAACAATAAGGACCCCAATGTCGTTTATGCAACCTGTTTACACCTTTTTACCTAAAACATCATTGACCAATAGTAAACGCGGTAATCCGTTGGTTCCAACCATAGAGCAACACGGGCCACCGGCCGGCCGGCCAACAAAGAAATGAACTGAACTCGCGACAGTAGATTGCCACTTGTGTCACTAGACTAACACTGTAAACGTGTTTCCGAACACATTTCATCCAAGGACAATAAGTAGACTAATAATATGTTTGGCCTTTAAAATTTTGCGACTATGGCGACCAAATCATTAGGCTAGTAATGTCAATTCAAATGACATTTGACAACTGATATTCTTTTCTTTCTTTTGCATTATATTTTATACTTATTCATTAATTAGCAGTACTCTGGCCAATATTAAAGCACATATAGTTTCAACTTTGCTAGGTGCTTCTCACACGTTCTGGCGCCGGGTATTCGGCGTCAGATTGAAAATGGTAAATTAGCATTTACCATTTTCAATATATTATATTGCCCACGACGGATTTTTTTAGGTTGCTAACCTCCTGTTAGTCACCTAAAAAGTAGGGGGGGTTTTAAAAGTTTATTTTATTCTTACTTACGACCTTCGTGGGTTTTATCAAAATTTCAATTATTTTAATTTTTTTTTATTTTATCTCTTGTCTTTGTATGTGTCCTCTAATATGGTGTATAGTGTAATGGTGGCAGCACCTTACCCGTATATCAATTTTTATGTAAACAAGTATTTAATACATTGGCAATTTAAAAAAGTAGTCACAAGTTTTTATTGCTTTGTTCTTTTCTCCGGCTATACCTATTACTTGCGAACAGGCATTACATGTACATGTAGAATCAAGTATTTTCATAAGTGTCGTATTTTGCTTCATAAGTGAATACAGAATTTATATTGATTGATATTTTTAAAAACGATGTAATTAGTATTTGTCAAGTGATAATTTGCCTCACTCTATATCGCGCCAAAATTGGCTGAGATGATTTCGATAATAAATCTTCTTATTTGCTGTCTATTCTTGTAATATCTTTACTTAGAACGATTGGTAGAACAATGTAGTGAGTTTTTAATTTGTAATACTTTCTCCATACAGACATTTTTTGGCGGTAACGAGGGGTAAACAGAATTTCGATAGTATAAAAATATAGATTCCATAATAAACAGTTTCGAAAGTTGTTACGGCGTACTGGGTGGAGACCATTATAATGCTCGTATGACAACGTTCGAAATTGATTAAGACTAAGCTCTTGGTTGACTAGAACTGTTTACTATAGAATAATAGACTTAGGATTAAAGGGAAGTGTAAAATAGTTGCTAGCATTTCTGTTGAGGTATAGTATTTATTAAAGTTTTCATCTGTGTTTTCTAAAGTATTAGCACATAATGGTCACAGTTGCCGAGTTTTATATTTTATATGATATGAGCGCATGCTACCGGGTTCACTAAAGCTGTCACAGTCATGGTTGTTTATTGCAATGTCATCAATGTTTTGGTAATTGCAGCGACATGCGATATAATTGAAAAAAAACTTTCACAGGCGTGATTGTTTATTACAATGTCATCAATGATGTTTTAAGACGTTATCTCGTAAAATTATCGTACGTAAACCGACTTTACAGACAACTATATATTTTTTTTTAAATTTTATGCCGTTTTAGAATTTAATTTATTCCTCGATGTTACCTATTGCCTGCGACATAATACTACTAAACCTAAACGCATATTGTAAAATTCATACTCAATATATAATGAGACAGCGAGGCCGAATTGTTGATTAGAGCGGAATTTCGTGGTTCATACGTTCATTATTTCTCAATAAACTTGCGGTTACATTGATAAATAATTATACCTATCTATTAGGTACTTATCCCATCACCATAATAAATAAATTTGTATTAAGAAAGTAAATGTGTGCTCATTGATCCAACAACAGACGAAACCACTAACGGATGGTCTCAATAATATATCTAACGATGGATTTGGCTACTAGAGGTAGAATTTTGACATATTTTGTATAGAGCTTATGTCAATTATATAGCTTATGTCAGATAGTACCTAAATCCATCAATAGATTATTGAGACCAGCCGTTAGTTTTGATGCCTGAAATTTTGCATTGGAGATTCTAAAAACCCCGATGTAAAAGGTAATAAGATAAACTTATGCATCTCTGTATCTGTAAACATAGTGCCTAAATAGATGAGCAAGTTTATGATGATTTTCAAAATGTTAAGCTTACTTATTCGAGTATATGGCAAAACATTAGACAATACAAGAACGACATAATATAACCTCATTTGACTTTTACAAAACGTCATAAGTGGGTACTACAAAAGTTGTACGAGCGAGTTGAATGGATTAGGGTAACACAAAAAGATCCCATAAAATCGATACGTAAGCTTTTCACCATATAAGAAGCCTTCAGAAAACCAATGCGATAAACGCAAATAGAAAAGGTCGGACCCGAGATTTGCGATTTTTCTTCGATTTCCTTATTGGACCAAGACGTGCTAAAGCCTGTAAATAATGAAACTCTGACAG
Organism: Herminia tarsipennalis; assembly: GCA_945859575.2. Taxonomy (NCBI): domain Eukaryota; kingdom Metazoa; phylum Arthropoda; class Insecta; order Lepidoptera; family Erebidae; genus Herminia; species Herminia tarsipennalis. Next base: position 7,036,387 of record OX243843.2, on the reverse strand, counting down.
CAAAAACGAGCTTGCCTAACAAGAACTAATACAAACGTCACCAGCCACTAACAGGACTAACAAATTGTCGTTTCTTTTGTTCACAGATCCGGCGTCTTCCTAACGCTTCAAATTGAAAAACTTAACAAACAATAAGAAAATAACAAGACTTAAAACTGTTACTAATTACTTCCAATTCGCTTTCATTGTGAGTTTGTGTTTACAGTTGATGAAATTCCAAGACTATATCCTTCACAAGATAAAGTAAAGACAAGTTGACTAGGCACTTAACATTCGACCGCTCCTTGCGGATGCCCTTTGAATTATTAAACCAGTCTAAATATCCACTAGAGGGCTCTCCGCCTCTTCAGCTTTCAGAATAACATTAAGACTCGTCATTCCGTATCATACTTACGTTAGACTTGATGGAATTTGGTCGACCATTTTAATAATAAGTGTAAAACTGTTTAAAAAGTGTTTGTGTTGTGTGAAATGCATGTGTGTGCATCGAGGATTTTGTGCGTGGTAAAGGTGCGGTTTCATTAGCGGAGCGAGTGCGTTTTGTGTAAAGCTGGGTGCGCAACGCCACGGCGTCGTCGGTGGAGGGTCGAGGGGGTGCGGGCGGGCCGGCAGAGCCCGCGCCCTCGCCGGCGCCCGACGCGGAGGCGCCCGTCCGCCGCCGCCGGCATCGCCCGCTGTACCGCCGTCTCTTCCATTATGTTCGCACCGCATGGACTGGCGTCAAGTTTGCACTAGGTAATTTTACACATTAACACATTATTAAAATGATTCCGATGCTGCACCGCCAAAATCAACGTCGCCATATTATGTCTTGCAACGCAGGTTTTGTGACGTCATATTTGATGTACAATAATAAAATCACGGGCAATCAAAATTTAAAGTTTTGTTCACAAGTAAATTTGCATAACTCCGAATTTGGGCAGTTCAGTTGAAATTGCTCAATTCTCATATACTAATGTTACCGTGTATCTCATCACTTAATACTCAAGAATATTAATTTTAACTATCAAAACGAAACCTTTTCAATGCTACCACTGGCGTCAAGCCAAAGACTACGAAGTCTATAATCTAGACTGAAAAAAATGGCGAATGACACAATATTTTGTCCACTGCAAACGCAACACGTTGTTGGCTAAAGTTTATGCTTAAGCGGGCATAACGTTGTGGTTTTGGCGTGAACCGTGCTCATTGGCTAGACGGCAGTACCTAACAACTTGTGAAAAGGGGTTCAGTGGCATTAACATCAAAACAAACAAATATGATGTGATTGTGGTTGTACGTCTGAATAACAGCTTGTTTTTCAATTATTTTGTTATTTTTTTTAGGTATGAAGGGTCTTCACACCTAAAACACATGTAATAAAAGATGTTTTATTTTTTAAATTAAAAATAGTGATGTGTCTCATGTACACCCCGTTGGAACGTAGTTCCTTTTGCTATATATTTTTTGGGTTTGTACTAACTAATAATTGGAAAAAAATCTGGTACAGCATAATATTTAAAAAAATATCCTATTTCAAATTAAGATTTTTCATATAATATTATAGTAGATCCCGCTGAAAATTTACATTTTTGACAATTCATCATCAATGTTGCTAAGGATGTGACTAAATAATTCAATAACAAAAATAACCGAAGTTTCCTGAAAATCAATTTAAAATTATATACAATTGTTTTTTATTGTTTAAAAAGTTTTGAAAATTTATATAAACCGAAAATGTTTACAAGAACCTATTGTCCTTGTAGACATTTTCCTCTTTGTTTAAAGTAACAGTTTCACAGAAACCAAAAAACTTTCTCGAATAATTTGAATTTTTTATTACCAACATTTTAACAAATCATGTGCATCACTGCAATTATTACAAACAAGACGTAATAATGTTCTGTGCTTTTATATTTGAATATGTTTTTAAATCACCCCGTCACTATTTCTGGTTGTCATAGTAATTCTCGTATTTATTTTATTACGTGAGTACTTAATACTGAGATAGTGAAGACTACTAACCTTTTACAAAAATACGAACAACCTATATAACACGACCTCCTAATTTTAGTAGCTTCATTTAATCATAAATAATAGATTTTTAGTCGATGTTAAAATATTACAATTTCATTTGTCTAGCCTCCCAGTCCACAAACTGATTATATCATACGATAAGGAACTACGTAACAAAAAAATAATTAAAAAATATTTCCAGTTGTAAAAATAATTAAACAATACACTTCATTTGCTGATAGGCAATACAGTAAACGCTCATGTTATATATAATATTATTAAACACCTACACATATATATGAAAACTTATTACTCAATTAAACCTTTGTTAATAGAATGGCTAGAAAGTAAGACATATGAGAATACTGAGAAACTGATGGAACCTTGCATTTAAACAGACTCGCATACACACACACACACGCACGCACGCGCACTTACGCGATCGTGCACACACCTATGGACACACACCTATGGATTTAACATTATATTAATAAAGTAAAAGATAAAAATTGCTGTAAAACTGTGTATTATGTATGTAAGTTAAGATTGGAAGAGCTTCCTGTCACATGTCCTGATACTTAAAAGGGAGCTCCAGACTCCACTTTAGGTTAAGCTGAATCATTGTTAATGAAATAAAAGCTTTTTATTTTTATTATTTTATAAACCAGTATCTATAGAAAATTCAGAGGTAAAAATTTTTAAATGTGTTTTAAGTAGTTATACTATTTTGAGACTACAGATTTGATTCTTACTTGTTTTTTTAATTTTTACAGCATTCATTTGTTACAAAGCCACTGGTCATTTGCTCCTAATGAGGTATTAAGTTAAATCCATTAGTATTCCACGAACGACTAAGCTTAAGTTTATATTTTTGTTAAAGTATACAAAGTCTATTACAGCTTTAGTAACATTTCATAGGTACGCTTGTATTTCTCTAAGTCATTAACAAAATACTTTACAACTCAAGTCTTTTACTCACAGTAAAGTAGCGAGTGTGAATTACTTCTTACGATTACTGAACAAGTCAGCAAGCCTCGGAGTACAGCAACAAAGCTAAGCATTTACTCGACTTTCTTCAAATGAATTCTCAAGTTTTCACTTGGATGAATATTTGTAAGGTCGGGACTTATATTAAGGCTCTATTCACAACGGGATGACAGTGGCGCGGCAAGCAATTTCAGTGTAAAAGTGAAGTTAAATATATATTTTTTAGTTTGCTTAAAACAAACAGTGTTTTTTAAATACATGTTTTCGCATATAAAATAAAAAGAAGAATGCATGCTTGAAAATGATAACATTAATAAACATTTAAACAAGGGGAAAACTATTATACATATAATTAGTATAATTTTTTTTTCCCTTTAACATGTATATGAAAAAACGAAAATACGTTTGGTTTGTTTTTATTTTTCCAATAATCAATTTTTATCCCCCCTACGATTTAAAAGATAAAGAGGGTGCTCTTTATCTTTTAAATCGTATGGCCAAATATTAAGAAAAAAAATACAACAAAAAGATATGAAAAAATATAACAAAGGTAAGTTTAACCTTTGTTATTTTTTTTCATATTTTTTTTATTAATAAATACTTTCAACTAAATTTAGATATAATCGTACGATTTCTGGTTATGAAAGAATTAATGAAATGATCACTGATATGATCTAAGCCAAATGTAGCAGGCAAATGTAGTTGTTGTGGTTTACCGATCCAGGGTTCCAAGGAACTTCCAGATATCGGCAAGAAGAAATGTTATAACCACGCCGATGATGATTTTGTTCGCCGAGCGGTTGCCGGCTGCTGCCATCGCGGTGTGAATAAAGCCTAACGTCGGCGTCTACTGCCTTTGATGTTCACAATGAACGAGCATTTCCTCCAAATTGAACGCTGGTGTGTGTTAAGGAAATAACTTTTGTAGTAGTTAAGAACTTATATTAAACTAGCTTTTACTCTCAGCTTCATTCGCACAGAGGTCGGAAAATGGCCTTAGAATTTAGAATTACTATTTGTCATTGCTCAAATACGTTATATAAGAAACTTCTATGCCAAGTTTTAGTTCAAAAGTGAGACTAAGTCTATCCCTAATATACTAAATTAGAAAGTTTGTGAGAGTGGATGGATGCATTGATGAATGTTTGTTGCTCTTTTACACAAAAATTACTAAGTGGTTTTATACAACTTTACAGTAATAAAAATATACTGAAGTAATTTTATAGACATTTCTTGCCAATTACTTTACAAATACAATAATTGCATTTTTGAAAGACCTCAATTTTTTCTATCCCTTGATGCTCGCGAGTTGGGCCCTGGCATGCGCCATCTAGTCGGTATAGAACTATCACGGCTTTTGTTTTTCTATCTTTCAAAAATGCAATTACTGTATATGTACTATATACGTCAGAATAGTACATTGGCTATGTAAATTGAATCTTACGCGGGTGAAGCTGCGTTAAACCTAGTTAGGTATATATCGAGAGTGTAGAGATGGTAGAGGAATAATTTAAAAATACGACATCGTGTGATACTTTTCATGGCGATATCCCATACCGTGTTGGTATTCGTTACCGGGGCAAAGCCGCCGGCCAAACCTAAAAAAATAAATTTACCTATATTGGATCGTCTGTTCCTAATACACTGTACTTAATGATCTGAAAACTAAGATAGCGTAGTTCAGGAATCATAGAAAATTGCCTTCAAACGATAATACATTAGCATTCACCAAAATTAAAACAACGCTCCATTTATTTCTATCTGAAATTTAACCAATGAATATCTGGTCAATTATTTAAATTTATATTTATGACTTCATGACCCTGTGAACTGCGATAATGGAATGATTAACAAAGTCAAGCAATGTTACTATAGTTAATTTATAAATAGGTAATGATTTACAAAAAAAAACAACGGGTAGCACACGGGAGTGCCGGCAGAAGTGGAAACTTGAATATTAACGTTTGAAAAATTTTCACTTTGAAAATACTGACTTATCATAATATTGTTTGCATCAATATTGATATGTTGTAGTTAGATCATAGAATTGTCAACTTCATAAAATAGCAAATGATAATAGATACATACGATAATCACACTAATATTATAAAGCCGAAATTTTGTGAGTATGTGAGTGTATATGTTTGTTACTTCTTCACGTTTAAACGGCTGGAGCGATTTTAATAAAATTTGGTATGGAGTTAGCTGACACCCTGGATTAACACATAGGCTAGGCATAAACCGCGGGTAACACCGTGGGGCACAGCTAGTGGAAGATAAAAGTGGAGTGAAATACTGTTAAGACATCAAGCTACTGGATTTTTATGAAAGTCACTCGAAAAATGAGCAATCACCTAGGTACCTCTTATTACCCGACTACGGCAAAGCCAAAAATCAAGGGTAATCTTTTTAGTAGTCTATATATGTTTATATGTTCCACCGTAGCGCTTAAACTACTCATCCGATTACGATGAACGAGGTGTCAATTGATTCGTTATTATGTGCTATTTGCGGGTGACATAGACTACACACATGAAGATTACTTTATGTAAATAGGGTATTTTAACTTATTGTTTTCAAATATGTGGTGTTTTGGTATCAAATGAAAGGGCTTAATTAACTCTAATGTGTTAATTAAGCCCTTTCATTTGAAATTAATATTTGATACCAAATACATTGCTAGTTTTGTTTACATTAACTCTACATATATAATACTTAATCATTGACGTATAGACCTGGACAGCGCCATAACCTCACAAAATTGACAACTCTCTAGAAAGAGACAACGCTACTTGTGGACAATTCCTGTCAAAGGCCCCACGAGTATTTTCTCTCTGTCACGCTTTGCAGTCAATATTTAATTTTTAATTGAAAGTATTAAATAAATATACGTCAATTTATATAATGAAAAAATTAGATTTTTAGGTTGACAATAAAATCTCTATGACAATATAATTGATCGAAAAATTCTGATCTCTCAGTGATTGTTTGGGCTTTTAAATGGTGTATAAAATTTGTCGTAGTCGGGTATAACATTTTTGGTAAAAAATCTGCTCATATATTATAGATAGGTACTTTACATGACCATATGGTAATACGTGGTTTGACATATCATTAAGCCTTGACATAAAACCGATATGGTTAGCTTTAATCGGCCATGTCATGAAATACCACCTTTTCATGATATGATCAACTTCAGAATCTGGCCACAGCCGATATATTAAACATCGAGATCACTTTGGTTTTCTTTCATTTCAATATTGCATATGGAACTTGTACTACATAAATACCAAATATATTATTAGTATCACAAAAACTAAATAAAAACCAGTCTTTAGACACCTTTAATTAAGCTCACCAAATAAGCCAAACAACCAAATTCAGTAAAAGTTATAGAAACAAAAAACATATTCCCAATATAGACTTTAAGTAAGATATCGCCTTCAGTTACTTACGATCGGGTCCCTTGTTATCGGAAACGGACCCGCCCTTTATTATACACGAACACAATAACATCGGAAAGTACTGATATTTTTTGCAAGAAATAAAGCCTCTAAAATATAACATCGTAAAAGATCTTACAAAGAATATAAACAAAATAAACATATTTTTTTGGGTTATGTATCCGAAGTATAATATTGTTCTGCTAATCGATTCTGTCAATCTCATAATTCAATGGGACGGCAATCCAACACAATTGGAGAGAGATTAGGCACAGGACCGATAGCGGCTTAATCTTTTTTGAAAATGAACTATCTACGAATCTCTCAATGGCCACTGAGTCACGACCCAAACAGAGTTTAGAAACTTCATACTTACATCAATCAAGCAACACACCATTATACAACGCTCACGGATGTAGAATCTCGGAACACCTTATAAACAAAGTGGTCCTAGATGTGTATTGCTCGAGCGCGTTTATAAGAAGCTATACCGTTTGCTCTCGGTGTTTTCTGGTCACGTGCCTCTCCAGTCAAACTATAGGTACCTACTACACGAGTATTATTATATCAACGGTACCTACGTGCGGTATTACAAATGACGGTGTCGCCACCTGTTACATAGAACGTGAACTATTGGCTTCAGGCGCAGCCACAATGTATGGCAAGCGCTTTTCACGATAACGGTTATTGCAGTACCTAGCAGTAACGCGTTATTGGTGTACGTGGCTTCGAATGTACCCACTAAAGTACTTGATCTTACCTCCAGTACTTTGGTTCGGTTTTATATGTTAGTGTAAAATTCTCTATAGATTTCTCGAGTTTATTTTTTATTCAATGAATAGTAACTAAAATCTAACATTAAGACTCCATTATTCAAAAGAGCCCACGGTTATTATGATAAACAAAAACAAAATCAAACCCTAATTTCTCTCTACAAAACCTACCATCATATTATTTTAAATACATTTTTAAATATTTTTTTTAAACCTCTAGTTCGTATTCACATTCAGAAAGAAAGAAGGAAATACGTCCTAAAGTTAAACCTAAAATGAACACACACAGTACGCTGATCCGCCAGCTCTTACCTCAACATAAGCTAGGCGAGACACCCAACGCTAATTTCAGTACAGAAGGAAACCTTGTATAAATTAACTTACAGACAGGGGCTTTATAAGAATATGCTACATTTTACACTCAAAAATAAACAATAAAAACCTAAACATAAATATTCGCTCACCATGATAAGATAACTCAACTATGTTTAATTTAAATAAAAACATAAGCCACCGAACTACATTGTACACACCATTATATTTTTCCTAGCCAATTTACTTTCTATGTACTTACTAATATTCACTTAAAGCGAATATAGGCTTACCAAGTATCGGTATAAAGCTACCTATTAAAATAGCTCTATATATTCCGCATCCGTAGAAGGCTTTCATCGTTGTTACATTAGGCGGTCATAATCGTAAAAAGTCGATGTAGCGAGGAATAGTAAACTCTGTAGACTTACTAACTCGTAATTTTCAATGTTATTGGCTATTATATTAATAATAATATTCTCCGTACCGTCCTGGAGTTAATCAAAACAGGATTTTGGGCTTGAATTAACCCTAGAAGCCTAATCTATGTCAGAAATACACAAAGCCTAAACATACGTCTTAGAGGCGTATACATATAATTTAATATCTTTTTTGTAAAAATAGCCCTATTTTGTTTTTTTTTCTAGTGGAAATTAAAATTGGGTATATAAGCTAAAAATAAAACAACATTGTCATGAATAATTACTATAATCACAGTCATTTATTAGAAAAATAAAACTAGTTATAAATTTTGAACAAAAACAAACAACTTCTTCAAAATCAACTAAAACTTAACTTTTTTTAATAGAAAATTTTCTTTTCTTAACACTAATCAGTTGTCCTTAGAACTAACATAAAAATAATCAGCCTTTATACAGATAATCAGACCTTAAGAACAGTCTACACAGACATCAACTTTGTGCTCGCCACACACAGATTTTTTACATTTGTGACAGGCTAATCTTGACATTCTCTTTTTTTTATAGGAACAAAAAGCGCAATATTTACGTTTTTTTGGCTCATGTTCTTCTTCTTGATTCTCATTAATTAAATCTGTAGGTTTTACAATAATTTGGTTTATACTTTCTCGCAAAGACCTTTTCAACGTCGGAGCTTCTAATCTCTTTTCCATCCAAGGCGTGACCAAATCTGTACTGAGTTGCTTCATGAAATTTCTTCTATTCAATGGTTTTTTATTATCCTTGATCATGTTATGCCCATATATTATAGCAGAATTAACAAAAGCCATGTTTAGAATGCCATAAAATACAGCCATCGGCCATCTATTAGTCTTGCGACTGCACGACATTGAGGAGCACATTTGGTCAAACGAATCTACTCCTCCTTTCGTTTGATTATAGAATAGAATCATATCAGGTTTACCACTTGAATCATTTACTACTGCATCTTCGTCGCAAGAGGATAAAAGATATACAATTTTTGCAGGTTTTGGCTTATATGATACAATTGTCAGTGGGCCATCAAAAGCAAACATAGAGGTGCCAACAGGACGAGATCTCGAATTCTTTAATTGTTCAGGGATCTCTCGTTTATTTGATCGTACAGTGCCCACTAGAGTCAAATTATAAGGTGGTTGAATTAAACTTTTTGCTAACGGTACAGAGGTAAACCAATTGTCACACGTGATGTTTCTGTTCGATCCATGAATAGTCTGTGACAATTTCTTCACATAAAATTCACCAAGTGGTACACCGTTCGTATTTGTACTCCTGCCTATATATGGATCAGCATCAACCATGTATTTGGAAGTTGCATCACACATCATTGGAAACTTGATCCCGTATTTATTCGGCTTGTTCGGTATATAAATCCGAAACGGGCATCTCCCTCTAAAACCGAGTAACTGTTCATCTATCGTCACCTCAGATCCAGGAATATAATTCATTCGGCATTGTTTTATAAACAGTTCCCAAACATTTCTAGCTGGTACAAAGGCATCATTTGGTCGGAGAGTTGGTCTCAACGTTTTATCATCCATTCTAAGGCACCTGACAATGAACTCAAACCTCTCTTTGCTCATAACTGATACGTACCGTGTACCAGAAAAGGTAGGATCAAAAAGCTCGTCTGTGGAAAGATGATTATCCTTCATAACTGCTGTCAAAGCCAATAACCCAATGAATGCACTAATTTCTAAATCAGTAACATCTCTATGAGTCGCTGTAATTTTTCCTATTCTTTGGCGTTTGGAGATCATTTCAACATTAGTCCATTTCACAATTTCAGATATAATTTCATCAGTAATAAATAAGTTAAATACTAACACAGGATCAAAAACTTTTCTGCACATGCGAGCTGAACCTCGAGAGGTACGAACTATATTCATAGATGGCGTTCTGTGAGATGTTTGAGCTTTGACAGTTGACCAAATATGTCCATTCTTACCTCGGAGAGTATTACCACGAACACGATAAATTCGGTCCAAGTTGGCAGGTGATGAACTATCTTCTGTCACAGAGGATGGGCCGGTTTCCTCATAGGAAGCAGGTTCTTGCGTAGACGAAACATGCTCAGTGACATAACTATTTTCGTCTTCACTTTGAACATCGTCTATGATCTCGTGATCCTCAACTTCGGAATCCGAATTGTCCAAAGAAGAATCATTTTCCTCGTTGAGGATGGCTAATATATCGTCTCCGTCTATTCTTCGAAACCGTGACATATTTTAAATCTGAAAAAAACACAAAAATAGACATACAATATACGAAAAACGAATAAAAGTAAAATTTCGCAAACCTAGTTAAAAGTTACACAAAGCCTAATCATACGCCTTGCAGGCGTGCAGTACTTCGATAAATCAAAAATGGCGGGACTTACCTTAACGATACGGGCACCGTGCGCGAGCTCCGAGCGGCAACTGAGTTGGCGAAAGAGCATGACGCGCTAACTTCAACCGTTAGAAAGAGACAAACGATATTTAATTTCGTATACGCCTCGGAGGCGTAGATTAGGCTTCTAGGGTTAAGGTCGTATGAAAGTTGGGCGAGATTTATCCGTTCCTTTTTGGATTGGCTTTCAAATTTTGACAGGATGTCTCGGTTTCTTTCTCGTTTTAGATGAGTTTATAACTCCCTCTCCTTTATTTTAGTTTAAAGCGATGAATAAATATGTTAGTTAAAGATGCACATATCATCTGAGAAATAGATCGTCACCGTCTTGCCTTGATCCTTGAGCTTGTTTCAAAGCGAAGCAATACCGAATGCAAGGCATGCTCGTAAAGGGTATCTTAATTTATCAATTTCAATATCGTAATGTATCTCATTACGTACTTGTGCGTTATTGTAATGTAAAACGCACGAATTTCTTTTCAATAAGGTAAAACGCACGGTTTATCAAGATCCTCCGTCTAAACAAACGGTACTTTTTTAAATCTTAGCAAAGAGTTTTTATGTCAGAAAAATGGTCAACATTTTATGAATAAAATTAACTTTGGGAGATAAAATATAATAAATAAACATTTAATTCTTTAATTTAATTAATTTTGACCATAAATTACAAACATTTATCTGTAACAAAACACAAAAATATTTACTTTATTAGTAATACTGGCTGTTTTTGTGCCTTTGCCTTTAAAAAATGATGATGCGCGCGCATGTCTAATTTGTGAACAAGTAAAAATTATTCCGCGCACTTTTTCATTCTCCAACTTTCACTCAAGAGAGTGAGAGAGAGGTGAAATTGTAACTAATAATAATAACTTGACAACAATAAAAATTATTGTTTTTAAACTTTCGCGATTTTTATACATATTAGTTATATTTCGGGACTTATTCGCGTGAATTATTTAAAGGTACGAACCTTTTATTTACCCGACGTTTCGATCGAATTGCACCGATCGTGGTCACGGGTCGACTATACCCGAAGTCCCGAAATATAACTAATAACAATAAAAATGCCAACTGGCAACGTAAAAATCAGTTTTACAAATTATTGTTGATTTTTTTCTATTTGCTTTAACAAGTGATTAAAGATTTATTCATTTAAGAAAGTCGGAGTTTTTTTTTATTTTCTCGCAAACATGTTATAACACGTCGTATGACATACGTACGCTTTGATAATTACAGCCTCTGCTTTCTTGTAGCAATATTGCCTAGGCTGTAATTTTCAACTTAACGCACTCATATCATAATGTACTATTACTTTAGTACTACTTTAGTACTTTTGCTCATTTTAATGAATATTTAAGTAATTTATGCAAAAAAATCTTTCAGAATATTTAAAACTTTTCTCTAACTTCTAATACTAATTTTAGTAGCTAGTAAAACCATTTTTTTAGCAGTTACTCAGTGGGATCTAATTACTTGTTAGTAACTTTCAGGCTCGGCTCCAATAAATTAATAAATTTATTTTCATTGCGTCTCTACCAGATCTACTTTAAAACCTTTCAAGAAAAATACACATGAAATGATTATATCACAAATATGTATCTTTTGGTCTCATAGAATCTGTGCCTATTAATAACTCACTTTCACACACACTTTTCAATCTAATTACTGGATTAACAAAGCATAGAACGTATAAAATTAATTTCGTCAAAAATTACCTGTAATCCATTTCTTTTGATTTATTTGTAAAATATTTTTTTTAATTGATCGCGAATAAGACAATGTATGACAATTACGGTAGTTTTGATGGTATGTGAGGTGTAGTATGTGATGTAAATGCACTACACTGAATAAAAAAAACGGCTTGCACTCCGGAGTGCCGGCAGAAGTGAAAACTGAACATTAACGTTGTGCATTTTTGAATATTTTGTAACGCTTAGGGATTTTTTTTATCAGTATAAAAGTACTATCATTTAGGTGGCGATATGTGTATATATTCATCTATTGCGCTATCGTACACAAACATGATTATTTAAAAAATGACAATGACAACGATGACAATTAAAAAGTTTGTCTCTGAAAAAATTACACACCGATGAAATATGACTGAATCTTACTGACATAATAACAAACACAATAAAAATATGAAATAAATAAATCACAAATCAAAATAAAAAAGGGAAAAAAATAATCGTTACTCGAACTGGGGTATTCTGGTTTCTGGACCGCCCAATATCCCACCTGAGTTACCTTCATATTCAAATGATATTGTAGCAGTTTTTAATTGCTCTTCCTCCGTCTTACGAATTTTCGATCAGGGTCACGTGATCTACGAACTTTCGAACAGGGTCACGTGATCCTGACGCGAGTTTAATTTTTTTTTAACCATACCAAAAAAGTCACAACGCCGCTAAAGAAGTTTTCACTTCAAAAATCTGGCGAACCCCATGATAGAATTTAAAAAAAACTAATGCTCTGTTGCTGAAGCAAAAATATTATTGCAAACTGAAACGTTCTATTCTAATCAATGAAAAGGTTAAGTGATTGCTTTCAGTTCATTGAACAAATATAATCAAATGTAATGTCACAATCTTGGACTCGATATTTCATATAGTAAGTGTAGACTTCATTTACAAGTGAGTTTTTTTAATCCTTCCACTACACTCGTACGTAGACTATGCAACCCCTGTTCCTGGTACCATTTTACGCACAAAAGATGTTAAAAACTTACTTAGTTACTCATTTAGTTAAAACATCACTTATCTACGGTACTTTATTAAAAAGAAATTCGAGCGTTTTACATTACAATAAGTGTGCGTACTTATTGTAATGTAAAACTTTATAAACAGCCGAACGTGTCTGAATCGTGCAATACTTTCATACTCGGTTGAAGTTAAATGCTCAATATAATGTTGGACGATAAATTGTTGGTCGGCATATCGATGACAAATGTCGATGACGTTATAACGAACATTACGAGTGCTCAATTGCAGAGCGATACACTTTATCATTTCATGTTTTATTTTTGTGTTTCTGTTGTATCAATGTATAGGTAAGGTACGATAGGTACTTTAAATGTTGATAAACTTTCGCGATTTGTACACATTATTAAAATATATATATTACGGGTCTTAATCGCGTGAATAATTTAAGGTTAAATACCTTGTTTATCTTGCTTTATGTCGTATTGCAACGGCCGTGGTCACGGGAAGACTTCCAGTCTTCCCGTGACCACGGCCGTTGCAATACGGTCGAAACGTCGGGCAATAAACAAGGTATTTAACCTTAAATTATTCACGCGATTAAGACCCGTAATATATATATTTTAATGATAGGTACTTTGTTGGACTTCGTGGCGAAAAATGACAATGCACCTTTTCTATACAAGTTTGGTCCAAATTTAGAAACACGTTGTTCACCAGACCAGACCTGAAATAAAATACGTGGCAATTGATGGATCTTTTTTAATATTATGACACCTAAAAAATTTGTAGGTACCGGAAAAAAAGACACGACCCATCAAAGATCTTCATCATCACTTTTGCATTATGTTTGATTTTTTTTAATTACTTTTTGTTTACGTACTTTTTGTTTTATTATTTATAGTTTTTTGGTGACTTAAAAATATTTTTAGTACCGATGCAAATTTGACCAATGTTTTAAGATGTTTTTCCTTTGAAATTTCCGTAAAAATGTAAGCCATGCCTTCAAATCTACACGTTTTCATCCATATCTTATAAGCTAGTAACCAATTTTGATAAAACTTGCGCTGTTCCCTAATTTAAAAATACTGGTTTCACTGCCATTTTTAGTTTCGGAGAAATGATTGGACATATACAAACATACTTTTTTTTTCTAAATTTGTTAAGAAGATATATTAGATCATCATATTATGTAAAAAATACGCAATTCCAATAATATAACATAATGTTTTATTATTGGAATTACGTGATCTATCTTTTACTGTTAAGTAAAGGTCTATCTATTATGGGGACTGTCATTTCGGACAACTAACTGTTTTTGTTTTGTGATCTTTTATAATCCATATATTGCCATGTGTTTCAACTTTAGACAAGTTACCGTTTTCATTTTTTATTTTGAAGATAACTAGCAATGTGGGATTGGGTCCCACATTACTAGCAATCTTGTTAACCTCTCCAACTGAGCTCAAATAATGTTAGGTTAAGTGTTAGGAGTGGGTTCACGTCGGTAGTATAATGGGTAGGATTGGAACCCGCGACCTCACGATTATGAGACGGATGCCTTAGCCATTAGGCTACCGCCGCTTCAAATGCATTATTTATCTTCTAAGGACCGTTTCTATTTTTCCAAAGCATATTTTTTAATCTCGTGGTAAAAGTTACTATTGACGATAACATCTATCAAGTGTTCGGGGTCTCAACCGTTTTATTTTGAAGTTTTCGAATGATTATACTTTTCCCCCCTAAAACAGACATTTGGTCGTCTTAGTAAATGTAAATATAGACAATAAGATTCATCACCTGCCAAAGACAACTAACCATTTTATTTAATCCCTGGACAACTAACCATTGTTATAAAAATCATGAAAAGACTTCTAGCAGATTTTTTGTGTCGCCATAGCAACAGTTACTATTGACGATAAGGTTTATCGTTTTCAATTGATTTCATCTTTGGACACCATGTTTCGATATTTTAATCCAATAAGTTGCATTTTCCAAAAGAGTTATAGAGTTCTGAAAATGGCGACAAAATTAAACAGTCATCATTCACAGCTCTATGTTGATGGTTTAAAATTATATAAAGCTAGTCTTGAAAAACCCCGCGCCTCACGGAAACATCGCTAAGCTGCCATCAGTCGACCAGTGACCACGATCGGTGCAATTCGATCGAAACGTCGGGTAAACAAAACCTTTAAATAATTCACGCGATTAAGTCCCGAAATATATCTTATATAGTCTCGTTAAGTTTGATTTGACTCTCTAAAGCTCGTATTTACGAAATCCTTTCGTATTCTTTGTCTACAGTTCAGAATAAATCTTTCTGCAAACTTCAGCTTTCTCGTAGTAGTTGAAATATATTTGTTTAACGTATCATAAATAAGGCAGTAAGTCTTTGTACACAAACTTATTTAGCGATATCTCAATGCAGCAGATACATTTTATTATTCAGCGCGAGGGCATCCCACTCAAAAGACGTCCAAGGTAAACTACTAATATCAACAACAAAACTTATAGAAACAACATCATAAAACATGTAAATATAATTTACTTTCTGTTCACGTACTTTGTAGTCTTAATTTACCTACTAACTTTCTTGTACGAAGCGTCTTTGAAAACTTTGCACAAGTTTTGGTCAGTGATAAATTACAAAATTACTTTCATATAGAAGCAATACTGTCACTGTCTTTTAATTTACATCCAAAGTTATCTACATGTATTCGCCAAATGGAAATAATGTGTTAAATAAGACAGATATACATAGGTAGCTGTGTTGGTTCCATCAAAATATCGTTCTTGCCACCCATGTTTTCTTTGGTTCATCATGTTCTCTTTACGCTAATCGAGAAATAGTCATATAATGCTATTAATTTCCATTGTGGGTGTGACTTCAAACTAGCCGTGCTATCATTATTGTCTATCAAGAAACTGTCAATTAATTTTCTTGGTAAAACTGTTTTTGCGCGTGGTTTACTCGTATGTCTCCTTTCTTAATGAAAAAATATTTTATTTGAAGGTTCAATCTATTTAGTTTTTCAATTTAAGTATAACTTATTATTATTTTGACAACATTGACATGTTGGCGTTATTGTTCCTTGATTCCGTTCAAGCAAAATTGAGTTTTAAGATGACGAACATTTTCATTCCGCGAATGTACATTGAGGTACATTGTACCGAAACTTCCTAGGTACTGCCTCATGGGCGCGGTGGGTGGCTGACTGCTGCGCAAAGAGGTGGTGCGTTCGATTCCCACGCGGTACACAACTTTTTGTGATCCACAAATTGTTGTTCCGAGTCTAGGTGTACTATCTGTCAGTGAATTGAATGATTGTAAAGTCCACTGCGACACAGGGCTTATACTACATACTGTGGAATTTGTTTAAAAAAAAACTGGGGCAAGAATGTTATTCAACTAAAATATTGGTTTCCTTATTGTTAGCTAAGGACCCGTCCCGGCTTAGCGAATTGGTGAAAACCAATTTTAATCTAGGTACTAGTGGTTGCCTAGTAGTCAAAATTCGACAATTAATTAATTCACATTTTTTTTTTAATATTACAAACTATAAGTGTGCGAAATTTCATACTCCTCCATCTGTGCCATTCTCGTTAAAAGGGCTTAAACCTTTTTGCTTCACGTATTAATATATAGATAAAAAGAAATTATCTTAACCTAGTGAAAACCGTATCTCCATCCGTTGAGGGGCTTATATAAATTATAACCTACAAACAACCATAGCAGAGCTTTACTTTAAGTATATATGTAACGATTATGTGTTTAAAATACTACAAAAATGTATGTCATAATTAATCACGCATAATAAATAAATTCCTTTTTTAGGCTGTTGCTTTAAAACCTGCAACATCATTATGAAAACTGAAAAAATATTCAGCCTTTATAGAATTTAACAATGTCCCCCGAAACGTTTCAGTAACACTATTCTATTATAAAAGAGATTTTCCTTTGAGTTATATTTACAAGACCGTAATGGCTGAAAACGCTTTAACATTTTCTGCTAAGGTTAGTAAATTTCATGAACCTCGACGGGTCGTTAAGAATCAGTTAATTTTCACGAAGAAAGCCTTCAAAAACGTTCAGCAGTAGGTACAGCAAATTGTTCATTTGCGAATTCCGTCGTCCCCTTTCAATTGGCAAAAGATTTCAGTGACAAAACTGCCTTTATCGCAACTGCGAATCTTCAAAAAACACTCGCATTTTTTGCAATTTCGACAATTTGCCGATTCTCCCTTTCGGCCATTCGTTTGTGTTTAATTGGTTTTTATCACGAAAACTCATTTGATTTTTTATTTATATTTTTCCAATCGTCATCATTTCACTGCATAAATAGCCAATGAACTGATACACATCGAAAGCAATCGAAACAGCGTGTAATGTAAATCGTCGGCAAACACGACTGTGTCCCTTCGTGTTCATAACGAATTGGAGTACATTTATGTTGGAGCCAAATGCGTGAATATTTACCAGCTATATTGTATCACGTGTTTGTCTATTGATCTCGGTTTGATTACGCACATATGCAACTCATTTAGACGTGGTGAAGATGCAAAATACGTAAATTATGTCATTGTTCCAGTTGTAAATGCTCGTTTTGCATACTATTTTCATTACTCACGCCTCGTAATCAGCGGCATAAGCTTAGATTGCAAGTAGTTACTTTTACTGGGGAGTAAATAAACCTTATGAAATACTCTTACACATATGGCGGTGGCATGTAGTTTTTGTTTCATACTACTAATAACGTTATACTTATGTAATTTTCATTGAAATGGTATTGGATGGTATGAAAATGTTGTTACTTCTCACTTGGTCGGCTGTTACTCGTAAACTTGTAAGGCCTACTTAGCTGTGGCAGTTTTGCTTTTAATTTCAACATACCTATATACTACTACTCTGATTTTTTCACATCTCTAAAAACAACCTTATTAGCTAGCAGGGGCGGGGGAACACTGGACTCTAACAAAAATTAGCATTTTACCGAATTAATCGTTAAAGTGAAAATTTCTCAAACGAATCCCTAAACCAAAAAAAAAAAATTCACTTCCCCACTTAACGTGTAGGAGAGGTTCTCAAAAAAAATGTTTTTCAAGATTTTATTTTATCAAATTGTCGGCGTAATTAATATTTGCATCAACCTTTTAGTACTAACAGTCTCCGAGCTAAGCTGCGGACGGACGGACATGGCGAAACTATATGGGTCCCGTTTTGCTATTTTGGCTATAGAACCCTAAAAATCCCGACATCACTTCATTGTTTATGTGTCCGTATGATAGGAAGTAATAACAAATCTAATCGCATTACAACTCACATATCACCTCTTGTAATGAAAATTCACTCCACCATTTCATGATGAGGAACAATAAACCACATCGCATAGAATTTCTAATGAATCTACAATGCATTGCATGCAGACACGAGTTTAGCTACATTTGACCGCAAATACATATCTAAACACATTTGCCGATTTGTAAATAGATTACTTTATCTGTTTCCCTATTTAAATCCATTGAAGCTAGCCTAGATTATGGGAAATATAAATCGTTAACATCAATTACAGATACTGTCGACGTATCGCAGCTACTGGTGACAGTTGTCGGATTTATCGCTACAAATTCAAATCTATTTTTACCCACGCATAATTAAATATGCACATGACAATTCAGTCTGGTTATAAATGGAACAACTGATTTGTCTGTTAATAAAAGCTGGCAGTTAACCAAAACAAATATTAGTCTCATCTGAAACTCAAGTATTGTCAAACAGATCGTCAAGACTATTTGACAAATTAAAGGAACTATAAACCGTTTAACTTAAATTCCATTATTCATTTCTGAGAGTGATTCGCTTCAAATATTTCGTGTTTACGGGATATGATATACTAATGGTTTCTTGTTCGCGAATTGAAACAAGGCCAAGTGTCGCGGAGATGCGTCGCATAGAATCACACGCGTCATAACTATAGGTACTCTCAGTAGATGAGTGCGTCGCGTAAACAATACTCACCCAGTAGATATTCGTCGCGGTTAATAAAATACAAATACGGAGTTGACAGAGTGGAACCGGAAGTGCAATGCGAGCGTGAGACCGCTGAAAATTGAGCCACAGATGGTTCAAAATGTAGGCGTCAAATATCGCGATAACGAGGCGAATGTGAGCAGTGTTGTGTTTCTAAATGAAGTGAAAATAATGAAACCGAGCTTAGTGAAACATAAAAGGTCATGGAGGCCGAAGGGAAAGTGTGGGAAGAAAAGGGTTAGGTTTTTAGACAGCGATTCCCCACCGGAAGGTCGGATCTCCTTGTGTGAACGTTTTGCGCGATTTTTTCATTTCCTTTGGCAGTACACGAGAAGTTCAGTGAAAAATGTTCTAAGTAAGTTACTCTTTTTGTTTAACGCCTCCATCTTTTATGATATCCTGTTTTTTGTGTTCTTTTCGATGTTCTTTCTTTCTAAACAACTGTTTATACTCGTGTTTTCTTTTTTATGTTTTGACGTTAAAGTGTAATAGGCGTATTAAGTGGCCAGAAAAACCTTTATATAATCGTGGTTGTATGAAGTGAAGAATGTATAAATAATTTGGCATTTTACTTTGATAAGCTACAGGTAATAAACACTTAGCTTTTGTACTTTATTGTCTAAAGACACACATAAGATTAGATAGATTTCTTCAACCGCTGATAACGTTTTATACGTGCACTCTCTTATAATCCATTATTTTCTTTTTTTTCTTATACACGGTAATCTGCGAAGATTCTGGACCGACTTAGATGAAGTCAAGTATGAAGTTATTTTGTGGATCAGGATAGCAGAAGCTAGTTTGGTATAAACAATGTTATTCAAGCAAGAATAAAAAACTAATAAAGATACCTTCGTATCACAAAAACGTAATTATTTGCCTTATGATAATAACAGCAAATAAAAAAGGTGTAGAAAGGTCACAAGAAAGCGGCACCTTAAAATCTATACAATTGACTTGTTTTATATGTCAGTGTCGCATCGTCAGCGTCAACAGATGAAACAGCGGATTAAATTTTTTTTTCGCTCGTGATAATTAAATTATGCTTTCCTACTTTTACGACTTTTTATATTAGTGTGACATTGCGATATTTAAATGATCTACCAGTGCAATAATTTGCCGTTTTTAAAGATCGAATGTTGTTACCCGACTGTAAGGAAGGGTTATGTTTTTCGCGCATTGTTATCTTGTATGTATGTATGTATGTAATATTCTTTATTACCTCATATGTCACAAACTACTGAATTGATTTATACAATTAAGACGTCCTTTGATTCGTCTTGATCACCCAAGTGTTCTGTGTAGATAAGTTACATTTAAAAAAAAAAACATGGCGGCTGTGAGATGTCAAAATAAAGAGGTGTGAAAAACAAAGTTGTTTCGATTACTACAATATGAGTATCAAATTAAAGCGCTCATCATAAGCATTTCAAAAAGGTATAACATGATTATGACTATAGTACCAAAAAATTTAAAACATCATTGGGAATAAACGTGAAATTCCATATGAATGGGTAACTGAATGTATGGATGCTTATTTCTCACTTTTACGCAAAACCTACTAAACAGATTTTAATGAGATTTTACACTTACAACATAGGTAGTCTATGTTGTAAGTGTCGCACAACATGGCAACAACCATGCAATCGAAACTATCGAACGAACCGACGAAAAAGCTAGTAGATAATAAAGTTTGATTTTGATTCAACTTTTAAACCCCGCTTTTCCCTTTTATCCTTTGAACGGACGAGTTTTCAAAAATAAATTATTATCTAGGGATTCAGTTCGTTAGAAGCTTCATTCGTTATTATCTTAGTCAGCCTCGGTTTCCTTCTTATATTCAGAAGACAACAATATACACGACTCAAATTGAATTTCAACTTAACATTAACGCTACTAAGTTGGTACTATATACCGTTATTGAGTTGTTCAACAATTGGGTTCTCGATATTCATACGCGTACTTATGTAACAAAATACGTAACTACAGAATGCCGGCTCAGAGCTCAATACAAAATCCACAGACACATATATGCGTACATACGGCAATCTCAATGTGCCCTGTCTCGGTTAACGATCAACCTAGTTCGACCGAAATATGTGTACGTGTGCATCTATGTATGCGTGAGGCTTTTTCCGCTCATTAAAGGGAGCCTACGTGGAAAGGGGTAACTTTGACGGCTCAAGTTCCTCTCTTTGCGGTATTGATGGAATTCTCAGAGGGAATCTATGACGTCACTTTGGGAGCGATAAATAATTCTGGAATATCTACGTCTTGTCAAATTAAAGAAATGTATAAATAGGATCGTGAAAGTAAGAGCGTAATGTAATTGAATTTATGACTGCCATATCATAAATTGAATTACATTATTATATCAGATATTATTATTTTATTTCATTTTTAGGGTTCCGTAGCCTAAATGGTAAAAGGAACCCTTATAGTTTCGCCATGTCCGTCCGTCCGTCCGCAGCTTAGCTCAGAGACTGTCTGTGCTAAAAGACTGTAATTTTGCGTGAATACACAATAAATTACTTATGCTGACAAAGTAAAGAATAAAATCTTGAAAAGCATTTTTTAGGGTACCTTCCACAGATGTGATCGTGTAGGGTGCCATTAGATAGGTTACAAACGTTTAGGGGTTGTGAAAACCATTTTAGATTGACTTATTCGTTTATTTTAAAGTGAACATTTTTGTTAGAGTCAACCCTGGCACCCCCACCCTGCTAGCAAATGTTAGCAGTAGTATAAATAGTGAAATTAAGGGGAAAACTATCACAGCTAAGTTAGCTTTAAAAGTTTACGAGTAACAGCTGATCAAATGTGAAGTAACAACATTTTTGTACCAATTCCATTGAAAATTATTACTAAGTAGGTATGACGCCGTAAGTATGAAACAAAAACAACAAACATTTTTTAGAGTACCTTCTATAGATGTGATCGCGTGGGGTACCATTAGACAGGTTAAAATGTTTAGGGGTTGTGAAAACCATTTTTAGATTGACTTATTCGTTTATTTTAAAGTGAAAAATAAACAAAGAACCCACTTCTTAAGCCGCATTATTCGGATGGGGAGGGAAGGACTATGGAACCCAACATTGCAAAATTGTGCGTGGCCCGACATGCACTTTCCTTGTTTTTTTTATTTAGAAACTGTACATTGTTTCTTACAAAATAAACGAAATACATTGTATGGATCAAAGTACCGTCCACAACGTTTCCACAGATTACATTATAAAGTACAGTAAGCTCAAAAGAACTTACAACTTTTTAAATTAAGCTACATATTCCAAACTAACTGTCCCGCGCAACTTCGTTTGCGTAAATTTTCCCCGTTTTTGCAACATTTCTCATTTCTGCTTCGCTCCTTTTGTTTGTAGCGTGATGTTATTTAGCTTATAGCTTTCCTCGATAAATGGGCTATCTAACAATGAAAGAATTTTTCAATTCAAATCAGTAGTTCCTGAGATTACCGCGTCCAAACAAACAAACAAGCTCTTCAGCTTTATAATGTTAGTATAGATAACAAAGACTCAAAAGAATACAATATATAATACAAATTTACTAGAAGCATATATGCATTTAATCATTACTTTCTAATAATATTAATTGATAAAAAAGTGAGAAAATGCCCCTAATCATAACATTCTAAAAGTATGCTGTCGTTTGTAATTTTTAATTTACGTAGAACGTACGCTAAATCTCTTGGAAATACGCCACATAAAATAATGGAATACTTTTTGCTTATCCTGTTCATAAAGCTTCTTTCGCGAACGTCATATTATTTTCTTTGACATTACACTTTTTGTTGCTAATTGCCGCCCGAAGAGAAATTTCTCTAATTATACAGGATTTTTTTTCTTAACATAAACATCCTACTAATATTATAAGTGTGAATGTGTAAGTTTGGGTTTTTGTTATTTGTTATTTGTCATGCCTAAACAAATTTAATTTAAGTTTAGCATGAAAATAGTTAGTTCATACCTCGAACTAACATACACATAACTAAAGGTTTATTTTGTTACGTTAATTATAATACGAAATAATGTAAATGCGGCAGGAAAAAGCTAAGTCTTATAATAACCGCACCATACGTACAAAAACCTCAGACATACATAATTTACACAATTTACACATAACTGTCTATTCTAATAAATATACGAATAAAGAATACCATATCTCATTTTTTCATGTTAAAATTGAGTCGTTTCGATTTCCCAAACATATGTCTTCGACGTATATTACCATCGATGGTATCTCATTGACTTTTCAATACATATATTCAGATCTGACGTCACAAAAGTGGTATTTTCTTGAAGTTTGAAGATCGACCGGTCAATAAAACCGACGTTTTTACTGGCTGTAAAGGGAGTTTTATAAGGAGGGGTAGCGAATTTTGGATATTCGTTTTTATTTCAATGAAAAACTTTCTTCTACGAAGAAAATTGGGATGTCATAAGTTCCGTGTGTCTGTAGGTACCATTGTAGCTCCGAAACTGATGAACTCATTCGGATGCAAATACTTTTATTAAGAAGCTAGTATAATTGGGGTGGCTTTAGCTTGGAAGAAAATTCATTATGGCGTTTTGAAAATAATTAACTTTAACATGACGACGCTTTTTTAATGTGTCTTCCACGTATATTATAATCGGTATCTCATTGACTTTTCCATACCATTCCATTAGGATCTGATTTCACAAAAGCGTTATGTTTATGAAGTTGGGAGATCGAACCGACGTTGCTACTATCATTAAAAGGAAGGAATGTTTTACATTTTTCTTTTATAAATCGATGCAAAAAGAGATGTTATAAGTTTATCGTGTGACAAACGACTTTGTCTAGCTAAATAAATAGAGGGTATCGGGGAACCTGGGAAAAACACAGGCAATAATTACTGGATGCAGCAGACTGCCATCACCACTCCGCCACAATACTCCACGTACAGGACATTGAGTGAGAGAGACACACCATCGATAGCGGTCTGTTGTTCAGGGTGCACGTTGATGGTGTTGTCGCCCCAGTGATGCTGGCGAGGTGCATGTTGTACCCCATCCTTCGCTCACAGCTCTCTCAACAAGACTAAACATTTATTAAACCCCTATATCAGGTCGCGCCTCACATACGCGGCACCAGTCTAGTATTCTGTCATATCGGAGGCGAACAGTAAATGGCTAAAACCTATTCCTTCGAGCAACCGTCGGCGCCACGTCATACATGAGGAACAGGAACGCAAAAGTTCAGAGGGACATGATTATAGAGGACTTTGTTTTGCACCTCGCCACCAAAATGTTCCAACGGGCAGACAACTTAAAATATCCTATCATTAGAGCAATAGCGCCACAACACTCGTGCCCACCAGACCCTTGGGCTCTATCAGCGCGAATATGTCCACGTGCGCAGCGACAATAGCTCTGAGTGGCCACGGCAGGTACCTAACAAGATGGACAAGATAAGCTACAGGCCGCCCTAGTGACCAGCCCGTATTGACGACCAGCGCAAAAAGAACTACTGTCAGAGGGCCACAACACTAAAGCAGTATAGTATACCCGCAACCCACACACGTGGAAAGTTTGCGAGAGATCCATCAAGTCCGATTTTGGATCCTCATTCTATCGCCGGATTGCAACCGAGAACCTCGTCCTAATTGGAAAAGTTACTCGTACTTTCTGGAACAGTAGGGAAAGGAACCCTTCGATAGTTATACTTTTGCCTTGTAAATAAACGCTGGTGGTATAAACCAGTAGTGTGTTATTCCTAACTCCTAGCATCGAATCCACTAAAAAAGTAATTAAAAAAATTTTAACAGCCTTTATATCTGAAAGTAATTAAATTATACTTTTATATCCACGAAATTAACCTACATTTTTTTGAGTTCAATCTAGGTAAAATATAGTCGAATTGTAACCTTCTTTAGAGATAAACAAAAACCACTCCAGTGCGAGAAATGTTTGCGACAACGTAGTCTACTTTACTCGCTCAATAAATACTGAGAGGAATCAAACATTCATGGGAACAAGGAGAAATGCTCTCAGTACTTATCGACCTTCACAAAATGTGTACCGAAGTGCCAACGTTCACGTTTAGGGCTCTACTTTAGTACCGTTATTGTTACCCCGCTATTTCGCGTTATAGGTACTCGCGAAATATCTGACATTTCTCTATTCACTTTAAAAAGTAACACGTAACATTTGCATTTATTTATTTTGTCTTGGTGTTATTATGATACTGTTTAAATAACATAAAATATGTTTTAAATATTATGGCCTCGCTAGACGCAGTTCACTGCAGAGCCCGCATTAGGCTTATAAACGACGAAGCCTTAACCGAAGAAAATCTCCACAGCTTGCAACTTCAGTGTCCATCATTAGATATTTAGGTGCACTGTGATGTGCTACCATACACACGTTGTGGCGATACCCGCCTGTCGCACAAAGTGGTACGCTTCTACCTTTGTCTTTGTTAACTGTGGAACTCATTGCCGACGTCAGTGTTTCCAATTAATTATAACCCGGTCATTTTTAGGACCAAAGTGCGTAGGCATCTTCTAGGTGCGCTTGTTCCATTGTAGACCTCATCAATGCAAGTAAGTCCATATACATTTTAAAATTTCAGAACAGTAAAATGGACTTTTTGGCTAATGATACATAATTAAGTAAAAAATTAATCGTGAACAAAATAAATATAATACAATTTTAAATTTTCTTGATAAATTCACTATCCAATTTATTTTACCTACTCCACATTTTATTACATCACTAGCTTACCCGCGCAACTTCGTATGCGTCAATTTACACGATTTTGCAACATTTTTCATTGCTGCTTCGCTCCTATTCGTCGTAGCGTGGCGTTGTATAGCTATAGCCTTTGTCGATAAACGGGCTATTCAACAGTTAAAGAATTTTTGAATTCGAACTAGTAGTTTCTGAGATTTCAAACAAACAAACAAACTCGGTTCTATCTTCAGTTTAGTATAGGTTTGTTGCAAAATAAAGGCTGAAATAAACAAAAAGTGAAACGTTTATTTCTTTTGTGCATCGTTTATAGCCAGGTGTAACAATTAATTTAAATGTAACTAGCTTACCCGCCCAACTTCGTCTACGTCAATTTTCCCCATTTTTGCAACATTTTTATTGATGGCCCGCATCCATTGGTCGTAACGTGATTATAAGCCTTTTCTTCGATATATGAGTGATCCACCACTAAAAGAGTTTATTAATTTAAACCAGAGATTAGTGAGATTAGCGTGTTTAACTAAACAAACAATCAAACTCTTTAGCTTTATAATATTAGTATAGTTAAATAACCACCACTAGGAACGTGCATATAGCGCTACGGAGAGGAAATTGCTTTGCAGCAATTGTTCACTATTGCTAATGTCAAGGGAGTCTCAATCGCGCACTTACGAGTAGTGCTCCGTGCTCTGACACCGATTGAGTTCCGGTTCCGTTCCTAGTACCCTAATCAAAGCAAGCTGGCAAAATCTGCTGGTTGCAAAATATTCTGTTTAACAAGTGTTTTTTTTCTTAACTTTCTTCAGCAGTCTCCAAAAACTATGGACAGGGTGTCGATTCGGAATAAAATGTAGATGATTTTTGAACATAATCAAATTCCACTCGCAAAATTGTAAAAGTTACAGACAAATAACTAAAAATAAAAAAGGATTTTGGTTTTTTGCAAATGTCTCAATAACTACTTCTGATTTTTCAAATTAAAAGAAGATTCCAGTCATGTAGTCAATGTTCATCAACTTTCTCAGAGGAGTGAAAATACGACCGAAAACGGGATTAACAAAAACAATAAAATTATTTTAACGCTTTAAATGTGAAAATTAAGAAATAAAAAAGTCAAGCACTTAGGGGATAGATTATTAATAATCCGCGGTCAAATTGTTTTTATCGCGATTTTTTTTATTAGTTACGTATTAGTTAAATAATATTTTTTGCTGCAACATTGCAAGTACGACTTCTCTCTGATCTGAGACTGTTTTCCCTTTTTGGAGCTATTTTTGAAAGTTTAGCCTATAACCATCTGGAATAGTGTACCATTTAAATGTTATAAGTTTTATTTAAATACATCCAGTAGTGGCAAATCAAGACATATAAACAAACTCACAAAATGTAGCCCCTCTCTTTATAATATTGGTAGAGATAACTTCATAATGGTTCATTATTATTCGGTATACGAAAATTGTTCAGCGTTGAACATTTGACGCGGAAATGAAATACCTAAATTTAAAATTCAATTTTGAATCTATAAACAACCATAAAATGCATAAAATACACTTTTCCTCTCGTATTCACTGTATTGTAGGCGTAATGTCCACATTTTTTTAGCAAAGTCAGGGTCACAATTTAACAAACATTAAGCCGTCATCCAAACGAATAAATTACAGCTAAAACCAACTCTATAATTTCCTAATATTTTCCCAACAAACCTGACATCGCAAGCAAGGTGTTAATTTATGGGACAATACTTCTAAATTAGCGGCACATAATGTCGGTATTAAATCATTTTTACATCGCCAAGCGAATTATACTTAATTTATTATTACGAGTGTCTGCTGCCACCGTTTTGCTGAATTAAGGGAAATTATAACTGTAGCGTAATTGTTGTTTAATGTATTGGAAAAGAAATAGCCTTGTTTTTCTGTTAAGTTACCATTTTGGAGGAAATTCGGTTATTTGTTTTGTACAATTCGACTCGGACCATCACCTATACTTCTATACTAATATTCTAAAAGGGTAAAGTTTGTAAGTCCGTGACGTTGTAGTGGGTAATCTCTAGATCTCTTAAACCGATTTTGGTAATTATTTTACTAATAGAAAGCCAGGTTATTGATGAGTGTTGCAGGCTACATCACGCTACGACCAATAGGAGCGGAGCATCAATGAAATGTGTTGCAAATATGAAGTTGCACAGGTCAGTTAGTTAGTTAGTGATAAATTAGTAGTACGAGCTACTAGGCCACAATAATGGAAGTCGAGTTGTCAAATGTAGAATATACATCTTTGTAATTTTGATAATACCCCAACTCTTACGTAAAACTCCTAGGTTAGCATAAATCTTGCTATACTTTCTTATAGGTAGTAGTAGTTACCGCAACACAATATGACATAGAAACTAGCGCTTCGTGTTCGTGGTTGAATTAAAATACCACAGCTAATGTCTTTATTTCTCACTAGCTGACCCGTGCAACTTCGTTTGCGTCAATTTACCCCATTTTTGAAATAATTTTCATTAATACTCAGCTCCTATTGGTCATAGTGTGATGTTAAATAGTCTATAGTCTTCCTCAATAAATGAGCAATCCAACACAAAAATATTTTTTCAATTCGAATCAATAGTTTCTAAGATTATCGCGTTCAAACAAACAAACTCTTCAGCTTTATAATATTAGAATAGATGTAGGCTACATGAAAAAAAAATTGGTATACTTAAATAATCAATCGTCAACGATACAGAACAAAAGAAAGGTCAACGATAGCCACTGGAATCGATAATTTGGTTCAGTTAAAACCAAATTTATATCTGTGTACCACATACCATCAGGTAGACCGTTTGGTTTTTTGCCTCCTCAAAACCAAATAAGTATGCCCCTGTACTCCAGATCTAAATAAATATTTTTTTAGAAATGTATTTCCAATTCAATTTTTTTAAATAATCTTAATCACACAAATCACGTCTAAACGGCTGGAGCGAATTTAATAAAATTTGGTATGGAGTTAGCTGACACCCTGGATTAACACATAGGCTAATAAACCGCGGGTACCACCGCGGGGCACAGCTAGTAATATAATAAAGAATAGATGAGTTCCCGAAAGTATGATCATTATAAGAATGGCAAAAGTAACGTAATCGATTTCTCAACAAATCAACTATACTGAACTGCTCATTTCATTTCATTCATTAGTCATTGTACATTTCCTGACTCATTGTTTTGTGACCCTGTTTTTTATGTAGACAAAGGACAAGAAAGCATTTCGGTAAACTCGAGCTCAGCACGCAGGCAGAGACTACGTGCAATAGTCGAACCAATATTCATATCTCACTTCACTAAGTTCACAAATCAAGCCCTAATTAAATATCCATACAAGCATTTGCATACACCTAGTAGGTAATCAAATAGAAACTTGAGCTCAATACATCAAGGCTCAAGTGCTGTCGGTACCACGATTAATGTACGCAACCGCGAGTAATTACTCGAAGGTTAATCACTCACTACATGTTAGGACAATGACGCAGTCTTTCAATATATATGTTTGACCTAAAGAGCATACGTAAACGGACATTAGCACTGACTAAATTTAATTCGGTTACTACAGTAACCCAATTTAATTTAGTCAGTGTCAGTCAAGTACCAAATGCGGAATGGGACACCATTGTATGGTTTGTCTTTTCCAAATGCAAAAGTCAATGAAGGAATGAATAAGGAAATTTGAATTGAATGTGTGTTGACTCATTTTTTTACCCGACTGCGGAGGAGGGTTATGTGTTCGACACGTATGTGTGTATGTATATGTGTATATGTAGCCTTCTAATGTTCCTATGTCCGCCCATAATTCCTCCTCTTGAAGGCTTAACCGATCTTAATAAATTATACGTCATTACATTCATCTTAATGACGCAAGTGTCACTGGGTACATAAAATTCTTTAAAAAAGAAAAAGGTTGGTTTTATGCGCGTTAAAATGTGGCCTGAAAAAACGTTTTTTTTTTTCTAAAACCTGAAGTGGGTTTCAAATCAAAGGGCTGTAAAAGGCGAGTACGAAAATATATTTAACCTTTATGTTTAAAAAATCTTTGATGCTGAGATCTCGAGAAAAATCACCGTGTAAATATCTTACAATGACTAAAAAGTACTAAATACGAGTAAAAGAAAGAAAAAACCCGCATGCAAAAAGACTGACACAAGATACCATTCTCATTTATTATCATGCAGTCGGAGATAATAATGAATTCTGATGAACCCAATATCGTGCCTCCGACTGCATGATATTAAATATGAATGGTATCTTGTGTCTTTTTTTTGCAGTCGGGGTTTTTAAACAAAAGTCCACATAAAATATTTATAATAAATGAATTTTTTGACACATTTTATTTAGCCAACGACCTTAATTAGTTGGAGCTAATTGTTTACCAGAACTGGTTGAGTCAACATTATGTTAATTGGACATTACATTACACCTGTTTTTGTAAATATGAACAATTTGCCTTTACCATCCTATGGGAGTAGAAATTACGGAGTATAAATTTCGTGAAGCAATTTCTGGACTGGGTCTTTATTCACTATCTTTATTTCGCTTTCGTGAAATGGCCGTGCGAACTGGCGCATGCGCGGTGCGCTGAAATATGTCCACCGCGCATGCGCGGTGGAGAGCTGCGCTTAGAGATGCATCAACGCGCATGCGCGGTGGACATCTTTGAGTGCATCGCGCATGCGCCAGTTCGCACGGCCATTCACGACAACGAAATAAAGATAGTGAATAAGAACACTGGTGTGAGGATGTATTGGCATATAAGCGTTATAATAGCGCATATAGCGTATATAGCATAAGCGTTATATAGCGCAATACTGTCATACTTAATGGTTGCTGGAATTTATATTTATATAAATAATTTTAAGTCAAAATGGATAATTTATACACTTTTGTTTCAAAAAGGAAATCTTATGAATGTCTGACAGAATTCAGAAGTAAGGTAGCTTCTACATTTAATATAACTGTAATGTAGGTAGAGCTACATTATTAAACTTTGGATTGAAAATGGCATTTCATTTTTTTTTTAGAACTCGTTAAATTTAAAATGTTGATAGAATATTGTTACAACAAATAATGGTATTTCTAAACATTATTAAATGATTCCAACTTAATTGGGCTGCTTAATATATCCCAATCAAAGACATCTAATATATCCCATAACATCAGGGAAAACAAATCGAGCTACCCAATTTTCCCTTTTTGATATCATAGGAAATATAAATACCGTCGAAATTTTATGATTGCGCTTCAATTTAGATTGTGTTTGTACGAGTATAATGAAACCCGACAATGCTGATTGCAGTGTTTCTGCGAATACGAGGCAAATATGGCGTCGGTGGATATAACCTTGCAAACCATACATTAGTGCTTTGAAATAATCGGTTTCTTATTCCTTTGATTACAATCAAAGAACCAAGGTTTCACCGCAGGAATTAAAGCCTTGTTTGAACGAAGCCATTGCTGCCTGTCAGTGTCACTGGAGGCTTTACTGGCTTGATATTGACCTTGTATGAACAGTTTTTCTGGCGAGAGTAGAGCGCCCATTAGGTTTCAAGCCAGTGACGTCTGCCCGCATACCTCTCAACCTCTGCGACAGCGTTGCGGACACCTATAGACACATCGCGCCAATCGTTAGCGTTTGTTTTTGTTTAGAATTTTCGTGAATTTATTATTTTGTTACGTCAAACGCGTGCACACCCACAAGCACAATCCAGGCTGACTTGGCTTCATCTAAACAACACGAGCCTTGTCTGTAAGACTGGCGCCAGCACTAGCTTCATATAAACCACACTTTAAAAGAAAACACTCGAAAATGATATTGATATTTATGTAGGCTTTACTATGATACATAAGATAAAAATTTAATTACCATAGTCGATTGAATAGATTTTCAACCATTCCCCATCAAAATACATTCAATCGTTTGACACTATGATGCCATACACACCTGCCACACACTCATTGAGTGGCTTGGGAAGTAGCGAGGAAAGGAACCAGAGAGGTAGTGTGGCAACATTACCTACTTCCTGTTTTGTCGGTTTTTTGAGGACCAGTCAGAGCTACAAGTGGCGCGTTAATCGAATAGAATGATAATCGCGTGCCTGCGTTTTTGTTATGAGATTAGCAATTTTGCATGCGTAACGACATCATTCCGACGTTCATGCTACTTGCCAAGATCAAATATGAAGCGTTGCAGTAGAGAAAGCATTATCGCGGCAACCCGAAAAGCAGAACGATGAGCAGCTCTGTTACCTAGGCAAAAGACTGAAACACAGATGATATAGACACACATAAAATACCCAGATACTTACAAACATCTCTCTGTATACATCGATGTATAATATAAACCGGTTAAGTGTGAGTGTGATTTGTACTAACAAAAACGAATAATATTTTCTAATAAAAAAATACTAAATCAGTAAGTCCTAACAGGTTTACGGACAATTTAAAAAAACGATACTTTTATAACCCTTCGACTACCAACGGAAAGCTTTTTCGGATTTTACTCACATGTTATTATTACCACAAGCGAATATAACCCATTAACAAAACAACCGGTCCCGAAATAAACCCAAAACATTAAACCCTAAATCTGCCCATTATGCCTACATTCGATTCCCATCGAAACTTCGGTTAAATTTACCCGA
This sequence comes from Herminia tarsipennalis, assembly GCA_945859575.2. Taxonomy (NCBI): domain Eukaryota; kingdom Metazoa; phylum Arthropoda; class Insecta; order Lepidoptera; family Erebidae; genus Herminia; species Herminia tarsipennalis. The sequence continues at coordinate 7,003,900 of OX243843.2, read as the reverse complement.
AGCCAGTTTAAACCGTTCGCACAGTATTTGACAATGTTAAGCTGAACCATTATAGGTGCTATTGGTTAAAGGTGCAGGTCTCATAGATTAGGAGTAGCGGGTAACGGGCTAAAACCGATTGTAAAGTATGTACAACAATAGCAAACCTATGATCTTGTAATTATATTTTATAACTATGTATTTTTAGAAAATAGGGTAGTTAATTATTGTTTTTAAACTTTTGCGATTTTTGTACATATTAGATATATTTCGGGACTTAACATAGTCGACCCGTGATCACGATCGGTGCAATTCCATCGAAACGTCGGGTAAATAAAAGGCAAGGAAAATCTTTAAATAATTCACGCGATTAAGTCCCGAAATATATTTAATAGGGTAGTTAGGTCAAATCAATATTTTTTTTTAAATCTAAGTTTAGGAAGCTTAGTCACAGATCTGACTATGTCTCTTTATACAGTGTCAACTCAACACGCGTCGTAGTATTACAGTACGATCAACGTAACTTGACCGGATTGAAGTTAGGTTTTTATGACTTTTGCGCATGTCATAGAGATGCGACCCTAAAATTACTAACGAAAACGATTAAGTATGTTTAATCGATAAAAAATACTAACTACTTTTTAATTCAAAAACATAAAAACACTATTTAAATGAGTTCATATAAGTTTAAATTTAGAACAGTTACAGTAAATACTAAAGAAACTTTGAAAAACAATTTCTTTACGAAAATAATCACAAGAAAACATGAGTTAGTAATACTAATTATGACAATGTGATGCGCAATCGCATCTCTAATTCTCTTTGTTTAGTTACCGCCCCCGCCCCACGCTTCTGTCACCATTTACTTCCAAAAAATGCATATGTGCAACCACTTGTCGCCTACTTTAGTCCGGCCTAGTTACGTTGATCGTACTGTATGTATGGGACGGAAAAACATAGTACATTGTGACAAGTTGCTATCGTCTAATCATTAACTTTTAGTATTTGTTTTGCTAATTATACATTTGAACACAGTATGTTAAATTGCTCTGAATCATGAATTTTGAAAGCATCGGTCCATCTTTGCCTGAATAGTATAAAACTTATAGTTACTTACTAGCGGCGTTGTGCACTTTTTTTGGTAGAGGTAAAAAATGTTAAAATGGCGTCAGGATCACGTGACCCTGATTGAAAATTCGTAAGAAGGAGAGAAAGCAATGAAAAACTGCTACAATATCATTAACTCAGGTGGGAAATCGGGCGGTTCAGAAACCAGAACCAATTTAATGAAACAGTCTTATTTCATTAAATTGGTCTGTTTACAATATTAACGTACTCTCCCTCAGTGTGGCATAGTTTTGGGACACCCTGTATATTAGTAGGTAAACAACAAATATTGTTTTATGAGTTAAAACTCGCTAATAGTGGGACAGGCGTCGAAGGTACGAGAATCAGTTTTGCGTTTAATCCATTCAAATTGTTACGCGCAGTTTAAACCATTTCAAGTCAACGCCATAAAACGTTGCAATTAGTTATTTACGTATGTTACTTAGTAAAATTAATCAGAGTGATCCAAAGGTTCAGACGTCTAAAGATCATCAGCATTTTACGGTTCCGTAGCGAAAGTAGCAAAAACGGAACCCATAGAGTTTCGTCATGTTCGTTTGTCTGTCTGTCCGTCCGTATGCCACTGAAAGGCTAAAACTTACGAAAGTTGCATAAATCTTTTGAACCGTGTGGCCAACAAACATCAAAATAATCACAAATAAATACTTTAAACTAAAAATATTTTCGACATAATCAAATATACCGTCATTGAGTTATTGCCAAAAAACTGCTTTTCTCAATAAAAGAGCGTAAATGCCATGAACATACGCACTTCTGCTTGTGCAATATTCAAATAGGTTTATTTTTCATATGTAGTTATTTTTATTTGTAACTAGCAGACCCGCGCAACTTCGTCTGCGTAAATTTTCCCCGTTTCTGCAACATTTCTTATTGCTGCTCCGCTCCTTATTTCTCCACTATTTAATGGATGTTATTATACATATAAACCTTCCTCTTCAATCACTCTACCAATTAAAATAAACCGTAGTTATAAAGATTAAAGCATACATAGGGAAATAGGGACATAGAAAGCGACTTTGTTTTATACTATGTAGTGATAATTGCTGGAACACTGAGCATGGTCCGACTTGCTCTACTCCCGATATTATATATCTCATGTCACAGGAGGTTTTGAATGTGTAATAATATTAGTATAATAGCAAAGGTAACAAAGTGCTTAGTATTTAAGAAACCTGCTCAAGACCAAACGATAAATATATACCTATCATAAACTTTCCACATAGCTTAAAATCTCTTTTTGATATAAAAGCTCATATTGGTAGATAAAAATAAAAGATGAAGTAAAAAGTCAGACAGCCGGAGTGCATAAGCCTCGAGTCTATTCATCATTTTCACGTAATCCATTTTGACAAATGCGATTTTGTTCGATTTATCTTAGCCCTGACATAACGAGCTGTTCTGTTTGAAAATTGAAGATGTATTGAAGAATAAAGTTTGTTGAACTGTCTCGCATGCGTCGGGTTTTAGTACTTTTTCTGTAACATTAATGAATTTTAATATCAAAGATAGCATACCATCTTAGTTTTGTGACGATAACTTAATTATACTCCGAAGTTTTCATATCAATGATAAACTTTGCCCAGGCCTTCTCCCTAGTGACCGCACACAGTAGAACCCCTAGATTAATTTGAAGAAATGTGTAGCAAAGCGAAAATAAAGCATAGCCTGCAGACATTTTAATTTTCAAACAAGATAAATAGTGTACTAAAATAAAATCTTCTTATCTTATCTTTCAAACCAGACGACTCACAAAACTAGACAACGCAGATTTTCAAACAACTACTGCACCTGTTATAATCTGCGTTGTCTCTCAATACGGTTGTACCAATGCGCACCACTTTAGTTTTATAATTTTTTGTAAGCTACGGGTCGTAATCGCGTAAATACTTTATTAAACTATTGCATAGCTTTTATAGCGGGCTTTGAGCGCGGCGACCGAATCAAGAAATTCCGTAACGAAAATAAAACCTAACACCCCCCCCCCCCCCCACTCCGCCTACCATGTAGCTCGGCCGAGCGTTCGCATAACGTATATATATATATATATGGTACGGCTGTACGAAGCCCGCATAGATCGAGATGAGCTGCTCCGCACTGTAATAAAAAGAAAAAAAAAATTCTGCATAAATAAAAAAAAAACAGTTGTCTGTAAAGTCGGTTTACTGACGATAGTTGAACGTGACAACGTCATTAGAAAATACTGATGGAATTTTAAATTTTATTTTATTTCTTTGATAGATATTTTATATGGATATAGAGAAGGAGGTAAATGGAAATCACAATTGAATTGGTCAAGTTACATTTATTTGTACGCATAAATACAATTATGTTAATTTTTATTTATTTATTTTTACAATAGAACGCCTCAGAGCGAGGTAACGCCTCATTTTTTTCGTGCGTTCAGCCGGCTCCATCGAATTATAAGACGTTGTCACGTCAATAAATAAATAATTATAATGACATAAGTTGATAAAAAATGCTATGCAATAGCTATGCAATACCGGCAGTCCCCGAGTGCCACACATTTTTTTTAAGGCTAAACACCTTTGTGTTATTGCTTGACGTTAAAATCGCGAAAGTTCACGAACACTTTAGATAAGGAAATGCATACGGCAATGTATATTTATATATGTGTCGGTCCTTAGTATCTGTCCACCTTCTTTATAAACCTCTGCACGAAAAGGATAGTTACATAAGACTTAATATTATCGTTCTCATGTACCACGTAAAAGCATACATTTTTCCAACTGGAGAAGGGAAATATTTCATCCTCAATTTTATATCTTGTCATACATCGTCGCTCTCTCGTACGCACGCACGCATTTGCGTTTTTTGAAATATATTCGTCGAGAAGGTTTCCCATCGTATCCTTCTTCGGTATCTTTTTCAAAATTCCCATAGATATTGTTCAGTCGATGACTACGAACCGAAGTCAATATAGCGTTAAAAATGGTATGATCCACAAATTGTTTCATGTTATCAAGATGTCAGCAATTTATTTTTTTATAAATTTCTTCACGAAATTCATCTCTAACGAAATAATGCATAAAAATCCCCAAGAGAGCAGTGTAAGTATAATGCTACCTACTCTTTGAATTATATTATTCACGAGACACCTGAATAGCAATTTTGTTGGTACATAATACTCTACAGAACGTAAATCTTGTGGGCACGAACAAAATCTTAGAATTACACTCCCGAGAGTAAACGCGTCAAAAAGTTAATACGCAAATAGATTTACAGCCCATTAACATACAGTTTCATTTATACTTCGGTACCTAACTACCTCACAATACCTCTCATCAATCATTTCCATGATATCACATGGAAATTTAAACTTAAACCGCAAACAAACAAGAATGGTTTTCAAAATAATGATGCGGTTACCTCTAAATAACATGCATTTCGCACAAATTTCATATTAGCTCATTGTGACACAAAATACTCATTATTCATGCAGATTTGCGTCCGAGTTAGATGTTTAGGCGGTTTTGTTAATGTTTTATAGTGTTAATAAAAACACATTTAGCTTTGAGGACATATTTTGCAACTTAAACAATATACGTCCTCAAACGTAATAAAAATAATCAAAGCTTGCTAAAGATAAAGTAATGTTTCTTCTGACAAACTCAAAATTCCACCAAAATTAAAATTCCATATTTAAAAAATCTGATCAAAACGTACATACATACATATCAACCCATATGATGGCCCACTGCTGGGCACGGGTCTCCCCAGTAGAACCTACTGGTATGTAGATCCTGGGGGTAATTGCCATAATCGCCACGCTTGGCGAGCGGGTTGGCGATCGCAGTAAGGCTTTAAGTACGCAGAGGACGCTGCTGCCCGTCCTCCGGAGTGAAATCCCTTAGTCGCCTTGACGACACCCACGGGAAGAGATGGGGTGGTACTATTCTTAAGCCGGCACCACACGGCCAAAACGTACCTAGTTTGTAATCTAATTACAAGTCAGACGATATTGTTAATGATGGAATTTGGAGTCAATAATTAAATACCCTTCAGGGACCTATTAGTTAATAAGTAGGTACGCAAAATGAACTCGAAAAGAATAGGCGGTATCGTCGTTTCACTGTCTATTAAATTTATAACTAGTTGTTTTAGATAAATTAAAAGCTTAGATAATTTAATTCAGTAGACACTACAAAAAATACTTCAGAAGTAAAAGATAAAAACCTGTCTCGTAAATTAGAAGTACCTACTTTAGTTTTAAGGAGCATAAAAATTCAAAAGAAATGTTTGATTGTATCATTAGAAATGACGATCAAAAAAATAATACAAAGCACATCTCAGCCAAGAAAACTGAACGAAGAGAGATCGACAATAATTACAATGGACATAAAATATTTGTAAGAAACATAAAAGACAACAAGCGGTACCTTAATGAAATTTACGTAATGAAAAATCTAAATATAAACGTAAACAGTTTGCAAGGGCAGGGCCAAATATCTCGGAAATATTTACATAAGATTAAGAATGAAGATTATACATAAAGTCGGATGTTCCTATTATAAATACATTTGCAAGGTGTCCTAAAAGTATGGACACACGGAGGGAAAGTACCTCAAATATTGTAGATAGAAAATTGTACTAAAAGAACTTTTCATTTTGATTTGAAAAATAACTCGAACTGCTTTCAACGTTCCCGGAAAGCTGCTTTCCGAACTGGGAATCGAACCCGCAAAATATGAAAAAACATTTTGTATTTTTTCGATACCAATAGAAAGTGTCAATCAATATGATGTTTTTTTTTAAGCAAGTAGTAAAATCTTAAATGGAAGGAAAACCATATTTTTTTTATATTTAAGGTAAAATTAAAATTACACCCAATTGCAACTTACAACAATTTTTTTTGCAACTTAACAAATGCTCAAATCGTGTCCTATTCTGTAATACGCAAATAAGCACACTTATAATATAATTATTGGTCGATTTACTAATATTTGTGGGATGAATGTTTGAAATAATACGATTAAGTTCAGTTTGTAACTTGAAATCATAATATATAGAAGCAGAGACATAGTAAAAAATGCAATAGTATTAAATGTAAAATTTCATAGTCTTCCCTTTATTTAAGATACTATGTTATTTACAAAAAAAATAATTGTAATGATTAAACCTTTCGATTAATGTCATATTCGATGAATCGATGGTGCTTTTTCACATTAAACGGGTTCGTTTTTCGGTTCGGACAGGCGATTATTTAAAAGAATTTTATTGCAGTTGGAAAATTTTTTAAAATCAAATCGAAGTCTTCTTACAGTAAAATGTTCTATCTACAATATTTAAGGTACTTTTCCTGCGTGTGGCATACTTTTGGGACAATCTATATATCTAACTGAGCATAAAAAGAGATTTAATTAGAATAACTGAATCAATGAAATATAATCATCAATGAACCTAACGGGGTTCCTGCTAACTGTAAACCAAATAATATGGTACAGTATCTGAATTAGTAAGTAATACAAGTGAACATTTCATTGACGATATTATTGCAATAGAAGAAGTGTCATTTTGTGATTTTCAAAAGTAATTTAACATTGTAGTTTTTAAATTATAAACGTCAGTCAATGTCAGTTTTCACAATAGCCCTAAAGATACAGATTTTACTATTTTTTCTTTCCCGTGCTTTTTATTTCAAGACAAGAAGTATTATAAGACACGCAAGAGTTAGTTCTTTGTTGTATTAGATAATAACTAATCAACATACCAACTACTCGTAACACTCACATTTATAATATTACTAAGAATCATAGCGTCACATGATCCTTCAAAAATTTTACAGCACCTTGGTTTGTTATCTAAACAAGAATCTTGTAATGCGTTACATCATAAAACCTCATTCTCATTGTTCACGTCTCGTAAAGTCGTCGTTTGTTAATGAACCTGATCGCTACCGGCTGTCTAGTACGAGAATAGAAGTTGTTTACCTCACGCTCGGCTGTGTATACAATCTGCATCACACTCATCCCGAGCGAAATGAGTCTTAGATTTATCAGGTGCTAACGCTTGTGGATTGGGAAGATCTGGAGCCGGGTTATAATATAACCGATCTATATTTGTTGTGAAAGAGATTGTGATTTAGAGTGTTTTAATGCAGGCAAGGAAACTAGTTTAGCTTTGGGTACTGGTTGAAATTTTATGTTGCTGTTAGATATTGTTAATTTTAATTCAGAAGAAACTTACGGATGTGTAGTGGTGTAAGTGGTATCCGCGTCTCCGCAGACAGCGTGCCTTGGGCTCGATTAACACATCAAACAACAATGTTTTATTTGATCCAGTATTTTTTTGTTTCGAATCTATTTTCTCTCGATGTTAGAAATTTGTCTTTGACAGTTTTGCCAAGTTTGTAGGTGGTCATTTTTAAACAAAGATCAAAAATACATCAAAAGCCGCAAATAGTAGCTTCTTCTACAAATTAGTGTATTTGAATACCTTCAAAATTAATAACGCATTCAACTCTGACGTTATTCAGACATATACTAAGTCCTACAGCAGTAAACAAAACGGCACGACTCTGGCATAGAAACGACATAATCGTAATTATAGTACCGATTATAGCCGCAAACATTACAATTTCATCTCCATACATTCCGTTGTTCGTTATAAAGACTTCAGAACCGCGGCTCAACTGACTGTTACTGATATGCATTTACGCGCAGTTTATTCCAAGCTTCCGAAACAAAAGGTGTTCAGTGCGTTGTTTTGTGATCAAACAATATAAAATAGATTCTAATAGGTAGTGAATAAGGCATAAAATAAAATGTCTGTGAATTTAGACATGGAGAACTTCTCACGGAAGAAGAATCTGAGGAGACGCACTTTAAACACTATCAAGTCAGCCGTGTCAGCTCTCAAACAAATCGCTAGTAAGTGCTTCTCAATGTGTAACCTGTTCGAAAACAACTATTTTTCTTTTCTTTTGCAGATATATTTTGTTAGATTGTCTTTGTTTGTTAGTATTGGCTTTAAGTTGATAAATATTTTACTGTTTGCGTGACAGTTTCGATTTTTTTCGGTTACTCAGAACGACCGACGCTAACATTTGTAGTTTACAATATTATATTATTCAATATGAACATTTATTTTTGTTTGAATGTTTCTGTAAAAAGATAAGAGGTTTTTATAATTTCTTTATGTAATTGTAGATATATTACACCTTGTGAAGTCTACCACCATTAGTGAATCATAAGTCATCTTTTAAACATTCAGTCAAAAAAGTGTTTGGATTAATGGTTCGAAATTATTTTTTTGTTATTGACGTTAAGACCAGTACTGCGCCATAACCTCACAAAATTGAAAACTCTCTAGAAAGAGACAAGGCTACTTTGTGGACAATACCTGTAAAAGGCTGCCCGAGTTTTTTCTCTCTTTCACGCTTAGCAGTAAATATTTACTTTTTAATTGAAAGGAATGGCACGGTCCAGGTTTATATGTCAATGATATTGGCACTGAGTTTGAGTTGCATCTGTCATTCAGATTAAAAAATACAGTGCTGATTTAAGTTAGATCATACCTAGTGTATATTTATAATTTCATAGTAGACAAAAACATTGAACATAGATATCGTCAAATTTTTTGTAATGTAATTTTGTGTTCGGGTTCGCTGAAAATGATACAGAAGGTTTACTGTGAATTGACTTTCGAAATTCGAAACACAAAAACCACGCTAAAGCCGACTGCTTTCAGTAAAAAAAAAAAAATGTTTATTGTCACATAAATTAACTTTGGTATTTAAGTGGGCACAATCTATTAACATTTGTTACAATATACCTATGTACTGATACTGCTTCCCAAACTAGGCCAGAAGCCTGTATCTTGGGATGGACAATAGTGTACACAGAATTCTTGCCGCAAGGTAAAACGGTAAAAAAAGGATATATTTTGAGTGTTATTCGACGTTTGAGAGAGCAAATTTGACAAATAAAGCCAAATTTGTGGAAAGCAAATTCTTGGATTTTGCACCACGATAGTGCGAATTTTTGATCAAAAACTCAACAAACACCATCGAGCAACCACTTTATTCACCAGATATGGCTCTAGTCAGCTTCTTTTTTTTAAAAAAAGCTTTTATTTAACTTGCCACCTTGCCCTGTGTGTATGTACTTTGTGTGAATCAAATCTTGGAAGCTAAATTAGTACCAGTTCCTGACGTTCGATTGGATTCAAATGAAGAAACACTAGTGTATTTTTGAAGACAATGCAATATTATGGTAACATAAACCTGATCTAACTATGGAGAGAACTCCTAAACTAAAAAACAGAAACCTAGCAAATTTGATTCGACTTGACAAGTACTCCGATCCTAAGTGATTTCCTGGGTCTGATGATGGAGCCAGAAGGTGGAATAGTGGTACTCATCTGTCTCCCCTCCCGTGTAAGCTTCTAAAATTCGTCTTGACAAGTGTTCTCACACTTGTACAGTGTTCAAGGTCTGATGATGGGGCCGGAAGGTGGTCATTGGTATTCAGCAGTCAGATTCAATGTGGTTGAATAAAACCTATGTATATATAAATTTATCTATATTTAGCTCAGTCACGGCATAACTAAAGAACGATATTTTTTTTTTTTTGTTCGAGTTCCTTTATGAAGGTTTTAAAGAAAAAATGGAAAAACGCAATGATAAAAGCAAAAAAAAAAAATCGACATTGGTAATTAATTTAGTATGGGGATAAAATGTTCAAGTTTTGAACATTGGACAGACATATTTTATTATAAATTGAGATATATTTTTTTTGCTTTCTTTATAATAGATGGAGCAAAACCATTTAAATTCGGGATATAGTTTGGTAACCGAGAATGAAATAAATAATGCAAACAACCGGTCAGGCTCAGCTAGCACTACTTTATGCAGTGCTGATGACCCAGAATAGGTAGTACGTGTGACACTTTCCTGCCCATACAAGATTGTTTAAGAAATATTTTGGGTTTATAAGTATTTTTAATCAAAATCAACTACTAAGAGCAGGAAACCGAACTTACTTGGGGAAAGGAAGCAAAAATGAAAAGCATGTGAGAAAAGTTGCCGTAAATGACTTGAGAGAGTTCAGTGCAGAATTTTCACCTGAACTGCCTGTCAGAATATCAGGTGTGCGGAAAATATTTATGAATGGATACATTTTTTATAGACTTAGGGCGATTACCACCGCAACCTGTAAACGGGACGTCACTGTGAACAAGATTATAAATTAAAACGCCAAACAATGCAAACGCCCTTTCAGTGTTTGTATTGAAACTTCATGTTATCGCGAGATGTACAGAATATACAGACAGGGTTAACTTGCTTAACCTCGCAAATATCTTGATCTGCTCGTTTGCCACTGAGTGATTTCATTTTTACTTCACCGGAAACAAAAACCTATTAAAATTTTGGTGATACGAAGTTCGCCGGGTCAAGTAATAATAAATAAATAGTTAAAAAAAACATTTTTAAAGCAGTCTTTTATTTAAATGCTAATAAAGAAAGAAAATATCATTTAAATAAAAACAAACCCATCAATTTGTTACATTAACCATTAAATGACATAAAAGCTTGTCGCGAGATTTTTCTAATGCTGTGCTGCACATTACCCAAAATACAGTGTAGTACTGTCGGTAAACTCAAATCGCTAGAACGTCTTGGTATCAACCTCGCGACAAACTATCTTAGAGCATTTTAATAAAAGGTTGTTTTAATGAATGTTTTTTTACTATTTATTAATTCTTAACTCTAATTACCACTTCATCGCACCCGTTTTCGCTCATTAGAAGTTATAAAGGAGAATTCACAGGGAGATCTGAACTCAATTCAGGAAAAAGCATTTCAAAATGTTATAATGATTGGGTTATTTGTTGGCGCAAGTATATCGTGTCTGAAGTAGCATACATTTGGGTGAATAGCAACATTTTATGCATTATTGATCGTTTACCTGCACTTTCTTGACAAAGTAGTACATTACACTAAATGGTTACGTTAATTTTGAAATTACATCTGTTGATATCTAAACATCTAATTCAAAATCCATTATCTCTTATTTATCATTATGAGCTTATTTAAATTCCTACAACGTAACCTTAATATTTACATACAGCTGGCAACTTTCAAGGGTGAAAACAAAGTCGGGAGACCATTAGAGCTTGAGGCTTACTTTTCATAACACTCGAGAAGCGGGCGCGGTAACAATTCGTCGAGTATTTGCGAAACGTCAGCTTCTATAATGAAGGTGTCATTCAGGGGCTTAGAAAAGCCATTGTGTCTGTCACCTCGGCTCCCAAACACGCTCGTCACTCTCCCAAGAAACTCTTCAGTACATTGTTTGTCACTACCAGCGATCATTTGCACCCAGTCTGAGTAAAACTTCACTTTGTTACGTTTTATCTTCTCAATCTTTTGTTACACCTGCGTTTTGGTAACTAGAGCAAATCTCGACGTTAATAAATGAACGCTGACGGCTCTCCATTGTCTCTTCACAATGATTTGACGTTCCATCGGTCCGTTACTGGATGAATTATTGAATGAATTTGCATAAATAAACCTTGTTTGCTAAAAGCTCTCAGCAATCGTTGTTGCATAATTTAATAGAGACCTTATCCTTATTGATATTGCTATTTCTCTGTGTCATTCAAATTTAAATTTAAATAACATAAAGGCAAAGTAAATTGTTAGACGAAATGACGATAACATGGGAAATATTTCGAACGAAGTTTTAACCAATTACAAGTGTATAAACGGAGTTTTGATTCAGCTACCCGCAAACTTTGTTTGTCAAATACTGGCACCCAACGTGGGACTGCAAGCGATTGAATTATAAACATGCTCACGAGTTAAAATGACATAAATATTCATGTGTTTCCTCTGCGCCATATGTTTGTTCACGAGACGCAACAAAAACATTTCTAAATTAGGCGACATTAAGTTTGTTCTGTCCCTCGATTGCAGAGTCGAAGGGACAAAATAAAGTTCTCTAAGTTATCTATTTATCAAACCTTACTGCTGATTAATTACAGAAATACATAAACCAATAAACTGTTACTTCGATGTTGTACACATACTATACTACAATCATTTATGGCGCTACATTTTCATTATGAAAGTATTAATTCCAAGTTATCGAAATGTAATTTACTCAGCTGTCGAACCTACAGCAACTGGAAACTCTTGCCCAAATCACCAAAAAATCTATTTTGGACTTGACGAACAGGCTTGATCTCTTGATAGAGTTACATTTTTTAAACTCTAAACCAGAAAGAAGGTCGCGTCATATCAAAACTATTTTATATAAACCTTTAGCGAAATTTTATGTAGCTGACCCTTGCGTTATTTTTTTTTTAACTTATAATCGTTTGGGGTCGTAAACAGCCGAACTTTTCTTCATTTCCCGCCAATACGCACCCGGGCAGCCTTTTATTCCGGCACGCTTCTCTTCTGCCATATTTTCAATAGCTGCCAAATGCCTTGGTTGATCAACCCTATAGTCTATTATGTAATGTGATTTACGGATCAAAAGGACTCAAAAGTTAAGTGAACAATTAACTTGGGTTTCACAAAATGGATGGAAAGGATTCTTAGGTACTTTTAGGTTATGATTCGTTTCACGGTTAGGGGAAGATAGCTCAAAGCAGGTACGCCAACGTTTGTCGTATAATAAAACCTTCTGTATAAAATAAAAAGATTTTAATTGTTTATGTAAAGTGTGGTGATTTACTGCCTAATAATCAACAATAATAATTATTTTATTGAGAGTTTAGTAAGATGTAAATCTCGGGTTAAGAAATGTGCTGTGCGGTCTCACGTATGAGGAAACTGAAAATGTCCTTATGAATAGATAACAGAATGACAAAAACACACACACGCACACACACAATTATATATGTGTGTGTGCGTGTGTGTATGTGTGTACATACACACACACGCACACACACACACATATATAATTGTTGCATTATTTTATATTAAAATTAAATGTCTTATTATAATAATTATTTCTAACACTGTCAGAAACCTAACCTAATGCATGGAATCATTATATTATGTTCTTTTCTGTTATTGTTTTATCTGTGATTTATTTGTGTTTCATCTGTAAGTTGGGCATTAATGGCTGATCCATAGCATAAGCTACTACAACCATTATCGTGCATAATTTTACTGTTGCATGTATGAATAATTTCAAATAAAAACATTTAAACATTATTATTAAGCAGAATAATTAATATTCATAGCAGTATATTAATAATTATTCTTTTGTTAAAAATGTTCAAATACTTACAGAACATTGAGTAAAAAAGTCTTCTTGTCATGCTTTCAAAACTTTTAGCGTTAGTAAAAATAGTCGACTGACGATTGGTCGGCTATCGAGGCATAGTACTGCATTCACATATTCGCAATAATGCCAATAGTTATGGGTAAAAGTAGTATACCCGATTCGGGCGGTATACCCGCTTTGAGCGACCTTTCTCAATGTTTCGACTTAGTTTAATGATTACAATACAAATACAAATAAAATATCTTATACTTCTTTCTCTTTTAATGAACTTCCACCATAATATTTTTAGGGTTTCGTACCCAAGGGGTAGAAACGGAACCCTATTACTAAGACTCCGCTGTCCGTCTGTCTGTCACCAGGCTGTATCTCATGAACCGTGACTGCTAGACAGTTAAAATTTTCAAAGGTGATGTATATTTCTGCTACCGCTATAACAAAACATACAAAAAAATTTTTTTTTGCCGTTTTTTGCTCGATATTTTAATGTTGTATACATAATGGTACGGAACCCTTCGTGCTCACTTCCGACACGCACTTGGCCGGTTTTTGATTGTAATGAGATTTGATTGACATCTTTTTAATTAGACATTCAGAAGGAGTCAATAACTTTAGGTAAGTGACTTTTTGGTGACTTATTTGTTGTTACTAATTAAGAATGTAATTAGGAGCAAACACAATGAACAATATATAGGAGTGGTTCCCGTATCGTCATAATGTTTACATCAATGAATTTGATAGATTTTCACTTCATTAACCCATTATAATGTTTACATTTCGTCAATTCAAAGTCAGTCGTTCGTAAACTCTTTTGATTAACCTAATTTACTTTCCTTGAAAGTGACTTCTAAAGTTAAAATAATAAGTGTTGGTGTTTCAATTCATCCAATTTGTAAGCAACACAAAAATCCAAGAGAATACTTACTGAATTTGAATGACGGACGCCCGCTTCAACGGATTACAGTACTGTATAATAGGAACAACTTTTGCGCTCCAAACTCCGGCTTCGCGAAAAGTATTCGAATTTCACAATCCTTAATGCGATCCTAAAATATTTTCATTTACACTGAATAAAATTTTATTATAATACTTTGGAATTTATTTCATTTTTCGCGTGTAATGATGATTAGGTTGCAAAGTTTAACTTGTAATTGACTACACGCGTACAGTCAAAGTAGGTTTTATTTAATACCGGTAAAATTATTCAAGTAATTTTTTGAATCTCAATTTCTTAGAAAATGCCAGATTCCAGGCTTTACGTTAGTAATATACCTAAAGATAACTGCCTAACTATTATGTTAAACTAGACATCTTATCTATACTAATATTATAAAGCTGAAGAGTTTGTTTGAATGCGGTAATCTCAGAAACTACTGGTTCGAATTTAAAAAATATTTTTCTTTCGGGTAGCCCGCTTATCGAGGAAGGCTTGATATATAACATCACGCTACGACCAATAGGAGCGGAGCAGCAATGAAAAATGTTGCAAAAACGGGAAAAATTAACGCATACAAAGTTGCGCGGGACAGCTAGTGTTTAATAAGTGTACTAAATTTCAACTTAATCGGTCTTGTAAAATGAAATTGACTGTGACAGAAGGACAGACAGAAACGAGTGATCCTATAATGGTTCCGTTTTTTCCTTTGGAGGTACTACTGTACCCTAAAAATTAAAATCCTGACTCATTAATTCACTAATTAACGCTCAACCCAACTCAATGTTTGCAAAACTGCGCATAAAAGTTATTTAACTAATCCACGGGGTTCTGCATAATAATAATTATTATAAAGACGTTTATTTAGAAATTAGCTTTATAATCTACTGATCATAAATCAAACGATCATTAAATTACGTGTTCCTGGGTGCTCTCGTTCCATCGTAGGCCTCATCAATGCTTACCATCAGGTAAGTTTGAAGCCAAGAGCAAACCCATATAACATAAAAAAGATGTAGAGGCCAGTAGCGAAGGGTTAAAAATTGTAAGGTAAACCGACACCATGTATCTTTTTATTTTTTTTTAAAGACGACTCCTGCATTAGGGTACAAACCCTGTGTCGCAGGGGACTTTACCAACATACAAGTCACGGACACAAAGTACACCCAAACTCGGAACACTCGTGTGGAAATCGAACCCACGACCTCTTGCGTAGCAATCGGACACACTCCCACCGCGCCACAGAGGCAGTCAATCTATCTATCTTGGTGGACAGCCTTTGTTTCTAAAACATTAAGTAACTACAATTCAAAGGGAAACCGAAAAGAATGTGGTGCTAAGGACCCTTCGCCACTGGCAGAGGCTAAACCAAAGTGGAACTCGTTGGTATAATTGGACCAGTTTATTGTTTCGTGTAAACGACTCTGTCATGCCTGTGAAAGCAAGCGTTATACCAAATATATCCAGACTTTACGACTGTTTTGTAAATAGTCTAGAGTTCTTTAGTTAAATTGATTAGCTAAAGCTTCGGGTGTACCTAGAAATATAACATTCGTACATATCAACCCATGTTTTTTTTTTTTTATTACTACATATTTCCAAATATTTTCTTAATTTAAACTAATAATTACTTAACATCGTGTTGCGGCAAAAGGAACAAGCTCAGCTAATGCTGTTACATGCGAGATTGCATGTAACAACGCTGATTTTCAGCCCGTCCCTTCGACACATCAACATTCGTAAAAGAAAAAAAAAAAAAATTATAAAACTAAAAAGAAACGTGTGATATCTGACTGCTGGGCGGGTTTTATAGATTCTGGGGATAATTGCCTTAATCGCCACGCTTGGCGAGCGGGTTGCCGATCGCAGTAAGGTTTTAAAGTAGTACGCAGATGACGCTGCTGCAGGTCCTCAGGTGTAAAATCCTTTGGTCGCCGTGACGACACTCCCAGGTACAGAGGGTGGTACTCTTCTTGAGTGAGTTCTTGTAGTTACACTTTTCTCATAAATTCATAAAATTGGAAATAGAAAAATAATATCAAAGAGCTATTTTCTTCATTGAAACTTTTCGGTGAGTCGGGTTATATGTGCATTTGATTAGATTTCATTACTTAAGGGTATAGGAAACCTAAATATTAGGACACGAAAAAAATTGTGTCACTAGTCAAAGAGTTTTTCTAGTAGATGAAAAGAAATTTAAGGATATGTCTTAATATGATCCTGCAAATAAATCTTGAAGTTGCGGAAAAATGCAAAAACGACCATTTTCGTATTGTCATAGTCATGGCGTTTGTAATCTAACATATGTACGAACGAATATTCTACTTTATTTTCACCTGCGCTCCTGCGCACTGTGAAGTAATGGTTGTGTGCGGAAGATAGAGGCCGGCGATCGTGTCGCTATGTACGTAGCGCTAAATAAATAATTCTCTCAGTGTAATGCCCCCTTAAGCCGTTACCACACGGCAAAATATAACAGCATTTGCATACATTGATTCTGACGTCCCAATACATGGTATTTAATGTACGTTTTAGAAAACAAAATTCATGGGTATCAGGTATAACAATATACCGAGTAGCGATTTTTTTATGTTGATACCTACTGTAAAATTCAAGTGTAGTTCAAGTTCCAAGCGATTTGATTTCATTATGAATTTAAATACTCGCTTTGAACTTGAGCTACACTTGATAAAAATATTATTATTATTTTGTCTTTATAAAAAAGACGACCACCGCAGTAGGGTACAAGTCCTGTGTCGCTGGGAATTTTACAAACAGACAAGTCACGGACACAAAGTACACCCAGACTTGGAACAACAATTTGTGGATCACACAAAGTGGTGTCCCGTGTGGGAATTGAACCCGACCTCTTGCGTAGCAGTCGGTCACACTCCCACCGCGCCACAGAAGCAGTCATTACATCCTTTGTCTAAATTTCTACTAATACCCGAGGACTTACTAATGTTTTTTTATACCTACTTAATCTATTCATACTAGCTCACAACTGTCTCTTTCGCTACAGCGAGCTTAAGCTAAAAAATCCTCTCATAACCGCTAGACTAACTTTTCTGCGAATAAAAAACATTAAAGGAATAAAGCCTCCTTTACTTTGGCATACTAACGAGCGACTAAAATTGTAACCTTCACTGAGTTGCACCAGTAAACCTCTTTTTGCTGAACATATATTTGTAAAGCTGTAACTTTAAACGTGCGAGCAAAATTAAAATTCACAAAACCTTGTTAACATCACTTGTCTTTCTTTTGGTTTAGTTTTTAATCTAACATCCAGCGTACGAAGCGAGTGAAAAAACTCGTAAACTCGTCATACTCGTAACAAACCAATTAAAAGCCAGGCGAGTTTCACGAAGGACACTCTGGGCCAATTTTCGGAGGCCTCACACTTCTCGTTTTATACGCTTGCATGGACAGCCATTTCAATTACGGATGAGTGAAACTTGACGTTAGGCATTTTAGGCTATTTTCGGCTTGACCGCTTTAAAAAACCTTTAACGAACCACTGACGTGATATAATTATCTGCGGCGTAGACAGATCGGTTACGATTTAAACCTTCGTTGGGTATTTTAAAACTGAATGACCTCGTGAACCTCGTAGTTTAAGTAAAATGGAATGCATATAATCCAAAGTGGTTGTTCCCATACAAAAATATTATTTTTTCTATTTTTCGGCCTTTCATTTGTGTTTTTTTAATAAAAATTTTACCTTATTTTTCCTAATTTTCTTATTTTTGTAAACCGCCTAAATATTGAGGCCGAACAATTATTGAAATTTGTCGTACTGTTTTTGACTTTTTAGGGGACTAGCTGATGTTTTTAAACGAAATATTCTGATGTGCTAAGGGTAAGAGCCTCAAACCTAATTTGAATTCCTTTTTGATGTTTTTGAGATTATCGAAGATTTTGTGAGAGACAACGCGAAGGTTTGGGACCTTTGCGTTTTGATGTGTTTTAAAAAACTGGCACTTTTTGAAAAACCGCAAATGTGTTATATAAAAAACTTTGCAAATTTATTCATTTTAATGAAGTGCCGTCCTATACTCGTAGGTTCCCGGATAAAAACGAGTCGGTGGCGTGAAAAAGTTATGTTTATTATTATAGAATTGTATAAGCTACGGGTCTTAATCGCGTAAATATTTTATTTTAAGGCTAAATACCTTTGTTTATTACCCAACGTTTCGATCGTATTGCAACGGCCGTGGTCACGGGTAGACTGATTCAGCTCAGCCGTAAACCGTTTTAAGACCCTTAACTTATAAAATTCTTTAATGTGTACAATTCGCGAAAGTTTACGAACATATTATGTTTATTATGCAAGTAAGTAATGTACATAATTGTATAGTTACCCAAAATTAATTGTTAGACTTTTCTTCACGCAAAAGAAGCGACTATCGCGTGTTCAGAAACAACAAATCAGATTCACCTTTACATCCATCTTCTGAAGGAAAAAAACACCTCCATTAATTATCGTCCGCTTTACTTAAATCACCCTGAATTAGGGATTATTTAGTTGTGGATTGCTCTCATCCCAACTCACGCATCTCGGGAGAAAACTTGAACCATGTTTTATTTATACAATTCACATTAGGCAACCCACTGTATATGCATAGTTAAACCTATATGCTCCTTATAAAGATGTTCACTTTACTCAATCTATGGGGTTAACAAAATGAGTGACCATCTTGCTAGTTATCTTTTTTTAATAAAACTCTTACCGCTATAATACTCATATGGCCTCGGCTTGATTTCGGTTATCGTGGCAGAAGCAACAAACAAATAGACATTTGATAATATTAATATATTAAATTGAATATATTAGTTTGGGCTGCGTCTTTGGCGCGGTGGGAATGTGTCCGACTGCTACACAAGAAGTCGTGGGTTCAATTCCCACACGAGACACCTTTTTGTGTCATCCACCAATTATTGTTCCGGGTCTGGATGTTCTTTGTGTCCGTGACTTGTATGTTTGTAAAGTCCCCCGTGACATATAGCTTGCAAACTACTGCGGGAGTCGTCTTTTAAAAAAAGGAAAAAAACAGGTATTACAAAGGATTTAAAGAAAACTTTCTCCTCTAAGGGAGGTAAGGTGTCTAATAGACCCACATTTACTTAACAACTTGAGGTAGATTTAATTTGTTCTACAATAACGCCATCTAAATTGGCTTTCGACCGTATTGAACACCCGTTATTACCTATTATGTCTAGTAAGTGAAAAGGATCAAGGAATAAAGGCTTCCTTTCAAGGTGCACGACCGAAAAAAACCTTTGATCTCAGTTTCTGCATGTTATACCGAATAAAACGCCAAAGCGAGATCAGTGAACCGAAACCTTCATTTTCCTCAAAATCTGTCCTAAAAATTTATCCGGCTGTTTTGAGAAAAATATTTGTAATTATTTGTCGGATATTCGTCATTTTGTTTGAGTAATAAAATAACCAAGTTAATTGGTTATTTTATTTGTTATTATTCACAGAGATGGTGACTGACTAACCAACGCGAGAGAGAGAGAGATTTGTTCGGCACTTGTCATACTCGGTGGGAATGGGGAGCAGAAATGTGGATTATGAAACCAGGTTGGATTATTTTAAGATGATGGAACTGTCTAAGAGGAGGGATATAACCGACTTAATTTTTTTATATAAATTGTTAAGAAATAAGATCAATTGCCCGGAATTGTTACAAAGGATACGTTTTAGAGTTCCGATTCACACTCCGCGTAAACCAATCACACCGTTAGTCCCTCCACTGCGTAGAACAGTGCTTGGCTCAAGCTCACCTCTTTGCCGAATGACTAAATTATATAATGAATGCAGTGACAAGGCAGATATTCACCACGACTCATTGGGATTGTTTCGGAAAACTATCAATCGTTGTTTAAGGTCTTAGTTAATTAGCACATACAAATTATATAATTTGTAATGATTGTAATGATTGGCTCATTAAAAATATGAATGTAGTGTTTACCTATAAGTAACTGAACATTTAGATATAAGTTATTGTGAAAGTTTGTGTTTAGATTATTGTTGATGTATTAGTAGTTGGTGAACCAAATAAATAAATAAAATAAATAAATAAAACGCGAGGCGTAACAGAGTCATCATAATAATGAGTAAATACAGAATAATTAAACAAGTTATTTGTCTTTTGATCATTTCGTAGCTTTTATGCTAGTGGCATAATATAATTAAGTTTCAAGACTAGTATGTAGATACTAGAGTCTTGAAATTTAATTACAATAGTAGTTGAATAAACCTGATTAAATTTAGGGAATAAATTGGTTGTAATTGTTCTTTATTAAAGGTAGAGAGCACACATTTTCTTTACATAACACATAGGTATACCTACTACATATAATAACCGTAAAATAATATAGGTAAAGTTACCGTTAATGTAGACATAGTTGATTTTTTTTCTGTGGCGCGGTAGGAGTGTATCCGACTGCTACGCAAGAGGTCGTGGGGTCGATTCTCACCCAGGATAAAACAGGATGGTTTATTCTGTGTCTGGGTGTTTATTTCTCTGTGTATTGGTATGTATTTAGAAATATATAAGTATGTTTATCAGTTGTCTGGTTGCCATAGTACACAGCTCTGCTTAGTTTGTGATCAGATGACGTTGTGTGAGTTGTCCCAAGATATTACAAGATATTATTATCTAAACTACGAAACAAATTTTGATAAGTTTTTGAAAATATCTTTTAATAAATGTATCTTTAGTTAAATACACAGGTTTCATGGGAAATCGGGGTGCAAATTTATATTAGGTCGCTAAAATAAAAATAATGTTCATAGTCAATTGTTACCTATATAATTGGGCAATTGTAACATTAAATTATACATATGGTATATTTCAGTTGACGAAATATTTATAATCTAGTCTATAACTTCATACTCCAACCATAATATATTTATATATTTTATCTCTAAACTTGTCCTAAAAAAAACAGGTTCTTATCATACGAGTTCTTTCATTTTCCACCCGTTTTTCATGGGTAATTACCCCCGCGAGCGCAATGACGTCACGAGTGATTGATAATACACCCTGATTAATATTTCATGTAAAATGTAATCTTATACATGGTAAGCATGCCTTTTACTGCAAAATGTTTACTATCAAGTCTTGGTTTAAATACTTATTTACACTAGCTGTGACTTTGTTCGCACATACATTTTGGAGAACTAAGCTATATGTAGATAAAACTAGCCTATGTGCAATTAAAGACTTTTATCGAGCTCTGTGTCAAAAAAAAATGAAGCAGATCCTTTTAGCTGTTCTGACGTGATTGGATAACAAACATGCATCTATCTAAACTTTCGCATTTAAAATATTAGTATAGATGATCGTTTTCGAAACATTGTGTTCCATTTTCAGTTTAAATCTATACTAATATTATAAAGCAGAAGAGTTTGTTTGTTTGCTTTGTTTGTTTGTTTGTATGTTTAAACGCGCTAATCTCAGGAACTACTGGTCCGATTTGAAATATTCTTTTTTTGTTGGATAGCCCATTTATCAAGGAAGGCTATAGGCTATATAACATCGCGCTACGACTAATAGGAGCGGAGTAGCGACGTGAAATGTTGTAAAAACGGGGAGAATTTACGCATACTAAGTTGCGCGGGACAGCTAGTCTATACTAATATTATAAAGCTGAAGAGTTTGTTGTAAGGCGGTAATCTCAGGAACTACTGATCCGAATTGAAAAATTCCCTCACTGTTGGATAGCCCATTTATCGAGGCAAGCTATTAGCTATATAACATCATGCTACGATTAATAGGAGCGGAGCAGCAATGAGAAATGTTGCAAAAACGGGGAAAATTTACGCAGACGAAGTTGCTGAAGAAACTACGTTCCAACTGAGTGTCCCTAAGACACTTCTCTATTTTCTTATTACAATTTTTATTTTCTACTAGCTGTCCCGCACAACTTGCCTACGTAAATTTTCCCCGTTTTTGCAACATTTATCATTGCTGCTCCGCTCCTATTGGTCGTCGCGTGATGTTATATAGCCTAAAGCCTTCCTCGATAAATAGGCTATCCAACAGTAAAGGATGTTTTAAATTCGGCCCATTTCCTGAGATTATCGCGTTCAAACAAACAAACAAACAAACAAACAAACTCCTCAGCTTTATAATATTAGTATAGATTATGGACCGATAGTGTTGTATATTTGTGTAGTTGCCTAACCTCAACAAAATCTCGATCTGTTTGAACACCACTGTCTCTAGGACCCCTAAGATGGTATCAATATTGCATGTTGCCTCCAATATTCACCTTAGAACAACATCAAAGTCTTTGAAACGCGTTATAATATGAGAAGATCAAGTGCGGCAGATTGATGAATAAATTATTTCATCGGCCCAATTTCACTTCATTTACGTTAAGTTCAGCATGCATAGCAAATGTATTTTAAATGAAGCACAATATTTTGGAGTGAAATGATATTATTACTTTGTATGTGATGATAACAGTGTGCTTTAACAAAATTATATAAAAAAATAACTGTAATTAAAAAAAAAATAAGTGAATTATAGTAAAATTATGGAAGTGCACTGACTGTGTTTTTGTGGTTGAAGTATATATTAGGTTTAGGTATCTACAATACCTAAATGTTTCCACTCCAAGAGAATTGTTTACAAATTGCCAACAGAATCTTTAGAAAAAGCTTTTTAGACAATTTTAAAGGAATGAAACTTTTAAGCTATTGCATAGCCTTTATCGCGGGCTTTGAGTGCGGCGACCGAATCAAGAAATTCCGTAACGAAAATAAAACCTAACACCCCCCACTCCGCCTACCATGTAGCTCGGCCGAGCGTTCGCTTAACGTATATGTATATGGTACGACTGTACGAAGCTCACGCGGATCGAGACGAGCTGCTCTAATATGTATTGAAATAAAAAAACATACTGCGTAAATAAAAAACAAATAAATAATTATAATTGCATAAGTTGATAAAAAATGCTATGCAATAGCTTTACCACGGCAGTCCCCGAGTAAAACACATTTTTTTTTTATTTTAAAGCAGTTATAGATTCGACATTAAAACACAACGGAGCCATATTTAAAATGTAGAATATAAATACCTAATACAAATACAGGGTTCGAAAAAAAGCCGAAAACGCTAGTCAAATACGCCTAATACGTTTCCGCCCTTAGAATAAAAACATTTTCCAAAATAAAAACACCATAAAATCCATTACTTTAGAAAACATTTTATTAGGGACCTGCCGAAATAATTTTCTCGTTTGTTCGTAATTAAGAATTAAGTGAAAAAGTAAGCAGTAAAGTTAATTAGCCTCCTAAATAACAACGTACTTTGGCTTCACCGGCCGTCCTCGTGGAAGGACACTCGCAATAATGTAGCTCGAATTAAAACAGACGTCTTTATTTCATTTTAGGGTTGCAATATTAATTTTAAGAATTTGCGCGTTACATTACTGGTTGGTGTAAATTGGTTGAAATGTCAGAGCGATCGATCAAAAAGTAAATGCATGATTTATTGAATCTAGTATTTCGCAATATTTTATGTTGCATGCAATATTGAGTAATTTAAATTATATTTCAAATTATAATGGTTTTTTAACCCTCCTTGGGTTTATTGACAAAAGAGTTCATAGATTTTTTGAAATCTTTTTTTTCTTCTTATTGAAACATATAATATTCTGTTAATAAATCAGTATGTACCCAGGAAAAAGTAAATTGGAAATGCCACTGCATCACTATAAAAATAGTGACAAGTCTATCGGAAGACATGTTATCTCTTCGACCGCTCGATCTAGACTTCCGAGTCAGACTAACTGCCACGCTCCCGCCATTTTAAATGTAAACGTCAAACTGAAGTCACGCCATATTTCGTCGGCCAAGTTTAAAATGAGTCAATAGGTTTGCTATTTAATTAAACCAGATGTTAAGTCAACGGAAATCAATTAGCGATTTAATAATTCTCCAACATAAATATATAATAAAAAAATTGAGATAAGTCTATACGAAACCGGTTTGCAGCGCTAGGAATCATTTAATATAAAAAATATTGCAATATTCTCGAAATAATACGCTTTCAAACCTTTTCTGCAAACATCCGCGAACATTCTCGCATAATGCCAGCTAATAATGTAACAAACATAATATTACTTATATTATAGCCAATATAGCTACGAACATACGAAATATGAACACTGTTGTAATAAACTTAGTATACCTGGCTTCGAGATTCAGAAATGTAATACTAGTAGGAATGAATATTACCACAGGCAAACAATTTACAGTAAACCGACTTGCTAATAAAGCCATCCTCAACACATAATGTGAGAATGCGTACGACTGTTGTAAATATATTGAGAGAACAGAACTCTGTAAGATTCATAAAGTTCCCTCGTGACATAAAGCTTGTTACTAGATCTAGGCCTAGACTACATAACAACCCATATGATGTCCCACTGCTGGGCACGGGTCTCCCCAGTAGAACCTACTTATTAGTTCCTGGGGGTCATTGCCATAATCGCCACGCTTGGCGAGCGGGTTGGCGATCGCAGTAAAGCCTGAAATACGCAGAGGACGCTGCTGCCCGTCCTCCCGTGTGACATCCCTTAGTCGCTTTGACGACACCCACGGGAAGAGATGGGGTGGCACTATTCTTAAGCCGGTGCCTAATTCCTAAGACCTAGACTAATGCGGGAGTTTTCTTCTTAAAAACCGGCCAAGCGCAAGTGGGACTCGCGCACTGAGGGTTCCGTACAAACTTATTTAAGTGTGTTAATAGTTTGGGAATTTATATAAATCTACAGCACTGTGTCAACCAGATTGATTGGTGACTCACCAGCTGTGGTTATCCAAAGCATTTTAGGCCATAGTAAAGTACGACCCACATTGCTGAAAATAATCAAAAACAATACTTTATTTTTGATCGGAGCTATGTACGATTTATTTTTCATATCATATCAACCCATATGATGGCCCACTGCTGGGCACGGGTCTCCCCAGTAGAACCTACTGGTATGTAGATCCTGGGGGTAATTGCCATAATCGCCACGCTTGGCGAGCGGGTTGGCGATCGCAGTAAGGCTTTAAGTACGCAGAGGACGCTGCTGCCCGTTCTCCGGAGTGAACTTGAAAAACATTTGATTTCTAGTTAAATCTTATTTTTGCTATTAATCTTTAACCAACTTGACATACATTTTTGATTTAAACGGGACCTCTGTAACAAAATTTTGTTGAACGATTTATTTAATATCAGACAACTCACAACTCCAAACTGCAGAGCAACCAGACAACTCATGCTCGTAAACATAGTTAAATCATTCTCATTAAACACATTTATTTCTATAAATATAAGACATAGTCGCGTTAGTTACACCGTATATAAACCAACAACGGGTCGGCCGAGTTTCAAGATCTTTGATTTACCAGACACAGAATAAACAATCTGAATCGGACATACCGTTATTGAGATAAATTACAACATGCAAGTACACAAACAGACAAACAAAAAAATATAAACTACTTATATAACACAACCTCTATTCTAGCTTCACATAATCATAAATAATAGATTTTTTTGATCGATGTCAAAATGTTACGATTTAATTCGTCTAGCCCAAGGAATTACGCTCCAACAATACAAAAACCCTTGTTTTAATTTGTCTGTCCATTTGTTTCGAGTAATCTGTTACGATAGCGAATGAATTAACAGCAAAATACTCTTAGTTTTCATTAACTTAGTCAACAAAAACGCATATTTTTCTACCTATTTCTTGTCAAAGAACATTTTCGTTTGTTACCCCATTACTTCATAATATTTCTTATAGTACATATTCGTCGACTAACGTTTCATTTTACTCTACACTCTAGTTAAATTCTACAGCCTATGGGTTGTGTGTTTTACGCGATACTTAATTATACATGCAAATACATTACCGAGACGCTAGCAAATATCTACATTATACACTGTGGCAATAACGTAATGGAATTAACATTCAAAAATTTGGGTTTATAATATTACGAAAAGACATTGCGCAAAATGTAATAAATAGAATGCGAAATCCTTTAGCAGGCACTAAAATACATGCCTGTCTTAATTGTAAACACCTGTAAAACAATTTGTTGTGTAATTAGTACTTTAATTTTGTAATTTCATGTTTTAGTTCCATTTACGAATATTATATCTACAATGAATACTTTCTACCTCATAGCTAACTGTTTTAAATTGAAACTGAAGTTATATGAATGTTTTTTCTATTTTTTTTTTGTCTATCACCTTGTTTTGTGTTTGACGCGACTTTCACTGATATATAGCTTAAATTATAAGTGGTAACTTAGGTTGTTGTGTTATTTTAAAACTTCGGACTGCTTTTTTTGTTTCCACGCAGGCAAAATCGCGCTAGACCAAATTAAATCTACATAATGTATTTAATCTAGCAATTATTCTATTGAAATACCTAGAGTATTGTTTAAACTTATTTACAATAATGGAATCAATTTTTGTTTACAACGCCAGCTCATAAATGTTTAGGTATTTGCATTGTTTCTATTATTTAACCCAAAAAAACGCCGAGCGGAAATCACCGGTCAACCGGCTAATAAATCCTTAGGAAGTTCTCTTAATTGTTTTCGATTACGACGATCAACTTCAAAGGAGCAAGCTATGCACTAAATATTACGGTCTTTTCTTCTATTCCAATGAGACAGTCACGACCATCCTATAAGCGGCTAATATCGATTACCCTCTGTTCTCAAGTAAATGCAACAATGCTCCCCAAAGCCCGGTTTAAGAGAGCTTTGTAAGAGAAATGCAGAAAGCTTCTTAAATATATTGTTCCCCACAACCATGTTTTCAATTAAGCTTCGATACGTTCGAATGTTAGCAGTGTACAATACTGTAAATTAGTTACTGAATTTCCAAAGGCTTTGTATGTATTCTACTGGTACTAGTCCTACTTATAAATATAAATTTGAAAGTTTGTGATAGGTGGATGTTTGTTATTCATTCTTCATCGTTATTCATTATCATTTTTTTCTTTTTCTTTGGTGCCTATAAAGATTATTATTATTCACGTAAAAACTAATTAATGAATTTTGATGAAACTTTACAGCAATAATGAAGGCTATAAAAATCTAACTTTCAAGAACGTAGGATTAGGACAAAAAGGGGTTAAAAACATCACGTGAATAAAGGACGACCCCTTTGGTCGTCCTTTATTCACGTGATGTTTTTAACCCCTTCTTGTCCCCCACAGAGTCAGGGGGGTGATCCTCTGACTATTTTAGACTAACCCAACGCAATGTGTATTTTTTTGGTACAAAAATATCCCAATTGTTATGTTTCAAATCAAACGTTCAAGGGAAAAATACACGTGATATCTCATTGCACCCCGCTCCCCCCTAGTAATATTTCGGGATTTTTCCAAAACCCCCTACCCCCTTTCGAACCTCATGTGATTAATGGACGACCCCAAAATGTGTTTATCAAAATTTTCTCTGATCATATAGTTCTATTCAACTCAGGTCGTGAAGACCGATGTTGTACTTGAATAATAGTGACCCAATTTACGCAAAAATGTTTTTTTAACCAGTTTTCGCTCATGGCTCTGCCCGCGTGGATCTTGTTTCTCCATACAATTTTTGACCCTCATTTCATCCCAAGCTTACGTCACATTAACTATCTGCCTGTTCACTGGTTTGACCTGTGTGTTGATAGATCAGTCAGTAACAGAACTTTTTCTATATACAGATTAACCTAAGCCTGCATAAACTAAACAAGCACACTATTGTTTAAAAACAGATTGGTATATCGTAAGATAATAACATAATAATTAGCCTTTATTCAGACAATGTTAACAATTGTCTCTGTGGCGCGGTGGGAGTATTTTCGACTGCTATGCAAGAGGTCGTGGGTTCGATTCCTATACGGGACTCACAAATTGTTGTTCCGAGTCTGGGTGTACTTTGTGTCCGTGACTTGTATGTTTGTAAAGTCCCCCGCGAAACAGGGCTTGGACCCTAATGCGGGAGTCGTCTTTTAAAAAGAAAAAAAAATCTTATTTCTAAAAGTGTTAACAACTCTGTTGAGTCGACATCGCCAACTTGGTCTGTTTGCGCTTTGGCAATGGGCACGTCCATTCCTTTCCATACTTCCCTGTTTAGTGCTATCCTAGTTTATGTTTTCCCAGCTGTGGCTTTCTATCTTCGAGCCTATCGTAAGATATCGTATCCCAAATTATTTTATACGTTACAGACGTATAAAATAATTTAGAAGCCTTTGAATAAAATAAATAAAGCATTAAAACGTAAAACCTATAAAAGTGTCGCAGTGTTCGTTACTGCAGACCAGACACTTAAATTCCACGTAAAGAGGATAAAATTTATAAAAAAACTAGAAAGTTTCTACAAGAGTTGACAAGGAATCGTTTGCAGGAGGTCCCTTGAGATATTTCGAGTGTCTATAACTTTTTAGTAGTTACGGTACCTCAATCGCATTAGTTTTTTAACATTTACTTTGTAATGTTTGTAGTCCTACTTATAACATAATACAGTTTCGTATTATAATTTGTATTATTTTTAAAATGTATATCTTAACATAGACTTTCAACTCAGTCAATTTGTTGTGAGATGAACATGATGGATTAATTTATGCAACAACCAAACAACTGATAAACTATCAATACCATAAATAGGTATGTTTATTAGTTGTCTCGTTGCCATAGTAAAATCTCTAACTAGTTTGAGATCAGATAGCATCGTGTGAGTTACCCCAACATATTTATTTATTTATAAACCCAAAATAACAAAACACAATTGTAAAATAACAACCAAAATGTCACTGAATCACATCACTATTTCACAAGTAAACTCACTTTGAACTCACAAAAATCTCGACGAAAGATACAATCGGTAACAAACTGTGGTTATCCACGAACATTATACAAAAACTTGAGAGATTCTCATCCCATTCGCGACATTTAAATGAAGCCCCGATGGCTCTATCAGCTTCTTACACGTCATCAGTTTTAGAGTGGAGCACCCTTCATTTTCCCTTGAATGGAGATTTTTCCAAAGCGCACATTGGCCCCGCCCTCCCGTCTATATTTGTCGACAAAGCGTTTCGTTTTACTAAAATTTGTGCTGTGATTTAAACCGGCGGCGTTGACGTTTTGGTAATGAACTAATTTATCGCGTTTAGTGCTGTGGAAGTTTCTCTAATATTGTACTAGAGGAGGCAATTACAAATTCTAATGAATAATTCAGTCTATTGCATAATTATACAGCCCTGTTGAATTGATAGCATCAAATAGCTATCATGTGTTATTAAAAGGGATGTTGAAAATGTCTGAATAGATTTTGTTAAACAAAAATTAACAATACCTTTGTAAGGTTTTTACTGATTGTTGCCCTCAAGAGTTATGAAAGTTACGTATAAATACATGAAATACGTGAAAATCGATAAGATTGGCTTTTTGTGCTAATAATAGTTTTTTTTTTTATTTAAATTAATAATAATATTTTTTTTTCTAAGATATAGCTAGCAATGTGGGATTGTGTCCCATATTACTAGCAATCTTGTTAACCCCTCCAGCTAAGCTCAAAGGCTTGTGTTAGGAGTGGGTTCACGTCAGTAGTATAATGGGTAGGATTTGAACCTGCAACCTCACGATTGCGAGACCGATGCCTTAGCCATTAGGCTACTACCGCTTCAAAAGATATTTAATTTATTTTCTCTCACAAAGGTTAACAATTCTTCATAAATGTAAATCTTAAAACAAGTAAATACACAACATAAATTAAGACTTTAGTAAGAGCTGGAGTTTGTACTAGGTACGGAACCTGTATTACAGATCTCCAGGCTCTCCTCTTGGTAATATAAATGTATACAGCTTAAATGTTGTAGTTATGCTATGAGTGCCTCGGTGCAGCAGTGTGTATGGATACGACGGTTCACAAACTATTGGTCCAAATCTGGGTGTGCTTTGTGTGCACTAGACCTGTGCTGCAGTGCGTAAGGTGCCTTAAAATATTTAGAAAAATAATACACCAGCAGAAATTAGATGAAAATTGGCTACATTCCCGTATGGTAAGGATGAGTGAAAAGAGAAAGAGAGAGAGAAGATGAGAGACAATATTCCGAGTAGCTATATTGAAACAAGTCAGTCAATTAATAGCAGTTTGCTTTGTGTACTTTAGGGCGCGATCAAATATTTGTTTGAAACTTCAGGAAGTCAAATACTCGACGTCAGAATAAGCCCGATTAAGTCGAAGGGACGACCCTTGTGTCTTCATCTTTAGATCCAAAATAACATTGTAGACCTTAAAATTATATGTGGATTTACACGATGAACAATTACAAAATCTAGTTGTACAGATTTTGTCATTGTGTTACAATAGAAGTTGAAAAATCACTTGCTGACGACAATTTGCACAGAAATTTACGCACCCTTTACTAATATTAATTTTGATAACATACAAAAAAAAAACAAAGGAAAATGTCAAGTTTATAAACCAAAGAGAGTTCCTAACGCAATCATTTTAAAATATAGAATTGTAAAATTATTGCGTTCTGTTTTTGGTCTATAAACTTTATCTAACTAGATGATTCGGCAAACTTCGTAATCTTCGTATCACCTAAAACTAAATGGCTTATTGTTTTCCGGTAGACTAAAAGTGAAACGACGACGATAAATTGGTACTAAAATGGGAGTATAACTATTTATTATACGGAAATTAACGCGCATTGTTTACCTTAAAATTGCTTGATGTTTCGACCTTATTCACTGTCTTTTTTTTCGATTTCGCCGCAAACCCGTGCAAATTGGCGCATGCCCGGTGCGCTCAAACATGTCCGCGCGCATGCGCGATGCGTCTCTAAGCGCAGCTCTCTATATACCATTATGTTAAGATGTTGACAGTTAAAAGCGCGGGCTTGACGCGAAAGCGAAAAAAAAGATAGTGAATAAGGACCCAGGTTGCACCGGCCGTGGTCACAAGCCGGAGGTGGGAGCAAAAGGGAGGTTCTTGACTCAGTGGCAACCGAGCAGATCGAGATATTCGCGAGGAATAGCAAGTTACAACTGACGGCTCATAGGATGGTAGCTTTCGAAAAATGATACATCGCTGCGTGCCTCGGATAGCACGTAAATCCGTCGGTCCTGCGCCCAATCGCGTAACAGATTTCCGTCCCGTCACACTATGATAGTGAGGGAAAGGAAAGTGCACTTGTCTGCGCACATACTTAATATCTCCTGCGAAGTTGGCTTTACTCTGGGGAAATTGGCCACCGTAATCGACACCGGGGACCTTATTCACGTTCTTTTTTTTTCGTTTTCCCGGCAAGCCCGCGCGAACTGGCGCATGCGCGGTGCGCTCAAGGATATCAGCGCGTATGCGCGTTGATGCATTTCTAAGCGCAGCTCTCTATTTTCCATTATGACAAGATTTTGACAGCTAGACGCGCGGGCTTGCGGTGTATCCGCAAAAAAATAATATGAATAAGGACTAGGTTAGGAGACCTCTATTATAAAAAAAAACGACAATGCACTCACACACACACACACTCATGCGTTGCTGCATTCCTGCGTCAATTCTGTAATAATAATAATAAAAATAATTTATTCACTTAGGAAGCAAAATACTACACTTGTGAAAAGTCGATTCTACATTTACTGGTAATGCCTGTTCGCAAACAATAGGTAAAGCCCGAGAAAAGAACAGGCAATAAAAACTCGTGGCCACTCTTTTCAAATTGCCAATGTTTACAATGTTTCTCTGTTTATAAACTGTATATGCAGGTAAGGTGCTGCCACCATTATACCTAGTCTAGCCATAAATATTGTTACGAAGAAAAAACATTTTTTTTAATTGCAAATAATATTTATTACTTTTACAGTGTGTTAGTTTAATACATAAATAAAAAACAATTCAAAATATAAAAAGCTTATTCGAAGTGGTCTCCATTGGCTGCAACACAGTCCTTTAAACGTTGAGGCCAGTTATCAATAGAAGCACGCACTCTTTCCATGGGAAAATTCTTCACTGCCAATCGTATGGATTGTTTTAGGGACTCCAAATTATCATGGCGTTTAGAGCAAGCCATACTCTCTAAAACTGACCATAAATCATAATCCAGCGGATTAAGATCGGGACTAGACGACGGCCAGTCTTCAGCTCTGATGAAGTCCGAAACGTTCACTTCCAACCAAGACTGCGTGGACCGAGCTTTATGACCCGGCGCTGAGTCTTGTTGGAAGGACCATACTTGGTTATTGAACATGGTGTTGTTAAGGGGTTTAACTACCTTCTCAAGAATGGTATCTTGATACACTTGTGCCGATGTTTTGATACCTTTTTCACAAAAATATGGCTCAGTCACTCCTTCATAGCTAACACCCCACCAAACCATTACTGAAGTCGGATAATGCCCACGTTGCACTCTGTCGACTAATTGGGAAGCTTCCTTAGAGCTTTGAGCATAAATACGGTCATTTTGTTTGGTAAAATGTTGCTCAACTGTAAAGATTTTCTCATCCGTAAACAAAATTTTTCTGTGACCTCCCTTTGCGTACCGCTTCAGTAGTTGCTTCGATTTTACCACCCTATTCTTTTTTAAATTATCAGTTAAAAAATGACCAGTGCGTCTCTTATAGGCTGCAAGTCCTAAGTCATCTTTTAAAATGCGTGACATGGTTCTGGGTGCTATCATCTCCCGAGATAAAATCTTTTGCTTTCGGACAGGATTTCTTCGAATTCTTTCCCTTACTGCTTTGACCACCATTTTCGTACGAACACTACGTGGACGGCCAGATCTTTTTCTGTCACAAACAGAGAAGGTCTCATTGTACCTATTAATAGCCCGGTACACAAACATTTGACTAATACCAAGCGTATGGAGAGTTTTAAAAATTACATTCGGCTCCATACCAACTTTGTGTAATGCAATCACAGCGATTCGGTTTTCTTTATCACCCCACTCCATTTTAATATAGCAAAATATTGTACAATGTATTGGCGCCAAAATTAGAAAATACAATGAACAATCGTATAAAAATGACAGATTCCAAATTCAAATGTAATATCTTTCTTATTTTTAATTGTAACAGTATTTATGGCCAGACTAGGTATTATACACCATATTAGAGGACTGATGCAAAAAAAGAGGTCAATAATATTAGAAGAGTACACGAGATCGGATACATCAGCCTCAATGGGCACAACATAGTAGGAGCATCCACTTACTTAAGTTATAGAATTGACGCAGGAATGTAGCTGCGTTACCCAAAACTCAGGCACATTTTTTTGTTTTTACTAAAGCTTTTTCTCTATCACTCACACAGATCTCGTGATAACATGAAGTTTGAGCCCAGCCACGATGTATGGTAAAAACCTAAAGTTTGAGTACGAGGTACCTACAAGGTAAAAACCTAAAGTTTGAGTACGAATACAGTGGCCCTGTCGTTAGTTTAATTTGACCACGGGATCCCGTACATCTAGCGATAGTATAAAGTTTGAGTACACTGTAACTGTACACTGTAAGTCTGCGCCCCATAGTTTGAATGAATGTGTGTGTACCTTTTTGATCATGGGATCACGTAGATCTCGCGAAAACATGATGATAATCTTCATGGAGTATCAACACGGTGATAGATCTATGCTTCATAGTTTGAAAAATAATCGTTAAAACTTAGGAAATAAACGTACAAATTTGTTATTATTTAAATGTTTTTTTTTTTTTTTTAATCTAAGAAGACAGGAGTAGGTAATTTGTTTACGAAACATGACATTTTTGGTAGGCACTTAAATACATCACATATATTTTCATTACAAAATCAGTTATAAATCAGGCTTTTCAACGTATAATCATATCCAGCCCTAGTGCATTGAATGTTAATAAACAAGCTTTCGCAATTTGTGCATATTATAAAATTATATATACCACTTAGTCGCGTGAATAATTTAAGGTGAAATACCTTGTTTATTGCCCGACGTTTCGACCGTATTGCAACTGCCGTGATCACGGTCAGTTTACCTGTGACCACGGCCGTTGTGCATTGAGTTTTTTATGATGTACTTATGACATCCTTTGCAAACATGGGCTAGCATATGAGCACTCTTGACACACCTTT
Organism: Herminia tarsipennalis; assembly: GCA_945859575.2. Lineage (NCBI taxonomy): Eukaryota > Metazoa > Arthropoda > Insecta > Lepidoptera > Erebidae > Herminia > Herminia tarsipennalis. Next base: position 6,969,484 of record OX243843.2, on the reverse strand, counting down.
TTCCACACACCTGGTACTCTGACAGGTAATTCAGGTGAAAATTCTCCACTGGACTTTCCAAAGTCACTTTACGGCAACTATTTTTATATGATTGTCATTTTTACTACTATTTGTAAAAAAAAAATGTCTCCATTGTTCGATATTTGCGCTAAGCTCAGTTTCCCGCTCTGTTGTGTCGTCAGTGAAACTTACATTTTGTGTCGTATTTATTCCATTCTCGGTAACCAAATTATATCTCGAATTTAAACAACGATTGGCACAATTTATAACGAAAATAAAATTAACTGGAAACGGTTTTTTTAAGTTTTTAAATGTATTGTTTTATTTCATGGGAGTGATTTAATAAGACCTATTTGTTTTATTTAATTATGAACGTTGTTTTTTCCTATGATTTGCCACTTCAAACATTTTATTTTTTTTGTACTCGCCTTTTAAAGCCCTTTGATTTAGTACCCAACTTGAGGGACTTAGAAAAAAAATCAGCCCGAACATTAACGCACATAAAATCCGCCAATAGGATTTTTTAAGAATTTCATTTACCCAGTGACACTCGTGTCATCAATATGAATCTAATTACGTATTGGTTATTAATATCGGTTGAGCCTTAGAGGAGTTATGAGCGGACATAGGAACATGTGAAGGATACATACAAGCATACATTTCACAAACTCCTCCGCAGTCGGGTAAAATAAGACATTTTTCTTTATCTAAATTCCATACAATATTTTCCTAAATATATATATATATATATATTTAAATGACATGCTTACAATCGTGTGTTATACTAAATTTAAATGTTTTTTTTACTTTTACACCGTATTATATCTATCACTATAATATAACTATCCCATACCCAAGACTACGTTACCTCCGTCAAAGTTCGAACATTAACCGTACATATTTAAATACCCTCGTACACTGTTCCATACAATGCTCGGTGAAAATACAAAGTTCCTGTGAATTCAATATTTCTCCTTTAAGACTAATAAGTAACTGAGGGAATACGAGAATGTACGGTTTTATTTGCAGTCACGTTAGTTTAATTAAACTACTGTAATGCTATATATCAATGTGTTCGAGTATACGAGCTTGGCAACTGTACTTTTAGAAACTTACTTGGATAAATTACAGACGTATTAATTATGCATAGTATAATTACTGGAAGCACAAAGGCACGCACATCGTTAGATTTATTATCGTATTAAGATTATTTAAAAAATATGAATTGGAAATACATTTCTAAAAGAAAAGGATTGTGTGGTTTTATCAAACCACGGTAAAAGTAAAACTTTTTTTCACATTTTTTCACATTATAGACATATAACTAAATTTTTTTGGAATAATTTTCCATTAAGGGTATAAAAATCGCTTTATCACTGTTAATTTTATACTTGGAAAATTGGAATGATAAAGTAGACTCAAGTCTCCAACAAGTAATCAAGTCTCCAACAAGTAACCTATTCCGCGGCCGACCGTCACGCGATATGCAACACACAGACGAAAAAGTTTGAGAAGATGTAATAAAAGTTTCACTTTAAAAATATTTATTTAGATCTGGAGCTCTCGCAAACATACTGAATAAGACGTATTATGGTACAGGGGCATACTTATTTGGTTTTGAGGAGGCAAACAACCAAACGGTCCACCAGATGGTATGTGGTACACAGATATAAATTTGGTTTTAACTAATCCAAATTATCGATTCCAGTGGCTATCGTTGACCTTTCTTTTGCTCTGGGTCGTTGATGCTTTAAGTTATAATAAGATATGATGATATGATGCTTTAAGATTGATGATTTAAGTATACCAAAAAAATAGTCAATAAGTCTTCCTTTTTTTCATGTAGCCTACATCTATTCTAATATTATAAAGCTGAAGAGTTTGTGTTGTTTGAACGCGATAATCTCAGGAACTACTCGTCCGAATTAAAAAATATTTTATTTGTTGGATAGCCCATTTATCGTGAAAGGCTATAGGCTATATAACATTACGCTACGATCAATAGGAGCGGAGCAGAAATTAAAAAGGTTGCAAAAACGGGGGAAATTTACGCAGACAAAGTTCACGGGTCAGCTATAATAATAATAATATCTTGGGACAACCTCACACAACGCGATCTGATCCCAAACTAAGCATAGCTTGTACTATGGCAGCCAGACAACTGATTGATGATTTCTAAATACATACATATTATAGATAAATAACACCCAGACACAGAATGAACCATCATGCCCATCATACAAAGTTTAATCCTGGGTGGGGATCGAACCCACGACCTCTTGCGTAGCAGTCGGATATACTCCCACCGCGCCACAGAGGCAGTCTATAATATAATATTTGAATTAGTTAAAAAAGCATGTTTAGATGACTGAGATATTTGTACTATAAGACGCTGCCAAATAATTACTACAAGTAAAAATAAAACAACTAAAGAAAAGAAAGTGTAGACAAGCTGGTGTTGTAAACAAGTTGACGTTTAGCATTCTTTTATTTCCACAACGAAGTCTTATTTCGTTGGCGCTAACAAAACTTGTTAAAATAGAAAGATAAAAGAAATAGTAGATACTCTTCGCTGATGTAATTAAGAGTAGCTGAAGATACACAGTCACTAAATACACAGAGTACAGAAGATAACGTTCACACAAATTCAAGCAACGCCCATATAGCCATAATTCACGGACACGGAATTACAGAGCACTTCGGTCCACTTTGTTTGGACGGCATCCCGAGATTCCCGGTCTATGATAATAATAATAATATCTTGGGACAACTCACACAACGTCATCTGATCCCAAACTAAGCAGAGCTTGTACTATGGCAACCAGACAACTGATAAACATACTTATATATTTCTAAATACATACATATTATAGATAAATAACACCCAGACACAGAATAAACCATCGTGCTCATCACACAAAGTTTTATCCTGGGTGGGGATCGAACCCACGACCTCTTGCGTAGCAGTCGGATACACTCCCACCGCGCCACAGAGGCAGTCAATGAGTATAGTAGTAGTATGAGTGTGTTAACACTCAAAGACAAATCTCATTCAATATATAAATACACCATGGTGTCGTGAGGGTAGCCGCCAGAGGCGCTAGTAGTAGAGTCAGATCTACGAAATGTCAAATTTTATAATTTGTGGATAGTTTACACGGGTTTATTTCTAACTAGCTGTCCCGCGCAACTTCGTCTGCGCAACATTTCTCATTGCTGCTCCGCTCCTGTAGATCGTAGCGTGATGTTATATAGCCTATAGCCTTCCTCGATAAATGGGCTATCCAACAGTGAAATATTTTTTCAATTCGGACCAGTAGTTCCAGAGATTACCGCGTTCAAATAAACAAACAAACTCTTTAGCTTTATGATATTAGTATAGACTAGCTGACCAGCGCAACTTCGTATGCGTCAATTTTCCTCGTTTCTGCAACATTTTTCATTGCTGCTCAGCTCCTATTGGTCGTAGCGTGATGTTATATAGCCTATAGCCTTCCTCGATAAATGGATTATCCAACAGTAAATGATTTCTTTCAATTCGAACCTGTAATTCCTGAGATTATCGCGTTCAAACAAACAAATTCTTCAGCTTTATAATATTAGTGTGTGTATCTACACTAATGTCGTACGTCAGGCGTACCCTGGAAACAGACGACGAATATATAAATATTTCACGGGTCTTAATCGCGTGAATAATTTAAGGTAATTTACAATACAATACAAATCTATACCAATAATTTTAAAAAGCTGAAAAGTTTGTTTGTTTCTTGATACTATAATCTCAGGAACTAATAGTCCAAATTTAAAATATATTAAATTCCTAGCTGTCCCGCGCAACTCCGTATGCGTAATTTCTCCCCGTTTTTGAAACATTTCTCGTCGCTTCTCCGCTCCTATTAGTCGTAGCGCGATGTTATATAGCCTATAGCCTTCCTCGATAAATGGGCTATCCAACAAAAAAATAATTTTTCAAATCGGACCAGTAGATCCTGAGATTAGCGCGTTTAAACAAACAAACAAACAAACAAACTCTTCCGCTTTATAATATTAGTATAGATTAGACTATTGTTGTGAATATTTTTTTCAATACCTGAGATGAATGATGTTTTAAAAGGAAGTAAGTGTTAGGTCTTAGCCATAGGCCGCCTTGATGGGTACCACAAAAGTGATAGTTATTCTTCTGTGACAAAGTGATGTTAACATATCACTGTGTTTTGGTTGAAGGGCACTGTAGCAAATGTAATTACTTGGGAAATGAGAATTATTACCTAATATCTCAAATGAGAAGCGCGGTGCGGTTTGCCAAACAAAGATTTCGAGGGGACGAGCAGGTCGCTCGTCCCCTCGTCACGTAGTATAGTAACTCGATAGGTATTGAGACAAGAAAAGCTCACAATCTCTATCCACACTAGCCTATTTTTCGACATTTAACCACAACAAAGCTTCTTCCTCACTACAAGACGCTAATGCAAAATAATGTTAACATTCCCCGAACTAACGCTAAGGATCTTCTCGATGTCCGAATAAATTATTCGTGGGCCACCGTCATTTCAGTAGTCCACATATTTTCTGTAGTTACAACCGTTTGTGGGCGATCACTTCTATGGTCATTTTCGAGGTTTGTTTTACTCCTTTTATATTCAGTGAACCATTTAAAAACTGTTGCTCGAAATGGGGCAGACTCCTCTTTCGCTGATTGTGATTGTTGTAGCATAAGTTTTTCAGTTAAACTTAATTTAAAATCATAAAATATCATAGCACGTGTTAAGCTCCATCATTGCAAAGAAAAACGCGGGAACCGTCTAGTAAAATGACTGGAACATCAGTATTTTTTTTAAACCAGTAACCTGGCTACTTGCGTTCTATTTTTATATAAATTTGCATTTTAAAAATATATAATACAATATATAATACAATTTTAAAATTACGAGCATCTCAAAACTTATCGAGTGACTTACGTATCCATTTAATCTAAATCTAATAAAATGGAACGGCGCAATGCTGCGGTATCCTCAGTATTTATACAGCACGGTTTTAAGGTATCATATATAATTTAAATATATTTAATCTTTGACACCCAACCTGGCGCCAACTGTTTGTCTTGCGCTAACCCATTTGTAATAGTTTTGGAGCCGAAAATGTTGAACTCCATAACAGTAACATAGTCTAAATATCAGTTTAATATAATATCTAAAAAATTCATTATGTGGCGCGCGGAGCACTTTTGGGTGGTGTAAAACTGCGAATCTATCTATCTTTTGACTATTCTTATTTCGTCAAATCAAGTAGCGTTACTTCAAGTGCTCATTTATTTTCGCAAATATTATGTAGTATAAAAAAATTGATATTATGGAGTTTAAAACGGCTCTAAAACAATTACAAATTCACAGTGTAAGTGAAAAAATGGCCATAAGATTATATTGCTGGCCAATTATTTTCTCATTGGCTTAACTTTTGCAAACTTGGCATTAAATATAGAATTATTCTATTCCAAATTCTATTAAGCGTTCATAAAAGTTTCATTCTGTAACCTAAATGACTTTATGTTGTTAGAACGCTTGTTGTATGAAGGTTACCTTCTGTACTCTGGTTATTTTGTAAAACAGTTTTTAACAGTCCTAGCAAAAATAGAATCTGTACTGAAGGTCATGGTTCAAAACAAAAGCTTTATTTCGTCACTCGCTTACCCATTGTCTTCACGCCGAAGTGTGAAATCAATAGTTCGGTATTTGTATGGCGTTTACACCATTTTCAAATGTAACATTATGAGAAATACGGTAATGGTGTATTACATCGATATTTGTGATTAATAACCTACATATCCAACACACACGTACCTACTTAATCAGATACATTTTATATTCTACAACAATTTAGTAAGTAGGTACGCTTGGAAATTAAAGCGTTAATAATCGTCGAGATTATGAAAGATATTAATACCAATATCGATTTCTATTCGAAATCTTATCCATATCACACAACTCGATGACACAACTATGAGAGTATAACAAACGCAGATTAATAGTTAAAACACTGAGGCATCATTCGGCACAGGCTGGGCGGTAAAATCGATTATGTGTAGATGAATGTTCGGGAAAAAAGCCGCAATTTGCCGAACACGTACACTAAGGCCCAGCGACAACAGAGTGCCGGCATCAATCGATAAAGCCAGGCGATAAAATCGAATGATGTGCCGGCCCGAATGAACTATCCAGCCGGCACTTGTTAGTAAAGAAGTTCTGCCGACACGCTTATGTATGTAACAAACCTGATTCAATAATCAGGGTTGTTGTGTCAATACGTTTGAGAGTTGTGAAAATGGCGGCATAGATTATGTCTATCCACCCGATATTCCTTATCTACATTCAAGAAAAAAAAATATCTCGAAGAACAACCCCTTTTTTGTTATATAAACGGAGCGCATTTTGTTCTGCAACGTTTACTTACAGCCAATACCAGTAATTGTATGGAGTAACTGGCCATTGTGCCAGTCTGTTGTTCCACGATGTTCTTACCTCCTAATTGAACAAAGCAAGATAAGGCTGAGTACGTTTTGTTCACCGATACTCTTTATTTTTACTCGTTAGGTTTGGTTCAGATTAGGCAAACGGATTGTCTTTTACTATTTGCCAATATAAATAGTAGATTTAGGTTTTTTCAACATTGTTACCAAATTGTACAATGAAGCTCTAATGTAAAAAAACGCAAAAAGGTTAAAGTTGTGCATTTTTGAATATTTTAGAATGTTTAGGGATTTTTTTTATCAATATCAAAGTACTATCATTTATGTGGTTAAATACAATATTCATCTATTGCGCACAAACATGACAATTAAAAAAATTACAATGACAACAACATAAGAATTAAATCAAAAATATTACATATTAAATCATAATAAAAAAAGTGAAGAAATAATCATTTGGACTTGAACCCATATATATTTTATACCCATAGCAAAAAAAGTACACAAGCCGCTAAAGAAGTTTTCACTTCAAAAATATACCTAAATGTATTTGTTGTAGTGAGAAATAAAGATGTATAATTATTATTATTATTGTGGACTAGCTTTAGCCTCGCGTTACCTCCTTAGAACTCAGAGATTCATCATAAATAAAACTTCTCTCCAAAATTTTAGCTTTTGAAGTCTATGGGCTTGGCCATGGCGTTAATGGTGAAAGAATCAAAATCTGTTCTTAATCTGGGCAGAGCCTGTACTATGGCAACCAGACAACTGATAAACAACTTATATATTTCTAAATACATAGGTACTTAATATAGATAAATTATACCAATCATTATAACCATCGTGCTATCACACAAAGTATTTTCTGGGAGGGAATCGAACCCATGACCTCTGGCTTAGCAGTCTGGGTCACGACCAACAGGCCGGTCAAAATATAGTATCGACTATTATGTAATTTTCACATTTGAGCAATCATATACAGTAATTGTCACTTGGCAAACAATAAGCCACAAACAGTTATTCCACAGCGAACACCAACCTTTTCAAACACTTCTAACAATTCTCTATTTTCTCTTCTTCTTACAATATTTTCGAGTGCAATGAAGGGTTATTTTTATCCGTATCCTCACGTAACACGGTCTGCTCCTAACATATGGCCGTTTTATCCGGCGAGCAAATATATTGAGTGTTGATAGTTTTACTAATGGACCGGCTAAATAAACAACGTTTCTGTACCAATCAAATGTTTTAGTGTTAAACGGGAGACCGTCGCTAGATGAATAAAGTTTGAAATAAAAAACATATTGAGCAGATTTTATAATTAATATTAACTATAGCCATAGGCTGTCTTGGACCACCATAGTGTCAGTAAGTCATCCGTGAAATAGTGATATTAACACATCGCTGTTTAGGTTATGATTTTGATTTGACTGCCTCTGTGGTGCGGTGGGAGTGTGTCCGACTGCTACGCAAGAGGTCGTGGGTTCGATTTCCATACGGGACACCACTTTGTATGATCTACAAATTGTTGTTCCGACTCTGTGTGTACTATGTGTCCGTCGCTTGTATGTTTGTAAAGTCCCCCACGACACAGGGCTGGAACCCTACTGCAGGAGTCGTCTTTTAAAAAAAAAATACTGGGCAATTACTCCTTACGAACTAATAAGGAGCGCAGTGCGATGACAATCTGGGTCCTTATTCACGATCTTTATTCCGAGTCCACGGCAAGCCCATGGAACAGTCAAAATCCTGTAATAATGGTAAATGGAAAACTGCACTTAGAAACTGCCTCGCATGCGCCCTCATGCAATTTGTAATCACACCTCCCAATTCACCATTATGACGAAATTTTGACAGGACACGGAATAAAGTTCGTGAGTTAGGACCCCCCATAATTCACGGTCTTTATTCAAATTTTTAATTTGGGTGTCCCTGACACTGTTAAGGGCTAGCATGGTGCTTAACATCAGGTAATGGGCGTATCCAGAGGGGTATTTTCCGGTGTTTAGTAATCCCCCTCGAAATTACGAAAACCCCCTCCGAAAAATAACTCTGGGTATGCCCATGCATAAGGTTCACGATTATATAATTCTTCATTTAGTTGTATAAAAATACCCACAGCTCTTAGAGCTCAAGTTTTCTGAAATCCTTTGTCTACATCACAAAAAAACACTCTGCAAAATGGAAGTTTACTTTGTGCAGTTTGGGTTGGGAGTTAATGAGAGAATGACTTACGGGCGGTCTCAATATTCTATCTATCGATGGATTTTACTACTATAGGTTGAATTTTGACATATTTTGTATGGAGCTTACAAATTCATAGCCAAATCCATCGATAGATAGATTATTGAGACCGGCGGTTAATCAGAAATCGCAATAACAATTGCCTGTCCTTCTTCAAGACTTAGGCACATTCAATCAATATCAACCCTGTATTTTGCTGCCTCTGTGGCGCGGTTGGAGTGTATCCGACTGCTACGCAAGAGGTCGTGGGTTCGATCCCCACCCAGAATAAAACTTTGTGTGATGAGCACGATGGTTCATTCTGTGTCTGGGTATTATTTATCTATAATATGTATGTATTTAGAAACATAAAAGAATGTTTATCAGTTATCTGGTTGCCATAGTACAAGCTCTGCTTAGTTTGGGGTCAGATGACGTTGTGTGAGTTGTCCCAAGATATTGTTATTATTATTTTCAGACATTTACTGATTCTAAAAATAAGCTCTTCAATTTTAGCATATTATTATAGAAACCTTACACCTTTGCCCTTTCGTGACTGCACTTTACACGGGTAAATAAAATCCGTGAAAGTTTTGACAAAATTTCCATAATCACAACATCAGACTGGCAGCATCGTGCTAACGACTACTTGTTAACTTTATCAGACCTAAGTTTGTTGCGTGATCACAACAAAACTTGATGTCATCATAAAGGTTTAGTGGTATGACAAATAGTAAGGGCTGTTATGCACTAGGGGTATTTGCGGCATAATGTTGACACGCCATCTATCATTGTACAAATGCACATGATCAGTTTTGTACACGGTGTAACTTTAAATGTAAAGGCGGATCACGGGTAACTGGGTCACCATTATCTGATCTATTAAAAAAATATCCGTACTGACTTTAAAGACCGACGTCTTTGTATATAAAAGAAAACGTTCATTGACTCATTGTCTAAATATTGACGAATGCATTATTTTTACATGTGTCGATCCAAAATTCCCCACATAATATGAGACTACACCACGACAGTAAAAATGTGATTTATGCGTCGTTCATTCCACGTTTTCGATCCATGTTCCAAAAAAATCATGATTCGTCCTATTTCAAATTTATTTCATGTTTCGCTAAACATTACAATGTGGTGGACACTTTTAACATCTGTTGTAAATATGTAAGTAGGGATATGTATCTTTTTAAATTCTTGTTAATAGGTCGATTTTTTTTTAAACATACTAACTAATCGACCGTACTTAATTTAAAAACAGTTCATTAACATGGCTAATAAAATAAGATATTTCTAAGTTCTATATAGACACACGGGCCATGAATTTTATATTAAGTACTAATACATTTGGTTATAACCTGTAAAGATGTTGTAAGTATATTATAATAAATAAATAAGATTCAACTAATCCTGTATGGTTGCACATTTTAAAATCAAATTTTTATTTTTCAATTACCCGACTGTAAAGAAGGTCTTTCGCGCGTATCTTGTATGTATGCATGTATGTTTGTATGTATGGATGTAATATTCTTTATTACCTGATATCTCACAATCCACTGAACGGATTTATACAATTAAGACGTCGTTAGATTCTTAATTGCCCAAGTGTTCTTAGATATGTGACGTTTAAAAAAAACAAACATGGCGGCTGTGAGATGTCAAAATAAAGAGGTGTGAAAAAAAAAATGGTTATTATATATATTTCTAAAATTTTAATTTGTACAGTAAAAATATTTTTTGCTATGTATATAATAATATGTAGATTTTTTTTATAGGCCCCTTAGATACTTCCTCTTGTTCCTGGTTTTAATATGCTCATCTAATGTATGATAAATGATCAAGTCGAAAGCAAATTCTATGAAGAGCCATGTAATGGAATAAAAGATAATCTAATCTTATACATAGTGATATAAAAACAGGGGAGCTTAAGGCTATTTAAAAAATAATTACTATTGAACTTAAGACCAGAATTTACAATTGCTGATAAAAGAGGTGTTGGATTACGAATAATTTACAGTCAGTTCATTACATTCAGCCAGGCATTTCCAATAGCCGTTGCTATACATTTCCAACTGAGGAAAATTAAATAAAAATGAACTTTTCATACAGTCTGTCCCGATTTCAAGTAAAACATTTTAATTATCGAAGTCGGACAAAAAAATAACAAAACGAAACATAAAAAAATATTATTTAAATATGTTTTAGGACAATACACGAATAAAAATCGAAACGAATCGGGATTTTTTTTATGTGGGGCGAAACATTGTGGGTCGCTCCACGAAATTACGCCCCACATAAAAAAATAGAATAAATACTAAGATATATACATGGAACCTAAAAATTAACACTACAAGCACTATAGTTCTAAATATATTTCTTATCAATGAATACTTTTTATGTTATCTATCCAGATTTTAAGTAAAGCATATTAATCATTGAAGTAAGACAAACAATAACGAAAAATGGAAAGAAACAAAAAAAATAATGATTTAAATTATTTAATTTAATTATCTTTTAAGACGATACACGAAATAAACTCGGGGCGGATCGTGGTTATTTTATGTGGGACGAAACTTCGTGGGGCGAATCTGGAATAAATAAAAAAAATACAACTTGCAAATAAAGTTGAAGACGTAGATATTAGTATACTCATAACAGGGCGTAAAATTACTAAAAGATGATTTAACTTGTTGGAATTGATGGATTGGAATGGCCAATACAGTTCGTGATAGTGACTATGTAGAGGACAATTATTGAAGGACAAATCACAATATTCTTTATTACATCATAAAATTATACGTGTTTCAGCCCCGGACGATGGTATACACTATGTTGCTAGTAGCACAAAATAAAGAGAGTACAGAAGGTACAGCTTTTATATTTACACAAAAAATTAGCATCCGCAGTGCGTGAGTGTAGCACTCGCTCTGTCTCTGGGGGCTTAGACAAGGTACATTCGTTCCGTCTGTACAAGAGATCAATTCCAATCGATCGTTTGCAATACAATAAAAAATGTTTATGGTCTCCACTGCAAACGTCAAATCCTTAAAAAATCCGCCATTTTATTTAGTTTTGTACATAGTCTCACCGTTCGCTAGATTAGTGATCAATCGAATGAAAAAAATAGCGAAGATACTGTCAATAGTACACCTTATCTACGCATCGACTTGGATTGCCCACATGACATATTTCAATTTCATACATTTTGTAGGAACAAAATGTATGAAATTGAAATATGAAATATGAAATTTAAAATAAGTCACTTTTCCATTAACGACATTGCTATTTGAATGTGACTTTGTCTAGGCCCCCTGTTCCGTCTTGTTCCAATTCTCCGCGCTCTAGACCCACGCACACATAGGTATCGTCACAGATCTATGTGTGCGTTTTGTATGAACTTTCATTCTGGATACAAAACTTTCCTATAAAATACATGTTTGCATGCAATCCAGACATCTACTATGTTGTATCCATTGTCAGTTCATATTTTGCGAAACATATAACTTTAACTGTCCGCTTTAAAATAACTTTATAGTTCCTGTTGGAGCTAGGCAGACATTAAAGTACTGATTTGAATTTCTTGTGGCTACTTTGTAAGTAGGTACCTATAGTTTGAAACTTTCTAAATTTATTATGAAATTATATATACTACGGGTCTTAATCGCGTGAATAATTTAAGTTAAAATACCTCGTTTATTGCCCGACGTTTCGACCGTATTGCAACGGCCGTGCTCACGGGTATTTATTTATTGAAAAACTTTACGCACAGTTTTAGTACAAGTGCGGACTTAATGCTAAAAGCATTCTGTACCACTTAACCATAGTGTGATGTAGGGATAAAAAAACCATGCTCAGTGCAGGATTCCGGAGCCATTTTCATATGAAAAAATCCGATTTGAATAACTGCACCAGCAGAAGAGCGTATGTTCATGGAACTTACGCCCTTGTGTTGAAAAACACAGTTTTTATTCTTTTTATTATGCTCTTTTGGCCATTATCGGATAAGTATAACGATCATGGCCAAAATAATTTTAGTTTAAAGTATTTGTTAAGCCTTTTGGATTTTTGTTCATATATTTTGGTCACACGAATCAAAAGATCTTTCGGAATAACATGTATGGAGTGCCCCCTTAAAAAAATATATCTTTGTTATTCCTTAGCTGAGACCTTAGCTGTCAAAGTAAGAAGCGACTATCACGAGACACCTTTCTCCCATATTTAATCGCTATTCATTGGGTATTCTTTAAGTAACTAATTAACTATCCATGCAAAATTACAGTTTTCTATTACTAAGGGTCTCTGAGCTAACCTGGAGACTGACAGATAGACAGACGGACACGACGAAACTATAAAGGTAATAAACTTGTTGGCAGCTAAATTTGTTATCTTGTAGTAAATAGTATTTCTATTACAAGTAGGTACATTTAAAAGTAATTTAAATTTAAATTGTATCCGACCCGGATACAATGGTAGGAAAAAGGGTTTAACGAAATGTATGTATTTCAATTAATTTCAATAGGTATTTCAATACCTATTTTAACAAAATTTTCTACAAACTAAACTTTGACTTTTATTTTGTTTTTACTATTCCTGTATGACAGTAATTGTGAAATGACGCAATATAAAAACATTTTTACAAAAAAAAAATTAAAACCTACTTCATAAAAAACAAATAAGGTAACCAAAAAGCAAAAAATAACAACGAAAAATAACAAAACATTTTAAAGTTGGTGCCAGGAAATGTAGTTTTGTGTTTTAGGCACCAACTTCAAAATGTTAAAATGAGAACCTCCTCCTTTTTGAAGTAGGTTGAAAATAATCTATATTGTCTTTCCCAAGTTTCAGGTTATTTATAAACTAATCTCCATTTATCTGAATCAGCCATAAAAACCTTACATTAGGCAGGTATACAATGTTGCTTACACATAAATAATATTAAAATGAGACTAAAACAAAGGTGTTATGGTTATTAGCATGTTTTACTCAACCCTCACTCGTGTCGGGTAAAACAGAAACAATCATTTGAATGTAATTGAGGAAATTCTGAAATGATTACGACAGTTCCGGACATTCCAATTTTCCGTACCCATCGGCGATTTCCTCCTTTGATAATTTTCTTTCGTAATTAATATTTAGAAAAAAGGTCCTTCTCTTACTAAAGGCAACTTTTGTGAAAACATGGTGTTTTGAAATTATAGCTACAATTTAAACAGATCTTAAGATATATGAAGATATAAATATAGACATTTAAAGTTTAAGTTTAAGTCTCGCCAACGTGAGGTCGAGGGTTCGAATCCTACCCATTATACTACCGACGTGAACCCACTCCTAACACAAGCCTTTGAGCTTGGTTAGGTTAACAAGATTGCTAGTAATGTAGGTCTCAATCCCACATTGCTAGCAACACATTGCAAGTTTATTCGTTAGGAATATCCTAATTAAATAACAGCGTTAATGACACCGCCAAAATGGACGATATTGTAGAGCAACAAACAACACTTAAAATCATTACGGCATTGCTTCATTAAACTTGTTCTATAATGTCACTGAATAACAATGTTTGTTTTTCTCACCACAATATACGAAAATATTACATTATATTCATATACATACCTAGAGTCGCTATTCCTATTTATTGTTGCGCGAAGTGCCGCTTCTGTACTTGTACTATTTATTCTGTAGTACAGGTAGTTATATATATATTATTCTAACATACTGTGGGAGACTGGTGTCTAAGCTAGGCTTGGGGCCTGTGTTTCAGGACACCAGGTCTCTACCCTTTATTCTTACATTCTACATCTAAGATGGGCACTGAATATGCTATATTATAGTTAAATTACTATATCAATTGAAATGCGATGCGTGTTTAAAATCTGGAATTCAATACAAATTCTTAAAATTTCTCAATCGCATACCTATTTATTCTAAAATTAATATTATTATTATTATTTATTGCCTGTATTGTCCCACTGCAGGGCAAAGGCTCTCCCTATCCTCTCTCTCTCTCTCTCTCCCTCTCTCTCTCCCTCTCTCTCTCTCTCTCTCCACCTCTCTCTGTCAGTAGTTGTATGAGGCCAATCTTTTTCGAAGGGGTCTAACTCATCTCGTCATCTGCGACAAAGTCTACCGCGTTGTCGCTTGCCATTTTGTGGACTCCTATTTGAGATTCGTATGGCCCAAATGTAAAAATGAAAAAACTTAATTACAATCGCTATACATTTCGGTTTATACACACATACATTACTTACTTGAGATTCATTCTCAAATTTTGCGACACTTATAACACTGTAGGTCTTGTCAAATATATTTGAATTACTTCACCTGCATTAAAGATTAGTAAGTTGTCTACCCTATGACACGACAGCCAGACAGTTCTCGGCACCTGACTGACATAGTGCTACCCACTCTTCTTATCCTGTCTATATCCTTAATATCGAGACATCCCTTTCATAGTAATCCTTGGAATACTTACTCAATTCTTTTTTTTTACATCTAAGATACTATTGTAATAATTTCTTTACTTTATTACAACAGTATTCTAGTTGTAACAGTTCGTACGAACACGTACAACCCATCTACAAATTAACTATTTTAACTTGAACTGAATATTAAGGCACAGTCGCCTTTATATTCAGCCTTGCTATCAGTATACCAATGGAGTTCAACAAATTGTTTTCGTTTAATCCTAGATTGCTTCTTTTTCAAATAGAATGTTTAAAGGACAGGATCAATACCAATTCTAAATACAGTATTAGCATATTGATAATCTAGCCTTTGCTACCAAACTTTGGCCTAGCCAAAGTTTTTTTGTATTTTAGTCGAATTCTTTCGCACTCTGGCTAAGAATGTTGTCGCTTGTGTTTAAATAAAAACTATAAATGTTTATATAAAAATAATACTTCTCAATAATCTATACTAATATTATAGAGCTGAAGAGTTTGTTTGTTTGAACGCAGTAATCTCGGGAACAACTGATCCGAATTGAAAAAGTCTTTCAATATTGGATAGCCCATTTATTGAGGAATGCTATAGGTTATATAACATCACGCTACGACCAATAGGAGCGGAGTAGCAAAGAGAAATGTTGCAAAAACGGGCAAAATTTACGCATAAGAAGTTGCGCGGGACAGCTAGTAAAAAAATATAGGTAGGTACCTATTATTTTTGTATTATAGATTGATAAATTCATTCACGTTCCGCCTGCTGATAGGTTGAAGTATCGTGGCCGCCGTGGGTCCGCTAAGGCATGGTTGTTTATTACAATATCATCAATGTTTTGGCGATTGCAGCGACATGCGATACAATTCGAAACTTTAAAAAAAAGCTGTCACAGGCATGGTTGTTTATTCAATGTCTTCAATCTTTTCATATGGCGTTATTACGTAAAATTATCGTCCGTAAACCGATTTTACAGACAAACATTTTTAAGCTATTGCATAGCTTCTATCGCGGGCCTTGAGCGCGGGGACCGAATCCAGAAATTCCGTAACGAAAAAACCTTACGCTCCCTACTCCGACGGGCACAGCGGTGACACTTTTTAGTTTTGCCATCTATCGATGAATAGCAGAACTTTTAATTACTTTTTTTTTTAATTTAAAAAGAAAAAAAAAAAAAAATATTTTATAATAAAAAAAACTTTAATTTTTTTTTATGCTTTAAAAAAAAAATCAAAGAAAAAAAAATAAAAACATTTTTTAAATTAAAAAGAAAAAAAAATTTATAATAAAAAATAAAAATAAAAATATTTTATAATATAAAAAAAACTTTAAAATTTTTTTTTATGCTTTTTTTAATAAAAAGAAATTAAAGAAAAAATAAATTAAAAACATTGTTTTTTTTTAATTCAAAATAAAAAAATACATTTTTAATTTTTTTTTTTTTTTTAATTGCTTAAGTCGATAAAAATGCTATGCAATAGCTTTACCGCGGCAGTCCCCGAGTGCCACACATTTTTTTTATATGTATTCTTATGACTACTGTATTTTTATGACTACCCTTACAAAACTCATCGCTTAACATTTGGTGTCATCCTTAAAAATCTTAAGGACCTACTTATTATTTTTACAATCGTTAAACCACTATTGTCTGACACGAGGCGTCATTGATTCAAAAGAAATCTGCTCAGTTCTGGTGCACATTATGCCCTTTGCTGCTTGGTAATAATGATCTAAACTATTTAAGACTACACGATATGGGTAAAAAGTAAAAATTCTAAAATCTGTCCCCCTGAACTATCCGGGGACCGGAACCGTCATAACAGGGGCACTTACCCCCCGAGACGGTTGTTTTGTGTATGAATGTGAATTTCTTGTGTTGTATTTTTTTGCCCATTTTACTCTTGTGCCCCTCCCCCTCCATCTCCCCAGAACAATTGCTCCCATCGAGCGTGCGTCGGGACGCTACGGAAGTCTCGGGTTCGATTCCTGAGTCTGGATTCAAATTTTTCTATCTTTCAAAAATGCAATTATTGTATTTGTAAAGTCTTTGGCAAGAAATGCCTATAAAAATTACTTTAATATTCGGCCTGCGTCATCATAATTTGTTAAAATGCTCTCTGTAACGAAGCAATAACAAAAGCCGTGATAGTTCTTTAACTACCGACTAGATGTCGCTACGGGGGCCTAACCCGTAAGCATTAAGAGATAGAAGAATTTGATATCTAGTAACATAGTCCAGATAGGTGGTTCGCTTCTGGCCCCGGTTTGGCTACGGAAGTCTCGGGTTCGATTCCTGATTCTGGATTTAAATTTTTCTATCTTTCAAAAATGCAATTATTGTATTTGTAACGTTTGTAATAGTTTTTAATGTTTAGAAAGACGTACTAGTACTGTGGTAGGTACTAGTACGCTGTATTGGCTACTAATACAACGTACTAGTACTGTAGTACAACTTTTCCATGTGGTTAAATTACTGTTTATTTTTTATTAAACGGTTTCACCAATGCAAATGAGCCAATCCAATAGCACTGCACCCCCTAAAGTCTGTTAACCATTATGAAATAATTAATTCAACAAAATTCAAGCATTAGTCAGTAGTTATTCCTCCATTTCTCCGACCGGCAGTTATCACTCTATCTTGGTTACAGCATCTTAGAGCCTGCGGCTTAACTGCGATGCGAACAGGGTTACCAACTCCTTATTTTTTCCCTAAATTAAAAACAACACTCTTAAAATGTTCACTAGAGATATTAAACTTCTAAAAGAAAAGCACGGGGATGCAATGACTTAACACCAGTCATTGTGCGCCTCTCCCACGACGGAGGTGCAATCGACTAACTCTACACTTTCCAAGGATGAGTCACTCGCACAACGAGGGTAAGCAAACCGGCTCTCTTAACTCTCGCCTTTGGCTGATCACGTCATCGCACTCATTTCCCACAATGGGGTAACAACCCTAAGTTGGCAACCCTACGAAACGTCTTTATTACCATCGCGACTGTATTCAAAGGTGCCATATTTAGACCGTTTTGAAGTTTTCACATAAATTAGTCTTACAGCTGTCTTTGTGAGTTGAATTATTCGCGAATGTTCGAATAATCTCCAGGTGTTCAATTAAATTCTTGTTATAAAGTTTCTTTGATAGCTAAAATGGTAAGTGCCAATTATTAACACTTCATCAAATAGGTATAAGTACCTAGGCCCGCTCACTAACACACTGGCCCACACTTATTATCATGGCCCTGATTCAGTTTAGTGTTCAATAACCTAAAAAAAAAACTGAATTTAAGAGTGGACGTAGCCACTAGTTAAAAAGATTAAGTACCCTTTCTGCCTATATTTATTACACCTTTCTTAATATATTTAATCCTCTTTTGATATAGTTCTCTTTTTTATAGTCCGGCAGTTTATAACCATCCAACAGCATTCATCACGAGTGCGATCAATACATACAATTTCAAGCACAGATTAATGATGTGGCTTATCCAACAAGCATTTTACTCATACGAATTAGTAACTTGGTTCTATACTACAAGTATGTGAAAAAAACTGAAAACTATTTTATTTTAAAAATTTAATAAAATAGTTTTAAAAACGACGAGACTCGATTCCTGAACTGTTTATAATATGTACCTACGTACAAATTTGTACGAAACCTTCGGTGGGTCGGGTTTTTTCTTTTTAATGGATACTACCATACACTATGTAATGTGTATGTTGACTTTATTTTCTTATTTTTTTTATTTATCAGTTATTAGATGAACCGCGCAACTTCGTCTGCGTCAATTTTTCCCGTTTTTGCAACATTCTTCATTGCTGCTCCGCTCCTATTGGTCGTAGCGTGATGTTATATAGCCTCCCTCGATAAATGGGCTATCCAACAGTGAAATAATTTTTCAATTCGGACAAGAAGTTCCTGAGATTACCGCGTTCAAATAAACAAACAAACTCTTCAGCTTTATAATATTAGTATAGATTAGTATAGATATGATTTTCTCAGTTTCTTTCGTAAATCTTGTGTACTGACATGACTTGTATTCTATTGCCTAAATATATTTAGTTCATATACGTAATTTATTAAATTATAATTTTGTGACATGTAAGAATTCTTTACCAATAAATAACTTTGACTATGAAAAATAAGAGTTTAGGCATCTTCTAGTGTTTGGTAATACAGCCAAAAGGCATGTCCCCTACCTATCGCTCTAAGAAGCAAGCCTGAGATGCGATCCGCAAACGGCGAACCAAAGAAGCGGTTGATAAGACATCTCATTTGATCAATATGACGGCAGACATTTATTTATATTATAGGAGAAAGTGCAATTCATCACAACAAGCTGTATGGGGCTATTGTTTATAAGGTTCCGTAACTGCTTATCTCGCTGTTAATATGTTTACTAAATAAATTATTATGAATATCAAAACCTACGGGTGAAGTTAATGGCTAAGGCAAAAGCGGCGGTAGCTTAATGGCTAAGGCATCGGTCTCGCAATCGTGAAGTCGCGGGTTCGAATCCTACCCATCATACTACCGACATGAACCCACTTCTTACACAAGCATTTGAGCTTAACTGGAGGGGCTAGATTGCTAGTAATGTGGGACTCAATCCCACACTGTTAGTTATCTTTTTTTTTAAGACAAAGAAAGTTACAGGCAAATTATAATAGAATTTGTATACGTACCTAACTATACAAATACAATAATTGCATTTTTAAAGATAGAAAAATTTGAATCCAGACTCAGGATCACTCAGGAGGACTCAAATTTTTCTATCTTTAAAAATGCAATTATTGTATTTGTAAAGTCTTTGGCAAGAAATGCCTATAAAAATTACGTACCTAACTACATATATAAAGTCTTAAAAACTTCGTAGGTAATAAAATAGGTCTATATTTTAAAGTTAGCTCTTTAATTTAAAAGGAGCTCTAAACATTTTATTGAAACCCATTTATTTCATACAATTTATTCGCAGAAAACACATTAGTACGAAATACGGTGTTGTTTATTTTTCGTAAAAACTTTTGCGTAAGTAAGCTTAAGCCTAATGGTTATTTGAACAAAATTAACTGAATAAAAACAACAATATAGAAATAATGATGGGGTCAAAAGTTACATTAATAATAATTCATTAGCAGCATTCGCTTCGACTTTAGACGGATGTACCTATTATAATCCATATTAATAGTATTGTTGTATCAGTTGTCTGGTTTCCATAGTATAAGCTTTGCTTAGTTTGGGACCAGATAGCATTGTGTGAGTAGTCCCAAGATATTATTATTTACTAGCTGTCCCGCGCAACTTCATCTGCTGGAGTTTTCCCGTTTTTGCGCCCTTTCTCATTGCTGCTCCAGTCTTATTGGTCGTAGCGTGATGTTATCCGGCTTTTAGCGTTCCTCGACAAATGAGCTATATAAAAGTGATAGAAATTTTTCAATTCGGATCAGTAGTTTCTGAGATTACCGCGTTCAAATAAACAAACTCTTCAGCTTTGTAATATTAGTATAGATTAAATACCTTGTTGGTTGATACTACTGTCAAAATTCCAAATAATTTACACATTTTTAGGATGTAAGCAAAATATACCACTAACCGATGTAGGTTTCTTCCACCTACATGCTACATACTACACTCATTAAACGTCGAGTTCCCATGTCAGACACACTTAAGACTTTACGTTTAATTTAATTATCACTAAAATGCAACAATGTAATATATTTAAAGAGGGTTTAGTTACTACGAGAATGTCCCTTGAAAATTTGTGTTCATTATTTGAAGACAATATGAAGTTCTGGCCTCTAATTGCATTTGCAGCCATGATAGTACCCGGAGATTCGTAGGTCCATCCGTTAATACTCTTATTTTACTTCCCTGTTCTTATTGTTGAGTATTTAAAAATCGATACCAATATTATGAAGCTGAAGAGTTTTGTTTGTTGGTTTATTTGTTTGTTTGAACGCGATAATCTCAAGAACTACTGGTTCGAATTAAAAAATCTTTTAGTGATGAATAGCCCATTATTTGAGGAACTACGCTACCACGCTACCACTGTAAGGAGCTGAGCATCAATGAAAATTGTTTTTTTTAAAGGTAACTAGCAATGTGAGTTGAACATTATTAGCAATCTTGTTAACTCCTTCAACTAAGTTAATTTGCTTGTGTTAGGAGTGGGTTCACGTCGTTCTGTAGTTGCCTGTCACAATAATGCAAGTGGGTTTTCTGTTGATTTTGTTTCGTACTACTTACATACTTAAAATATGGGTATAAGTAAATTTTAATGGAATTTCTACGAAAATTATTATTACTTCTCACTTGGTCCGTCATTACTCGTAAACTTGAAAAGCTTACTTAGCTGTGATAGTTTAGTAATGCTTCGTTATATTTACTACTACCCTGATTTTTTCACATTTTTAAAAACAGCTATTTACTCGACGGATACTGGAATCTAACAAAAATTAACAATAATACATTAGAAGGAAGAAAAAAAACATTTCAAATATTTATAAATAGATAACTCTGTTTACCAAGTAAGGACTTTCAATTACCTTAAATAATGTCCGACAGATGACATCAAAGCAGATGTTTATTTATTTAGCCTAATCTTATGACATGTAATACGACTATTTTATTTCTCTTGGCTTAATACGTATATAGCTTTTAATTAAAATGGATTTAATGTTGTTTTCTAGTTTTATTAATACATCAGCAGCATGTTTCCTAAAATAGCTTTCCATCAGTCATAGCATTTTGTTTCTTCCATTAGCGGTATAAAAAATTAAAAAAAAAAAACTGTCAGATTCTGCCTTGATGTTACAGAATTTTACCATTTTGCACATTCATAAATTATGTTTTTTTGTTAACGTAAAACCTAAAAGAGTATATAAGTGTTACGGCCTACCCATACATCGCCCTAGACCTGATAATGACAGGCCCAGGTGAAATATTTGCGTGGCTCGAAGCGCCGCGAAATGTATTCTGCGACATTTATACCTGTCAGTAACAGGACCACTCTGCGCTTTGCTAAAATGTGAATCGGCCTTTATACGAGCAGTTCGTCTTTATCATGATGTTAGAAAACATGATATTTTAATACTGCATTATTTTACCATCAAAAATTCAGTAAAGGAAAAGAGTCGCACTTGGGAAATCACCGTATTCTAGTAACTAAAATTCAATTGTGTTACATACACTGATTACAATGGAGTGTGTGATAAATTGGACCCTAATTGTGAATTAATTTGATACTTACTTCTTTATACTTTTTATTACTTCTTCATACTTTTTGTTATTTTAAACCCCTAAATGTGAAACACTAATAAAGAGTAAATTACTACGAACGTAACATTTAAATGAATAAAATGAATAAATTGTAGACCTCCAAAAACTATTTTCAAGCGCAAATAACAGTGAACGCCAAAAAATACGAAGGAGAAGCAAAAAAAAAAAATCTTGGACATATGATTTAAATTTCACCAAACATTATTATAAAAACAGATCGCAAACGCTTTCAACATTTTCCTTCAAATATTTTTATGTGTAGCCTTAAAGATAAACTATAAATATTCTATTAAAGGCTCACTCGTAAATTGTATACAAAAAAAGGGAAACACGTTTAAAGGAAGGGCAAAATGTGATAAGTCACGTTGGGCTACAAAGGGCTAGTACACGTACAGATGGGAACTTTTGACATATTACAGTAATGTTTTATACGCGGTCAGGCCCAGTATATTTATACGATGAGATGTGGAGATACCTTTATGAATGGTTGTTCATATTCGATAAGTATTTTTGTATTTATTTTTTGATAATATTAACTTCGGCTTGGGCGTACTCAGGGGAGCAGGGGGTAGCTGCGCCCCTTTGCCCCTGGAACCTAAATGCCTAAATGCATACCAAACAACAAAGACAAATGTGTTTGATGTTTTAAGAACTCGAACCAATTCTCTTACAAACATGTCGGAAACTAAAAACAGCAACTAGCAATTATTAACCGGAAACCGGACAAACTGCCAAAAATCTACAACAAGTACATTAGCTAAACCTGAAAACGACCCTCCTCTAAGTCGATTGGTAATCGTGGGGAAGACTACCAAAACCCTCTACAGAATAGAAAACAGAAAGAAGAAATCTATATTGCTACACTAAGTGTCAGAACTTTAAGCTCAGATGAAAAATTACTAGAACTGGATATGGCACTCAGTAACATAAAATGGGACATCCTAGGATTAAGCGAAGAATACCAAATACCAGATTCGCCGATAACATATTCGTATTCTCGGAAAACTCGTTGCGCATGTTGCGCGAACTAGCGATCGAAAGTGTTAAAATTGACCTTACGTTGAACAGCAGCAAAACAATAATATTAACAAATTCGGACAAGCAAAATGTAACAGTAAATAGGTAATCAATTGAATATGTCGACGAATATGTATATATCTGGGACAGACAGTCACAGACAGAAAGACAGTACAAGTAGGCAAATAGAGTGAAGGGTAACCGTAGTGTTGGAGCGTAGTCATGAAAAATAAAGATATAGAAATGAAATATAAACCTAAAGTACAAGATACATGCATATTACCATATCTAACATATGCCTGTCAATCATGGACGATAACAAAGGAACAAATAAGTAGGTACTTTCAATATTTGTCAAAATGGTATTGAAAGAAGCGACTTAGGCGTCAAACATCAAAGAAATCGAAGCATCAAAGATAAAACTTACTTAGATGTGGAAGATAGCGTTAGGTTACTTAAATGGTGTTAGGCGGGGCATATGCTAAGGGAGCAAAAGCTAATGGATAAGAAAAGTAAAGAAATGGTATTTAAAACAGGGAAAAAGAAATAAAGGAGCAGGACCACTGTAGATCAGCGAAGCCAGAGATAGAAAAGAGGGGAAATTGTTAGAGGAGTCCAAGGAGAAGCTTAGGAATTAGTTAAGGTCGTCGGAAATGTGTAAATTGATGTTATTATTATATAACTTGAAACTTCAGCAATAAAGGCTTTATTATTATTATTATATATTATACATCCCATTACAATATTTGCTTACCCACAAAACACCGTTTCAGTAAAACCAACAAATTGTATGAAAACTCTTTTCTCACAGCAACCAATAAAATTCAATACATCGACGTGCCAATCACTTTGCAGCAAATTCAATAAGCAAACTGCTACGGTTGCTTTGAAAATATTTCATTAGAAACATTTGTAACTATAAAATTCTACAGCAAAACCTAACTTACTAATGAACTGTAGTTCAAATGATAGTGTTGGTAGAAGTAGATGTGATTTGAATTGATTTGACTCCTTTAAATGAACGGAAGATTGAATTACTGCGTTGAAACAAGTGAATAGTTAATTTGGGATATGATTTGATTTGACTCTTTTGACTGCCTTGGTGGTGCAGTAACAGTGTGTTTGACTGCTACCCAAGACGTTGTGAGTTCGATATCCACAAGGGACACCACTTTTGTTTCTAATGCAACTATTTTATGGACCACTGTAGGGTTCACAAATTGTTTGACTTTTGATAATGATTTAATTGATAAAGATAAATAGATCTAGTTCCTTGATTCTTATAAAAGTACTAGCTGTCCCGCGCAACTTCGTATGCGTCAATTTTCCCCGTTTTTTGCAACATTTTATCATTGCTCCTCGACAAATGGGCTACCCAGTAAAAAAAGAATTTAATTCGGACCATTACTTCCTGAGATAACCACGTTCCAACAAACAAACTCTTCAGTCTTTTAATATTAGTATAGATTTTATTGTACACATTGTTGTCGTCGTTTGATCAGTTTAATTGGGTACCTATTAGTTAAGAAAACAATTTACTTTTGTAAGTAAAAAAACTGCGTGATAAATTAAGGCTATTCTTTTCTTTCTTTGACAATTAAAAAAGAACTTGCATTCATTAATTAGCAGTACTTTGGCCAGCATTTAAGCACATATAATTTTTACATTGTAAGTTACTATGTTGGACCAACTGAGGTTGATATATTTAATATCTTTAATAATTTTTTATCTCTTGTTTTTGCATCAGTCCTCTTATATGGTGTTTAATGTAATGGTGGCAGCACTTTGCTTACATATACAGTTTATAAATAAATAATTATTGTAAAATCGAACAGAGTAGCCGCGAGTTTTTATTCCTCTGCCTCGTTCTTTTCTCCGGCTTTACCTATTGTTTGCGAACAGGCATTACATGTACATGTAAAAGACACAAACATCACATACACACAAACACTTACACAACTAGCTATACATGCGCCTGGCATCAAGCTGAACTGGGTACCTATTTTTGGTGCAGCCCCGAGACGCCCATTTTCATGTGATATTCTAAAGAAAATTTATTATTATTACTAATGGTTGTTAATTATATTATTACCATTATTCAATTTTATTATCCATTATTTATTGTTATTGAGTCTGTAATTGTATTTCAACCAAATGTTTAATCAGTGATCTCGTGTGCTTTGCACCAAATAAATGTATTTTCTTTCTTTCTTCTTTCTTCTATTATACTTTCTATGTTATTAAAGAATTTTAGATTTTATTTAAATATTGATTTATGTTGTGTACTTTGTGTGCATGATTTGTTTATTTTAATAGTCCCCCGAGGCACAACGCGTGTAATGATGAAAAACCGGGCAAGTGCATGTCTGGCCACGCACAATGTAACATTCTGTAATTGCCTATCATAATAATGCAGACTAATATGTGAATTTTCTGTTGTTTTTGTTTCACTTTCATACTACTAACAATGTTATAGTATTATAACACTGTTAGTAGTATGAAAGTGTCGTATGATAAGATACTAAAACTAAATTTCAATCTCTCACTTGGTCGGCTATTACTCGTAAACTTGTAAAGCTTGCAGGCTGGGAAGCAAGACAAATAAAAGCGGAACATTTTGACAGTGCTCAAAAATTTACTATTTATGATTATGTGAGGCTAGAATAAGTAGGTTGTGTTATATAGGTCGTTTGTATTTTTGTAAAAGGTTGTATATTTCTGTTCCGTGGTCCTCACGATCAAAGTGTATGTTCCGATATGCACTTAAGCACTGTAAGATGTGACGTCAATTTAATATACTGCGAAGCCGTTCCTTTATAGTTAGCTATACTGGTTACTGTTTAAAACGGAACGCAGTACAGTATACTGTCATCCACGTTTTATAATTTTATATGTACAACTTAAAAGATCAACATTTATTTTTTTTATATTATTCTGTTATGTTTTTTATATATTTATAAATTGAGTATTCAATGAAATGCTTAATTTAAAATTCTGGTCGCTGTTAATCACGTGGTCAAAGTACTGAGAGCACTTGAAAACAGCAGTGCTCACAGTACAAAAATGGCGACGATTAATAACATCACATATTTGCCAAGGATACTGTGGCAGCATACTGTCAGTCATAACGGAACGAATTTCTTCCTTGTAAATGCACTAAGTGTTATAATGGAACATCTTGTTCTTTACCACTGTTTTGCCCACCGTTAGGCATATGGCTCTCCAATGGATTCTACTCGGCACGGTCTAAGGTCTGTTGGTGCCATTGATGACCAGCGGTTGCTCTTATTTCGTCGGACCATCTGGGACGGGGTGGGGTGGTCCGCCTGCACTTTGTTTGGCCTCACGGAGCCACTACTCTAGGATGCTTATACTCCACCTGTCATCACTTTCGATGACATAAATGCAGCGCCCACGAGCATTTTAGTTTTGCATAAATTGTGACGGAGTGATTAAAGAAAACGTACGTGAAGTGTATTACGATGGAGTAGGAGGGGGTGGCCCAAAAACATAACTTCTGCCCCCCCCCCAGAAGTTATGTTGTTGTTGTTGCACAAGTGGCAAATTGGCAAAGAATTTCAATACAATACAAGAAAACAGCCGTTGTGGGGAATGTGCCCTCATGCCCCCAATATTTATTTTACCTATGAAAAATCTTAATTTGAAAGAGGACAATTTAAAAAAAAAAATGTGTTCTTCTACACTTTTTTAAATCATTAGTTAATACAAGCACAAAAGAGATATAGCAAAAATAACTACGTTCCAACCGGGTGTTAATAACACACCTCTCTCTCTCTTTTAAGATTCCGTAGCTAAAATGGCAAAAGCGGAAGCGTCATGTCCATCCGTCTGTCTGGATGTCCATTCGTATGTCACAGGCATTTTACTCAAAAACTACACAATGTATATTAATGATATTAGGTGTATTGTATAAGCCACTTCTTAGTTCGATAGGTAAATAACAAAAATAAATATTTCCAGAGAGGGTACTCCACACATGTAACAGAAGCTGAAATATTTTTTTCCTGCAAACATCTACGTGTATTACATCATTTGAAAGGTCTTTTAAAAACATTGTAAGGTTTCTTAGATTTTTTTTTTTTGATTAAGTAAACATTTTCGGAAATAATTGCTTCGAAAGCTGAAATAAATGAGTCCCCCTCTTATTTTTTAAACCGTATAGCCAAAAACATATGAAAAAATTTTCAACATAATCTGATATACCGTCACTGATTTATTGCCCAAAAACTGCACTTCTCAATAAAAGGACGTAAGTGAAGATCCGCTCTTTCCCTGTTTCACTTTTTAGATCGTATTTTTTCATATGCACTGTATTTTTAAGTAGTCACAGCTGCGGAACCCTACACTGAACATGTTCTGACATGCTCTTGCCCAGGTTTTAACATTTTATTTGACCACTTTCTCAGCATAAGTAATATGTCATATACATATTACGCCGAGACTTGATACATATTACATGCCAAATGTATTCTTCACATAGTAAACCTACCTAGTGTGAGAAATATCTTCTGGTCCTAATATGTAACAGTTAAATTATAATATTAAGTGTAGTTGATTGTAATCGTTTTCTTGTTTTAAAGTACTTTATCTGTAATGTAAGGGACCTATGTCTGAATTGAAATAAACTTATTATTATTATCATGCCAAATTACGTCTTTCTAGTATTAAGGGTCTCTAAGTTAACATGGCGACAGACATACGGACAAACGGACGGACATAGCGAAACTATTCCTTGTTTACTACGGAACCCTAAAACCCTTACAAAGTCGGTTGACAAAGATAAGATTTCACATACCTAACTGTATTCTAGGTTCTGTCTTGTACGAAGCCAGATTAATGGCATAGAGTGAAAAGTTTGTTTTAAAGGTTGGTCTTTAACTTCGAGTTCAACTTTGTTTCTTACCATTTGTTTTGTTTTCACAAGGATAGATTGGACCCTTTCTTTAAGTCAATTCTTTAAAACTTTGGTAAAAGGGTTCCTGGTTATTGAAAAAGTAGTAACTCAAGGAGAGATTCTCCGTATTTCTCTCGACTCTCCTGTAATTGAGAAGAGATATGATAGAGTTACAGTCAGGCAAAATTAACAAGTTTTTTAATGCATACATTACCTGTGCATTAAACATCTCCTTGACATGCAAAATAAAAGGTTGATACATATCAATTGCTTCAAGCTTAGCAAGCTTCAAAATGAAGAAGTTTTATTTCCGACTAGCTGTGCCCGCGACTTCGGCCGCGTAAAATTTCAGTGTTGCTCACTTCCATGTACACCTTAGTTACCGACTATAGTTATTCCTCACATCATCAGCTATCTGACAGTGAAAGTTCCGTCAAAATCCGTATAGCCGTTTCAAAGAATAACTGGAACAAATAAACAGACAGACAAAAAAATTAAAACCTATGTTTTTGTTATCAGTACCATATATCCTATCTTAAGCATTTAGTCAAAGACAGTTATTTTGAAATATTTATAATTTCAAAATATAAATATACTAGCTGTCCCGCGCAACTTTTTATGCGTAAATTTTCTCCGTTTTTGCAACATTTCACGTCGCTACTCGCCTATAGCCTTCCTCGATAAATGGGCTATCCAACATAAAAATAATTTTTCAAATCGGACCAGTAGTTCCTGAGATTAGCGCGTTTAAACAAACAAACAAACAAAGCAAACAAACAAACTCTTACGCTTTATAATATTAGTATAGATATATAATAGATTTAGATTCACACCTGGAGGTGTGACCATATTTCTCTTTAGAACCAAATGTAAGGTATTATTTTACCCACGTTCATGCTTACTGTTACTTTGGTATTAGGAAGTAAAAGTCGATTAAGCACCTACCTTATACTGCTCTCTGCATCACCCTAAGGTTAACTGGCAGATCCTCCTTTGTACAAATTTTGTGCTTTTTTTATTTTACTTGATTATTTTATTGAATTACCTTAATGAAAATATATTTTTCCTTTTCCTAGCACAGACACGCGATGCTATAATTCCGGCATTCGTATTCTTCACATGGTTGCCCAATTAATTCATTACATCACCCTCTCTCACGTGCCATTAATGAAAATTAATGGATTTTACAATTATCTTTTTGTATAAAAGTAAAAGATTTACTCTGATATATAAGAGTATATATGTCAAATCCTGCTCTCCATATATATATATATATATATATATAAGAAGAGCAGGATTTTTCCTGTGATAAGATGATAACCTCCAGCTTTTCTAGTATTATTCCTAATTATCCTAGTAATTAACCTTATTTCATTTTCTACTTCCTTTGGTGTTACAAGTTTTATTTCTAATTGGGCATGCTGAAGATTATAATCTCTACAGTGAGTCCTTCATTGAGTTAAAATATCAATTCTAAATCCTGCGCAATTTTTTTAGCTTTTTGTTCATTGTTGGTGGCCCACTTCCCGTTTTCTTCTCTTATTAAAGGATTTGGGCCTTTCAGTTTCTTAGTTGCTTTTCAGAGTGAGTAATTAGTATTGCGGTCATTGGTCAGAGTATCCTTTCCTCCAGCATTTTACGGAGTCATCATTGCACTATTGAATATTCTGGTCAGTAATTTTATGAGATAGTTTAGAGTCTTTTCATCGTTCGGTGATCTAGTCTGGTGCCATTTTTTCGCTGTTTTCTTTTATCACTTACAACACTTTATTGGTTTTGATATTGATTTTCTTAGAATTTCTTGGCGATTTTGGGCGTGTTTTGACATGCTGACTGTTGAATATCTGAAATAATTTTCTCTGTTCTAAAATCGATTTTGTTCCACTTTTCGAATGGGCGTTAAGATTTATTCTTGATTTATCTATTCAAAAGCTTTCCCAATCTGTTTTGATATTCACAAAGCCGTGGTTGTTTTCTTTTAGGAATATATTTTCACGTAGACTAATGATTAAAGATGAGTGATCGGAACTCATGTCAAAACCTTCTTTGATACTCATATAATTATATAGCCTAAGATAATCTATATTATAAATCTGGTATTTCCTTTGAGTCTGTCGGCGAATATGTTGGTTTTTCGGTAGATAGTACGTCGCATTTAGTTTCCATAATATAGACTATAGAGAGACGGTAATATAGATCCGAATGAGCTATAGAAATTTTCACAATAGTAAATGGAGAGCTGTACTTAGAAATGCGTCAACACATATGCGCCAGTTTGGACGGTCTTATCGCGGACACGCAATAAAGATCGTAAATAAGAACTCCGTTATAACACGTGGTCGGTAAAAAACATAAACAATGAATCCTTCAGCCTGCGAAAGCTAAGACTCTCAACTGTACCAGTTGAGAGTCTTAGCTAAAAAAATAAAAATATAGTACTCCTACTCAGGAGTAGGAGTACTATATTTTTTTCTCTCGACTCGACGTATTTAACAATGGACAAGACCAGAAAGAAATGCACAAAAGTTTAAACTTAGGTATACTTAAGAAATATACAAAGAAAATCTTAAGGCAATTTCACTATGGCAAGGACGTATATTAATTATTGATTATTTTTTTAATTTCATCAATTCGTATATTTTATTAGTATTGTTAATATTTGATTTAATTTATTTGTAATTTATATTAGTTTGATTTAATTAATGGTATATGCATCCCGAAAAAATGTATATAGTACTATTGTTAGATTAACATCCTTAAGTAACCCACATTTTAAGCAAATAAATGATTCTATAAAATAGAAAGATTACTTCTCTCGATATAAAAAAAAATGAAATGACTGTTCAATCAAAATAAAATGGCGGCCATGATGAATCGCAAAGAGAATATAAAAATGCGTAATAATCAATCGCACGAATCAGTGTGACCAGTTGTTTATTGGCGTAGGAACCTTTTTGCGGTGGTATATCACGTCAACGCACACTATGATTGCCTATGTGTGCATGTGTAAGGCCTAAAACTAATGTATAGCAGATAAAGACCCTTGACACAATGTAAATTGAGACAGTGAAAAACACAAGTACTTCCAATCGAGACTGATTACAACTGGAACTGTCGCGGTGTAGGGGTGTGAGCTGTTGGCGCGGGGGCAGCGAGTTGTCTCCTAGCAGTGCAAGTGGTGTTGTGCAGGAGCTGTATTGGAGCGGGGTCCTGTAAGGACCTTTACACTTATTTTTATGTGTGTCTATTGTTCGAGCAAAGTACAATAAGCTTCATACGGCAGCTTTCTTTCTGTACTCTCGTTTTGTATTTCAGATGACATCGGATTTTAGGGCTAGCCAAAGTGCGGCAAGCCGCACGTCACGTGATCAGCCGCATGCGAAGCGCCGCATCAGAGTGCGGCGCTTCGCAGGCCATAGGTCAGAACCTATGGCCTCAAAAGCTTTATTGCAACTTACAAAAAGGCTATATTTCTGTAACACCCAAACTAGCTATATGATAAATTGTATTATTATTTGTTAACAATCACATAAGTAAGTAATATTTTCATAACATAAAATTACTTTATTAACTTAATCCACAAACTTTTACTCACACATCAACTAACACATTTCTTTGGACAATTCTATATAATGAGAATTATGTACGCATAATAAATTATTTTAAACACATTGATTATCACCAAAACGTTACTAATAAACAACCTGTTAATTTTACGAGTACTTGTGCATCTTTGCACGCCTCATTGTTTTCATTTAGTAGGTATAATATGTAACATGTATCCTACTTAGGTATATATAACATGTAGCATCTCCCTCCAATACTAACGCATTGATGTATTTCCCAGGTCTCACAGCGCAGTCAGAAAGTAAGCTCCAGACTCCAACTAAGCATGTACTCGTAGATTTCGAACCATTCACACATCGTACCATGTTTTTATTTGTCTTATCGATAGATTGGACGCTTTAATGTTTCATATTCCAGTACTAATTATCGAGTTTCGTTGTGACTTGAAACTGATACATAGAGTGTAGAAGATACCTAATGACTAAATCGATGCCACAGATAAAGTGACATCAGTGTTGTCAACAAGTGTGACGATACAATGCTATTGATGTGAGATGCGTTGCAGTCACAGATTTGTGCCTAAGACAGACAGACGCACACTTTGAGTTTTTGGCCGTGCCTTTTTAGTTAAGTGCGGTCAATACGATTAAAAACTTTGTAAAAAAAACTACACTAAACCATGAAGTGTCTGTGGCTTTAAATCGGGTGGCATATATTTTAGCACGCAACGCAAACATTTTATGTGTCAGTTTTTAAGCCCTTTTTCATGTCGATTAGGTTTGTGTCCACATGCGTACTAGGCTCGCACGTTCGTCAATAACCTGTAGTTTCATACATATCCAGTTATGCATGTACAAGCTCGCAGATTATGAGTTTGTATGAAACGATAGGAGACAAAAGACGAGCGTATGAGCTAAATACACGTGAGCGTGAACCCAATTGAAAGGAGAAAGGCTCTACGACTTTTACAAGTGATGTCCAAAATGTCAAAAGATTCACGTGGCAATTAGGAGCGTGCCTCGGAACATGCTCGCAGTTAACAGGAAAATTCTTGGTTATTGAAGCGAAATCCTTTCAGAATTTTTATAAGCGAGAAAGGTTACCATATACTAGGTACTTCTAGTAATCAAAGAAGAATTTCATGATGCAATAGTAACCGAGCTCAGCTAATTATTTATGAATAAAAAACAATCAACAAAATTGCTTTTAAAGAAGAAGTTTTTCATTGGAGTGCAAAACAGAATGGTGCCTAACGTCAATAAGACAAAATAATTACATAGTACTTCACACAGAACATTTCTGACTTCATTATTTAGTAATATTTCACCGTCACATCTACCTTAATAGTTCGTTATCGTAGTTTTTATACTTAGTACAGACAGTAGACCACATTACCCAAATTACTTTTTATAATATGAATTACTACACTTGCTTGCATATTGGTATCTCTATATCGCACGTTTATTTATTAATCTTCAGTATCTTCTCTACCGTTTACAAATGTACCAAAACCTTTATGCAACGAAGTGTATCTATTTTTCAGAGAATTTTTAGAGCAGTTACAGATTCAGCGTATTTGACAGCTCGGTATTAGCGATGTTATTAGGACCAATATTAGACTTTTAAAAACGTTAAAGTACGTCATCGAGCGCATAGACCTGGGTACCCATATTTTTTCGCTTTGGTATTTTTCACCAATAAGCGTATTAGCGTACTAGAACGTTTTTGAAACGCCTGTATCGACATATACCCTACCGTTTACGCCCGTATCAATACAACAATAACTGACTGTCAATTAAGCCAATTTAGTAACTGCTCTTACCCTCAAATCCACTTACTCGCATGGAATAGTAAGTTCTTATTGATACATTTCATTTTGTACTTAGTACTTTGGTACCCATTATACGTAGAGGTGTCTCTAACGTGCCCCATATCGAGTATTATCTAGTTTCATCTCTTTTTAATACAGGTATAAGAAAAATAATAAAACATTTTAGAAGTACTTATCATTAGCAAATATTTGTAAACTAATAAGGTAAGTAAGCTCACCAGGGGAAATCTCGTCTTTGGGACAACAGCATTTATTGAAAATAAACTAAAATTTACTTTAGAACTACAACTCAGTGGGGGAGGGGGTCCTCGGCTTCGGCTTCCCTTAGAATTGTAGTTACATAATATTTTAGGCACAAAGAACAGTGTCATGTATGGTGATGGGTTACCTTATATGTTTTTTAACCCTTCGCTACTGCTACAACTTCACCACTAGTTTTATTAATTAATACCTACATTTGATAAAATGGCAACAATGCCTCTGGACGTTGTTTCTCGACTCCACGTTGTTATTTAGGTGTTTTAGGTTTCGGTAAAATGGCAAAAACGGAACCTTTAAGGCGCTATTCCATTAGGCAAGTCTTGCATACAAGTATGACGTCACATGTGCGTAAAAGTTACTTGCATTGAAAACATGTTCAAGCCATCAACAACAAAACACTATTGAATAGATTATAAGGGAGGGATCCCACCACCTACCCTCGATCTGTGAATCATCATGACTGAAGTAGTAAGGAAATGTCCAAAATACAACAATCGAAATAGATTGACAGGCCGCATTCAAAAAGAGAGACCTGCAACAAAAAAAATTAGTGACAGGTACTCTCACCAAGTCGAGTGGTAGGCACTGCCCGACTGTCAGTCGGGGCCAAACTGTCCTGAGGATGCCTTGTGTAGAAGCGAAACACGTGGCCAAGTTTAACTTCGTGTCACAGTCAATCTTTTTGCTGGTATAAAAAAATGTATTTGAGCAATTTTTAAAAGTGCTTAATTTTATTTTGAAATTATTGCAATTATTTTTAAAAACATTATTAATACCATTAGTTAATTAATATATACGAGGACAGTAATCTTTTTTTTCATTTAGTTTATTGTTGTTGATTATTAGTATGTGAGTTCAGTTACAAATTTTACAGCATTCTAGAGTGCCTAGCTAGCAGACTCGATTGTGGGTATGTGAACCGCTGCTGCAGTCTCTCAGCATCACTGTTGGGCGTGCAGTAGGGGGAGATTATTTTACCAATTAAATAGATTTACTAACATAGTTTTTAAGATATAATTGTTACTAACAAAATGAGTCATTGTCACTTGATCAATAAAGAAATTATTATTATTATTATTATTTACACCTTTTGTTTAATTGAATTTTGTGAGAAAGTATTCCATACGTTAAACTTTTTCTTTTTTATAATACGACTCCCGCATTAAAGTACAAGCCCTGTGTCTCGGAGGACTTTATAAACATACAAGTCACGAACACAAAGTATACCCAGACTTGGAACAACAATTTGTTGATCACACAAAGTGGTGTCCCGTGTGGTAATCGAACCCACGACCTGTTGCGTAGTAGTCGGACACACTCCCACCGCGCCACAGAGGCAGCCAACTGTTATAGACATCTGGATTTGTCGATGGATAAATGGGTCTGTGCAGAAGTAGACGCATTTTCCCCGATGTTACTAAATCTTGTTTGGATTCCAAGCTATTTGGGATAGTTTAAGTTCGCTGATAAATAGCCATTATAAAATCGTCATTATCTGTATATATATATTTTATCTCAGAAAAGTAGCACATTTAATTTTAATTTGATAATGAGGCCTTTGTTCCGACGAGAAAAAATGCATCAAATCAAAAATTCTCCATGTTTTTTTAAATGATGATAACTTCGTTTAATCGCCTACAAAAAGGTGGTTTTCTGTTTCATGCATCATATATAAATGATTATTATACGAATAAATGATTATTATTCAAGGATAACCATAGAATATTCTTAAACAAAGAATTTAATTATGACTACGTGAATTTTGTAAAATTGGATATTTAAAGTGCTCGAGACGACAATACAGCGCAATTCCCCAGGTTGACATTATTTCTTTTTCAAATATGAAAAAAAAAAATTTAAACTTTTTAGACACATTGAAGGGGCATTGTCGTACCGCAATAATCAGCACTGCCTTTTCACACGACGCAGTAATTTTCATTCTTGTGACGTTACACTTATTGACGCATATTCTAGTGTG
Source organism: Herminia tarsipennalis (assembly GCA_945859575.2). NCBI lineage: Eukaryota > Metazoa > Arthropoda > Insecta > Lepidoptera > Erebidae > Herminia > Herminia tarsipennalis. Next base: position 6,933,506 of record OX243843.2, on the reverse strand, counting down.
ACGTTATGACGTCACACTAGAATATGCGTCACGTGACACTACAATGTAATCACAACGCAGAAAAGCGAGACGCGTTAGATTAAGTTATGACGCGTAGGTGTATATACATACAATACACATCAACGCATCGCGTCTTGCATGAGTATACGGCGTAGTTACGTCGCAAAATTTGTTACAATGTGTGTACTTTCTTATTATTCTTAGCAACCCATGTGCTTCGTATTCAATGCCAGCATCTTCGCAAAGTGCCTCAATTCGTAGGTCGTTCTTGCGTACTACGCAGTAAATTTTGGGTTTGCGGCAACACAACACCCACTATTAGGTGTGGCGGGTCTTTTCATTTTAAGCTAATACAATATACATTTTCTCTTTGTTTTGTTTTTGTTTAAAGAAATTACACACAATCTCCATTGCCTGCAATTAATTTCATTAATATAAAGTTCAGTAAGAACGCAAACCTTACATTTAAAATATTGCGCAATAAATTGCGACATAATCAAGCTCCAAGTGAAACTAGAGCTTAACTTCTTGATTTATCAGTTAAAATTTTAAGTTAACTGATTCAAAATAGGACACTACAAACAATGAGGGATAAAAAATACGCTGAAAGTGACATCTCAAATCATAACGCCAGCTTTTGTAACCTTTCATTTTATTCTAGAGTTGAAAATCTGTCTAATGTTCAACTTGATAATAATGAACGCGCACTTTTAGAGAAATGTCTGAAGTTCAATTATATACCACGGCAAGTCACCCAAAAATCTTTAGAAATATTAGTTAGTAGTTAATAGTGGTTGACACGGAAATAGCAATTTAAGAAAAATAAAAAAGAAGGTTTGGTGAAAAGTATCGCTGCCCATCAAACTAAAACCTACAAAGGCAGTAACTATCACGATTCTGAACTCAAAATTGACAGATCCATCCAGAATAAAATACAAATGAATATCTTAGTAATCAATAAAGCAGAAAAGGGAAACACTATCGTGAGTATGTCGGGATTAGACCTCAATAACAAAGTTGGAGATGTCATATCAACCGATCATTTCAGCGCCTGGCCTCAGACCCCAATGAAGCGGTTCCACGCTGAATTAAAGCCCTGTATTAAATCTGTTCATTACTTGCTTCCAGATGATTCCTTCGTCGGTGAGAATTTAAGGAACCCACAGTGGCCTTAGCTATACAGATTACATAAAATACACAACGATGGAGTACTTGTTCGACCAATCTAAAACACCAGCGCACCTGCATACAAATTAACTAAACATTTGAATAATTTGATTAAAGGAAGAACATAATTTTCACCAGAATACAGTATCTAAAACAGCCAAGATTTAATAAAGAAAATCAAAATTTTACAGTTCCCACACAATTCGAAATAATGAGGGCTTGAAGATAGTAAAGCATCGGTTGGAAAAGAAGAAAGTATAGCTTAACTGAGCTTTGTATGAAACAAAACTACTTTCAGTTTAATAATGAGTTCTTTCTACAGAAGGAGGGTGTAGTACCGGGGTCACTTTTAAGTCCATTGATAGCAGACTTATTTATGGATTACTTCAAAAGAAAATATGTGGTTAACGATAATAATATTGTTTATTATTACATATATGTTTATGATATTTTACTGGCTTGGACAGGAACTGAACGACAACTACACAACTTTGTCAGTGGATTAAAACAACAAGCATCGAAATATAATATTCAAACTGGAAATCGAACAGGATTTTGGATTTGTCTATATCAGGGAAGAACAACAAACATATATTTTAAATCTATCGGAAACCAGCATATACAGACACAACTATTCCAGCATAATTATATTGTTATACCTGGCAACACAAACTAGCCGCGCTTCACAGTATGATCTACAGGTTAAAGTGCCTTTAAGCGAAGAAAGTTACAGAAAAGAGCTCAGTATCTTTTAACATATAGCTCAATCAAGGTAGGGCGCGAGAAGACTACGATGTCGAGAAGCACTCAGTCGGTGCCAAACTGTCCTGAGGATGCCTCATGTAGAGACGTTTCACGTGAAATATTGCCAGTCAAAGGTCCGAAGGTGCCTACCACTCGACTTGTGAAAGTACCTGTTATTAACACTTACATATGAACATAAATCACCACAGTTGATTATATTGTAATCTTTGTAGAATCGCTGGACGAGCTTAGCATGCTCAGTGACCTTAATACAGTTTCTCAGCGAGAAGGCTTAAAAATGAATATGGAAAAGACGAAAATAATGAAGAAAATCCATGTAGTGACAATGCCAGCCCATGTTAGAAACTGCTCAAAGTGGTTGACGACTATGTGTACCTGGGACATACAGTCCAGTTTAGTAAATCCAACTTCAACAAAGAGGGCAATCGACGGATCCAACTCGGTTGGGCAGCGTTCGGCAAATTAAGTAGTGTTTTGTCGTCCCATATCCAACAGTGTCTAAAGACAAATGCGTGTATATTACCAGTGATGACAAACGACACCGAGACGTAGTCCCTAACTGTTGGCCTGATGCAGAAACTCAAAGTCACTCAACGTGCTATAGAAAGAACTATGCTCGGAGTTTCTCAGCGCAACAGAATCCGTAATGAGGATATTCGCAGTAGAATTAAGGTTATTAACACAGCTCGGAGGATTAGTAAGTTGACAATGGGCAGGACAATAGATGGGTACGGTAGGAGTGCCGACCACGAGCTTAAAAACGCAGTGCGGGACAGCCCCTATAAGTTGGACTGACGACCCGATAAAGGTAGTGGGTAGCTGTTGGATGCAGACCGCTCAAAATCGGTCGCTGTAAAAGTCCTTGGAAAAGACCTGTGTTCAGCAGTGGACGTTTTCAGACTGATCATGATGATTAAGGATATTTTCTTACAACTTCAATTAGGTGATTTACAGATCGGGATCCCTCCCTTGTAATTTAGTTAAACATTTTCTCGTTAATTCACCTTTAAAATAAACACTTGGTACTTTTCAGCTTCGCAAAAGCGCTTCATCTTCCAGAAAATAAATTTAAACAAGATTTTTTTACCTAAAGTGAGTAAATTTAATATCAAAATCTTTGTCGTATTCCCCTTTAAGGTCAAGCAGTTTCTAAGTACAGTTCCGAGAAACGATCTCAAATTCTGTCATGGACAAATTAAACTTGGGTAAGTTCTATTGAATTACATTGTGTAGAAATGGTCGGCCGTTTCCTGAAATGATGGCACGATTTGCTCAAATTTTATGACTGGAACTTACGGCCGAATTAAATTAACTGTCTTTTATGAACAAATATCCTTGAAAAGCTATTTGCCTGATCCCCGAACCAAACAAATAAAATGAAATCATAAATCAAAAACTCCAACCTTTGTTTGAAGTTGTGAAATTCAATTTAATGTCCCGCCGATGCTTTCTATTTTTATTAAAAAGTTTACATTATTTAAACACAAACTTGTTTCATAAAGAAAGTAGAAACTGTAAGGTTGTTGCTAAAACGAGAATTCAAAACTCAACGATCTCGTAATTTTTGAGACAATTTTGCCATGTCTTTGTTTGAACTTTGCTATTTGTGAATAAGCGAAATGCTCATCGCCTTTTGTTGTCGAAGAAAAAAATATCAAAATAAAGTGCTTTCCACGTCTTCATTAGGTTCTTTGGGTACCCGGGCGTTGACGAAAATGTACATACCGCCAACAGTTTATTAAGTAAAATTTCTTCTGTCCTCACAACGCGTAGCAAAAGTAACATAATCCCGAAACTTTATGAAATATTCACATTTTTCTTTAGGAGTTTGTTTAAGCGGTGTTCTCTTTTCTTGCTCCCGTTTTGTTTAAAATATTTTTTAACTTTTCCATACCCTCCAACAATTCAAGCTATAAAAACATATTTATAAAAAGCCTGTTACGTTATAAGATTTGTTCATTGTGGAAAAAACGAAATGAGATAGAAAATAAAAGTTGAAAGTCACGGAATAATGAATTCAGTGGACCTTTTTGTTCATTTAAAACTAAAATCGTCTCGAGAATTATTTTTTAAAGATTAGTTTGAGCCATCAGAACAATTTCATGTTACTTGTCGTTAACTTTAAGAACCTAAATACTAAATAAAGAAGAAACGTAAAAAGTAACGAATCCCATTTGAAGACTACGATTTCTTACGTAGAATAGTTACTGATGAGAACAAAGTCAAGGAAGGCCTATATTAATAAAGGTATTTTGATCTAATTAGATACAATAAAAATCAATTTGGAGCAATTCTAGGAAAGCTTCTAAAATTAGAACAAAAATTACCCACTTTTCATCATTATTTATAGGTATACGTATCCTGTCTAACCACAGAACAGAAAATGATATAAAAATGGCCTCTTTAGAGGGAAAACGCGGCACAAATTGTTCACAACTTCTTCCATATTGCTAACGCCTAGATCAACGTTCAAATGGTAGCGCACGATATAAAATGCACGTTAAGCCCAAGTCATCTGAACTTAGAGAAAGTTCTGCATTGGAGTGGCAGTCGCCAGTGCACACATTACTGGCCTAACCACTCCAATGCAAAAGTGAATTGATGGCCTTTCTAATATTAGACTATTCTCTGTACTGTGTACCTAATGCAGTGAGATGAAGCACAATATTGTTCACTCCAGGGAATGAAGAGAAAATGTCAGCGAGGATTAAGATTTTAGACCGGTCAGTGTTTACGGTGCACAGTCGGCCTGTTATTAGAGACAGATTATGCAGGGGCTTACTATGCTCGTATAGACCAAAGCTTTGCTATTACTGAATATACGATTATTACAGAATTATTTAGGAGTTATGTGTGTGTAGTTTTGCGGTACAATGGCGTAAATGCAGGGCATACACCCTCCAAAAGTTCAGATATAAATAAACTTTAGAACCGACTGCATCGAAAGCAAGTCATAAAAGTTACGCCCTTCAATAATTTCTTATTCATGAGATGATCGTCCATTACCAATTATTGTTCCATTTATTTTCTGTTACTTTGTGTCACGAATACTGTAATCATATTACATTAAGCTGATTCACGATATTAACATTTTAACGTTTTCACTTTCAATTTACTGTTTTTAAATTCGATTCGAATTGATATTTAAACAGTTGGATTAAGATAAAGTTAAAAGCTTTTACATTTAAGAGAACAAATAAAAGTCACTTTGATGTTTTTAATTTAAGGAAAATGTTACTAGAAAAGTATTTATAGATTGGAAAGACAATACGCGTTAATTAATCATTTTAATTATAAATCAGCAGATGATCTCCTACCAATTTATTTAAGCACTAGCTGTCCCGCGCAACTTCGTCTGCGTAAATTTTCCCCGTTTGAGCAACATTTCTCATGGCTGCTCCGCTCCTATTGGTCGTAGCGTGATGTTATATAGCCTTCTTCGATAAATGGGCTATCCAATAGTGAAGATTCTTCAATTCGGATCAGTAGTTCCTGAGATTACCGCTTTCAAACAAACAAACAAACAAACTCTTCAGCTTTATAACCCTTCTTTGCAGTTGGGTAACCTTATTGTGTATCCGCCAAGATTGAGGTAGATAGGGTACTGAGTATTTCTTACACGCAGTCAATTGTTGAACTTTTATAATTCAACCATATATACATTTTTCAGGAGGGTTGAATTGATAACTTTAGCATAAACATTTATTGAAAGGCCGCGATTCTAATTGCCATGTTCGTTTGACGGCTGTACCTATTGGTTTGCGAACTTGGCATTAAATGTACCAACATGTAGAATCACAACCGTTGTTATTAACTTCCTAAGTAAATATGTTTAAAACAAGCATTTGAGCGATAACATTTTTCGACGTATTGTCATGAATTTCACATTTTCAAATAGATATTTCATGAAAACAGATTTTTCATTACTAACAAAATAGTGGCCAATTTAAACTATGACATTAGATACTTTTGCCACTTAATATATAGGTATAGCGTAGCGGTGGCGAAAATATATTTATATTTAGATACTAGCAGTGCCCTCAACTTCGTTCGCGTGGAAGTTGGGTTTATATTAAGGTAGTTTATTTTACAATTTAACTTCTGTGTAAAACATATTGGAAACATGCGCTCTCTGCTCTGCTCTGTGGCAGGTTGCAGGGCCCGACCTATGGCCGGGCAAGCCAAGCAAATGCCTAGTGCAGCATAATGAAGGGCGACAAAGTATATGGCGCCAGACGGTTAGAAGACAAATTATAAAAATAACCATGCTTAGCACCTCGACAAAAAAGTATTTTACCAAAATGATTTGCATCACATCAAATATTATTGATATTGAAAAAATCCCCCCTCCCCCGTCACGCGAGTACTTGGGCGGTTTCGGGTTAAATGAAGCCCAAGTACCTACTCGCGCGAAATTTTGTGTTAAGGAGCTTCGATTCTGACTCCGAAAGGTCGAAAATTCCGATTGATTTTAAACCTCCGACTCCAACTTCGGCTCCGACACTTTTAAATCGGACGTATTAATCGGAGGTACCTAGCCGCTCCTTCAAGTTAATTTATACATAGGTAATAAAGGTTTGATGGAAAAAACTCTCACTGATTCCCTATCATCGCGGGTTCGAATCCTGTATGAGCGATCTTTTCCGAGTCTAAAGTACACCCACTTTGTATACGTGTTTGTAAAGTTCCCCGCGAAATATGGCTAGTGTGAGTTATATTTTTAAAAAATATCCTGTTTTTAAAACATTGCATTCCCGCGGTACTGTGATGCGTGTTCAAACAAACAGACAACATTCAAACGTTTCTGAAAGATATAGGTACTCAGATATCTTTTTTTGTGTTAAAACTTATTTAATTTTTTTTTTTCGCTTGAGAAGATTTAAATTTTATTTTATAATGCCTACGTCGGTGAATTAAAAATAGGTGTGTCAACCTGTCGCAAATTAAGATCATCATATATTCATATCCCTCTACGTAAGAGTTTCAGATTTTTTTTTAAATCAATTTTCCTAATTCTTTTTAATTTGTATTTAAACGCCATCTATTTTCAAAACTGGATAAGTTTCTTTTAATACTTTATGATTTTATATTAAATTATACTATCATGTATATTAAACGTAGGTAAGCAAGGTATTTAACCTTAAATTATTCACGCGATTAAGACCCGTAATATATATATTTTCTTAATGTGTACAAATCGCGAAAGTTTATCAACATTTTTAGGTAAGCAATTTTGGCACTCAGAAGAAATCGAATCACAGATGGTGCCACGTGTTTTATTTTGATATAACACGGACTTAATCTTTCATTTTTTTTAAGCAACTAACATACATAAATTCTAGAAAATATCAAGTAGTTTATTTGTAATGTAATATTGTTTTTCATTTCTACATTCATAACGTAATCACGATTCATGCAAATCAATAATAAAGATGCTTATTGAAAGTGATTGAATGATATGAAAATTTGTTGAACAAAGTAAACATGTTAACGTCGAAAATAAAAGCTTGTTTAATAAGTATACATTTAGAAGAAACTTTAAAAAGAATAAAAAGAAACACAAAAAGAGATTCGCATACTTGAGACTCGATCCTCCGACCTCGCTCGATGAAGACCGCTACTTGTGCCGTTAGACCACTTTAACCGATACAAATGCGGTTAAAATAGCTGATCTTAAGAAAATAAAAATGTTGTGTTTAGCTCCTTATAGTTTTAGCGTGAAGTTATGGTTTCCATGGGTTACAATTGTAAATAATGTCTCATTGTGGAAAAAATTATGAAAAACCATAATGGTTCGACCAAACATACGTTGCTGCTCGCTCCCCATAGACGATAGCGTAATGATTTATAGTGTAAATAATGACCTATAGTATTTACAATAAAACTGCAAATTTTCATGAAGATCCGTCAAGTAGTTATTGTTTTATAACGATAAATAGCTACAGACATTATTCGTTATTGCTTAGCTCCTATGGGAAATAGCGTGATAAATTATAGCCTATATGTTAATCCAGACTTATTAGAATACACATACAAAATTTCAACCGAATCTGTCAGGTAGTTTCTGCGTGATGCGTGTTCAAACAAACAGACAGACATACAGACAGACAGACAGACAGACAGACATTTCTAAAAATGTAGGAATGTGTTTAAATACTCTTTTCGAACATTTCCCAATTTTTTTTTTCACTATGTTCGGCTATGTACAGACACGTGAAATTTACAATTTTATTATATCTTCTTCTATACATATAATAAAATTGTAAATTTCACGTGTCTGTACATGGCCGAACATAGTGAAAAAAAAAATTGGGAAATGTTCGAAAAGAGTATTTAAACACATTCCTACATTTTTAGAAATGTCTGTCTGTCTGTCTGTCTGTCTGTCTGTCTGTCTGTCTGTCTGTTTGTTTGAACACGCATCACGCAAAAACTACCAGACAGATTCGGTTGAAATTTTGTATTTGTATTCTAATAAGTCTGGATTAACATATAGGCTATAATTTATCACGCTATTTCCCATAGGAGCTAAGCAATATTGGATAATGTCTGTAGCTATTTATCGTTATAAAACAATAACTGCTTGACGGATCTTCATGAAAATTTGCAGTTTTATTGTAAATACTATAGGTCATTACTTACACTATGAATCATTACGCTATCGTCTATGGGGAGCGATCAGCAACGTATGTTTGGTCGAACCATTATGGTTTTTAACAATTTTTTCCACAATAAGACATTATTTACAATTGTAACCCATGGAAACAATAACTTCACGCTAAACAATAACTCTTTTTGTGTTGTTTTAAAATTCTTTTTATTCTTTTTTAAGTATTTTTCTAAAGGTATACTTATTATACAAGCTTTTATTTTCGACTTTAACATGTTTACTTTGTTCAACAAATTTTCATATTCATCAATCACTTTCAATAGGCACCTTTATCATTGTTTTGCATGAATCGTAATTATGATATGAATGTACAAATGAAAAACAATATTACATTACAAATAAACAGTAACTATTTTATATTTTCTAGAATTTACAAATGTTAGAAACACGTGGCGCCATCTGTGATACAATTTCTTCTGAGTGCCAAAATTGCTTATCTACAAATGTATCTAAAAACTTTCGCGATTTGTACACATTATGAAAATATATATATTACGGGTTTTAATCGCGTGAATAAATTAAGGTTAAATACCTTGCTTACCTACATTTAATATGCATGATAGTATAAGTATAATTTAATATAAAATCATCAAGTATTAAAAGAAACTTATCCAGTTTTGAAAATAGATGGCGTATAAATACAAATTAAAAAGAATCGGGAAAATTGATTTAAAAAAATCTGAAATTCTTACGTAGAGGGATATGAATATTATGATGATCTTAATTTGCGACAGGTTGACAAACCTATTTTTTAATTCACCAATCTAGACATTATAAAATAATATTTAAATCTTCAAAAGTGAGTGAAAAAAAATATTGAAATAAGTTTAGAAATAGTATTTAACCACAAAAAAAAGGGCCTGAGTATATCTTTTAGAAACGTTTGAATGTTGTCTGTTTGTTTGAACACGCATCACAGTACCGCGGGAATGCAATGTTTTAAAAACAGGATATTTTTTAAAAACATAACTCACACTAGCCCTATTTTCCGGGGGACTTTACAAACACGGACACAAAGTGGGTGTACTTTAGACTCGGAAAAGATCGCTCGGGCAGGACATAACCCGCGATCATAGGGAATCTGTGAGAGTTTTTTCCATCATACCTTTATTACTCATGTATAAATTAACTTGAAGGAGCGGCCGCCGCACGCTAGGTACCTCCGATTAAAACGTCCGATTTAAAAGTGTCGGAGCCGAAGTTGGAGTCGGAGCTTTAAAATCAATCGGAATTTTCGACCTTTCGCAGTAAGAATCGAAGCTCTTTTACACAAAATTTCGCGGGAGTACTTGGGCGATTTTGTGCTGCCAGAAACCGCCCAAGTACTCGCGTGACGGGGGAGAGGGGGAATTTTTCAATATTAATAATATTTGATGTAATGCAAATCATTTTGGTAAAATACTTTTTTGTCGAGGTGCTAAGCATGGAAATTTTTATAATTTGTCTTCTAACCGTCTGGCGCCATAATAATATACTTTGTCGCCCTTCATTTTGCTACACTGGGCATTTGCTTGGCTTACCCTGCCATAGGTTGGGCCCTGATTAAAACTAGGCCCTAATATCCATAGATGCCACAGAGCATTATGGAGCATGTTTCCAATATGATTTACACAGAAGTTAAATTGTAATATAAACTACCTTAATATAAACCCAACTTCCACGCGAACGAAGTCGCGGGCACAGCTAGTGTATAGATATCGAAGATGACCACATACAATACCTGTAAGACCGATTCATAACCGATCTGTTTTTGGATTTCATCTTTTCAGAGCGAATTTTAACGTCGTATTGTAGATAAACTGCATTTCATATGGACTGTTGGTCTTTTGGTTAATGACCCTGACTTCTAAGCCGGAGGTTGTGGCTTCAATCCCCCACTCAGGATAAAACTTTGTAACTACTAGGTATCTATAATACTAGCTGACCCGTCGAACTTCGTATCACCCAAAATTAAACGGGTTATTGTTTTCCGTTGGACTAAAAATGAAACGACGACGAAAAATTGTGGTTCAAAACATATTGAATCACAATTTGTCGTCGTAGTACCTAACTCAATGGCAAATTTTCAAAACTCTGTGTTATAAGTAGGTACATTAGAAAATAACAAAATAATAGGTAATTTTTATTTAATCGTGTCATTTTTGGTAGGTACTTACATAGATCAGTCATTTTCATTACAAAATCAGTTAGTTTTAAATAAAAGCTTGAATTGTAAAATTGGTGCAGATCGGGATGATTGAGTTTTTGATAATGTACTTAAGACATTCTTTAGCATCTGAGCTCTCTTAACTCGCCTTTTTCGCACACCTAGTACTATTACAGGTAATCTTGGTGAAGATTCTCCAATAAAAGCTTTAGTCACGTTATGACATCTTTTCTTACATAGTTTTCATCGTCTCCATTTATTTCTGTAAGCTCACTCCTCCGCTCTAGTAGTTGATTTTGATCAAAAATACGTAAAACACAAAATATGTATGTAGGTATGGTCATGAGACAGATATTTAACCCGGTTGTGGATTTCGACGTTCAAGCACATCTATCTATTTGCGTGAGCTGCGAAGGGCTGAATGGTAATGCACTAAAAAATGACAGTGTACGACAGATGGATACAACGATATATCTACACGAAACAATACGCGCAGTATCATGTTAACCCTTTACTACCAGCGATAGCTTGGAGGGATAGGTTTTCCTCACCTTTTAGATACGAAAATTGAAAACCAACTATATAAACATGTCTATAGCACATTCTAGAGGGAGGAATTGGCTGCCTCTGTGGCGCGGTGGGACTGTGTGCGACTGATACGCAAGAGGTCGTGGGTTCGATTCTCAGACGGTGCACCCCTTTGCGTGATCCACAAATTGTTGTTCCGAGTGTGGGTGTACTTTGTGTTCGTGACTTGTATGTTTATAAAGTCCCCCGCGACACGTCTTTGTTATAAAAAAAAAATTGCCAATGCACATTCGGAGCCTCTGTAGGTTGGGCCCCGCATCATTAATATGGCTGATATGCTACACCCATGCTACCTACCTATGTCTAAACGAACCTACTTTACCATAGATAAATAAACAGTAGGTAGGTATACTAAAATAAAAAAAATAATCATTAACAGTTTGGCATCTTTATTAATATTTCAAGTGGATCACTTTATCTCTAAATGTTTGACGGCTCATCCATGTATGTAAAAATATTCAAAACATACGATGTAGGTACAAAATATTTTTTGCATAAAATCCCGGCTCATAGATTGAAATTAAAATATTCATACAAGGATTTATTTTCGGTTAACTAAAGCTCCGTTTAAAAAAATATTTATGAATACATTTTTAATTGGTTACTCTGTATGCAGAAATTGAACTGAATGAAAGTGACTACAAAGTGTCAATAATATTTTGTAATGACACAATGTAAATCAAACAGTATTTTCACTTTCAAAATTTCTACTTTTTGTTAAACACTTTCAAATTCTTCGAAATATAAATAACAAAAAACCTTTTGCTATGTATGTATCCAAGCAAATGAAACACTGTTTTTATGCCTTTAAATATGGCATGTATTTAATTTTATTCTGTATTTAGGTTTATTTGTAATAACCTTTGCTCGTGGTTTCTTTATATTGCACCAAATAAACTAACTGGCCTTTTGATCTAGTGGTTAGTGACCCTGACTGCTAAGCCGGAGGTCGTGAGTTCGATCCCCACCCAGTATAAAACTTTGTGTTATGAGCACGATGGTTTATTCTATGTGTGGGTATTATTTGTCTATTATATCAGTTGTCTGGTAGCCATACTGTTTCGTATACATGCTCGTACACTTCACGCACAGCATTTAAAAAATCACTTTGGAGCACTTTTTGTAGAGCTGCAAGTTTCGTAGCAGATACAAGCTCTGCTTAGTTTAGAATCAAATAGCGTCGTGTGAGTTGTCCCAAGTTATTATTATTATAATAACTTTGTAATATTAGATTTAAAAAAATACATTTTATCCCTTAACCACCTACCATTTAGTTTTATCACAATGATTTTACTCCGGGGTTTGTGAGATCCTAGAGTAAAAACATTGTTTTATGTTAGGTTGTTTTTTCTCCAGTAAAGTTAAGTCTGTAGGTGGTTAAGGTCATAACTACAAAAACAGGTGGAAGTTGGTTAAGGGTCAATATATTAATTACGAGCTGATTTGCACAACTTCGTATACATCAATTTTCCCCGTTTTTTGCAACATTTTTCATTGTTGCTACGCTTCTATTGGTCGTAGCGTAATGTTATATAGCCTATAGCCTTTCTCAATAAATAGGCTACCCAACAAAAATATAATATTTTTTCAAATCGAACTAGTAGTTCCTGAGATTACCGCTTTCAAACAAATAAACAAACAAACTCTTCAGCTTTATAATATTAGTATAGATTGACTGTAATGTAAAGAAGCCACGAGGTTTTTAGTTGTTTATTCATTGAATTGTAAAATAACTGTGTTTACATTGAAGATATTTAACGTAGATCAATTACGTAATGGTTTCTAAACCTGAATTATTGGTTGTTTGTGTATGTCTGTTTGATTGAAATGGATGAAAAACTCCATAAACAGACTTTGATTAAAAAAACAATTCAAAATAGTTGCTCCATATACTATATATTCCGTCAAAGCCTGTTTAGTAGAAATTCAACCAATTGATTATGAGTGCACCGAAAAATATTGAAAATACTTTGCTTTAAACATGCCGACTTCTTTTAAAGCTGAAAAATTGGGCAAAGCAAAATAGTTTTCAGGAAGATTAAAAACTTTTTTCGATATTTTCATGAAGATTGAGTCGCTGAAATTGAAACTGTTGCAAAGATAAAATCATAGATGGTTGAAATATTTTATTTCTATTTTAAATAGAGACTTTATAATTGGTTATTCAATTTTTGATCGATTAGGTCCATAAAAAATATTAGTAATTTTTACTACAGCAATTAAAGTAATAAATAAATAAATTATTAAAATTAATATAATTATAAAAGTTTGGTTATTATAAAGTTTGCTTAAATTTATTTTATTTTCATTAAATTAAAAATTAAAAAATTAAATTAATTAAAAAAATATTTATATCTGAATTAATAAAAAAAATATTAATAGATTAATAATAATATGTGACATCTACACTCTTACAATCAGCTTCATAAGTAGGTTAACAAAAGTAATATTCAAAATCATTAAAACTAATAATTGTTTTTTTTTACCCGATTTTCTTCGTACTACTTACCTCCTACTGCTCGGGGGTCTGATTTTTATTTTATCTTTATTCCTTCTGGTAATGGCCGACAACGCGGTAGACCTCCTCGCAGATAGCGAAAAGAGTTAGACTCCTTCGAAAATGATTGGCCTCATATACCTAGCGACTGACAGAGAGAGGTGGAGAGAAAGTAGGGACGCCTTTGCCCAGCAGTGGGACAGGCAATTAATAATAATAATAATATTCCTTCTCCTATTACAATGATCATAATAGTCGTGGGTTTTTTAATACTTTTCTACAATTAATTAGTTGGATGTCGCTAAAATCCCACTAGTAAACTTTTCTTGTTTTTATGTGTAGTACCATCCTAATATTGGTCATTGAGAGTCGTTCGGAAATAATAAGGAATAATGGAACAATCGTTGGCATGATGACAACACAGATTTTATATTTCCCGAAGATTGAACTCGCAAAATGAAGGTAATTTCAGATTCAATTTTCCTTCTTCGAAAATGCCAATTTAAACATACGCTTTTGTTGGGATATCTCTTTTTAAATTGAGGTACCCTATACATAGAGCGCGTTTTTTAATAAAAGGCAACGCTCCAATTTGGTAAAGATCTTTAATTGAATTTTGAGATAATCTATATCACTAGTGGAAGGTTCTAAATTCATTTTCAAATTACGAACTATGAAAAAGTTTTTGTGTTCGGACTTCTGAAGGTTTATTATGGAAGCACAGCTTTACGGATTTGAAATAGACTAGAATGTATCTTACAAAAGAAATTAATATATTAATACTTTTAATCGTGATAATAGACACAGACATAAACATTCATTTATTGCAAAACTGTGCATACATAAGGGTGTTATAAAATATATTATAAAGAATTCACTGTTACCCGTTTCGGGTATAGCATTTTTTATTCTACTTAGAACTAAGAAACAAACAGATAGAAACAAAGACAATTATTGCATTTTTGAAAGATGGAAAAATTTTAAGTCCAGACCCAGGAATCGAACCCGAGACTTCCGTAGCCAAACCAGGGCCAGAAGCGAACCACCTATCTGGACTATGTTACTAGACCTCAAATTTGTCTATCCCTTGATGCTCGCGAGTTTGGACCCTCGCATGCGCCATCTAATCGGTAGTTAAAGAACTATCACGACTTTTTTGTTATTGCTTCGTTACAGAGAGCATTTTAACATGATGTCGCAGGCCGAATATTGAAGTAATTTTTATTCCTGGATCTGGACTTCAAATTTTTCTATGTTTCAAAAATGCAATTATTGTATTTGTAAAGTAATTGGCAAGATAGAAACAAGACAAAACATTAAAAAACACACTAAAAATGGTATGGTAATGGTAATGCTACTCTACAACTACTTACATTAATTTAGTTTCAAAAAAATCCCTGAGGGTGTAAAACGCATTATCTATTAGCCATCTTTTCAGAGTATTTTTAAAGATGTTACCATTTAATTTGTTTATTTCTACAGGAATTTGGTTTTAAATACACGTATAGCAGTAATACATGCTTGTATATGTGCTTTTATAGTATATTATGTTATTAATAATGGACAGATATATTTGTATTTATATTTAATACAAAAAAAATTAACAATCTAATATCATAATTCCAACACATATACCCGTAAGTGTGACAATATATAATCAAAGGTTTATACTATGTAGGTAAACAAATAACAGCTCTGTAAGGGTTACACCTACTCCCAATTAACTGCGTTTGATGTATCAAATTGCCTTTTAATAAATCACAAAACCCTTGAATTTGTCGAACATCCCGACTTTTTTTCGCCTAATTTGTACTGCTCAAATGACCGTAAAGTCTTTTCATCCGTAAAGGACACAACATGAGAATGAATTGGTCGAATCGTTACACCATAAACTGGACGGAGGTGACAATGAATAAGGTTAAATTACTTTAAACTGCACTTCTAGGTGAAATACAGCCTTGCTCTGGAACTTTCCTTCATTAATCTTCCGCAATGAACTTCCCACTAATTGTCGACTGATGATCTGAACTAGCGCTGGGATTTCATTATTTTTTTTTAGTTTTTAATTTTTGCGCTCTAACTTGTTTGTTCGTTTTATAAAATTTAATCTATAGACACAAATAAGTCTTAGTACAACTATTTTTTTAATACGGTCAAGATTACCTGATTAGATTTAACGTTTAACCCAATATCGGTTAATAAATGGTTCATCTTCTTCTAGATTAAATCTAAATCTAGCCGATTTTCTAGCCCATTTCTGCCAGTGTCAAGTAGATGGTTATTGTACATTTTACTTGCACAAACATTAGGTCAATCGGATTTAACATGTCAAATGCGGAGCTGTGTTAATAATGTCAAACAATAATGTTCACAACTCATTCTTAAGTTTCGCTCGCAGACCTGGGCCAGGCCTAGACAAGTGGCAACTCTAATCCAAAAAAAAAAAATCGAATAGAATGACGTCTTTGCGCCCACAGAGAAATCACTACGTTTTACCGCAACATTGTAATACGAAAATTGTTAATAAGGGATTAGCAGTTGTGCGCGCGCAACGACGTCATTCTGTCGTTATTCTATTTCATTACAGTTTATGCCACTTGTCTAGGGCATTGACGTATAGACCTGGACCGAGCCTTTCAATTAAAAAGTAAATATTGACTGCAAAGCATGAAAGAGAAAAATCTCGTGGTGCCCGTCTCTTTGACAGGTAATGTCCACAAAGTAGCTTAGTCTCTTTCTAGAGAGTGGTCAATTTTGTAAGGTTATGGGGCAGTCCAAATGGATACCTCAACGGTTTCTTAAAATTTAAAAATAAAAAAAGGCCGCCATCTTTTTGTTATTAGGCCAAGGTAACCAAATTAAGTTTAACACAACAATAGGTTCTATATCCAAATAGTTGGTCGTATTATTAATGGGAGGTGATACTTGTCTGCGTAGATTTACGACCTATTTTCCTGTCCCACAGTTTCTTATCACAACGGGAAGCGTTGTAGATTTATAGATAGCAAACTTGCAACAGGATTTGTGTTCACCGCGCACATAAATTTATGTTAGTATTCTTCAACTCTTGCTTAGTTCGTGATATTGTTGATCATAATTTGTATAAACAAAGAGTCCTCCTCAATTAAAAATATATAGAGACACAGGCTTTTAAAATATGTACATATAACATAAAAAGTTGATTGAATAATCAAAGCTTGGAAACATTCTGGTAAAACTAGCTCAATGACTAAATTATCTCTCTTTTTTCGTAATATGAAAATTTCATACTTTGAAATAATTCGTCGCAAAATGTGTAATGAAGGCAGATTATCTCTTACTACGACTAAAAGATTGAGGGAATATAGAGTGCACTTGCATCTGCCATTACACTTGCACACAATAATATATTCTGTGTTGTAGTTAGTTTATGATGCGATTGGTCGCAGAAATCAAAATTATTTATTGCCCGGCGTTTCGACTGTATTGCCACGGCCGTGGTCACGGGTAGACTGCCGTTGCAATGTGATCAAAACGTCGGGCAATAAACAAGGTATTTTACTTTAAACGATTCTCGTGATTAAGACCTGTAATATATATTTTTGTAGTGTGTACAAATCGCGAAAGTTTATTAACATTTATAGGAAACCATTATTAAGGTAGAAACAAACTTCTGGTCAATATTTCTCACATAGGTATCTATAGAGTAAAATATTGTGAAATTCGCAAGATTCCAGATGATATCCAAGACATACCGTTGGTCCTTTGACGAGGTTCGCAGGGCTGCGAGGCGTTTCCATTTACTTTTATTATCCCCGCAATATTTATGATGGCGGACGGAAAACACGATGTCTCTGTGACAGCCAGACTTTTATTTTTTCGTATTTATTTTCGGAAAGTAATTTATTGTGAAGGTGACACAGCCTAGTTTAATAATCCTTGCTAATACTACTAATCCATATTAGTAGAAACAAGCGGCCCGCCCTGGCTTCGTCGAATGGAATTTTCCCGAATATCTAAACACATGCAATATACATATACCATTACGAAGACATCATCGGAATGAAGTGATAACTATATCCGTTACGTAGTTAAAGATTTAACCTTTAAAGGGACATACATCAAGAAACGATTTTTTTTTAATATCTTGGGACAACTCTGTCAACGCTATCTGATCCCAAACTAAGCATAGCTTGTACTATGGAAACCAGACAATTGATAAACATACCTAAATATTTCTAAATACATACATATTATAGATAAATAACACCCAGACACAGAATAAACCATCGTACTCATCACACAGTTTTATCCTGGGCGGGGATCGAACCCACGACCTCTTGCGTAGCAGTCGGATACACTCCCACCGCGCCACAAAGTCAGTCTAGATTGTTTTATACTATATTATGGAGGGTCACACTCTCGAACACGAGAGCAAACGTGTGAATGGGCGTTAATGTGTTGCTCGGCTATTTCAATTCACTTAGGATGCAAAACAACACTTGTGATATGTCGGGATTCACTCATTCACATGTAATACGAAGTTGAAAAAAACTTGCGGCTGTGGCGGTACCTTAATAATTTAAATAAACTGACACTTGACAGCTCGCGTCAAATCCTGAATCGCGATATAGAAGTTTTCACAGGTGCTAACTATAAATACAAGTTCCTAACGTTAACCGTTGGGCCGCGGCCCGCCAGGCACGATCACCACGCCTGGTCGGAGGATCCTCCCTTTGTGTTGGAGGGACTTAACACCTTGCCCTCCACACGGCCACTCTTTTCAGATTGTCAATTTTACAATGTTTGAATGTTTATAAACTTGATTTGGGGGTAAGGTTTGTGAACGGCTTGTTTGTACCGGCGACCCCTGAGAGGCTGCTTGCCAAAATGCTTGCCAGGCTACTTGCCAGGCTGCGTACAGCGCATATAAACTGAAATAAGATGTAAAAATGTTTAGGTGAGTATAGACTACTGTTATAGGCCGACCGCTTAACTCGTATATCGCCTGCGGTGAGAAGGGAGCGCGGGGTGATGTTAACGGGTGGGTGAGCGGGGTGCGCGGGACAGAGAACGTGAGTTCTCTGTCCCGCGCACCCCGCTCACCCACCCGTTAACATTTTCAAAGAGTGGCCATTGACCGCTCTTGATTTTCAAAGAGTGGCCATGCTCATGAGTTTCTTTGCAGCTTCTTCTCATGAACTTTTACACTTGGAACTGCCGCCTAACTTCATTCGATTTTACGAAAAAAATATATTTAAATGTGGTCTGGTTATAACCGAAATCGGTAATTTTTATTATTATTGCTTCCATCCCAAAATTCCAATCAAAATTGTCAATTTTCGTGGATACATATAGAAACGGGAACTATTTCACTCTCTTTTTGTAATTTAACATAAATTACGTAATAAAACTGAAACTAATCAATAATTACACAAAATGTTTTGAAAGTAAAAAGCTTTTAAATTAATTAATCTGAGTACACATAAAATACACACTCAAATAAATTAGACAACAACATTTTCTTCTAATATTTGGCTTCATAAATAAAATTCACAGTATGTCGTTATGAAAATAGATTCACGTAATGAAATGTCCATTTTATTTCATACAACTAATTAAATTATTCGTGTTACGAATAAATATTTTAAATGCTACACTACTGGCTGGAGTACTATTAAGCTCGTTTCATTAAAAAATAGAAAATCTATGATTTCATTTTTTTTTTTTAATTAACGTAATCTATTAACGCATAGCTCAAACCACTGAACGGATTCGATTGTTTGATACACAGATAGTTATTATGAAAGAGGCATTTGATAAAAATAGCAAATATATATTTTTAAGAGAGGGGAATTCCCAATTTCTATCAAAGTCAGACTTAGACAATGACGTTTTAAGTCAAAAGGTGCAGACAGGTTACTTTTACTACAACGCCAAACTAATGAAACTAATGTATACATATAAAAAGTCTCAAAAGTAGGAAACCGTGATTAAATAACACGAGCAAAATAGTAAAACCGGCCAAGTGCGAGACTGCGCGCATAAAGGGTTCCGTACCATCATCTATGCAACATTAGACACTATATTATAATACTGACCAAAAAAACGGCAAATATGGGACTTAAATATATTTTTTTAATTTATTTATTTGCAAAAACTTACAACTATCATGACAGTTGAACCAACACGATAGCGTACATTGCATATATTTTTAAAGTAAAATTCTACATATTCTAATTATTACATACAACCTTATTATATATTTATAAGAAATTACAAACAATGATACCTTTGTCAACTTACAGTACAACAGAACAGTATACGTGTATCCGGCTATGACATTTATTTTATTGTGTTTTCATCTGTCAAAATTTCAATTGTTCTAGTTATCACGTTTCATGAGATACAGCGTGGTGACAGACAGCCAGACAGACAGCGCAGTTTTAGTAATATGGTAATAGGTCCCGTTTTATCCTTTGGGTATGGAACCCTAAAACGGTAGTACTATCACCAAGAAAAAGCAAACAGGACTAACCCTAAAAATATATCTAGTGACGCCGGCGATGCGATACTGACATAAAGACTTGCTAATTAAATTAGCCAGTTTTTAAGATACCGCTTGCTGAACGGTTGTAACTCATCTACACCTTTTTACTTAATATATCATTGAAAATACTCGTAGGTACCTAAATCATTTTTCAAAACTGTCACAACATTAACGAACAGGTGCACATTACAGAAGCCATTTAAATAATGCTACGCAATAAGTATCTTTTAACCATAGCGGAACCTTTTCTCATTATGAGGCTTTCCCATCTTAAGAGCTTACCATAAGCGTTTGCCAAGAATAAGTTTCATTAAAATACAGAGTTTAAAAAAAATAAATGACCTGGCCGAATATTCGTACTTCCGTCACAAAATACTTATACTTAATAAGCATTACAGTCAACAATAAACCCACTTACACATCGACTTGCACGTAAGGACGATCTCAACTTGCTCTGTGTCGGTTGAAATTAGACCGACATCTGTGTAAGTGCGTGTCTATGTGTGCGTGAGCCTGTTTTCCCTCGTAATAGGAAGCCGGCTTTCTTTACTTATGTATTCTGTACTTCCGTAGCTAAGATTGCGGTTTCGCAATTTACCATTTGAACCTCACTGCAAACTGGCAAACGACATAATTTATGCTCTCGCTGTGAATATTGTAGTTTTATTTTTAAATTTTCGTTTTAAAACCTCTTTTTAAAAAGAAAATTGGCTGATGATGGTTACCTTTGCTTCATTAAAAACAAAAGGTTTTATTTTTTAATGAAGCAAAGGTAACCATCATGACTGTCTGTTTCCATCGTCATTCGAATTTCGTATTAAATTAAAATAATATCTAGGTTAGTGACTTGTAGGTGTGTAAAAGTGGCGGCAAACTGAGCTGTCACCATTTCGTAGCTCCACTTAAAATCTTTGTGTTAAAGTGTGATAAACACTTGACATCGGCAGAATTTGTTGAAAATCAACCAGATTTCCAACTAACGTTGGTATCGTCCCAAGATCCCACTAAACTGGACAACTAAAGCCCCGGACTCAAACTTTCTACGACATATCGACGATTTGGTCGCTTCATACGACAGGTAAAATTAAGTTGCTAGTAAAGAAATCATACATACTCGTTTCACAATTCTACAGCGCTAACCGTCGCCTAGGTGAAATTATTTCAAATTACGCTACAACAATACGAAATCACACTACTATATGCTAAGTCTAAATTATATCGCGGTGGTTATTGCTTCACAAAAGCCTCCTCGCATTGTTCAACTTACTCGTTTCGTTCCGCTTCCGATCGACTCGTCCACAATTCAGTACACCTGTCCTTTTCAGGCACACAGTGTTTCTATATAACTCTCTTTATCGTACACATTCGTATTGTTATGAAATCTGTGGTTTTGTTCGTTAGCTCTTCACACGTTCATCGTGCTCTGACCAAGCGAGGTATCGAGGACGATTCAAACACGAATCCATATCGTTTTAGCTGAAATAAATTTTAACCCGTAAATACGCTAGCAAGTTTTTTAGTCAATTCATATAAATCGTATAAAAAGGCTTACGCCTATTTTTACCGATACAACGCACACGATCTAAAAAGAGAAACAAACTGTAGTTAAAAACAAATTTCCAAGTAAAAGCCTACAAACATAAGGACAACTTGACTTTAACATTTCCGTTGTACGACGCAGAAAACACTCAACATTGTAGTATGTTTTATTCAGCAGTTGAGGACTCCAAGCGGGTAGCAAAGCCGACAAGTCGAGGGTTTATTCCCCGGGCAAATGTATGGGATACGGAATGTTACCTTTGCTCTAACTTAGCCATCGATAATGCCGGAAACAGTTCCGATTTGACGTGTTCGAAATTTGAAATAGGAAAAGAATTTTAAATTACGCTGTCGAGTTTGTTATAAATGGTTAACAATGTTGCACAGATAAAAAGTGTCAATAAATAACCGTTTTGTTGCCAGGTTTTTAAGTTTACTTTTAAAATCCTCTTCATAATACGTTAATAACAGGATTTTAACAGCAAATGCTTTGTCTTTGTTTTCCACTCTATTTTCCAAATAGAATAGAAGAAGTCAAAAAAGGAATAAGGGGATAAATCCCCAACGTCTTCCTAACTTAAATATTTACCTTTAGTAAATATTTTCCAAGTTACTACCCGTGTAATGGCCGAGGAAACTCAACGGGTATTTTTTTTCGAAAAGTCTCAGACATTTTCCTGTAAATGCAAACTTTCCACAATGAAGCGAACAGGCCATCGCAAGTCGCCGAGAAGTTGTAAGGGATCTGCGCTATACTTGTTTAAGTTTTTTTATAGTTCGTTGACTACTACTATTCGAGTGATATCGTTTTATATATTTACGTTGGCAGTGCCCACGCCAAGACGACACAACGAAACCTTTTCTCGAAGCGTTTCGTCATATTTTTGTGCCCCTATAGATTTGGTCTTGACAATGCTAGAAATTCATAATTCTCAGGATTTGATGTCCATAGACTACCTCTGTGGCGCGGTGGGAGTGTGTCCGACTGCTACGCAAGAGGTCGTTCGATTCCCACACGGGACACCACTTTGTGTGATCCACAAATTGTTGTTTCGGGTCTGGGTGTACTTTGTGTCCGTGACTTGTATGTTTGTAAAGTCACCCGCAACACAGGGCTTGTACCCGAATGCGGGAGTCGTCTATAAAACAAAAAAAAAAAGTACTTATTAAACTTGCCAAGTTTCAAAGCTTTTATTTTTATTATTTCGTCCTTGACTCATTGATGATCAGCAAAATTGTTAGTAGACTTTCTGAAGCCATAGAAAGCTAAAATTTGGCGTGAAAGCTAGGAGTAGCACACAAATAACATAATAATCAAGAAATCTGTACATTTTTCTCCCTATCCCTTAAAATGGGGAGATGAAAATTTGTATGGAAAGGACCTTAAGCGGATACATCTCACCTACCAACAAAAGAGTGGCGATTATATAACATCTATATTAAATAATTGTGATTTTTTACTAAAAATACAATTATTTTCAAGAACACCGGTATTATTCATATATTTAATAAATAGTTCTATATATGTTTGTAAACTTTCGCGATTTGTACACATTATAGAATTTTATAAGCTACGGGTCTTAATCGCGAAAATATTTTATTTTAAGGCTAAATACCTTTGTTTATATGTAGTACTGTATATATATTTGTAGTAGTATATATGTAGTACCGTATTGCAACGGCCGTGGTCACGGGTAGACAGGTCTACCCGTGACCACGGCCGTTGCAATACGGTCGAAACGTCGGGAAATAAACATCAGCATCATCCCGCTATCTTTACTATATACCGTATTGCAACGGCCGTGGTCACGGGTAGACAGGTCTACCCGTGGCCGTTGCAATACGGTCGAAACGTCGGGAAATAAACAAAGGTATTTAGCCTTAAAATAAAATATTTACGCGATTAAGACCCGTAGCTTATAAAATTCTATAAGATAGTTCTATACTTCGTAATTTCCGCAACAATTCAATAATGTAATTTATGCGTTTTATTTTTACTAAATAAGTATACTTTTAAACATCTAAAATCTATACTAATATTATAAAGCTGAAGAGTTTGTTTGTTTGAACGCGGTATATCAAAAGCTACTAGGCTACAGTAAGGGCCCGTTCCGACTAGTTATGTGTTGGATGCGACAGTAAGGGCCCGTTCCCACTAATCGTGTGTCAGATGCGACAGTAAGCGCCCGTTCCCACTAGTCGTGTGACGGATGCGACAGTAAGGGCCCGTTCCCACTAGTCGTGTGTCGGATGCGACAATAAAGGCCCGTTCCTACTAGTCGTGTGTCGGATGCGACAATAAAGGCCCGTTCCTACTAGTCGTGTGTCAGATGCGACAGTAAGCGCCCGTTCCCACTAGTCGTGTGTCGGATGCGACAGTAAGGGCCCGTTCCCACTAGTCGTGTGTCGGATGCGACAATAAAGGCCCGTTCCTACTAGTCGTGTGTCGGATGCGACAGTAAGCGCCCGTTCCCACTAGTCGTTTGTCGGATAGGACAGTAATGGCCCGTTCCCACTAGTCATGTGTCGGATCCGACACATGACAATTTAAACATATAATATAACAATAAACATATCCGACCCACTAAAACTCGGGTGCTCTAGTAGCAGAACATTCACTAGAGCACCCGATTTTTAATGGGTATCACTCCCACTGAAAATCGATGTTGTGATGTTGAACGATGTTTTATTTGTCGCAACCAAAAGCATATTTTCTAATCTATTAAATGACGGCTATGGCTTTTTGGGCCAAGGACCCTCGTGGGTGCATCCAGAACACCCTACCAAAGTTTCATCACAATCTGAACAATGGTTTAGAAACGCATAGAGAGCATACAGACAAACATTCATTTATTTATATATAGACTAGCTAACATAAAGATATCTTCATTTTTTTTTTTACAAAGATTGTTAACGATGAATTTTCACAGCAATTGTTAATCGTTGCTGTACATTATATTTTTTTGTGCTTCAACTATGTATTCAGATAACTTGTTTAAAATTTATAACGCAGTACGTAATAATATTAAACAAGCTTTCTTTAGTCCTGTTTGCTTTTTCTTGCTGATAGTACTACCGTTTTAGGGTTCCGTACCCAAAGGGTAAAATGAGACCCTATTACTAAGACTTTTTTTTTTATTTATTTAAATAAATAGGTTCACCAACAATTGCCTACATATACATAAACTGTTATAATAAGAACATGCAAGAATAAAAGTAACAATGTAGCAATCACTTAAAGGTAAACACTTCGCTGTTTGTCTGTCCGCCTATCACTAGACTGTATCTCATGAACCGAGATAGTTAGACAATAAAATTTGATGTATGATATATTTCTGTAACCTTTATAACAACAAATACTAAAAAACAGAATAAAATAAATATTTTAAGTGGGCTCCCATTCAAAAAACGTGATTTATGGCCGTTTTTTGCTTGATATTATAAAATAGGCTGTACCTATATCATAAATCGTGATAGCTAGACAGTTAAAATTTTCACGGATGATGTATTTCTGTTACCGCTATGACAACAAATACTAAAAACAGAATAAAATAAATGTTTAAGAAGGGCTCCCATACAGCAAACGTAATTCTGAGTTATATTATTCACTTTTAAAATAAGTAACTAAATTTAAATAAAATTAATATTTAAGGAGGGCTCCCACAAGATAACACACAATTCTTTTACCGTTTTTATAGATAATGGTACGGAACACTTCGTGCGACAGTCCGACTCGCACTTGGCCGGTTTTTATATATTTTGTTTGAAGATAAGCGTGTAATTCAAAGGCAAAGATAGTAAAGATAGCGGGATCCTACCAAAAACATTTCATGTAAATTGACGCGTAGAGACGAGTAGGTACATATTGCAACTACTGAAAAAAAAGTTATCAGATCTTTAGAAAACCAAGCTCCTAACCTTACACGCCCTAACGTATTATTCTCTAATTCTCATCATAACGTATAGCGTTTTGCATGAATCCAAGTGGTAAGGTAAATTCTCTAGAAACCCTACATCGTAGTCAAAATGTGTGGCTTATCTCAGGCTCCAGACTCAGAATTATGTAAAATTACTACTAGAATAAGAATAAACTTGTAATAAGTGCAATTGTGAGAAGTAAATAAACAAATCTTTACTATTATTATTAAGCTGAAGAGTTTTTTTGTTTGTTTGAACGCGATAATGTCAGGAACCACTGGTCCTAATTGAAAAATTATGTTACTGTTAGATAGCCCTTTTATCTAGGAAGGCTATCGATTATATAACATCACGCTACGGCTAATAGGAGCGGAGTAGCAATGCGGAGCAAGCGGAAAGATTACGTAGAGGAAGTTGCGCGGGTTAGCTAGTTTATTATAATTATCAAACTAAGTATACCTTATCTATCTTTACACTTTCTCCTTATGTAACGATAGTAATAGTACCTAGTATGTTTAGATAAAAATGCAAAGCTACCGACAAGTTTTTCAAAATACCCCAATTTTATTTATTGGTTCGAAACAAACACAGATTTAATTTTGGCTCTACTGGGGCAAAATTTATACCTTCCGAATCTAGCTCAAACTAAATAATTACAATAAAGAACGATTAATAAAATAAATTATCGCTATAAACATAAAACGAAAATTCAATCTACCCTACTAAATCTTTGTTACATAAATTAAAATACATAAATTGTTATTTATGAATATCATTTTCAATCTTCACAATTTAGATCCAATCCCCAAACAACCTATGTACAAAATTAAGCCACATAAAAAACCTGGACAAAAGGTACCCCGGGAATAAAGTCCTTACAGCAAATTACAGACATCGTATCGCCCGACATCAGATGGGTTAAATGTTTTATTCAGTTTGCTAAAATAAGGGAGGGTTGGGGGTGGGAAAGGCCCAGCAACAGGCCAAATAAGAGGGGATTTGCCGACTACGTCTGCAGCGGGTTATTAAATAGAAATTCTCTTAGGATCATAGTGCATCCAGTGGGTAATTTTCTTTTCATTTCCAATTTTATTTTTTTATTAAGCTGAGGAGAAAGGTTTATATTGATCGTACTTTCGCCCCGTTTTATAGGAGTTGCATTTCTTAGCGGATTCGTCATAACACCTATTTATTGGCCCAATTTCAACCTTATCCAATCAACGATATACAGATACTAGATTTTGTAGGGGTCGAAAAATTTAACTCTAAGCCAATTTTGAATATAATTTGTATGAAGAAAAAAAATGTTGCTGGCGGAAATAGAATCTGTGATCATAGGGATACCGTCCCTACGCCATTAACCAAGTCCGGCATCGAGACCACGCCTAGTCCAATTTATCTTCTATACGTTACGATTTTACGGCAATCGTTGCGCCATCTAAAGACGCAATACCTTACCTTTTTTTGGTCTGGCAACATTGTAAATGTCAGACGTAAAAGTGTTTCTAGTTTTAAATAAATTAATAATATACAATAACTAATTCATTACAACTAATTACTACTAAAAACTAACACTAAATAAAACTAAAATATATCTTAAAAATTGGGGCCATGGTTCCAGAGATGCTTACAGCATTTCCTCGTTGTATAGCAATGCTAATGTGAAAATATAATAAAGTAAAAATAATAGTAATAATACGAAATAAAGTGTTTTAGTTTAATTTAAACTGACTACAATATAAATGTTGATAAACTTTCGCGATTTGTACACATTATTAAAATATATATATTACGGGTCTTAATCGCGTGAATAATTTAAGGTAAAATACAAGGTATTTTACCTTAAATTATTCACGCGAGGTAAAATACAAGGTATTTTACCTTAATTTATTCACGCGATTAAGACCCGTAATATATATATTTTAATAATGACTACAATATAAATGGTGTATAGTGAATCACAACATAATGAGTGCCCATATTATGAGTCTCTCTCTCTCTCTCTCTCTCTCTCTCTCTCTCTCTCTCTCTCTCTCTCTCTCTCTGTGTGTGTGTGTGTGTGTGTGTGTGTGTGTGTGTGTGTGTGCGTTTCGTTGCAGAAACCATTGAAAATACAAATTTTGAGGACATTGGGATGGTTGTACAAACTAGGGTAAAAATGCTTAAAAATAACAAATAGTAAAATTAGAATCTTATAGGTTCTAGACTTGCTACCGCTGCCACCTGCCACAGAGCCGCGTTGTCTCTTACTAGAGAGTGGTCCATTCTGTGAGGTAATTGATCAGTCCATTCGCTATGTCTATGGATATATCAAACATAGGTTTTTTTTTAATTTTGTTCAGTTTCCCCTATGATCGCGAGTCATATCCCGCCCGAACCATTTTTCTTTCATTCATTTAATGCAAACACTTTTTCCTGAATTATTTTTTTACTAAGCATCACCTAACAAGCTGTATAGAACTTTACAACATTGTCCAATTTCAAATAATGTTGACGTCATCGATTCCACGAACGTATTTCGGCTCTTTCAAAATCGAGACAGAGTGGTTATATAGCAAATATTTGCCATCACGAGACGAATCCTCGTATATTGTGGTTTCCATGTGTATTTATGCAAATGATTTGAACCCTGCTATTAGAATTTGGGGCAAGTATTATTTGTCTTCGGCTTACCGTGAATCGCTCTAAGGTGCTTTTTTTATTTCACCGGTTTTGTTTCTGTTTTCTAAAGAGAATAAGTCACTTTATCTGTTTTATGCATTAGAATGAATCAGATCTAGGAAACAAACCTGTGACTTCGTAGCTTACATTGTCGATAGGTTTGATTCTGTAGAGATCCAGAATCAAACCTTCAAATTGTTCTATTTTCTTAGTAATTTATTTTTTTATTTAACTACATTCTAGCACAACACACAACTGCATTCTAGTACAACAGACAACCACATTCTAGCATAACTCACAACTACATTCTAGCACAACACACAACTGAATTCTAGCACACTGGCTAGCACGGTCGAACACTGTCTCTCAAGATCAGCCTAGTTTGAGTGACAGGGTTTATTTAAAGTAACTTTAAATTTTGTACTTACTTCAAATTAATGCTGGTTGTATTGTAAAAGTTATTTATTTATGTTTTAAATAAAAGTTTTTATTATTATATTTACTTGATTGACCCCCAGGTCCAATTATTACCATTAAAATCGTTTCAGACAAACGTAGCTACTTTTGCATATCATCTTGTGTAAGATGACACCTACAAAGAAACGAGATAATCAAGTAGGTCAAGTTTTTACTCTTGTCAATTATAAATAGGTATAAACAGGTTCTTGACAATGTTATGATCGAATTTAGATCAACTTTTTATTATAAACAATGTTAATAAACTGATTAGGCGATTAGGCGTAACTGATTATAGATACAATGCTTCAGGATTACAATGCCCTTTATCTACAGAAGAATTGATTCCACTTTCGATAGGTGATAACGTGGTCAATAAGAAACGATTTGGGTCATATCCTAACACTTTCATTGGCCAATAACTTTCCCGTATAATTTGATGAAAGGTCCGCAAACGCTGTTGCATGTTGAAATGGAATCTGTCGGTTTCAAAAACCAACCTAATTCGTTGACCAACAAAAACGAAAATGTTTTTAACCCCTGACCGAACAAAAATCAAATTTTACCAAAATAAAATGTTCTGTCAGGGGTCAAAAACACTTTTCAAAAAACATATTATTACTGATATTATCTGTCAAATATATTTTTCGAAGTTCAATAGAACTACGAAAAAGATATTTGACTTAATATACCTACCAAAATATTTTACATCTGTTTCTTCACATTTCTCTCTCTTTCCTCGGTTTCTTTAGAAATATAGTACGAATACTACGATTCTATACAACCTTTTTTCAGTACATATAATAAATCTATACGAAGGGTCGCGTCGAAACAGTGATTTATATTTATATTTAACAAACCATTTCCAGAAGGCCATATACCGAATGATACCGAATCAAGAAGTAAAAATTATTTATGTTTTGGTTCTGAAAATATTTTTGTAATGAAAATCGTTTCGTATTTATGTTCGTTGGTTTCAATTTAAAAAACGTTGTCTGTTTATTTGGCCGTTGTTCGATGAGTCCCATGATAGTTTATGTACGATTAGGTTTTAAGCTTTATGTTTTAATTATTTTATTTGGTTTTTGTTGTTTTGTGTTATTATTCAAATTTTAGCAAATTCTCGGTTACATAGCTTTTGCTTACCACTATTTCATCATGTCGGATTAACGTCATATCGAAATCGGACTAGGCATGAGAGAAGAGGCAGTGAAGAAAAGGAAGAAGTGCTTGCATACATACTTGTCAACTTGTCTATAATAATTTATACTAATATTAAAAAGCAGAAGAGTTTGTTTGTTTGTTTGTTTAAACGCGCTAATCTCAGGAACTACTGGTCCGATTTGAAAAATTCTTTTGTTGGATAGTCCATTTATAGAGGAATACTTTAGGCTATATAACATCACGCTGCGACCTATAGGAGCGGAGCAACAATGAAAAATGTTGCAAAAACGGGGAAAATTTACGCATACGAAGTTGCGCGGGACAGCTAGTAAATACTAATAATATAAAGCTGAAGAGTTTGTTTGTTTGTTTGAACGCGGTAATCTCAGAAACTACTGGATCGATTTGAAAAAATATTTTACTGTTGGATAGTACATTTATCAAGGACGGCTGTAGGCAGCAATAAAAAAAATTTCAAAAACAGGGAATAATTACGCAGACGAAGTTGCGCGGGTCAGTTAGTACCTTATACAAAGAGAAGATTTATACATACATATTTAATATATGGAAAAAAAAAGTTTCAGGTGGGACTTGAACCCACGACCTTACCTTAGGGATATCGTACAAGCATGTACGGCATGTATGTATAAACTAGATGAAAAATATTTCCGAGTAAAACATAGCAACAAACATTTATTTACAAAAATATTAGATTTCAATTGCAATAGAAGGAATACAGATCGGAGCGTATGATTCACGAACCCTTTTAGACATTATTGAATTTAGCCATCACAGCCTATCCGACATTTTACGGTGCTATGTGGACATTTTTATATGGCCGTATATTATGTCGATGCAGGGATATGGAATGAGGACTTATATGATTTTGTGAAGGAACACTATGAGTAAATTTATTAGATCTGAATTGCTAGAAAGTTGGTGGATTTTTTGATGTAAGATGAAGAAATGTTGCTGTCTAATACTGATTATTGTGTTTGGGATACACATGCTAATTATAAAATTAAAAGTAATATTATAATCAAAAAAAGATAAAGTTATACACATTTACAACTAAGCCTTTTTAGCATTTATTGGTAATATTTTAAGAGTTTAAATTGGCAACATTGATTTGCCGGAAATGCATTTTTGGGTGCGTACAACGTTGCAATGCATGTCAATTTATACTTCCGTTCTAGACACGAAATTCAACACGCTATGATGTAGCGTCTAAATTAATTTCAAAATAAATCAATATGGCTGCATAGACAGACAGTTATATCGGTGTTAGATGAGAAGGTACAATTCGAAACGTTTGCAAGGTTCAAAATGAGTCGTAATAAGTTTGCCAATTTTTCACAATTATTGTGAAAAATTGGCAAACTATTCGAATTGTCATGTATTGTATGCAAGTGCATCACTTCAGAACATAAAAGAAATCTTTTTTGTTGTTTGTTATATGGTCTAGATAAAAAAAACTCCGTATAAAAAAAAACCGGGCTAGTGCATGTCGCATTTCATTGTGCACGCACAATGTAGGATTCCGTAGCTACCCAGTATTATAATATGGTATAAGACGTGGGTTTGCTGTTGTTTTTATTTCATACTACTAACAACGTTATTTAGGTAATTTTCAATAGAATTTGTACAAAAATTTGTTACACTTTGTCGGCTTAACTAATATGTATACAAAATTACAGCTTTCTAGTACTAAGGGTAAGGGTACTAAGGGCTAACCTGGAGACTGACAGACATACAGACAGAGATACAAACAAACAGACAGGCAGACGGACATGGCGAAACTATAAGGGTTCCGTTATGCCATTTTGGCTACGGAATACTTAATAGAAGTTGAATAGGTGAGACAGAATCCAGCAAGGAGATCTTCAAAAATATTAAGAGATTGTGAAGAAGTTCGAAAATATTTTATTCCCATCGACTACGGTGAAGCTAAAAGGAAGGGTTTTTAGTTGTGTATGTTTTCATCTCATAGTGCTGTAAAGAGTAACTTGATCTGGAACTATAATTTACTCTCATACTCTGGTTTTGTACACCCGCACGAAGCCGGAGCGAATAGATAATAAAAAATGAAAATCGAAATCACATAGGAAATGAACCGTTTAAAATTATTCGAGTGAATACTAACGGGTGTGGAAACCGGGTGCATTTCATTTCGTAATTGCTTGCTCCATAAATTATAGCTTTTTTAATTGAAACTGACGCAATACATTGAGTTTCATTTAACAAATATATACATTCTGAACTCTATATAGTTTTATTATTTACTGTAAAGTATGAATAGAATGGTAGGGACGTAATTTCATTCAGAACATCGATGCGTGAAATTATGAAAATATTTCAAAGTTTTGAAGTGACTCTGTACCTTTAGTTTAAAATTATACATAAATATAATATTGTTTTTAAACTTTCGCGATTTTCATACATATAAGATATATTTCAGGGCTTAATCGCGTAAATTATTTAAAGGTACGAACCTTTTATCGAATTGCACCGATCGTGGTCACGGGTCGACAGTCAGTCAGAATTCGATCGAAACGTCGGGTAAATAAAAGGTTACATTTAAATAATTCACGCGATTAAGCCCCGAAATATATGTAATATAAATATAATAGTGCTTTTCGTTCGTAAGTCTCATTTGCGCAGTAGTTTAACTTGCTACAGCGTCCTTCAACCGAAACACTGTGAAGTGTTAACATGACTATTTCAGTGAAGCATAACTGACCCATCAGGACGGTCTATGGTTTAGACCCACCACCAGTAGTAGGAAGGCGTATTTAATAATAATGTTTCGAATAAAAAGCACGCTTTATTTTATCCACCCAACCTTTCACAGTAAAACCCACATAATAACGGAACGTGAATAAAAATCTATGAATGGACATCGAATAAAAAAACTTCTGTAAAAGCTCGCTCGTTCACATGAGTGCTGCCGATGCAATCCGATGCACCGACCGTTCGATCACATATTAGATAGATACAGATGGCCGTCTCCCTACAACAAACAAAGACAGACTCACCTACACATAGATGCACACATACAAGGATCTCGGTCGAACTCGGATGAATCGTCAACTGAGACAAAATAACATTGGGATCCCCTTATGTACTTACGTGAATTTTTTGGTGAGCTGTGAGCCGGTCTTCTGTACATATGTATTCTATAGTTCGATTCTATGCATCCGTCCGAGCCCAGTCGCGAAATAAATTGGTACAGCCGCATACAAATGTGATACGAACGTATGACGTCATTATTTTGTGTCTGTGTACTTATGGGCAGAATAATGAAATGGGAATTTGTTTGGAAATTGTTTTGCGGGTGATGCCTATTGTATAGTGATTATGGTGATGACAGATAAACGTAGGTACTGGGGTCATGAGACGCCTTTGTGTTAAGGAGGTTAATGTTTTTCGAGTGGTTGTAAATATTTAAGTAGGTATTAGAGATACTTAAATATATACAATTATATACACGGCAACTAATCGCCGATTAGTTGGCTAAAAACGCTGGCTAGTCGACTGGTCAATTTATGCATGTTTCTTTCTGCTTAAAATAAGTTGATTGAAAAAAATCGTAACATTATTACTAGATTTCACAACTCTGTTTAAGAAACATTATTAGAACGTATCAAATTATTACAAACTCTTAGTTTTGGTTCTGTGACATACATGAATGAAAAGTCACATTACTTTATTTGTAGTTACCCATCAACATGAACATAGAAACTTGAAATACTTTTGTTTTAACAAAAAAATAACCCTATCTAATGGTAGCCGGCTTTGCCGATTAGTCGGCTAACTAGACAGACATCTTCATTGTTAAGTATGTATCTTGTACGAGCTATCCCGCGCAACTTCGTTTACGTAACTTTTGCCCGTTTTTGTAATATTTCTCATTGCTGCTCCGGCTAAAAAAATGGGCTATCCAACAGTAAAATATTTTTTCAATTCGGATTAGTAGTTCCTGAGACTAAAGCGTTCAAACAAATTAACAAACTTCTCAGCTTTATAATATTAGTATAGATTTGTGTAATTTTTTTTTTGATACAGTAAAGTTAATACATTTTAAGAAGTATTTTTTTTGTTTTTATAATAATTTTGACATGTTTAGACATTACGCAGGCTGGATGAGAATTTTCCAGTCAGTATTTTTTTTTTACCAAAATCTCTGATACATTACTAATGACACAAATAAAAATCTACCATACCCAGCGATGATAAATTAATTTATTTTTTACCTTCAAAAGTGATACTTAAATTTAACTGTCAATTTCCTCAAAAGAAACTTCCGCAATATTGTCTTGTATAAACAACGCTTAATTTTATTGGAAGACACAAAAGCGATAAACAATAACGGCCATTATCTTCAACGCTAACATCGTTGTGCACGGTTGTACGCAATATGTAAGCCATTACCGTAATGCTCGTTATGACGCTGGGAATAAGTATGTAAGGTACACTGGGAATTATTGTATAATGATATGGGAAAAAATGAAAGCAACAGTATTTTCACTGAAATCTCAGATTACATACAGTACATTTTATTATACTAGAGGAAATTATATAAACAATAATAGGTGGAATAGTACTATTTGCTGCAATCGAGCAGCGACTGGAAAAGTTATAATTTTTTACAGAGATTATACAACAGTATATTGTGTTTTGTAGTGAACTTACACAAGAATTTCAGATATCGACGCTCATAAATTTCATAACAGCTAAGATCTATGACTTTAAAAGTAGTGTTCAGTGAAGTAGACTAGTGTTCAGTATACCAACATAATAAGGTACATTTACGTGTAAACTTCAACGCCAAAACATAAACATCTAACAATTTACCACGACAGTTTCCATTCCAATTTTCATTCAAAGTCCACTGCCCCATCAAAATAAAATTTAAAATAAAACCGTCAACGTAAACACGAAATGTACCAGAGACAAAATTGTAGAGTCGAGAGTATATACAGAAGCGTACCGAACGAACGTTGCGAACAGACGTGCATCTGCATTCAAATTACCAAGTATTTGGATTCAGGGTTGCCAACTCCCCCTAAATTAAAATCAAAAACACCTAAAATATTCACAAAAAAATTGATAATCCCTAAGAAATGCTAGTACAATTGTGGGTGCACAATTAATTAATCCAACACGGAGAGAGTAATCATAAATAATAATAAAACTTTTGCGTTCTTACTAACATAGATATTACAAAAATGTACATAGGACTTAACTGTTTATCATTTTTTCTTCAAAACTACTATGTGAGAGAAAAGCGAAAGAAAGAGTGTGAGTCGCAAGTACAAATTGACTCTTTAGCCCGCTATGTTATCCCCAAAGAGAGTCCCGAAAAACAATTTTTTAACCTCTAAAATAACCCCGATCAAATTTATTTTCCCTAAATTTAGGTGAGAAACCCCTAAGTTGTCAACCCTGTTTTGTTTTTCTAATGGACTGTTGAATCAGGGACATGTTTAGACCACAAATATAGAGGACAAAGCGAGTTGGTGCAATTCGAAAGATACAGAAACATCTGTATCTTCCGAATTGAATTTTGAAGTGAGATGTGGCCTATTAGAATGTTGTAGGGTCATTTCTTGCGGTGCATTTACAGGATAAGCTACTAGTATTTCATATTCGGTTGTATAATGGTCATCGTTTATCGGTCAAGCACCGCACCGACTTTAACTTTCAATTAAGTTTACAGCTTTAAATAGTAGGCCATAAAGTATAGATATTTTAAAATGACAAGATAAAGTAAGGTGACGTAACGGCGATCTGTCAACTATTTTAACTTGTCATATAACAAATTACAAGACGTAGGTTAGTCAACAAAGTTGGATCACATAAATCAAAGTCCATCGCAGTGCGTTAGTCTGACAAAACTCGGCAGTAAGATTTGGGTGGACCAAATTGAATTATTCATTTTGGTTTTGAAATAAAAAAAACGAAAGTGGTAAAAAGTTTCAGCTATTTAAGTACAAAATAAAACCTAATATCCCAATCAACGGACCAGGCTGATTGCAAAAATGAAACAAAACTGGACAAGAGCATGTCGGACCATGCTCAGTGTAGGGTTCCGCAGCCGTTGCGCCTCTACATAATATGAGAAATTCCGATTTGAATATTTGTTCACGATTCTAAAGTTAAAGGGGGGACACAATATATGCAACTTTTGGAGCGATTATTTCCAAAAATATTGGAAACTTATTGAGAACCTGAAAATGTATTTAAAAGACCTGTCGAATAATGTGCCACGTGTTGATGTTTGCTGAAAAAGAAACATTTTTAGTTTCTCTTACACCCCCCCCCCCTAAAAGTATTTATTTTTATTTTTTAGCTAAATAGCGGCTACTACAAGACACTTTTCGACCAAATTTCAACAATATTCATTGTGTAGTCTTTGAGTAAAATGGCTGGGACATCATACGGAAGGACAAATAAACGGACATGACAATACTATAAGGGTTGCGTTTTTGCCATTTTGACCACAGAACCCTAAAAAGTATAAATTACCAAGGTGATTGCGCTTATTCTTATTCCAAAAAAGTAATTCAATTTTACCATTCAAAAACCAAGCAAAGCATCGGGGTTATATAGTAATGGGACCAGTTGAAAGTTTCAAGTACAAACTTCAAACTTGACTACAGAAGTTCGAGTGCAGATTTCAAAGTTTCAATTACTTCAATCATTCAAAGTACCAAGTATTATGATTTCACTTAAAAGATAATAACCAACTGCAAGACGGCAAACTCTGCACAAAACTTAAAATTACTTATTAACAACTGGTATCTATTATACAACTTGTAACATAAGTGTAATCAAATAGTATGTCAAGTCCCCTGCCATGCCAAATCATTGACTTATAGACCTGGACCGTGTCATCCCTTTCAATTAAAAAGTAAATATTGTCGGCAAAGCGTGAAAGAGTGTCGTCCTACACTTGTGATTCCGCAGAATTATACTTCTGAATGTGAGTAGATCGGTATGTACAGATACAACTCGATACAGTTTGGAGAGTAAACCTTAATGACTATCAAATATCCCCTGTAATATTACCTGTAAAGGTACCACTAACTACGCCACAAAATGAGTTCCAATGACAAAGGACGGTGTCCAGTAAATGGTTCAAGCAATTTGCATAACAGCTGCTTGTAAAACTTTGCCATACTAAGTTGTTCAACTTGGTGAAATAACGGTCTTGCAAGATAAAGGATATGTTGGTAATAAAAGTGTTTATTTTTAAAATAACTTTGCAGATCCGTCCAAAGTAATGAACGAATTTGCAAAATAACGACGATAATTATACATTTAATAAAACTTATTTATAAATTTAATTACCAATCAAATCAATTTTTTAAATAGGTACATACTCTTCACAAATTAAGTTAGCCAGGAATAAACCAAAATTAAAAAGTCATCAAAAAAATCGTGTGGTTATTATGCAATACTTAGGCTAATATAAAAACCAAAAAAACATGTACCAACACATAACACCACGTTTCTTAATAAAATAAAGTTTTAATATAATCCAAAATCATTGAGATTCTTGCTTCAAAAATATATTTATACAAAATTTCTGAGACTCAATAAACCGTCTTACAAATTTATGGAGTAGCTTTTCTTCGATCCACAGACTTGTATCTTTCCCAGGTCTGCATTATGAAACGAACGGTTTCCATTCACAACAATAGATACATGTCCACCACAATGGGCCACCGGCCTCAACCACTACAATAATCACTTCCCCAAACAATTCTAAAGAATGAAAGAAATATTTCTCAACACCCATTGTTAAAGTACAATTTTTTTTTTCAATATCCAATAGTCCCTAAGACTTACACACAACTTTAATATAAGGTCGTTTATTGCACCAAAATCAATGGGTAACTGAAAAGTGCGGTCGAGTCTGTGGCAAAAATATTACATCTGCATCTGCCAGGTTGTCGAATCTCATTGCATTATTATGTACGAGTTGTGTTACATACTATTAAAAGAGTTTTTAGCATTTTGTCCAGTTTCACGGCTTGAGGATAGTGTATAGCGTAAGTATTGCACCTCCTGTGGTCATTAATTTAACAAATTATATTAAAATATTTTTATAATCCCTAAGTAAAATGTGCCGTGTGGTGCCGGCTTAAGAATAGTACCACCCCATCTCTTCTCGTGGGTGTCGTCAAGGCGACTAAGGGATTTCACTCCGGAGGACGGGCAGCAGCGTCCTCTGCGTACTTAAAGCCTTACTGCGATCGCCAACCCGCTCGCCAAGCGTGGCGATTATGGCAATTACCCCCAGGATCTACATACCAGTAGGTTCTACTGGGGAGACCCGTGCCCAGCAGTGGGCCATCATATGGGTTGATATGTATGTATGTAAGTAAAATGTATGTACATTATGTATTTCTGCCAACTGCCAACTTTAGGCTGTGTATGAATTGCGTTTCAATTTAGGCGATATCCTTGAAAGTAATATTGATCACACGTTACTGTTAAACGTTGTTTAAACACGTTGTATTTTCAACTACGTTTAAAACATACGGCTTCTTAGTTATAAACTTGAAAAACGAAGGCCAAGAAAGCCCGCATTGTACGGCTTAGTTAGCACTTTGTTTAACTTGTTCTGTGGTTCGGTAACTCGTAGGGCTGAATTATAATTGATTTAATTATTTGTGTATTACTATGTAACTAATATATTTTAACTATACTGTATATGTAACTATTCAAATAATGTATGATGTAATTATTCCTGCAACAGCTGGAATAATTAAAAACTTTGCGCAGTTAAACAACAAACTACAACTTAATACTTTACTATAATACTTGCTGACACGACAGACGTTGTTCGGTCTTAGTTATGAATCATTATGAATTTTTATTTCATAATTTTTTCAATTTTGGAAATTTTTGAAGCGCGGAGCGTTGTGCCCTTTTTTGGGCATGGGTATAAAATGTTAAGCTCGCGTCAGAATCACGTGACCGTAAGATTAGTGGATTAGTGGGAAGACAGGTGGGAAATCGGTCGGTCTAGAAACCAGAAGACCCTGGTTCTAGTCCAAATGATTATTTCTTCCCTTTTTTATTTTTATTTTTTGATTTTTGTTTTTTAATTTGTGATTATAATTTCACATTTTTGATTTGATTGTTATGTCGTTGTCATTGTGTACGATAGCGCAATAGATGAATATTGTATTTAACCACATAAATAATACTTTTATACTGACAAAAAAGTAAACCATTCCAAAATATTCAAAAATGCACATCGCTAATGTTCAAGTTTTCACTACTGCCGGCACTCCCGGAGTGCAACTTGTTTTTTCTTTTCGTAAAAACCTTGTACAATGTACATATTTTGAGAAAATTAAAAAAATAATAAATTTAAATCGGCAAAGTCTGGGAAAAATTAATGGCAAATTACTAACGTTTCTCTTAACATACTTGTCTCTAGACTCTAGACACTCAATCTCTTCCATGTGACTATAACAGTCTCCAAAGAACCGATAGTATTAAATATCTTGGTATTACTATTGACCAATCTAATGTTTAGGCGTCATTTAAAGGACTTAGTTTCCCGACTGCGTTAACTCATTTACGTTTTTAAAAAAATCTTAGACATTCGGCATTGTATACTGTGTAGCTCACTGACTGATTATTGCATTATATTATGGTAAGGTGCTGCTAAAATACATATAATTGACATTGAAAGAGCACAGCGGACCGTCCTCAAGGTGAGTGTTGGGCTCTAATTCCGTTTTCCGAAAGATGAACTCTATAAAGCCTGGGATACTTTCACTATTCAACAATCTTTTATATTGAACACTGTCCTCAAGCAGCACTCACAATTGCTCCCATCCGAATTTAAACAAAGACAAACATCGGAAAAGTTAAAGTATGCCAACAATACTCCGCTAGGACTTCCCTAGCCCAAAAAAAATATATGTTTTCCCGGACCTTATTTTTATATTGAAATAAATAACCACACAATATAAACCCACAACAAAAATCAAACTGTAAAGTCATTTAATTAACCAGAAACTGGAAAAATTACTACTACCTCAGCTATAAATTAGATCTCGTAATAAAATAACGACATCCATACTAATATCCATAGAAATATCTGTCTATTACGCTTTCACGCTCAAACAGCTAAACCGATTTAGATGAAATTTGGTATGGAGATAGTTTGAGTCCCGGGGAAGGACATAGAATAGTTTTTATCCCGATAACCGACATCCACGTGGGCGGAGGCGCGGGCGAAAGCTAGTTCAATATAAGCCATAGATCTAACACACGACACCTCTCTACACTATACCTCATACTCACAAATATACTCAACATACCGCCACATACTACCTCTGATATCCAATCAGAGTAACAGTTTAATGTATTTTTATTTAATTTACTACTAGCTGTCCCGCGCAACCTCGCATGCGTCAATTTTCCCTGTTTTTGAAACATTTTTCATTGCTGCTCAGCTCTTATTGGTCGTAGCATGATGTTATATAGCCTACAGCCTTCCTCTCTTCAGCTTTATATTATGTATTAGTATAAATTATTTCCTGTTTATTTTTAATAATTATTTTTGTTTCAGAATGTAAGG
The DNA here is from genome assembly GCA_945859575.2 of Herminia tarsipennalis. Lineage (NCBI taxonomy): Eukaryota > Metazoa > Arthropoda > Insecta > Lepidoptera > Erebidae > Herminia > Herminia tarsipennalis. The sequence goes on along the minus strand of OX243843.2, from coordinate 6,892,797 downwards.
CACTGTCTCATTACTATTTCACTGTTTCACTATAGAGCTGAAGAGTTTGTTTGTTTGAACGCGATAATCTGAAAAATTGTTTAACTGTTGGATAGCCCATTTATTGAGAAAGAAATTAAAGATTATAGGCTATATAGCATCACACTACGACCAATAGGAGTGGAGCAGCAATGAAAAATGTTGCAAAAATGGGGAAAATGTAGGCCGACGAAGTTGCGCGGTTCAGCTAGTAACTTATAACAGTGTTATTGTTTCTCTCTTCGGGACCTGCTGCAGGAGAGCCCTGGTGACCTGCACATGTTTCTCACTAAGAGTGGATTCACAGCAGTCATAGAAAAATGTAAACATAGCTCTTAAGTCACAATTTTGTGAGAGAGGAAAAATAAACATTATCATTATTATTATTACTTTAATTCCTTCAGGATACAAGCGACTTCATCTATACTAATATTATAAAGTGGAAAGATTTGATTGTTTGTTTGTATTGAATAGGCTCCAAAACTACCGGACGGATTTGAAAAATTATTTCATTGTTGTGAAGCTACACTAACCCCGGGTGACATAGGCTATTTTTTATCCCTGTATTCCCACGGGAACGGGAACTACGCGGGTGAAACCGCGAGGCGTACGCTAGTTGAGAGATAAATATATAAAACGTATACTTAATTTCATTTGGATTTCAAAGTTTCAAATCGGTAGACTGGTATATTATACTCGTAGTAAGTGATATTAACAAAGTGTTTTAAAAAAAGATAGAGAAAGATACAAACATACAGATTTCTACTATCTTCTTCACTATAAAACCACTATTTCTCTCATATAAACAATATAAACCTCAATACTCTTATCCTTAAGTACCAGGCAACCAGTAAACCAAGGAGTTCAAATCCAACCGACACAGTTTACATTTACAATTTAAATGCCGAACACTAAACACAATAATGTCGCGCATGCCGTTGAAAACTAGGCATGTGTAGCACTAGGTATTTTAATTAAAATCCAAGCTCTAATAAAATCAGAGAGCGTGGAGTTGAGAAGCAGCAGTTATTGCATTAAAATTAGTTAGGTAATTAGAACAATGTAAAGTTCTAGTTTGAATAGAGTGGTTTGGCCAGATTTAATGGATCAAGTTAGGCTTCGCTCAACAAGACTTCAACTACAGCCAGCAGTGGTAGCAATTGACAAGCTGTTCGCAAGATTTTTAATGTTCCGTAGCCAAAATGGCAAAAACGGAATCCGTATAGTTTCGGCATGTCCTTCCATCTGTCTGTCTGTCCGTATGTCATAGGCATTTGACTTAATAACTACACATTGTATATGGATGAAATGTGGAGTATAGGTGTCTTGAATGAGCCGCTACTTAGTTTCATAGCTAAATAACAAAAATAAATATTTTTAGGGAAAGCACTCCATTAATGTACTAAAGCACACCAAAACACGTGGAGGTTTTTTTAGCAAACACCCACGTGTGGACATTATTTGACAGGTATTTTAAAAACATTTTAAGGTTCCTAAAAAATCTTTTTTGAATATAGAATATTTACGGAAATAATCGCTCCGAAAGTGGCACAAATGTTGTCACCCGCACGTTTGGCCAAAAAACATTAAAAAAAAAACAAATTCAGCTAAAATTATTTTCAACATGATCGGATATACCTACCGTCTTTGAGTTATTGCCGAAAAACTGCGCTTCTCAACCAAAGGAGGTAAAATTGCTATAAAGATACGCTCTTTTGCTTGTGCACTTGTTCAGATTGTAGTTTTTTTCATATATAGTGCATTTCTTTGTGGTGATAGTTGCGGAATCCCATACTGAGCATGGTCTGATATGCTTTTGCCCAGTTTTTTTTATACACTCAGAATAGGTTTTAGCACAAATTACGTATAACGCGCGGCGCCCCGAGAAGCTTAGGAGCATTTTATGTTGTGGTGTTAGGTAGCGAGTTGCGGCCACTCGCGGCTTAATGTCCGCGACTTAATTTGTTCCAAAAAAACCAGATTGTTTTTTTTCCGAAAAAAGATAACTAGCAATGTGGGATGGAGTCCCACATTACTAGCAATCTTGTTAACCCCTCCAGCTAAGCTCAAAGGCTTGTGTTAGGAGTGGGTTCACGTCGGTAGTGGGTAGGATTCGAACTCGCGACCTCACGATTAGGCTACCGCCGCTAGTCTTTCTTTGGTCTACCTTAACACTATTTACAATAACTATGGCCACTGGTTATATCCGCAGTCTTCTTAAATTTACGTGGTCATGCTAGGTCAATTTACTATCCATCATGAGTAATCTAGTGCGTACTTGTAATGCCTCTGTTCTCATAATAACGTTTCCCATAATGTCTGCGTTCTCATAAAGTTTTGTGTAAATAATAAGTCGTTCACACATTGCTTGCAATTTCCTACAATGTTGGAATTCTCATAATGTCTTCTTCTCATAAAGTTTTATCCCAATCTCATAAGACTTCTTTACAATAATGACCGCCTTCACACAAAATCTCCTTGTAAAGGGTATTTATTTTTCCAACAACAACAGTTACCCGTGGGTCCTATAGCTCCCACACATTCCAGAAATTATCGCCTCCCTGTCTCTTAATCTGTTTAACAGTCCCTTAATAAACTGGTATAAACAGTTTGTTCGTAACTGTCAGCCTAACGTTATTAATATTAAACCCGTCGCTTCATAAACATTTAATTAAAGAATGGGTTTACGGCTCAAGGTTCGCTTTCATTCTTTGGTATTTAATATAATGCGTAATTATAGGAAACGAAGACTTGTCTTTCATTATTATGACAACTATTATTGTAATAATCCCAAATGTTCTACGTTTTGCATTCAATGGACTGTTTTGTTTACACGTACTACCTATATTTATATTTTTTACTAGCTGACCCGCGCAACTTCGTCTGCGTAAATTTTCCCTGTTTTAGCAACATTTTTCATTGCTTCTCCGTTCCTATTGGTCATATCGTGATGTTATATAGCTTATAACATTTCTCGATAAAGGGGCTATCGAACAGTTAATAATTTTTTCAATTCGGACCAGTAGTTTCTGAGATTATCGCGTTCAAACAAGCAAACTCTTCAATTTTATAACATTAGTATAAATTAGTTGATGTAACACGCTTTTGACCGCGGTTCGTTTGGATGACAGAATTTGCGATAAATTATAATTTATTAGAGTCATACTTAAGTAAATTACATTACTGAAAATTTACATCTAAGGAAAAGAAATAGATAGATATGTAAGACAATAAGTAAAGTCCAATCTGTCATGTCTTCTAAAATTATTGGTAAGAAGCAATAATGGTCAACGGTTTCTTTACGAGTATCAAAATATTCGTCATTAACGGTCATAGCTTTTAATTACGTCGACTTTGAATTTAAATACAGCTCCAAGGGATTGCAGGCCTGAGTATTTTTAAATTTCTAATTAAAACTTCCACGCGTTTCTGAAAAAAAGGGTCTTGACAACTTGACAACGAAGTGATCCTGTAAGGGCTCTTCATCCTTTTGAGATACATAACCATAAAATTAGAAATAATAAGGTTAGAATAACAGTTTTACATAAGCCACTCAAATCTACGGAGACTACGTAGAACAGTTATAACTTTACAACTGTAAATCTGAACAAGACGTTCATATCTGCCGTTATACCGCCAAAGTCTAACAATAGCCTGAACTTTGTCGTACCACTTACAAAGGGCACTTGTAGACACTTCTCGACATTCAGACAATCGCAGTAATAATACCCAAGTACGAACAGAACTTTTCTATAACTACTAGATTTTCTCTACGGATTCGCCTGCATTATGCCCGCCTCCCACTGCAAGCGGAGCAAAATCGTACGGGGAGTCCGTACGACTCTGCTCCTGTTTAATTCGCAACGGCAATCTTCATAGACATGCTTCTACTGTAAACACACAAGGTACTGGTCACAAACCCATTTTTCACTTAAGCTCTTTCATAATGGATGGTGACGACTATTTTACTCCTTTTTGATCAGCTCTTTCCCACTCATTACCCTTTTGCAGTGGCAGACGAGCATATTGGTTGATTTTATATGTGATGTTAATGTAAAGCTTTTTAAAAATTTGTTCAGTAGTCACAAATATTTATCCATTCATTCAAACTGTACTGGTACAATATTTCGAATAACTTAACTCATAAAGGTTATAGTTAAAATTTCAATTGAAATTAAACTTAAAAGCCAGCACACAATAATAACCTGTCAAGTTAAAACACAGCTTCGCTCATCTCCTTTTCAGCTTAGCTACATCTAAAGCTGTAGTAACAAGTACTCACAAACATCTCAAATTGGTTGCAGCGTCTCCAAATCTTTGTATTTTCTTGCACGAACCTCTTACACCAAACACAGAGAGTACAGAAGGTGTATAAAATAAATCTTTAATTTAGAAAAGGTTTCATGATAAATATTACTAAAACTAATACAATAACTAAAAAACCGAGCAAGTGCGTGTCGGGCCACGCACAATCTTTTAAGTAATAATAATACTATCTTGACTTTATTTATACCTATGTACTCGTAAGTGCGGTAATATTCACTTTGTCGGCATAAGTAATAGGTGAGCTAAGCTACAGACGGACGAACGAACCCTACATAGATATATATCTATGTAGGCATAATAACAGGTTGCCTATACTAGTGTAAGCCTGTCCCAAAAGCGTTAAGGGCACTTGTAGTGTACTCTTAAGAACTATATTATATTTTTAACAATATTTATCAAATAAAATATATACCTATGGGTAACAAATCAAAATAAAAATGTGATTAATCGATTGAATCAGGCGTTACATGGCGGAAATCCATCTTAAGTAGAACGATTGAAGTAGTAAGGAAATGCCCTTAATACAACAATCGAAATAGATTGACAGACCGCACTCAAAAAGAGAGACCTGTAACAAAGAAAATTAGTGACAGGTACTCTTACCAAGTCGAGTGGTAGGCACCTCCGGACCCTTGACTTGCAAAATTCCCTTCGCGATTCTCCCTTATAATCTACTTAAAAATGTGATTTATAGATATGTTAACAATGTTTACGTAATAACATTATGACTATTTTAGGCGTCCTCATTATAATCTAGGCTATTAATATACATAGATTCAGCAATCATTTTCGCCGGATATTCTAAGTCACACACACACAGTCGGTTTTTTTAATCGTAAGCAAGTTGCACATTTTGGTGAGTCAGTTTTCTAAGAGCACTCATTTATCTGGTGACCTAGTTTACTGCATTGTCTGCACGTGTAATGCTTCGCGACAAGTACGAGCTGCGTGTCCATACTGTTGGAATTTGTAAAATCTGGTCACCAACGTGAAGTTTCGAACTGGGCAGGACGTCCAATCAAAGTCACAATCTTGGTTTATAAGAACTTTTCTAATGTTAGCTGTTATTTCGATTATGAAATTGCACGTTTGTGCCTAGTTTCTTCCCGATTTGTGACATAAGTTAATTAAGGTCATGAATAACTCACGAGTTAAGTTCGGGATATTGTCGGACTGATTTTTTTTTGAATATGCAGTCAAACCAGTCATGGTCACGAAGAATAACTGTAACTCTGATGACTACTATTCTAATTCTAGGTCTTCTTTTATGTGGCTCTTCCACCTTCAGTTCGAAACTGGTTAGCTGAATGGATTTTATAAGCTTATCTATGTCGTCGTTTATTTCGGTGCTGATAATGACACCACCGTTTTTGGTCTTTCGTAGTCCTCTTACGTGCAATACGTGCACGTGCACTGGGATAATTTTAAATAATTTAAAAATGTGCTATTAAGCTCAAATTATTAGGGCGTACAAAATTATTACTACAGGTATTGATTATTTCCTCAAATGACAGCTTATCCTGACTGACTGGTTTATTGCGCTTATTTTCCATGGTCTCCCGGATTATTTTTTAAAGTCATTAAAGCATTCAGCTAGGTCCTCGTTTTACTTCAAATTCTCTAAAATTATAAATCAAATAACTTTTTACTTAAATGATTGGTAGTGCACAGCCACCTGAGAGGCTCCATTTCTTACTTTCCGCGCAACAGAATTATTGATCCTTAGATTTTGCTCTGAGTTCAGTTTCCTGTCTGCAGCAATTTGGCATACCTCATTTAGACATTGTTCATTTGATGTCATCCAATGCTTAATATTGCTAGACTTTAGGGCTTCACTGGTGAGGTTTTTTCTGTTGAAACTGAGGTGTGCTAGGAGGGCTGCGAGGGCTACTTTCTATACTAGCCACAGTTTGTCCTATTCGGTTGTCAAACTAAAATTTACCATTTCATTGTAAATTGCAAGTTTGTAGTAATCTAGGTCACAATTGAGTAAACATTTAAAATTAATGCTAATATCAAAACGCACGTCTGCTCAGTACAAGTGTGTACAATGTATTTGTAATTGAATAAACATCTGCCAGATATTTACTGTATAACCTGACTTACCTTTTTTGCAATTTCGAGGGCTTTTAACGCGCAAATTTTGGGTACGCCCATGATTACGGGTCGTCATCGCGCAGATATTTTATGGGTAAATACTTTTGTTTTATTCCCCGGCAATGGCTATACGTGTGTTGCTCGAACAAAATACGTATGAGTTTCCTTTCTGTATTCCCGTTATTTTGTAGTCTTACAAACGTGAACAAAATGTAGAATATTAGTTTAAACCGATTTGTTTTGAACTCCTTGGCATTTGTTTGACACTACGTTTGCGAGTATATCGTTGTAGAATTTAAATGCAAAGCTGAGAGAATAAAAGCTGTATGTTACTTTAAAATAACATGTTGGACAGGGGTGCAAAATGTATCGATTTAACTGCTGGACTTGATAAGATGGAATCAACCAATGTCGTTAAATATTTCCATATTGCATGAACATAACAACATTATGCTATCGTTGACATTATAACATGATTTATGGTCATTTTTCTCTTTAATACCAAAATCTTGACTTCTAAAGACACTCATGTTTTAGGCTGCACCTAATTGGCTAATTCTTCTTCATTGAGTTTTTAATTGTCAGGACAAGTTTTGTATAAAAGAAAATGTTTGAAATGTCGTACGGAAAACTGAAGAAATGAATACAAAATCTACTGTATGAAGAAGTGAGTGAGACTTCTGATAGAAGAAAGATCTTCAAAAATATTGTCAACATTAACAGATATAGTATGGACGATCGAATTCTCATTACATAACATGGTCGTGCTGTAAATTAAAGATTTGCTTCCGTTTCTTCAGTACAACCGGTTGTACTGTAAAAGGGAGATTTTGTTTCATTTTCTTTAGCAAATACCGCGCGAAGCCGGGAAGGCAGCTAGTACTTACAATAAACATTAAAATATCGTTTTAAAGTGTAATGCCTGGGGATCTCGTAACACATCCTTTACAGAGGCATTACACTTGAAAACGGTGCGTTTAGCCGCTTCATTTATTATCCACAATGTAACACGGCCAAAACCTTCCTTTAAATATGTATCGTTTAGTCACTTTGTGTGCTCAAGTAAAGAACCTTCATAGTTATTTGCACTTTAACCGTTCATAAGTGGTTTGGGCTATTTTAAACTCAGCGCCACGCTTAGATTAGTGAGCGTTTTTTTTTTATTTTATGATATGTTGATGATAATTTTTATTTATAATAAATATTTAAGATCATACCTATTGTAATATATATGGATAGCCACGATATTAGCAATGTACATAAAATCAGAAAGTGGACTAGTAATAAAAACCATCCAAAAGTTGTTATCATAACCACTTTATGGGAAAAAATATGATACAGATGTGCCAGGAATATACGTTATGGAAGATTATTCTAAGTAAGTATTAGAAAAACGTAAGCAACTACAACCACTCCTTGAAGAAAAAAAAAAGAAACATTGCATTCCTGATACAAGATAAATTAGTAGTGAAAAGACTTATGGACAAAAGAAACAGAGAGGGGTCAAATACACCTAAACCATGGGCACATGAGAAAATCGATAAATTTTATGCCGCTTTGGGTAGTGTATGACCACCTAAACCGGCAGAAAAAGATAAAATAATGCCAGAAATACTCAACTATGTTGCGCAAAAACGACCAGCAAGTATTGAGTATCAGAAACTTCAAAAAACTAACCTAAAAAAATCGGGAATCAAGAGCATGTCGGGCCATGCTCAGTGTAGGATTCCGCAGCATTAAATAATTGCATGAGCAGAAGAGCCTATGTTCATGGCACTTACGCCCTTTTATTGAGAAAAGTAGTTTATCGGCTATAACTCTATGACGGTATATCCGATCATGTCCGCAATAATTTTAGTTTAAAGTATTTGTTAAGCGGTACCTTTTTAATTTTTTTTTCATATTTTTTGGTCACACGGTTCAAAAGTTAAGTTAAGGGACACATTTATGCAACTTTTAGAGCGATTATTTTCAAAAATATTTACTCAATCAAAAAAGTTTATTAAAAACCTTAAAATGTTTAAAAAGACCTGTCGAATGATATGAAGAAATTTAAAAAAAACTGTTGTTTTAAACAAATTTCAAATAGCAGCAATTACTTTAAGTAGGATGCTAGATATACATTTTTTTTAAATATATATTAACCATATAGCGGTAGCGTCGGATTCGCAAACGAGAGGTCGCATTTATGAAACTCACCTATTCCCTTCACCTACTCCTACAATTTTGCTTAGCTGAAAGGATTAACAAGATTGGTAGTAATGTGCAAACCTAATTTTCTAAAAACATACTACCAGATGATACAATATTATTGCCAAATTATTATGATTATTGTCTTCTCACTCCATAGTCTTTTTAATACATAAAATATCTAGAAAGATAAGATGAAACAAAATCAAAAAAACCTTAGCTTCATTTTATAAACAGGTATATACGTAATGGTTTTTTATCAAATCTGTAGATTTTGTCACAAAAGATTTTGAATGTATTATGAACACCAGGCGAAAGGTTTAAAAGGTGTACTTAACCCATCGTAGCCTCTTAATCACGTTTATGCTACACCGTCATAATTTCATGGCTGAAAGCACTGTAAACAAGGGAACTGCTTTATCATAGTAAGTAGAGGAAGAACATACTCTGTGCCATTTTACATATTAATTAAGATTTTTAAAGAGCTTTTAGTTGTTTTGTTTTTGTGCCAATACTGTTTTTAGTTTGGGCCAATATTGATGAACAAAAGACTATTATTTGCGTGGGATTATTGTATTGATATACGTTTGAATTTTACTGAACTAACTATTTACTCGACTACGCATTATGTATATGCGTATGTATGTATATTTCTTTGGCACGCCCTAGAGCCTAAACGGCTTTATGAATTTTAACTTGAGAGGTGTCGTTAGATTCGTCTTAGTTGTGAGAGTGACACCGGGTACTTCTTTACATATTAACTGATTTAAATTCACTTCAAAACGTATATATGATGGACAATTATTAATTCGATATTTCAAATCACATCCGTTGACCTAACATCTGTTTTGATTAAATAGCAAATCTATTGATTCATTTGAAGTGCCGAGAGTGGGAATCAAGGGGTCGTAGCAACATCACGTCTGCCGATAGATTTGTCGCTATATTTATAGTCGTATGTGCAAAGTTTCAGTGATGCAGTGATATTTGGGTAAACGAAATGATTACAACTGTTGACGGACTTTACCTTGCTCGAGGTATTCGTGTTCATATGATCGATTACCATAATGTTGATTCGAAAACTGAGCCGCTGGGTCACTCTGATGCTTATATGTTATTTTTATCTTTGTATTGCAACAAGAATGAACATACCCTTTTATATTAATGAAGATTTTTAAATCTTAATCTTCTTGATTTTGTGAGTAATGGTTTTTTTTTTGGAAATTATATGCACTTTAACCACAAAAGACTCGGTCTATTGACATAAAAGCCTCTTGAATAGTATTGTTAACCCAACCCGATAATAACCTGTCAATGCTCTATAGGTATAAAGGTTTAATACAATCCCAGCCCAAATCTTTTGTTTACAAATATTGGCCCAAACGAAAGAACAATATTGGCCCAACAGAATCTTGAGATCAACTTTCTGATAAAGAATGAAATGATCTGGAAAATTTAATTATAGTATTCGTAAATTGAATATATAGTCCAATCAGGAACGCTCATTATCTTTATTAATCCGGTCGTCCTCTCGAGGGAACGAAGCCTTCAGGTCAATCGATATTGTCAATTTACATAAATATAAAACATTGGTAAAAAGTTGGCACAACGCTTCATTTATTCTTTGTTTGAAACAGGGTAAACACCCATTTTTAATAATCTGTAGGGATAAAATATACCAAAATTTATTTAAATTAAAATTATGTATTCCATAATAATATACCAGTTTTGCTTAATGGTATCAATTTTAAACAAACTTTGGCAGCTTTTAGTCTATCCTTATTTTAGAGTTCTGTTTAGTTTTTTAGTTAGTTTGAGATCTTTATAAAATGATCTCAATAAAAATTCAAATATTACCGACTTTAGGTCGTTTATCAAATACCGTTTAGCCTTATCAGAGATTCCATTAAAAGCAGTCTGAAAAAAATGGTTCTAAATAACCTACTTATTTAAAAACTTTATGTTTGCAAACAGGTTTCATCAATTTTGTTGACGACTAAAAGAAAAATGATTAGTGAATCGATAAATTATTCTGAACTAAACGGAACGTCTTAAAAACATCTTAAGGATAAAACAAATTTCTAAAAAGATTCAGAATATAATATACTGAAACCTTTTAATCCTTAAATACTAAGCAATCAATCTCAAATGGCTTTCATTATCCCATACTTACTATTAGAGGGTAAATAAAAACTCTGTGTGCGATAATCGAGAGTGATTGAATAGTGGAAGATGGGAGAAATGCGACCCTTGTCAAAATGGCGCTAGCGTCGCGCAGCGAAAACTCGAACTACTGACCACATTTAATTTAAGTGATCAATTTGTTAGTGTCACTGTGTGTAAGATAAATTAAAGTTTTCGGGTGTAATTGTTGTACGTAATTTTAATTTGGTATTGCGTTAAAGGGTTGATTTATGTTTTTGGAACTAATTTTATCTTTCGGTTAGAAAAAAGACTGCTGTGTTTCGATGGCTCCTACGTAAACTACCGTAAGTCACAAAATGGCGATTTTCATGTTGTTAATGATTTGAAAATAATGAATTAAGTGCCATCGAGCGCTTCGAATTTATTGTAACCAACCATACCTTTTTAAAAGGATGATGTAGGATAAATGAAAGAATAAATAAATGAATGTTTTATGTTGAAACATTTATATTGTTAAAGACAATTTGAAGCCAACAAGCAAAGCTCTGATCTTAACAACACATAATGAGAGTTCAAAGCCAGTTATTTTACTACACTTTATTATCTATACTAATATTATAAAGCTGAAGAGTTCGTTTGTTTGTTTGAACGCGGTAATCTCAAGAACCACTGAAACACACAAAACTCATCCGAATTAAAAAGTTCTTTCACTGTTGGATAGCCCATTTATCGAGGAAGGCTATAGGCTATATAACATCACGCTACGACTAATATGAGCGGAGCAGAAATGAGAAATGTTGCCAAACAGAGGAAAATTTACGCAGACGAAGTTGCGCGGGACAGCTAGTATACGATATAAATGATCACTTTTTTTTATTGATAAGCATATCAAAAGGTAAACTACAAATTTAGCATTATTTAGTATTCTATTTCACATTTTTTTGTTTTACAAAGACTTGTCAATATGGCTAATGTTTTAAAAAAAAGTAGATTTTTATTCAGTCTATGTACTGCAAATATCATTATAAGTTAATATTAGTAACCTGTTATAGATTTATTTGGTAGAATTATATTTAAAAATATATTTTTGTTTTTCAGTTTTATTTAATACTAGCTGTCTCGCGCAACTTCGTATGCGTAAATTTTCCCCGTTTTTGCAACATTTCTCGTCGCTACTCTGCTCCTATTAGTCGTAGCGTAATGTTATATAGCCTGTAGCCTTCCTCAATAAATGGGCTATCAAACAAAAATTTTTTTTTTTTAAATCGGACCTGTACTTCCAGAGATTAGCGCGTTTAAACAAACAAACAAACTCTTCCGCTTTATAATATTAGTATAGATTACAGATATAGAATAGACAGAACCATAGGTTGCATTAAGTAAAACATAGCATGTGTAACAGGTCTAGCCCGACCCCACACAGCTACGCCATAATCTCTGCGGGGTTTCGCTCTCGGCGTCACTCCCGCTCTCTCATACATTTAAAAAATACCAAGTTTTTTCCACATACGATATTTTATCTATTAAATTGCTACATAAATCGTAATACTTACAATTGTTAAACCTTATGTACTTCCGCTGTATAACATTGCAACAATAATATCTTTAAAATCCTTATTAATTAGATTAAATTCCACTGTATATAATTAAAAAGCAATCTGAGACTTAAAAAACAACAAATTTACACACATTTTTATCTTTAAATCGCTCTCCTGAAAAGTTTCGTTTTTAAACATACGATTATATACGTCGGAGCCTTCGATTTGTAGCCGCTTTTTCTTATATTCATTTCTTATTTTCTATAACAAAATCATTTTAGTTTACCCTGACTGCTAAGCCGTAGTTCGTGGGTTCGATCCCCACCCAGGATAAATTATTAGTTGTCGGGTTGCCATAGTACAAGCTCTGCTTAGTTTGAAATCAGATGACGTTATGTGAGATGTACAGAGAAATTATTAATATGAAAATGGAATAGAAGAAGACAAAACATTCGCATGCATGGGCACCGAGATAATATGTACAATGCGCTCAAAAAAAAAGAAAAAATACAAAATTCCTTATTCACTAGGGATGCAAAACTACATTAGTGATACGTCAGTATTCTACATGTAAATGTTATGCCAAACGTAAACAATGAATAAAGCCGGAGAAAAGAACCTGGCAATAAAATCTCGCGATAAATTGCCAATTTTACAATGATTGAATGTTTATAAACTTGATATTGGGGGTAAGGTGTTGCCACTGCGTACGGTGCTGCGTCGTACTTATGTCAATGCGAATAAGTAAGTTAGCCCCTAAAATGATATAATTTTTATTAGGAAGCGTAGATTTATGAAGTTATGAAGTGGCATTTCGCGAATAATTGCCACAGCCGAATTGCTCTATCCAGTCCTTATGAATTATTTGCAAAATGACCTGAATGTCCCTTCGTCTAAGACGAAAGCTGAATTCATTTTATATAAGCTTCATTTTGACAGGCTGCAATGAAACACAATTTAAATTCCTATCTTAAGTAAGTTGTAAAAAGGAAATAAGACAATTACAAACTTACGTAGAACAGTAACAAAGATTGTATCTTCATCTGAGCTCGTTTTGTTGACTAAAATGTTATTCTGTACTGAAAATTTTATTCTTATCACGATATTACAAAGTTGCTATAAAGTACGTTATCAGTTCGCAGACAATTTCTGAGCTCTTATTACAGTAGGTTATCTTTCTCGTTTATTTTTTACTTCCAATGTCCAACTCTTGAATTTGGAAACGACAGTAAACTTTCAAACGATAAAGTGACAGCAACAGAAACGTCATATTAATTAGATATATATATATACAAAAGAATAGAGGAGACAGCCAACTAGTTGTCTCTTGACAAGAAAGAGAAAGAAAATCGCACATGGGCAAGTGCAGATAATAACAGCTTGTTTTGATTGACAGATTTAAAAACTTTATTATGTTTATTTTTTTATTTAATTCTTTTAGCGTGTGCCAAATATTGAAAATTGAAAAAAGAATGGTTGCTAATTGACTTTTTTAGTACTACAGTCATAATAATGTTATACATTTTTGATACACTTACGATGAGCCCTTTAATTTGATACCCTCATTGAGGTATTCGAAAAAACTTTTATTTCACACCTTTTGTTTTTGACATCTCACAGCCACCATGTTTGTTTTTTTCAAACGTCACTTATCTAAGAACACTTGGGCGATCAAGACAAATCAATACATCTTAATTGTTTAAATCAGTCTTGTGATTTGAATGCTATAAGGCAATAAAGAATATTACATACTAGCTGTCCCGCGCAACTTCGTCTGCGTAAATTTTCCCTGTTTTAGCAACATTTCTCATTGCTGCTCCGCTCCTATTGGTCGTAGCGTGATGTTATATAGCCTTCTTCGATAAATGGGCTATCCAACAGTGAAAGAATTTTTCAATTCGGATCAGTAGTTCCTGAGATTACCGCGTTCAAACAAACAAACTCTTCAGCTTTATAACCCTTCCTTGCAGTTGGGTAACCTTATTGTGTATCCGCCAAGATTGAGGTAGATAGGGTACTGAGTATTTCTTACACGCAGTCAATTGTTGAACTTTTATAATTCAACCATATATACATTTTCCAGGAGGGTTGAATTGATAACTTTAGCATAAACATTTATTGAAAGGCCGCGATTCTAATTGCCATGTTCGTTTTCCGGCTGTACCTATTGGTTTGCGAACTTGGCATTAAATGTACCAACATGTAGAATCACAAGCGTTGTTATTAACTTCCTAAGTAAATAAAGCTTTTTAAATGTTTAAAACGAGCATTTGAGCGATAACATTTTTTCGACGTATTGCCATGAATTTAGATTAGAGAAGATATTTCATGAAAACAGATTTTTTTTAATTTCTAACAAAATGGTGGCCAATTTAAACTATGGCAATAGATACTTTTGCCACTTTTTATATAGGTATAGCGTAGCGTAGGCAAACATTTATTTATATTTAGATAAATGTCGTCAAAACAGTCGTCATTTAGGACTAAATACGGCGGAATATAAATTTGCTTTTCACCTCTTGAAGAATAATGAATTTATTTATTTAAAAACTTTATGCACAGGTAATGTACAAAGGCGGACTTAATGCTAAAAGCTTTTTCTACCAGTCAACCTCAGCGTGATGTACAGATAAAAATAGAAGTAGGTGCAGTAAACTTGTTAGCAGCTAAACTATTTATTGAACAATACGTGAAAACCAAATAATAATATAAGTACTAACACACAGACAAATGAATAAACATACCTACCTACACATATACATACAAACATACATACTATTTAATTACATATTGATTATACTAACGTGATAACTCAGATATTTCTTGGAAGAATAAAGTACGCACCTTCGTCTTAAAGTTGAAGCGGCTAGGTGTCATCCTAATTTCGTGTGTGTGGGCAGTGCATTCCAGACTAAGACAAATTGAACTAGGAAAGAGGATTCGACGAATCCAGAAGAATGAGCAGGACATAGGAGAAGCAAATTGTTCGAAGATCGAAGATTTCTAGTGTGGTTGGAGCACAAGTATTAAAATTTACATGACAAGTAAGAGGAGATAAAAAGAGAATTAAGGATAGAATACACTGTATTAAGAGCAAGCAAACTGCGTCGTTGGTGAATATGGAGCCATTTCAATTGAGGGCGGTAAGAAGACATATGGTCGAACTTACGAAGATTAAAGATGAATCAAATGCAGTTATTTAGAAGTCGATCATATTTATTCATAGTAACACAATGAAGTTGACAAGATAAAGAGGTTATAAAAAATTCCATGCATCTATAAAGATCTTAGTAAACATATTTTAATATTATAATCATCTTGTCAACTTCATTGTGTTAGCATTAATATTAAGTTATTGTAATCGCTGAGATGTTTTTCTTAAAGCTGACAGGCCCATTTATTGGAACTGATTTAAAAAAAGGCTTTATCTATTAACATTTCAAAAAGAGCAAATTTGCAAAAGGAAAAACATGACTTTGCCCTCCTCCCGTATAAATACAACCAGAATTGAAACCGTCATATAAGGTGGGGGCAAAAGTATTATCGTATTTATCATACAAAGAAAAAAATATATTTATAATATGTATATGCCGTTTTGATCGATGACTTGTTGCCATCTTGTGGGTGATCCCATTGCTGTAAAAAAAATGAGATTTTTGATCAAAAAAGTCTGACTGGTAGTTTTCACAGTGTTCTTTTGAGGTTAACTTTATGCTTCCCAAAGAGTTCTGAAGTGACCGAAATAGGTGGAAATCTGATGGAACAAGAACAGGGCTATATGGTGAATGCATCAACACATCCCAGCCAAGCTCTCAATTTTGGCTGAGTGGGTATAGTTGAGTGCGGTCTGACGTTGTCATGATAGAACACCACGCCCTTCCTGTTCACCAGCTTTGGCCGCTTTTTCTCAATGGCATCTTTTAATCTCATCAGTTGCTGAAAGTAGAGCCGGCGCTGGCGGCAAAAGCCCGTTGTGGACAATTTCTTTCCAATCCCATTAGACACACAGTATTACTTTATTCCGAGTCAGGCTGGGCTTTGCCACGGTCTGTGGGGCTTGTCCATGCTTCGACCACGATCTTTTTTGGACATTTTTAACGTTAATGACCCATCACCCGAAATCAACCGTTTAAGAAATGGGTCGGAATGTTACGATTCAACAAAGAATCGCAAATGGAAACACGTTGCAATAAGTTTTTCTCAGCAGGATCATGTGGTACTCAAATATATTTTTTTTTTACCCAGACTTTAGTAAATGACGTAAAACTGTTTTGTGATCAACATCTAGTTCTTCAGCACTATCGTAACTACTAATATGTCGATCTTGATCCACTTTTTCAGAGATGGCACTGATTTTCTCCATGACAAGCACCCAGAGCGAGCTTGAACCACATTTGTGCTACTCGTATTGATACCGCATTAGGTCCGTAAACCGCACAAATTTTATTCGCGGCGTTCGTCCCATTTTTACCTTTTTTGTAATAAAACTTTAAAATGTACCGTTTTACTTCGTCACATATATTAATTTTGCTTCCTTGAAAAACAATTGAAAAAAGGCGGGAACTGTTTTTTTTTATTTATTACATCTTCAGAATGTCAACAATTAATGGTATTAAAACCATCCAGTTACATTCAGTACAACCTAAGAGGTTTTCTTACTGCAATACATTCCAAATACAAAAATACTTTTGCCCTACCTATTATTCTAAAACATTTCATTTTGTCATAATAACTCGACATTCACCCCAGTATGGCGGCACCAATCATAAAAATATTCGACAGTATCAAATTATTCACAAACGTCGTGAACGAACATCATTTCTTCCCCCGAGCACAGACTATATAGATACAGAAGATCGGCCTCCCTACAACCAGTGAAAACAAGCTCACGCACACATACAGAGATCTCGGTCGAAGCTCAACCAAAACAGCGCAAGTTGAGATCGTATTTACGTACTCATCTATGTGTGCATAGATTTATTCTTGACCAGTCAGTCGACCTTTGTATTTTATGCCCCAAGTATCACATGACGTTAATCCTATTAACTAAAAGGGGGACATTCCACGCACGTAGAACACATTTTGGTTATACGTGACTGTGGAACGAGACCTTTATGCAATGTTGGTCGAAATGTAATTGATATTGGCGTTTCGATCACATCTCTATTGAACAAATACAATCCTTGTAATCGCCTTACGTGGTACTGACGGCACGTGTTGGTATAACTCATTGGTACGGTTTGCGATTTAAAAAATCGTCGAGCTTTGTGTCGTATGTCGTGGTTGGAATATCGGCAAGATTGCCATCAATTCAAACATAATAAATAGAAGGAGATATAGGCGTACGCAGTGGGGATTTGGGGATTGAAATTTGGGAATTTGGGCGGTGTTTATACCCGAAATTAAAACCCCTCTCAAACAATAAACCAGGGTGCGCCTATGGAAGGACATCGTTTGCGTCTACACTACATTTACTGCCAGTCACTATTACCTATTTTCGTCAGGACAGGAAAGCATCCAAGACGCGTATTGTATCAAGTCATGCCTCGCTACGAATATGGAAGTATGCACGTAGCACGTAGCGAGGCCTGTGCTACGAGTGCGCTACGTGTACGCCCGGCGTATGCATACCGTATTCGTGGAACGTGGCGTACGCGTACGCAGCTTAAAATGTGTATCTATATTTGAGCCCCGCGTGCGGACTTAGTTCAAGGTCATGATGTAAACTACATACTCAGCATTATGCTAAACCTATAATATCGACTAATGCTAAATTACAATAACTATAATATTCAGTGCTAGTGTAAAAATAATATGGGTCAATAACTACATAGTTTTCGTTGTTAAAAAATATTTTTTTTACGTAATGTAACACAATTAAACAAAAAGTTTTTAAAACGAAGATTTGGCGTGGTTTTTTCAGTTGTTGTTTCGGTTTAGTTGGAAGGCGCCACTCCGAAGCTTGTTGACTAGTTTGCATGTCAAGCTCGTAAATCCATGTCTCGTCACCAGTAACAATGCGTTTCACGAATGTTGGGTCGGAATTGACTCGTTCTAGCATGTCCTCAGCGACTCTTATGTGATGCGCAGCCACGCACACATAGAACACTTAAACACATATACAATAGAGTTTTTGGATAAAATTCAGATATTTTGGGACTAGCCGAGTGGCAACATGTTTCATACCCAATTGATTATTTCAAATAATACGAATCGACTTGTCAGACAGAAAGTTTAGCGACTGTTTCTCAAACTTGAATGAGGATTTTTAGTCACTATTTCCTTCACTTTTGCGGTATTAACTTCAGTTGAAGACTTTGATGATCTACCAGAGCGAGGAAAATCTTCGATCACATCTCGACCACTTTTGAACGTTTTGTATCACTCATAAGCACGTATTTTTAATAAAGTCACATATTCAGGAACTCCGAACACGAAATTCCATTGATAAAACATTTAAGACAAACTCTTTGTTCGATGTTTTTGTCCATAACAAAATTCACAATACCCACAAGATATGATCTTACTAAAAACAACACTGTATTTCAACTAAATAACAGAAAATGGCAAACAGTGAATACCAATGGAACAAAAAAAAAAAAAAATTATATTTCGAACAATAAACTAATCAACCATTCCGATACTTTTTTGACTGAATGTATATAAATTTAAAATGAAAAAGCTGTAACTAAAAGCTTGTAGAGTACTTTTTAGGTTATAACAATCGACATCCACGCAGACGGCTATAAGCAAAGGGTAGTAAGTATGCGTATAAAATAAAATAAAATGAATGACGAAAACAACGAAAAACCAAATGACGGCGCTGTAAATTTTACAAAGTGGCGTTGTAATCAAGAATCGAACTAAATAAAAAAATGGTTATTGTTTTTAAACTTTCGCGATTTTTATAATTGCACCGATCGTGGTCACGGGTCGACTCTCGTCTGAGTCGACCTGTGACCACGATCGGTGCAATTCGATCGAAACGTCGGGTAAATAAAAGGTTCGTACCTTTAAATAATTCACGCGATTAAGTCCCGAAATATAACTAAAAAAATGGTTGTCTGTAAAGTCGGTTTACGGACGATAATTTTACGTGATAACGTCATAAGAAAGGATTGATGATATTGTAAGAAACAACCATGTCTGTGACATTTTTTTTTGTGTTTTTATTTCTTTTTTTTAATTGTATCGCATGTCACTGCAATCGTCAAAAAATTGATGACAATGTAATAAATAGTTGTTTATTACCTTGTCATCAATTTTTTACAAATGCAAATGCCTGTTACAAATGTAGTGAACCCAGGCGCATGAGCCCGACGGCCACAATACTTCAGCCTATAAGCAGGCGTTATCGCCATGACCGTTGCTTAGCAACTAATCGATAACGTGACCGTTGCAACGTGACACTTTTACGTGCTTGCATTCCGTCATCAATTTATAAGATGTTATCGCGTCAAAAAGTTGTCAGCTAAACCAAAAATGTACAAAAACTTAGGAAGTAAAACTCGGGGAAAATGTGATCAAAATCGTTAAAGGCAGTTCAAAAAAGCCTTGTTTATTTAGCAAAAATGTTCCTTTAAATATGTCAGGTACGAACAAATGTCACAATGATCACAATAAATATGACATCCTTCTAGCCTTCACCCTCCTTCACCTTAGAAATATCAAAACGTCAACGAAAGAGTAAACGTCTGACGCCTAGTTTCACCTATTTGTTCATTCAACACGAATCTGCACTCATCATTTCATGCCAGTGATTCTGCAACGGTATCACTATGAGTTCTCGTTGCAAACTCCTTACAATTGTTTTTTTATATCATTACCGCAGGTCCATGGTTTTAATAAAGCAATACGTGGACTATTATACTTCGACGTTTCGAACGTATTGCACGGGTTGACTACGTGTGACCACAGCTGTTGCAATACGGTCGAAACGTCGGGCAATAAACAGGATATTTTACCTAAAATTATTCACGCGATTTAGACCCGTAGTATATATAATTTTATAATGTGTACAAATCGCGAAAGTTTAACAACATACGTGGACTAGTTGACTTTTGTGTGGTTGCTAACAAAGGGTTGCTTAAAATTCTCACTTTTTAAACAAATCAAACAAATTGTTTTTTTTTTATTATTAATTTACCTATATTTAATTTTAATGTCCTATTTATAATTTTATTCTTAAAGACTTGTATAATTTTCAACACAATGTAACATTGTTATGAAATAAATTGAAATTGAAATTAAAAAAAAAATCCATCTAAAACCGTCATTTCCACTAATTCCCTTACCAGTAAAATCTTTGTAAGAAATTGTAACTCCATTAATACAAAATTATTCACGGAGAAAACTAGACCGAGAACTTGCAGTAGTCCACATCTCTGCATAGCACCCTGACATTGCTTCAATATTCATTTGCATTCAACATTCGAGCTCCATCTGTGACATAAGACAATAGAACCTGCCACCTGCAATACTGCCTATGAAACTTCACACAGTCATAGGCATTATAAATGGTAATATTTATAGAGTAGACCTCTTAATGCGCACACATATTATAACAAAATTATGTAGCGAGGTTGCTAATTATGCAAATTTCGTAAATTTGGACGGTACATAATTACAGGAAAAACTGCATCGCGCTATTTTGAAAATATGTTGCCCCTTGGAAAATGATAATATTTATAAATCACCCTTTACACAGTAGTGATATCAATGTAATCTATTGATAAAAAAATAATAACCGCCATGAATAAAGCCGAATTTCATGAACTCTTAAATCAAAACAAGTCAAACCCTATTTAAACCAAAGCATGCCGAGGAATTAGATAAATAAACACGTAACCCTTTTATACCTAATACGTTAATAACAGTATTTTATATGAATAACGGGAACCGCTTTAACGCTTATTCCTCAGCTACGGCGAAAAAACACTGATTTGCCATCCTTAAAAAAAAAAATTCTTTTCAAATTGTAAGACTTTTTATTACTCTATAACAGGGTTTCCCAAACTGGGTTCCGTAGAACAGTTACCAGGGTTCCGCGATAACATTTTTTTTTTATAATTTTAGAAAATTACGTCGTGATTGTCTGCGTAGAAAGAGAGAATATTATATTAGTTATGGTACTTCTCATTTAATTTGGTAATCCAAATAACTGAACATTTGGTTAATTGCATTCCGCACCCCGCAACCCGTTACGAACTTGGGGTTCTATAAAATAAAAGGTGTTTGGTGGGTGTTCCGCTAGGTTAAAAGTTTGGAAACCCCTGCCGTTGAGTAATAAAATAAAATCAAACAAGCAAGACTGTGCCGCACTTGTTGCTAACCAACAAATTGTTATCCCAACATTATACCTCATTTACATACCGTTGTCGTTATTAAGCTCAATCGTTTGCATAATAACCGCTTTAGCATATTAACGATCGGTGTGGATTATTGAATATTATTGACGTATCTGTAATTATATTAAAAGATTTGCAAGCAATATGCTTTTAACAATAATCCGAATAAGTAATTTTTCAGATATTTTAAGCTATTAAAGAATTTTATAAGCTACGGGTCTTAATAGCGTAAATATTTTATTTTAAGGCTAAATACCTTTGTTTATTGCCCGACGTTTCGACCGTATTGCAACGGCCATAGTCATGGGTAGACTCGCAACCTGTGATTAAAGACAACTTCTATACTAGGATTCAACTGATCCCAGCCCTATGTTGTGGGCTTTGAGTTTATTAACGAACAGACAATATTTTAAAAATGCTTCTAAGAACTACTTGACTGACTGATCTAAAGTTACAATTGAAACAACAGGGCCTAGAAATTTAAAACATTATTGGTTTGGAACTTAAGTTTTTAAATAACATAAATTAACACAGACAAAGGATATTTAGGTATTCTATAACTAACTAAAGATATTTAACATCAAAGCTGACAAAGTATTAGCAAGTATTGAAATAAAATATTTTTCGAAATCATTTTCAAATTTCCCGACTACTTACTTGGAAACCGTCCAAATAGTTTTCATACCATACCTCTAATATTTCTCATTGCTGAAATCGAAACCCACTGGGAATGAAAACATGAGCAAAAGGAAATTTTCCAATAAATTACAAAATACTATACTTACCTACTATAAAATTCGTTTGCAGCTAAATTAAATCTACATCATTCACTAGGACCAATTAACCTAGATCGTCTATTATAGATATATCTGTGGTTAGTTAGGTTCTCATCTTTCTCTATTCACGTCTTACTGCCTTTCTCCACATAAACTACTTTGTGTCTTGCGCTAATCCCCCCTGAGCATGAACCGTTCCTACTATATTTTTCATACATATTAAATCTCCTAGTTATATTGTACAGCTTTAAAAGAACTGTGGATATATTACCCTTTTCGTATTAAAGCCCAGTCTTTTGCCAAAAGATCTACAAGCTTTAAAGATTCGAAGTTATAAGGCATTTTTAAAATGTCATGCGCTACGAATGATCTCATGATGGCTTTTGTGTTTGAATACTCTAAAACGCCAGTTCAAGGAAAGAAAATTGGACAAAAATTGTGGTCATGTGATCTTAGAGAATGCTGGTTCTAGTTTATTCGATGCAGAGTCAGCAATTACAAAAGTGGTTTAACGCTTCCATATATTCAAAACAATCATTTCTGCTATCGTATATGTATACATATGTCGTTTCAATTTTGACTGCCTCTGGTGGCGCGGTGGGAGTGTATCCGACGCTAGATCTATTATCTTTGATCCGACTACTACACAAGAGGTCGTGGGTTTGATCCCCATCCAGGACAAAACTTTGTGTGATGAGCACGATGGTTTGTTCTGTGTCTGGGTGTTATTTGTATTAAGTATGTATTTCGAAATATGTAAGTATGTTTTCCATAGTACAAGCTCTGCTTAGTTTGGGATCAGATAGCGTTGTGTGAGTTGTCCCAAGATATTATTTTTATTATACATATAAAACAACCTACTCATAACATTTACAATGATTATTTTATATGAATTTATAGTCATAATTAATTTATTTGTTATAGTTAATTTATTAAAAAAAATACATGAATTCTTATTAAAACTGCTGATTATACGAGTCTCTCAAGCAACAATCTAGACAAAGACTGAAAAGAGTCTTGCAGAAAAATGCGAAAAGTTCAATTACTTTGAACTCCCATTTTATTATAAAACAGCGAATGCATCCAGAACCCGGGAACCAAAACAAAAGAGGTTTGTACATTCAGAAATCAAGCTACGTTATTTAACATTGGTCCCAAAAGAGTCGAGTTGTGAAACCGTCGTCTCAAACTTCCGGACTCAGAGCGAACTTGAGTATCATTCGCTCAAGAGTAGGTACAACCTCTGTTTTAATAAAACCTGTTGTGCTTGTAACCCATTTTTATTTCGACTTATAAAACAAAGGAGCCTGCAAGAAAAAGGTTGAAAGCTTAAAAGGATTTTATTGTAAGTTTTTGCTTAGTATTTCTGAAAATTCGGGTTCAGCAATATTTCAATTATGACGGAGAAGTTCAACGGGTCAAAAAGTATAATGTTTTAATAACTCGAGGCATATATAACCATACATATAATAGAGTACGGACTTTCTATTAAATTGTATTCAGGTCACTAAAAAAAATCATTTTATATATTTATATTAGCAATCAAAAGGCTTGGTATATAATTGCACTTAATAGTTTCCTTCCAAAATTTACTAAAATCCATGTCTATCTTAATCAAAATTTTACTAACTGACCTGAAATGACCGATTCAATTAAAATGGTGTCACCATTTTAATTGAATCGGTCATTTCAAAAATCTCTTAGGTCACATTTTTTTCTAAT
The DNA here is from genome assembly GCA_945859575.2 of Herminia tarsipennalis. Classification (NCBI taxonomy): domain Eukaryota; kingdom Metazoa; phylum Arthropoda; class Insecta; order Lepidoptera; family Erebidae; genus Herminia; species Herminia tarsipennalis. Next base: position 6,868,638 of record OX243843.2, on the reverse strand, counting down.
ATGCTTCTTTGGTGACAATGGTTCCATATAGGGACATGCGTATTCTGGGTAAAAACCACGTAAGTGGTTAGATTCCTTCCTCTTCCAATAATACAAAGTGAAAGACATTTCATTGCATAAACAGCATTAGTTAGTGTCATATGAGGTTGTAGCATGCACTGCTAGATAGCGGAATTAGTTTATGACTGAGTTTGACGTATTAAATTTGCTTTGTTCTGATTGGTTTAACAATATTCCAGTCTTCAAATTTGTCAAAAATCGTCAAAAAAAGGCAAATTGGCATTTTACATTAATTTTGATTTAAATATTTTTCTACATTCATACACATCGTCGTACAGCTTACCGAAAGTGGGCCTACCACATTGCAACCAACATCCATACTAATATTATAAATGTGAAAGTAACTCTGTCTGTCTGTCTGTCTGTCTGTCTGTCTGTTTGTCTGTCTGTTACGCTTTCGCGCTCAAACAGCTAAACCGATTTAGATGAAATTTGGTATGGAGATAGTTTAAGTCCCGGGGAAGGACATAGGATAGTTTTTATCACGATAACGGACATCCACGCGGGCGGAGCCGCGGGCGAAAGCTAGTTTATAATAAAGTCGCGCCCTGCCATGAGCTGACACCGAACCACGAAACCGATTTCTAAATTTAACTGAAAATAATGAAATAATACACGAAATATAGGTACAAACCGATCAATAGTTTCGGAGACATACGCGGCGGACGAACATACATATTCTTTTTTATTTCGTAAATTGGTTTAGAATCAGAGATCACGAAATTCCAATAATATTATATTACGTATCGAATTAAAACTGAAAATCGTAACAGATAATAATTAAAAAAATGAACGCACCTTCGACAACTACAAAATCACCGTAAATTAAAAGTACGTGTGAGAGTTTAAAAACTACATAAAAAACCAACCAAGAACATATTGGACCATGCTCAGTGTAGGGTTCCGCAGCCGTTATTAAAAATAAATGCACTAGATACAAAAATATTTAATAAAATAATTGAACCAGCAGAAGAGCGTACGTTCATGGCGCTTAAATACTTTCCTTTTGTTGTTTTTCGGCAATAACTCAATGACGGTATATTCGATCATGACGAAAATAATTTAAGTTTAACGGTTTAAAGCGCTACCTTTGTGATTTTTTTCATATTTTTTGGTCACACGGTTTAAAAGATAAGAGAGGAAACAATTTAGGCAACTTTCGGCGCAATTATTTCCAAAAATATTCACTAAAAAAAAAATATATATAAGAAACCTAATACTACCGACGTGAACCCACTCCTAACACAAGCCTTTGAGCTTAGCTGGAGAGGTTAACAAGATTGCTAGATGTTTGCTGAAAAAAAACAGCTTCTTTTACATGTATAGCCTCCCCTAAAATGTTTGTTTTTATTATTTAGCTATCAAACTAAGTAGCGGCTACTTCAAGACACAATTTCACCAAATTTCGTACATATTAATTGATTGTTTTTGAGTAAAATGCCTGTGACATACGAACAGACAAACAGGACATGACGCAACCATAAGGATTCCGTTTTTACCATTTTGGCTACGGAACCCTAAAGAGAATAAGCAAACACAATAAGTTTGGTGACAACGAGGTGAATCAACAAGAATGTAAATCCAGTGCGCGTGGCTATGAATATTTGCGTCATTTGGAACCAGAGAGCCAGAGCACAAATAAGATAGGCACCAGCTCCCTACAACAAACGAAAACAGGCTCACCTACACATAGACACGCTCGTACACAAATCTTGGTCGGACTCGGTTGACTCGCAACCGAGATTGCGCACTTTGATCGTCGTACATAGGTGTCACTGTAAGCGAATTTTTATTTTAAGAGTTGAGAGCCGGCCTGCAGTGTCTGTATTTTGTGGCCAGAGGCATAATTTTATTAGAACCAGTGAGCTGATAGCGGACAAATCTACTGTGTAGATACGGTTCTGATAATGAGGAAAATTTGTGTTGCGAAAAAATCTTGACTTCAATATTTGTTGTCGAGTTTTTATTATATTTTTAACCATAGGTACTAATGCAGAAGGTTTTCGGGGGCTTGTGTTTTGCTAAGGTTCGCCAAATTGCCAATGCTACGCTGACTTTGTCACCAGAGAGTGTGTTTAAAAAATAAATATATTTCACCCGCGACGGTGACGGAGACTGTATATGCGTTTGGAGTAAGAGGTGTTTGTGTGTATATGTGTGTGTGTTGTCATTGTTCTCGGAAACGGCTAAGCCGAATTTGAATCGGTTTTCTGCATTGTATAAGTCTCATTTCCCATTATGTCTGTAGCTAAGTTTTAATGTTCTAGACCGCCAGGGAGCGGTACAGTGCTCATGTTTCTCCAAAACATTTTTTTTTTTAGGAGATGGCTAAGACGAAAGAAGGAAAGGAGATGGCTATGAGAGAAATAATCAAAATTCCAACATGCTAGGTACTTCCCGTGTATGACGTCACAGGACAAAGGACTGTCCCTTATGAATGTTGAACACCTCTTTTGCACCGGGGGATTAAAAGACACTAATGAAATTTTCATATTACATCCATAATTTATATGAAAGTTTAAGGGGTATAAAAATACTTCATTTCATTTTTTCATACCTTTCAGCATACAAGATCATAAAATTCAGATAAGATTTCCTGGAAAACATTTTAGTCGAGTGGAATATAAGTACACACCTATTTTAGACCGAGGCCACACTCGCGACGTCATTTCCAGGTTACCTTGGTATCACAATATCCGTTATGGATATTTTTTTTTTGTATCGCTTATACTCTTATTAGAGCATTTTTATAAATCCGGCTAGATTTTCACGCAGTTCTGCTTATATTATCGGTTCACGCGGATCATAGTAGCGTATGACTTTATCTAAATATAAGCTGTGTTAATACCAAATTTGACTGCCTCTGTGGCGCGGTGGGACTGTGTCGGACTACAATGCAAGAAGACGACCTCTTGCGTTGCAGTCAGACACAGTCCCACCGCGGTTTCCTCGGGTTCGATTCCCACACAGTACACCACTTTGTGCGATCCACAAATTGTTGTCCCGAGTGTGGGTGTATTTTGTGTCCGTGACTTGTATGTTTGTTAAGTCCCCCGCGACACAGGGCTTGTATCCTAATGCGGGAGTCGTCTTTAATAAAAAATTTAAAATATATACTGATTTGTTTTGGCAGCGTAGAAGTACGTACGACTGCTTGTGGGTCAAATTTCTGCACGGAACAGAGCTTGAAACCCATAAATACTGGTTTTGAGTCTATTTGTTCTTTGTGTTCATTAAACATTATCTCCAATATTGTTTTCCTATTCCATAAAATATAATTAAAATGGTATAATAAAGCCAAATCGAATTAACAGTTTTTGTAAAACAAATAGGTTCCCAGCGCTCGTAACAAATACTTTGATCATTTGTTAGTTAGCTATAATTCAATGTTATTGAATGTATTTAGTTCAACGAGAGTTGTAAATTTTAAAGTGTACCAAATTCTACGAGTATAGTAGCATTTCCCGTACACGGCTCCGCCCGCATATATGTCAACGAATTTCCCTTAATCCCCCTTTTGTCCTCTTTAGGAGTAAAATTTTCCAAAATTAATTTTATGCTGTGGTCTTTACCATTTCTCCCCAACAGATATAGCTTTTGTCATCTGGTATACTCTTAACACCGTATTCAGAAAATTGTGATATGAAGCTGAGCTGGGAAATTCCAAACCCATATGTGTCCTACACCCTACTGTACTTATTGTTTGTCTGCACCAGCACCCGACAGAAGCATTTGTTAATCTTAATGTCGCTTACTATTTTTGCTACATTTACACATATCTACATATACTAATATTATAAACCTGAAGAGTTTGTTTGTTTGAACGCGGTAATATCAGGATCTAATGATCCTAATTGAAAAATTCTTTCACTGTTGGATAGTCCATTTATCGAGGAAGGCTATAGGCTATATAACATCACGCTACGACCAATAGGAAGGAAGCGTTGAGAAATATTGCAAAAACGAGGAAAATTTACGCAGACGAAGTTGCGCGTGACAGATAGTATATATATATTTGTTATGTCTCCCTGTCGGGGACTATAGGTAGTCAGGCATAGCAAAATCGACTAATATAAAAAAAATATGCCAAATATAAAAAAAATATAAAATCCAGAGACCTTTGTATCTTTTTTGCTCGTATAAATGAATATTTTATGGTGAGTATACCTACGTACTATCCGTAAATCCCTTGACCCAGTAGTTTCCGCAACGCAGGACCATATTAATTCACCAACAAACGATACCCAAAAACTTGTGAAAAGAATTTGTTAGAACAATGGAGTTTCACAAAACTTTGGGAAACCCGTCAGGATGAAAAAAAGCTTCTTGAATTATTTCCGAAGTGTTAAGTAAATTCCAAGTTACGACACTTCCTATCCAAAACTTCTAATTTTCTCATTAATTACTTTTTGTTATTCTTCGTACCCTAATAATTTATATGCGATAACAACTCTGCTTGTCTGTCCGTAAACCCTATTGATAAATGTACCATAAATAAGAACCTAAGAAATAATATACACACACAAACTGTGTTATACTTTACAATACTTATATTAGGCATGATGTGGATGTTACCTTCCACCAAAATAGTAATAATAATAATAATAATATCTTGGGACAACTCACACAAAGCTATCTGATCCCAAACTAAGCAGAGCTTGTACTATGGAAACCAGACAACCGTAAACATACTTATATATTTCTAAATACATACATATTATAGATAAATAACACCCAGACATTTTGTTAGTATTTGTAGTAGTTAAATTTCGGGACTTAATCCCTGAATTATTTAAATGTACTAACCTTTTATTACTTTATAAGTTAGTCTTGTTTGTTTTAACGTGTAGTTTTAATATTTAATTGTATTATTAAGCCGCCAACCTAGCTGGTTTTATAGGCTCCCGGCCGAAATAAATGTTTTTTCTTTCTTCCTTTCTTTCTTTATTTACCAGATGTTTCGATCGAATTTCATTGATCGTGGTCCCGAAATATATCTAATATGTATAAAAATCGCGAAAGTTTAAAAACAATAAATATTTGTAGTTCCTAATCAATACAAGTTTCCAAAACACGTGTGTTTTGTCACTGTAACACTAAACTGTCACGGTGATATATTAAATGAGAATTCGTGTGTTTTTGTGTCAATCTCATAAACACACAATTCCTCATTTTATATATCACAATTGAGAGTAATTCAAAGTAAATAAAAACCAAATATTTGGCTTCATAGTGTGGTTAGTAGTTAGTAGTATTTAGTATACGCCTTCATTTTCAAACACATTTTTAAATATTATTATACAATGTGAACCAAAGCTAAATCTACAATCTTACATTTCTGCAAAACACACATTCATTTAAGTGTAGGCGACGAAAACACCGGCATATTTTCTCTTAAATCCTCTAATTTCCTCGACCAAATTCCAGACGGTGACACATACATTACTAAGACTCAAACACCTGAAATCTGGCCTCAATCCCGCATTAGGATGGTTTAATCAAAGATTTTAATTTCCCGAGCGGTTGTCGTGAGGGTACGAGACGGAGACAGACAGACAGGTGTCGACGAGCTGACACGTCGATGTGGCCGGCCGGGGAAATGGGGCAGGAGGACACAAATGTATATTGTACGAGTTGTACGAGGTGAAAGTACGAGTACCTGTGCGTTTTATAGAAATTATCACATACGTAGTGTGTTTCATGAAGCTATTGTAGGTAGGTACTAATTTGTTGTCATAGAATAATATTAAGTTAAGTATACCTACATATAGTTTTATAATAGAAAAGTCAAAGTTAAAGTACGTTATTTACTTAGGTTACAGAATGCAACTTTTATGAACGTCAGACCAAATTTGGAATACTTAGATAGATGCTACCTTCAATGTCAAGTTGGCAGAAGTAAAGCCATGAGAAAAGAACTTGGCAATAAAAGAAAAGGTTGTCTGTAAAGTTGGTTTACGGACGATAACTTTACGTGATAACGTCATAAGAAAACATTGATGACATATCGTCATTCGCGTTGCTTAGCAACCAATCAATAACGTTAGTTCCAATTGTATCGCATGTCATGTCGCTGCAATCGCCATTTGCTATTGCTAAGCAACCAATCAATTAAGTGACTTTTTAGACACATTTTCGTAAGTGCAGCCGGTCATCGATTTATAAGACGTTATTACAGCAAAAAATTATGGCCACTTTTTCAAAATGCCAATGATTGCAATATATTATTGCATGATATTTGACTGCTTGTAACAATAGAAACATCGCTAAAGTATTAATGTCGCCTAGAAATACATAACATACAACTCAAACATTCGTTCACCTTCACTGACTGAACACAAACTAGCGTACCAGTGATAGATGAATGAAAGTCTTGATTCTACTTTCACTGGAACATTTCCATCAATCTTTTTTTTTCTTGCCTCCATTTGAGTCTATCTATGCCTCGCACATTCTGTCTAACAAACTTAGCCATAGAATGAAACTTAATTCATTCATTCATTTGGAACTGCTTTGAATTGATTCTACGAAATACAGTTAGGTATTTGGTTTTGACATTAGTTCACACTTTCTTATTCCAAATTGGTACAGACTAGGTTAATAGTCTGTCCCCACAAAATTTCGCAATTTTCGAAGAGACATAAAATGTTCTGCGCGCTAAATGCGAAATATCGGATAGTCGGATATGAGAACAGCCCCTACCTGAGGGTATTTGGCTTGGCGTAAGAACACAATACATAGAGTGCAGAAGGTAACCGTCGCATAGGTAAGGATCCCTAGAACATATGTTTAACGGCCGGTCTCAATAATCTAACTATCGATGGATTTGGCTACTAGAGGTAGGTATGTATTTGACATAAGCTCCATACAAAATATGTCAAAATTCTACCTCTAGTAGTCAAATCTATCGATAGGTAGATTATTGAGACCGGTCGTAAGTGATTGATATTAAGCTAGAATTGTCATGGCAGCTTCGTCTTGACGAGACGCTCAACTTAATGTATACGACAAATTTATATAGTGGTACGTCAGTGAAGTCAATACATTTTAAACATGATAAACTTAACTTTGCCGTTGGAAAACTATTGTCCCCATACATCAACATAGGCCGCGATTAGTTTAACAACTGCAAATAAATTGGTAATAAAATACGATTTTTGTGATGCAACGATTATGGTTTTTACTTGTGCTATGTGCCAGTAGCACAAGTTTAACATTGAAATATATTTTAGGTATCCTTACCTAGCACACATAGATATCCCTCACGAACACGAAATCTGGGAACGCCTTCTGTACAAAGTGGTCGGTAATTTGGTATCCCTCATTAATGTGTATGTGTGCGTGGCTCGAACGAGGCACAGTCGGTACATAGGTAAACACAAACAAACATTCAAACGAGCACAAGATAGTAACCGTAGAATTGAAATAAAAACGGGCCAGAGCATATTGGACCATGCTTAGTGTGGGATTTCGCAGCCTTAAATAATTGCAGCCTTGAGAATTGTAGAAGAGCGTGTTACTTACATGTTCATGGTACTTACGCCCTTTTGTTGAGAAACGCAGTTTTTCGGAAATAATTCAATGGGGGTATGTCCGATCATATCGAAAATAATTTTAATTTAAAGTATTTATTAAGCGCTTCCTTTGTGATTTTTTTCACATTGTTATGTCTCACGGTTCAAAAGATAATGTGGGGGGATAGAATTTATGCAACTTTCGCAGCAATTATTTTCAAATATATTCACTTAATCAAATAAGTCTATTAAAAACCTTGAAATGTTTTTGAAAGACCTGTTGAATCACGTGCCACACGTTGATGTTTGTTAAAAATAAAACCTTTAAATACTTCTGTAAAAAAAAGGTTTTTCCCCAAAATATTTATTTTTATTATTTAGCTATCAAACTAAATAGCTGGAAATATTGCTTTTGCTAAGCAGTTTATATAGCGATTATTATTACTGTATGAAGATCACCTACTGTCACTTCTGTACTTCGTAATTTTGCAGCGTTGGCTTTTGTTCGTTAATTGGGTTGCGTCACAAGTACGAAACAGGTATTCTAGCTTGTTTTATATCCAGTGCAATTTGCTTCCTCTGTATACATTTGCCGAATACCTAAAACATTTTCGTAGCACGTTCGCACCGAAATACCGTGTTTTCCTCGAATTTAAAGCATACACAGATAATATTTTGTTGCGAGAAATATTAGGACGAAAATATTTCGTTCTGATGTTATTTAATCGAATGTTAATGGAGAAGGAACGTCATACTTAAGTCACGTATTTTTCCTACAATGAAATTCAAATAAAATTTTAAACTTCAATATTTTTGGGAATTCTTGAAGAAAATGTTACATTTAGTTTAAAATCAATTTAAGGCATGTTTCACTTGTTTATATATCCCCCAGAACAATAGGATAGCTTGACATTCATGACTGCCTCTGTGGCGCGGTGGGAATGTATCCGACTGCTACGCAAGAGGTCGTGGGTTCGATCCCCACCCAGGATAAAACTTTGTGTGATGAGCACGATGGTTTATTCTGTGTCTGGGTGTTATTTATCTATAATATGTATGTATTTAGAAATAAATAAGTATGTTTATCAGTTGTCTGGTTTCCATAGTACAAGCTCTGCTTAGTTTGGGATCAGAGTGTGAGTGAGTTGTCCCAAGATATTATTATTATATTATATTTTCTTACTTTTCTTAAATTGCGTAAAAAAGAACAAAATGGCGCCGTGTCATGTAAAGCCTTCAACATCTCAGCACGCGACAGCACGGTACCGCTGCAGACGCTTCAGTGATCTCCATTAGCCTTTTAGTATACCGCAGAAATAAAAACAACGATAAGCCTTCTTAAGGTTTAGCAATAAAGTAAAATAAAAACCGTAATGTTATTTAATAGTGAACATAACACCTTTTATTGGCTATTTCATATATCGCCATTTCATTCCATCGGCAGTTTATGTTGATCTAATGCGGAGCGGAGCATAGATTACTCGTTTTATTATGAGCTAAATATTACCTATAACACAAAACTCATCTCACTCTTTGATAGTTGACTGTAGGTATACTAGCTTATTCTCGCTACATCTACGCGTATTTTTTTTATTTTAAAGATAACTAGCAATGTGGGATTGTGGTCCCCATTACTAGCAATCCTGTTAACCCCTCCAGCTAAGCTCTACGGCTTGTGTTAGGAGTGGGTTCACGTCGGTAGTATAATAGTCAGGATTCGAACCCACGACCTCACGATTGCGAGACCGATGCCTTAGCCATTAGGCTACCGCCGCTTTAAAATGAGTTATTAATTTAAAATGCCAAAAAGTCGAAAGTCAAAGAAAAGAACAAGGCAATAAAAACCCGCGGCCACTCTTTTTAAATTAACAATGTTTATAATGTTTATTTTTTTATAATCTGTACGACTATGCAGGTAGGGTACCGCCACTCATCTGTCATCAGTCCATCATGCACAATATTAGACGTTTGATGAAAATTATAAAACCTTTTTTTATAAGTACAATTAAATGAAAAGACGAGCAGGTGTCGTGAACCTCGAGGTCGCACGTCACGGTAGCCCATAACAGTATCAGTTCCACCCAAATCTTTGTTTGGCTAAGATCTGAATATCACCGCACACGAGTACATAGGTATAAATAAAGACGAGGTGGTATTATTATTACGTAAGTGACAGATCTGTAATAATATTACAACATACGTAATAAAGAGAAGGTAGATAGATTGTGCGAGAAGCCGAAGATAGAACAAAGTGGCGTGCAATTGGAGAGGCCTATGTCCAGCAGTGTACTGCGATAGGCTGATGATGATGATGATACGTAATAATATGTCTTATCGTGGGACCAATTGAACCCCTATTTCACTCCTTAATATTAATTTTTAAAAGTTTGTTCTTATTGGATGCCAAATTTAACCCTATGCAATCAGCGTGTGAGCTGTGCGTTGGTAAATCAGTGAGTTTTCTCCACAATTTTCTTTTATATAAACAGACAATTTTGCCACGCCTGAAATTTGTTTATATGTTCCAGTCTCATATTAATTTTGCAAGATATTGACATTTATGTTTACAGCTCCGTTTCTACGGGTAACGCGATGTTTTATAGCATATTACCTTCCTAAATAAACACTAACAGGCTATCTAGGTAATCAGATCAGTCCGGTAGTATCTGAGCTTGAGCTAGTCTGATATAAATTGGAAAATTCTTTTAGTATTGGATAGCCCATTAATCAAGGTATAGGCTATTTATCATCACGCTATGACCAATAAGAGCGGATTATCAATTAAAAATGTTGCAAAAACGGGAAAAATTGACGCTGACGAAGTTGCGCGGGTCTGCTAGTATCTTGATATAAAGCTAACTGTAGATTACTTTATGCAAAAAATCGCATCTTTGTCGGTCAAGCAGCTTATATGAAACATTCTCGAACATATAATCTAAACTTAGATTCACGTAATTAAATTACCAACACATATTTGTTACAGAATAATAACGTGTATATCAATTACACATTTCACGACAGATTTTTAGGACACGTTAACCTGAATGTCAAGTGTCATTGCCCGGTTCCGACATTCAGAAATGTCCGGCTTCATCCCCGTTTTATTGTCACCGTGATGAGCGACCTATTGACCTTAAGAGACCTTTTATTGACACCTATAACCTTCAAATAATGTGTACCGAAGGTTTGGCGGAATTTTAGACAGAACTTTATTAGTTGTGCACGCTTAAAAACCTATCAGATACTTTTTTTTATTTATACATCCATATATTTTTGAAACAGTACACAAGACTAGCTTTCGACCGCGGTTCCGCCCACGTGGATTTTGGTTATCGCGATAAAAACTATTATGTTGCCTTCCCCAAAGTTCTAACTATGTCCATACCAAATTTCATCTAAATCAGTTTAGCGGTTTAAGCGTAATAAGGTAATAGACAGACGGAGTTACTTTCACATTTATAATATTATTCATAGTATTAGAAATTAGAACTTAACGGCCGACAGGGTATGATGGTGATGTAGGGTAGGTATGGTGGTAGCAGTCGCCTGCGTAGATAATTTTACCCGCTTAAGGGTTGATTTTTGCTTGCAATCAAAACGCTGAAACACGTGTTTCTTTATTTACATCCACAAAGCCAAATAGCGATCTTAAAATTCCCTGAACTAACAGAGGACCGCAACGTAGACTTACGTTTCGGCTAAATCACCCTTGATCGACAGTTCATTTTACGAAGAAATCCTTCACCGATTCACAATACGACGAAATAATTATTGGTCGACGGTTGGTTCTACGAAAAGCTTTTTAAAACTCTCGTGTTTCATTCAGTTTGACAAATAAGTAAATACGAAGAAATACCTAAATGTATTTTCATAAAATTCAAAAATTAAATAAAACATGATCATTCAAGTAACTTAAGGTGGTCCTTATTTCTGGACTTTTTTAAAATGAGCCGTCGATGTTTTTTAAAATTAATTGGCATCCCTTCATTTGGTTCTATCCCCTAAAATGAACCAGTTTTTTTTTATTATTGCGTTTTAGCGGTCGCTACCGCATGTTAAAGTTTTAAAAATCTTACTACGACTTGAAAACATAAAAAAGAATTATAATCATTCAAATATAGTTAATAATAATGCGCGAGACATAAATAACTGTAGTGATTCACCCTTACTCTAATTGCTTATACATTATTTTAGGCGTTTGTGACTATTTTACTAAACTTTGTGAGCAATGAGCTGCGGATAAAGTGGAAGAGAGGGATAAAGGTGTAGGCGTCGTTTCTTGTTGTGCCAGTGTTTATTTTTTCGTAGTAGAATTTCAAAAACTTTGACGTGTGGGAGCGACCCCTGAAAGTCAATAAAAAAATAAAAAAATAACTTGTTCGTTTTTTGGGGAATAGAACCAATTGAAGTTCGGGTTGCGTCCTTTTTTGCGCAGGACTTCTAAATCGTTGCTGCGGCCCCCAACTCACGTAGTGGTTTCTAAATACACGCCGCGCTTCTCCTTGCTCGCAGTGACTTAAGATCGCGCATGCAAAAACCTCCACGCTGCTTGCGCAGTGACTTCAACGTTCAAGAAGTACTCCTCTGCTTGCGCAGTAAATTTATGGATTACACTAGGCCCCTTATTCGCATATTGACATTTGATATTACGCTGGGGTCCAGCTCGCTCAACAGCTTCTAAATTCACGGGGTGCTTGTCAGCTCATGTAGTGACTTCTAAATTCACGATAGACTCCTTTGATCAAAGTGGCAAATAAGGGCACACTGCCCCCATGCCTGTACAGAGGCATGCTCTGCCCTCTTCTTGTGCAGTGACCTTATGATCACGCTGCGGCCTACAGCTCGCCCAATAGCTTTTAAGTTCACGCTCATTCATCAGCTTGTGATGTGATTTCTACCTTCACGCTGCGCAACTCTATTGGCGCAGTGATATGTTCTGTGGCGCGGTGGGAGTGTGTCCGACTGCTTCCCAAAGGGCACGACCTTAAACGTAGCAGTCGGACAGGTTCAATACCCACACGAGACACCACTTTGTGTGATCCACAAATTGTTGTTCCGGGTCTGGGTGTACTTTGTGACCGTGACTTGTATGTTTGTAAAGTCCCCCGTGATACAGGGCTTGGACCCTACTGAGGGAGTCGTCTTTTTAAAAAAAGATTACACTGTCCATAGCTTGTTCAATGGCTTCGAAGGTCGCGCTGCGTCATGCTGTAAGCTGGCGAACGTAAATGTCACTTTTGAAATCCTCTTCTCCTCTGGACCGGACTCAGGTCATCCGAAACGAGTCTCTCTTTCCCCCTCCCCCTTCCCCCTCGAGCTCCTGTTGAGCTGAGACTGGTGTAATTTATGTAGAGAAAACAGTTCTTAAAATCGTAGCTCTAGTACTGACGCTTAGCGCGCAAACTGAAAAATCTGGTTCCGGAGTCAAAAGCCGGATACTTACAGCTTGATCACATAAAAGACGTCCATTTACGCATTTAGACCTATGTTCAATACAAATTCGTTTATTTTTCGGATGATTGAGTAAATTTATTTTTTTTAAGAATAATGGCCTGTCTTGTAAATGTTACCAGATAATTGTTAGCGGTGAGTGACAATGCTCAACGAAACTTCTGGAAACTGTCTACGAAACCAATTAACATCTTTATTTTACACCGCTTTGTACCTTTTTAGTTCTTTTCTGTTTTGCGGAACATTATTACGAATAATTATTTTTTAAATTGAGTTTGAACTCATTTTTGTGTTTATGTAATAATCAGCCTTCTAGCGTTCCCTTTTCGTTGCTGGGATATCGGCCCCCTCGATAAAATAGCATACAGACATCGTTCACGGAATTACAGACCGCTTCGTACCTATCACTTTGTTTGGAAGGCGTTCCGTTATTCCGTGTCCCGAACGATATACTCGTATAATATGTGTGCCTTGCTCAAGCAGGCCTTGTAGAAAGATTACTTTCTGTACTCTGACCCCCTTAATCATGATACTTAAGCTAGTGAATGTTTTGCATTTGTTTATTTGTTCCATATTTAAAATATAACAGAAGAAGACGAAATTATTATGAATAAGGGGGTCAGTATTTTGTGGTATGGCCATACCTAATTTCGCGACGTGGTAACACTGAGGATCCTTATAGGTCATATGTCGTATTTTTTTTACACTTTCTTATGAGATTTCCTTCACCAATTTCGAATAGTGATTATGAAATTAATCATCAAAAATAACTTGCATTTGGGTTGCACTCCAGGAGTGCCGGCAGAAGTGAAAACTTGAACATTAACGTGCATTTTGGAATATTTTGGAATGGTTAGGGTTTTTATTTCCGTATAAAAGTGATCATAGTACGGGTTCCCTAGAACAAATTTTAAAATGATACATATTAAGCTGGAATTGACATGGTAGCTTCGTTTCGTCGAGACGCCCAACTTTATGTATACGACAACTTTATATAGTGGTACGTTAGTGAAAAAAACAGGTGTTAAATATTACAAACTTAACTTTGCCGTTGGATGACATAATAATAAAAAAATATGAAATAATAAACCACAAATCAAAAAACCAAAATCAACAATTAAAATGAAAAAAGGAAAAAAATTATCGTTACTTGAATACTTACTCGACTCAAACTGGGGTCTTCTGGTTTCTGGACCACCCGATTTCCCACCTGATAACATAGCACCAACCAACTTATAATAGCATTGTAGATGGTAGCGAAATTTACCTTCGCATTCTAATGATATTGTAGCAGGTTTTCGTGACTCTCCCTCCATCTTACAAATTTTCGATCAGGGTCACGTGATCTACGAATTTTCGAACATGGTCACGTGATCCTGACGCGAGTTTAACGTTTTTTACCCATACCAAAAAACAACACACAACGCCGCTAAAGAACTTCAAAAATCCTTTCTTTCCCTTTATCAAAGCTATGAAAGTATCGACAATTTTCATACTAAGTTTAATAACATACAAAGTTATTTTGAAGCTTAATACCTAGTTATGGGTGGCCAACCCAAACCCCAATTCATGTTAGTAAACCAAGCCTGAGACGAACCACCGTCGAAGACTCATTTAGATCAATTACTATAAAATTAATGATGACCAAATCAATTATAAATATCAAATATTGGAATGTTAATGATTACCAGAACACCATTGATGGGTGGTCTGTCACCAAGTTGCACACATGTAACTAACCCTGTATTTACACGTATTTTAACACATATAAGATTAATATATAAAACCGTGTCTTGCAGACACATCAGATTGTTCCATTCTGTTGCTCATGCTGAGCACGCGTGTATTGTAAATAAAGTTTTTAAAAACACAAACACCGCGTGTCATTATTTGACTACCTATTATGCATCTAAATAACTTTTATACCTGCCTAGGTATAAGTAGTTTATGTACCTCCGGTTTATGCCGTTTATGTATTCCATAACATAGCATACCCTGCCTCTAAATCGTGTAATTCTGACAAATATTAAGCTTGACATTATCTGAAAACATCATTCTTGTTCTACCAATTTTCCGCTCTGTAAATTAATACATTTCTATTTACAAGTTACACGTGCCTAATAAAACCAATTTAGAACTAAATACAAAACTATATCACAAATGTACGCTGTATACATTTGTACCGTCAAAATAGAGTGAAAACTATGTGCGGATATATCAGACATTTTATAGTAGTCATGAAACGTCCCGGTTTCAAAAGTTGTCGTAAATTCGACCGTTAACTATCGGGTGATCTGAGCTATCGGGCCGAATGCCGAATTAGATCTATGAACGATGTTTCGACTGTTACGTTTATACGGCCTAGACAAGTGGCATAGGCTCTAATCGAATAGAATAACGTAAGAATGACGTCATTGCGCGTGCACAACTGTGTCAGTGCTAATCTCATATTAACAATTTTCGTATTTACAGTCTATTCGATTGTCATTCTATTCGATTAGAGTTTATGCCACTTGTCTAGAGGCCTAAAGAAATCTTAATGATAGTTTTGTTAGCATCTACTAAGTACTCTTACATTGCTGATGTTTTGTGAAACGCTAAAGAAAATAAGAACCACAGATCATTATTTAAACTGATATTAACAATGAAGTTAGTTAGAATTTCCGAATGCTGATTCTTAATATAAAACGTCTGTGACATTCGGTGTGACCATTGACAATTTTTTTTATTTGCCATGTTTATTACTTACTTTAATTTGATAAATCCTTAAAAACCTACTTAATTACCTCTTATTAATATGGGTAGGTAGTTTATTTCTTAACTACAAATATATTGTTTAATCCCCACAAGTATAGCGGGCAGGCAGTGAAGGCGAAATGACTGTCTTCTTCAACTTATTTTATTTTAGAAATATAATATAATATGAATAACATTGACAATAAAAAACTGTTATTAAGAAAACTGTTTCAGTTATTCTCAAGAGAAAAAAATAGCTTATCTTGTGACTATGGTTGTATGGTTATGTTGTAAATCTTAAAACGATAGCACTCCATACCAAACTCCCACTAAATTAACACAAAAACTGGCTGTAAATAAATTTCAAGCCACATATTAAAACATCAAGAGGCCCAAATAACGCGTGTGTACCCTAATAAAACAAATAAAGTCCTCGAAACAAGTCACATTGCAAACTGTGTGTAATTTGGCAACACAGTAAACTCTCTATATCGTCTATGAAAGCTGCCCGTGGCTCATGGAGTATAGAAGTGCCAGGAGAACTATCTCTATGTATGAAAGTGTCTAAAAGAGACCCCAGGTGGCTCTGCAATAGAAACAGCGTAATAACCTTCTAATCGCCACTCTTGAATTCATCTTCTACAGCTACATTAATACCAATCTCTAATCCTCCAATCGATGCACTTTACAACCACGCTAGCGCCACTTCGAATAGTATTAAAGTGTAATTTACAGGTTACAGTTGGACAGTTTTTTAATTTGTCTGCCCATATAAGATCGTCCACCTTGAACCTCTATACTCCATGCCGTGGCATGTCTTTGCCTTTTGAACTCACAATCCATCGACATTATATTTTTTATAAGTTAATCTGTGTGAAATGTAGTAGACATAAAAAAGTTTTAAAAATACTATGTAGTATTCAAGTTTTAATGTAATCATGTTCGATGTTATTCCGATATTTATTTAAACATGATTGCGACGTAGGCAATTTAATACAACTACACAACCATGACAGGAGATTTTCCATTTGAATTAAACGGTTAACCTGTAATAATTTACTGGCAACATATAAGAAATTACACAATAGGCTTTGATTAAAAAAATATAATTTCTAGATGGAGCGTTCCCTCAGTAAGCCTAAAAAAAATATGAAGACGATAAATTTGATTTTAATATAGGTTAACTGGCCAAGAGTATATCGGACCATGCTCAGTGTAGATTTCCGCAGCCGTTATCACAAATAAATGCACTACTTATTAAAAAATCCGTTTTGAATAATTGCACTAGCAGAAGAGCGTATGTTCATGGCACTTATGCCCTTTTGTTGAGTAACGCAGTTTTTCGGCAATCAAATTTGTGTCGTGTGTAGTCTTTGAGTAAAATGCCTGTGACATACGGACGGACAGACAGACAGACGTCTGTCTACACACGACACAAAGGGGTATGCCCACCAGCAGTATCGCTAGTATTTACGTTGTGCCACAAGTTGATTAAATGTATAATTCTTGTTTCTAATTATAACGTTATTATATAATGATATGGAGTCTCACATTTGCCGGAATATTGAGATGCAAATATTAGTCTTTCAGTTTATTTCTTTCCTTTTTTTTCGTATGAAGTTATTTTTAACGGTGGTAACACTATTACAAAAATAAAATCAAAATATCGATTAGGGTTATTATCGATTTTTATTAAATAATTATTATAAATACTTTGTTAATTGTTGCACCGTTTGAATGTAAAGAACGATAATATTTATACACTATACTTTTTAATAAGCATATTCTTTAATACATTTGGATTAGGACCCGGCTCGATTAAAAATAAGAACATACTAATGAATTTTAATAAATAAATCGATTTGTATAGGATATGACAAAAGTTATGGCAACACTGAAATGTAATGTCATGTCACTTGTTTGTCTGTGCATAAAGCTTGTTTGGCGCCGGTCCATTACGGAAACAGTTTAAAGTATTAATAACAAATAACTTTTGTTATTTCTCTTGTTGTGTATGATATTGTGGTTACATTACGTGAGTTTGAGATAGAGACTCCATATACATAGTAACAATCAGAAATATTTTGTGAGACAGAGACTCGTACCCTCGTACCAATATTGTGACAATTGTGAAGTGTTTGTGAGATAGAGATTCGGATTATATATCACTGCAAAGCCGAATTCATTGCCATAAACTAGTGTTACACATCATGTGTAATACATAATTAATACGCAATATCATAGTTATGTCCCATTTAAAAAAAGAAATGTATATAAATATTTCGATTTTCGAAGTTCATCCTCCCATATCAATTAAACCCGGCAAATTAGGTAAATCATTGTTGGTTTTTCTGAAAGTATATATTAATGTCTACATAAATTAGTAGTTTTCATCTTGGCACAACAAAATTTGTAGCGATACTAAATTCCATAGTCACTTGAACAATCGCCTTTGATGCATATATCTTGTAGAAGTCGCTACTTAGTTTTACTTGACGAAACTATAAGGGTTCCGTTTAAAATCCGTCTAAAATATTAAAAAGTAGGTTATTTATTAATGTACTTATTTATTTATATATTTAAGATTTTAATTAAAAAAAGAATACCAACTTAAACATGTATGGAATATGGTTATAGCTGAGAAAATACTCAGCTATAACCATTGCCGTAGAGAACAGGACTGCGCTATAACCTCACAAAATTGACAACCTCTAGAAAGAGACAACTCTACTTTGTGGACAATACCTGTCCAAGGCCGCATAAGGTTTTTTCTCTTTTTCACGCTTTGCAGTACTTATGCTTTTTAGGCGTAAGTTTTGACAGATTTTATGCTTTAATTTTAGATGCCAGACTAGAAATCAACACATTTATAATTAAGGACAGTATTAAAGTAAAATACAAACAAAATTGACTTGACTAATTTAAGGTAAAATACCTTGTTTATTAGGCATTTCTTGCGAATTACTTTACAAATACAATAATTGCATTTTTGAAAGATAGAATTTTTTTATTACCCGACGTTCCGACCGTATCGCGAAAGTTTATCAACATTTATGATTTACAAACTTACTGTTTGTGTAGCAACGCAAGTAAAATATTCATCACTATTTCCCGATTCAATATATTTTTATTTAGGTACAATGAAACAGTAGTTACCTTCTTATTAAAACAGAAATAAAACCCAGAACATTTAGCCCCAAAAAAAATGTACATACCAAACAGAAAAAACAAAAAAGTTAAAACTTAATCAACATGTTTTTTAAAAGATTGTCTTTATTCTTTCGTTTTATACGGCTATTAATTTTCGGGGACAACAGGTTATTTGCGAGAAATATAAAAAGAATACGACAATTATTTTCTTCGGCCTTCCTTTAGAAGTCTAGCTAAAATGTTGAATATTTTTAAAAGCCTTGGAGCTGTAACTTACAGCCAGATAAAAATTAGCTACACTTGTGCCAGAGGGTTGTAAATTTAGACAATTTATAGCTAAATCTTAACCTAAAACGTGCCTGGGCATTAAAGATCTATTACTGCTTAAGTAAAGTTTCTTAAAGACATCTCGCGCACTAGGGGATCGGTCCTGTGTCTGTCTTAGGTTCTGTGGTACTTTGTGTCCAGTAATATTGTGCGTTTTTAAAGTCCCCATTTCACTTGCTTTGTGTCCTATACTTACACAACTTACGACGGAAATAAACGGATAGAAAGTACACCCAGACTCGGAACAACGATTTGTCAATTGCAAAAAGTGGTGTACCGTATTGGAATTAAAACTACAACCACTAAGACAACGGAGCAGTCAAGTTAAAAATGGTGATCCTAATGACTTTGTCGGGAAGCGGTAGAGTCCGATTTAGACATCTAATATATAAAATTCTCGTTTCGCTGTGTTTTTAGTTAAACTCCTCCGAAACGGCTTGACCTATTCTCATGATAGGTCTGATAATCGAACAACATCTATTTTTCATCCCCCTAAATGTTAAGGGTAGTCTGCCCCTATTTTTTTATGATACAGCATTTAAAATTGACGCAGACGAAGTTGCACGGGTCAGCTAGTACATGTATAAAAATAGTTACATTTTTAAGCAAATAATTTAGCTAATGGATGACAACATGCAAAGTTTTTACGACACAATAACAAGATACAGAAAACTCAACATAGAAACAGTAATTCACTTAGGTACACACATACAGCACAGGCAACCATAAAAACAATTTACAAACGTGATTGGAGTAATAAAGGTCCAAATGAGACTAAGCAACTCTAATCTAAGTTTATTTGAGCCTGTCAATTTGGGACAGCGTTCCTAACACGTAAACCTGGCGACCTTTAGAACAATGAAAATAAAGGTGCTATAACAATCCTATAGAGAGTAAACAGAGTCCCTCAATGTAAGTTCTCTAGAAATTCTGTAAGTATTTTATTAGTCAGGTCAGGTTTTTATTTTTTTGACATGACAACGTCTTATAAATTGATGACCGAGAACACACACTAAAAGATGTCACATAGCAACGGTCATGTTATTGATTGGTTGCTAAGCAGTCACGTTATTGATTAGTTGCTAAGCAACAGGAGTGGCGATTGCAGCGATATGCGATAAATTTGGAACTAATGTTATTGACTGGTTGCTAAGCAACGCGAATGGCAATTTGTCATCAATGTTTTGTTAAGACGTTATCACGTAAAATTATCGTCCGAAAACCGACTTTACAGACAACCATTTTTTTTGTTATAAATATTCTCGCCTTGTTATTGTACTTATTTATCATGTACTTAACTTTTTAATGAAAACTGATCCGACGTCAAGGGAAATGCTGCAAAATTAGGGGAAACAAATTTGATCAAGCACATACCTACTTAATGAAAATATCACTTACCTACTTATTCCTATATTTTTGTCAATAACTCTGGTATCTTATAATAACGGCAGAAATCCTATCCAAATCAGATGAGTACTTTTTGAGATGATCACTAACGTACATACAGGTAAAATAAGAGAGAGGTGTCTTATAGACACCACGTTGGAACATACGTAGTTCCTTTTGCTATATATTTTTTGCGTTTGAATAAATTAATAAAAAAAACTCGGAAAGAATATATCATTTTAAAAATTGACCTATTTCAAATAGATTTTTTTACACATTTATTACACACAGCCAGTTTGATAACTTGAAGTAAACGTTACAACCTTTAACAAAAATACAAACAACTTTTATAACACAACCTCGTTATTCTAGCTTCACATAATCATAAATAACAGATATTTGATCGATGCCAAAATGTTATGTTTTTTTTCGTCCAGCCTCTCAGCCCGCAAACAAATGATATCATGCGACAAGGAAGTACGTTCCTAAAATTTGAAGATCTTTTTTTAAATATCATAATTATTTGATAAAAGGCAATCAGTAACATATCACAGTCAACATTTTATTCCCTCCCATTCCAAGGTCTAAAGTCCAGACAATCCGATACTGAACCATTGACCTAGACATAAACTAACCCGATGCTACGAAAACTTACTTGGCAACGCTTATCAGAATCGTTTGACTGGAGCACAATGTCAAGGGCCGATGCCGCACGCGATCGCGTGATCATAGTGCCAACTTCATCGTGATGCGGCGCCTACGTCTTGCACGTGTGCCCTGTGCGAATTTATTTTACCTTAACATAATTGACACGATCAAGTCAAGACGTTTGGCACTCCGTTTGGCCCACTCCAAGCTCCTAACTAATCAGAGAGCCAAACGCGGTAAACGTTTTGATCGCATTAGCGTAAAAACAACTCGCGCTCGAGGCGCTGTTTATAATTCAAATGAAGTTGTTCGCCTTTTTTTGTTGAATTAAATATCGAGTAACTTTGTTTTCCTTAGGTTAATAGATAGGTACAGATACAGCATATTGTAATAAAAAAAATGTGACAGTGAATGCTAAATGACACAAACGTTTTAACAGCATATAGGTACAATAACTTTAGATAAAATGAAAATAATTGGTAAGACCTAAATATGACAAAAACACCTTAACGGTTATGGATAAGTAAAAGGGTTTCATCCTTAAATACCTGAATTGCACAATGAATATCAAAATTTAGAACTATGAGTATCCAAGATAAGTAAAGTACCTACTAAAGGTACTTGGACGATAGCCGATAGGCGGTCATTCCGTGAGTAAACAGTTACTAACATACAGGCTTTTAGACGTAGGTAATATAATAACGAAAGTGATCTCCTGAGGGCCTAGACAAAGTCATATTCGAATAGCGATATCGTTAATGGAAAAGTAAGTACAAATTGTATGGAATTGAAATATGTCACGTGGTCAATCCTAGTCGACGCTGCACTTTTTACTGTATCTTCGCTATTTTTTTCCATTCTACTAATCTAGCAAACGGTGTGACCATGTAGAAAATGAAATAAATAAGTGGAATTTATTTTTTAAGAATTTCACTTTTGCCGTGGAGACATGGTGGAGACCACAGACATTTTTTAATACCTTGTCTAAGCCCCCTGATCTAAATCATTTTGAAAAATATTTTGCTCTTTAAAGACAAAAATTGAAGATTTCTTACATTTTCAAGACACCTAATAGGATAGGAGGAATATGATAGTAGGATTCGTATCACTAAGCACTCGTTGCCTTCACTATTATGGCGCTTTTAAAGTTCGCTTAGCAGCTGGATTATGTAGAGTAGACAGCACCTAAGATCATCACATAAAATGTAATTGCCTGCTATATAATTACCAGCAGTGTCACGCACGGAAAATGCAAACAGGCTGTACCTTTAGAGAGTACATCCATATATTACCTACCTACTAAGGTGTCACATTTTGAATCATAATCGAACCACGTCCAACCAAAACGGTGGCTACTATTCCTACCTTGGCTATCTACCCTTACACACAATCTCATACAAAACAACAAAAGCTCTCATTACTGATCAATAGAAAAAATAACACATCAATTTAAGCAATTACCCTCGGTTAATATAACACGAATTGTTCGAGACACACAAGAAAGTTATTGCTATGATTTTTCGATTATCTTTCCCAACATAAACATTTTCCTTATGAGAGGGAAGTGGATAAGAAAACTCGAAGGAGGTGTAAAAGAGCGGAAGCTAGTACGTTCTCACAAATCATGGATGCTCACTTACGGTGCCCTTACCACGAGTCTGAATAACGATTATACGGTATCGAGTTGAGTCCAGTTTACGATAATTTGGTATCGAGTTATGGATATCGAGAAGGTACTCGTATTATCCGATCCTATTAGTGTTATGCTTTGCTATAAGGATTATGAGCGGTATCATATAATATTAATATCTGAAATGTTTATACAGAAGCCTTATTAGATTTTGATGAAGCAAATAGATAACTGAATGAAGTACTTTGTACACGAGCAGATGAGGAAATCCGACGAATATTTCACGGCAATTGCTTTTTTACAGCGTAGATAAAATGATAAATTAATTGGACATGTTCTATGTACATTCAGCAGAAGGCTGCAAAGAGTTGGAGATTTTTAGTCAGATAGTTTAAGACTTAAAAGAAAACACATAAGTATTTCGGAAAATAGTTTGTTTTCACTGCAGTCGACCCAAGGTTTATTATATTTGTCGGAGAATTCTTACATTGCTAATTGATTTCCGTTGACCTAATACTTGTTTTAATTAAATGGCGTGTGTTTTGACTTATTTACATGGCTGCCGTTGGGTGGCGTGACATTCGTTTGAAGTTTTCGTTTTGAAGTCCCGTAAGTGAGGCAGGCAGTCTTAATCGAGCGGTCGAAGCGACAACACTTCTTCCGATAGACTTGTCGTGTGTACAAAGTGTTAGTGTGGTTGTAATGTCAGTAATGCAGTAGCATTAGCATTTGTGTTATCGAAATGATTAGAACTATCGACAATGAGGGACTTTACCTTGCTCGAGGTAACCACGTACCACATTATGATCGATTACGACAATATTAATTCGAATATAAAACCGTAGCAGTAGTATTCGACGTGATAATTTAGGTAATACATAGCTGTTGAACCGTTACTAATGTCCCAAGCTAGTAATAGTACCTCTAATGGGTGGTCAACCGTTGGGGTCAACTATGGGGGTCTACCATGGGGTCTAATCCGGAATTGCTGGTTAAGCCCTAATATCTCATACAACCAGCCTGGCACTTCGACATCTTTATATTTTTCATGAGATTTCATAATAGTTGCTTTTCGTGCAAATAAAGAAATTTTCACCTATTTGGCAAAATAAAAAATGTGCATATTTTGCGAAATATTATTTTATAAATAGTAGGGACTCTTTAACTAAAATAAAACCTTGCAGCAGCATTTACCAGTCGCAACCATAGTAACGTCAAAAAGTTATATACATAAATAATAAGTAAGAAAACAAAACTGTACCTTTTGACGGTAAATAATGAGAGGAATAGCTGTTAGGGGAATTACCTCTTTGCTACAAATCAAGATAAATTGATTTTCTCTGCGTACGTTTATTTACAATACTAAGATAATGTACATATATGTCGGTGGCCTGTGTTACTCCTAATTGGGGAAAAAAATAGAGACCAAACGGCACAGGTTAATCAGATTGATCTTATTTGGCTGGGAAAATAAGTTATGTTCGACAGAGTTTCAGTGTACATATGTTCAGCTATCCTAAAATTTCTCTGAATAACTTATCGTACAAATTCACTCCACTTACGTCAAAAATCCAACGTTTATTTTAATATGTCTTTGTGTCCGTGACTTGTATGTTTGTAAAGTTCCCCGCGACACAGGGCTTGTGCTCTACTGCGCGAGTTGTCTTTTGAAAAAAGAAAAAAGAATATCATAACTTATGCTTTATCCCTCTTACATTTTGAAAACAAACTCTGTGCGCCAATCCCAAATAAAGGAATCAGGCAAGGAAGAAGAAGATTTCAAAACGGTTATTATACCATTGACGTTTAGACCTAGACCGCGCCATCCCCTTCAATTAGTGTCCCTGTCTCTTTGACAGGTATTGTCTACACAGCGTAGAGTTGTCTCTTTCTAAAAAGAGGTAATTTTTTGGGGTTATGTAGCAGTCCAGGTCTATACCACCAGGTCAACGTATTATACTTTAAATATAAACAAAAAGAAAATAAAAGCAAAACAAACAGCTTTACATCTTAATAAGAATATTTTAAATTTCCAACAATAAACCGTTATTTTATTAAAGGCAGAACAACATGTAAAAACCAAAACAAAAACTTTCCAACGTGTTTGTGTTTATAGAATTTTACCTAAATCTTTTAACACAAAGCTAACAGAATTCAGCAAATAGCGTACATAATTCTAAACCAACCGATTTAATCCACATGCGCTTTGCCTGAGCCTGGCTTTAGTCCAAAAGCATTGTCGATTGAACAAATGCCCCAGCGGTTAGGCTTGCAAAATATGTTCACGAAATCTTTTAAACGAAGCGTTGTGTTACTATTAAGTCCTCGCTTACTAGAACGAATCAATAATACTTTTGTAGTAGGCTTAGGAACGTTATCAATAAATATCAGTACATATTAGGTATATGCAATATTAATATGCAAAAGTGCATCTAATTTATTTTTTCCAACACTGCTCTTGCCAAAAGAATAGATAGAACACGGTAGTGTCTTGTTGTAAGGAATATTTTATGGTACAACAAATATTTTTATTTTATTTTATTGAAATACATTTAATAGTATTTATGACCTAATTCAAAAATAGGTTGTGCGACTTTTTACCTATTAAATATACATTTATTCATTTTACCTTCCTACCCGTAAAATATAAACGATATATACTTGGTTTTGTCAATGGTTTCTTAACCATGAACAAAACTTAGTGAAATTCCTTTCATAACTTGTAAAAAGAATCAGGCACTTGGCTAAAGAGGTTTGACGTTGAGTTTAAAAAAAAAAATGTTAATTTAAAAAAAATTAATGCGTCCTACAAACTGCGCTCTTGCAAAGAAAGCAATAAAACATAGGTACACTTCAAGAAAATTCTAGAATATTTCGAACACAGAGATATAAAATATTAAAATAGTATTTAATACGAGTAGCTCGCTAAGTGCTCGGGGAGAAATAATACCAGCCAGTATGTCGGAAGTTTGAAGTCCATTTACTTGTACTACAAATTACATAGGTATAGAGGGCTGGCTCCCACACACACACAGACGCTCACGTATATAGAACTCGGTCGAACTTTGTCGAATAATAAACCGAGACTGCGCATATTGAGAACGCCGTAGGTCGCATCAAAGTGTGCGTGGATTTTAGTTGAGATGTGAGCCGACCTTCTGTGTATTTTGTACTTCAAGTCCATTTACTTGTACCGCATGTGGTCGGATATTGCTCTCAGCTAGTTGACTAGGTCTTCCACTGAATAAATGATCGAGTTTAATTAGCAAACCTACTTCTTTTGTTTGATTTTTAGTCGCCGCTTTGTTTGTAAATGTTGCGGCGTAATTGCTATGAATAAAAGCGTTTTCTTTAATATTAGTGTTACATTACGTTATTCAACGTTATTCTTGGTATAGTGCAAACCTGAAAGTAGTTAATCAGTAACACAATCTAATGGGATAGTTTTTGAACCATGTTATACATATCAACCCATATGATGGCCCACTGCTGGGCACGGGTCTCCCCAGTAGAGCCTACTAGTATGTAGATCCTGGGGGTAATTGCCATAATCGCCACGCTTGGCGAGCGGGTTGGCGATCGCAGTAAGGCTTTAAGTACGCAGAGGACGCTGCTGCCCGTCCTCCGGGGTGAAATCCCTTAGTCGCCTTTACGACACCCACGGGTAGAGATGGGGTGGTACTATTCTTAAGCCGGCACCACACGGCAGAACCATGTTATAAAGTATAACCATGTTATACTTTACTATTAATTAATTATTCAATCGTTAATTAATTAATTAATCATTTCAACCCCAATCTGGTCCACAATGTCATAAGAAATGTAATCGTTTACTTATTTTCAATAATAACCATGAATTACGTACTATGCAACTACTGCGACGAAAATAAGACAACTTTAAAGGCTTATATCTCTGCAAGTTTTCAATATTTTTATTTTATTTTTTTAATGATTTCTTGAAGAAAAAATCTTGTTGGGGTGTCTGAGCGTTGCGGTATACCAATAATAACCTTGTATATGGATAAAAATTCTCAGTTGTGTTACTAGCACAAATTTTACGAAGACCTGAGTTGGGCCGATTAGTCCTATTAACATTGGCACAAGCGTTAGTTTCATAGCATATTAGTAGTAGAAAAATAGGTATTATTTGTACTGTGAAAACACAGAGTAATCAATGAAAGATACTCTTGTGATAAAATAACTTTTTACCATGTCCATCGGTGAAACTATGTATTTTTGGTTTAATAATTTTATTCTTAAAAAAGACATAAATGCCACTTACATAAAAATATAAAATAAAACATTACATTACAATATAGAGCAAAAAAAACAATCACCGAAATACATTCCAATTTAATTATGTGATTACGACACGTCCAGCGGTTTCATCTTCATTATTGTTCCTTTTCCGTATGATCTTTATTAATATTTATATAGTTTACTTATTGTTTTTATTATTTATAGTTTTCAATTATATATGCCGAGAGCTGAGATTTAAAACCGCTAAACGAGCTTACATGTTTAATATCAGATGGTAAACTATTTTATAGTTGTGCTCCTTCATATGTAATACTTTTTTTTGCATAGTTGGTACGTGTCTTACGACAAGTAAACTAGGCCGTCGAAGACTGCGTTTGCTTATTTGAGACTTTTTGGTAAATATTAAATTTGTGTCAATTGTTTTGTCCAAAATTTTCCTAAAAAAAGTATCATGAGCATAAAGTTGTCTAATATTCATTAATTTTGTTTCCTCAAAAAAATTGTCTGTTGGTGTCAAATAGGGGTATCAAAATAATATCTTAATAATCCTGTTCTGCATTCTTTGTAGCTCCTGTATCTTTATCTTACCGGCATTACCCCAGATTTCTATAAGATAAAGTAGATGTGATAAAGTAAAATAGATTTTCTCAGTTTTAGTATGATAATCAATCAATCCACCATTTCGCAGGGGCTTGGCGTGATGAATTCCGGCGACGGCCCCCTACCCTTTCTCAGAAAGGTGGCCTGTAATATACGCAATAACTAAGTGATAACTAAATTAAGGCATCAGACTCGCAATCGTGACATCACGGGTTTTCACATCCTACCCATTTTACTACCAATGTGAACCCACTCCTAACACAAGCCATTGAGTTTAGCTGGGGTTAACAGGATTGCCAGAAATGTGGGACCCACAATCTCAAACTGGTTGGTTATTTAAAAAAAATAATATATACATAAATTTTTAGATTACTACTATTTATAATTATAAGGTAACTAAGTAATCTATACTAATAATATAAAGCTAAAGAGTTTGTTTGTTTGTTTGAACGCGGCAATCTCAGGAACTACTGGTCCGAATTGAAAAATTATTTTTCTGTTGGGTAGCCCATTTATCGAGGAAGGATATTGGCATATATTATAACATCACGCTATGACCAATAGGAGCGGAGCAGTAATGAAAAATGTTGCAAAAACAGGGAAAATTTACGCAGATGAAGTTGTGCGGGACTGCTAGTTATCCTATACTAGTTGACCCGCGCAACTTCGTATGCGTTTTTTTGGGCTATCCGACACTGAAATATCTTTTCGATTTAGACCAGTAGTCGCTGAGATTACCGCGTTCAAACAAACAAACTCTTCAGCTTTATAATATTAGTATAGACTAGCTGTGCCCGCGACTTCGTTCGCGTGAAAGTCGGGTTTAAATTAAGGTAGTTTAGGTAACGAAATAACTTCTGTGTAAATATGTTGGAAACAGTCCTGTTGACTAAATACTTTTACTAAATAAAAATCGATCTGTTCTATTCTTTTAGATAGTTAGTTTGGTGTGCGGCTTAAGATGTGGGTTTTCTGTTGTTTTTGTTTCATTCTTTCAACGTTATACCTACTTATTACCTAATAATTTTTAATAGAATTTGTACGAAAATGTTGTTACTTCTCATGTGATCGTAAACTTGTAAAGCCTAAGAATAGAATTTGTACGAAAATGTTGTTACTTCTCATGTGATCGTAAACTTGTACTTAACTGTGATAGTTTACCTTATAATTTTAGTATTTATACTACTACCCTGAATTTTTTCACATACCCAACATCTACCATTTAGCTGGCAGGGGGACACTTGACTCTAACAAAAATGTTCACTATAAAGCCTAATATTATACACAAAGGAATCCTTAAATCTGAAAATAGTCTTCACAAACCCTAAACGCTTTTTAAAAGATCTATCTCTAAGAGAAAAAAATCACATCCCCACTTTACATATAAGAGAGGTACCCTTAAAAAAATAATGATTTTCAAGATTTTGTTCTTTCACTTAACACGGCGTTAGTAATTTATTCATGCAAAAGTTGCAACCTTCTAGCACTAACAGTCTCTGAGCGAAGCTGCGGACGAACGGACATAAGGGAACTATAAGGGTTTGTTTTGCCATTTTGGCTAAAAATGGGGTGTATTTCATATAGTGTTACAACGCAATACTAATAATAAAACTGCTGTAACACTTTAGTAAGCAAACACAGAGCGTGTCATGTGTGTCATGCCCGCGAAAATGTCAGATATCCCTAAAGGTACGGTTGACAAACAATGACCCCCCTCCTCCCGTCACCCGAACTACTCACACTTGACCGATGTTGAGCCATTCATTATCGTTGAATTGATGAACACGTAATCTCCAACCATAACCCCAAAACATGATCCTCGATGCACCTGTGTGATGCGTGGTCAAACAAACGGACAGACAGACAAACATTTCTAAAAATCATAGCAATGTGTTTCTTTGTAAAACGTCTTTTACTAAGTATAGAACGTTATTGAATACAACGCCATCTACTTTCAAGAATGTTGCCACTCAGCATCTCAAGCACCTATACCCTAATAAATGTTTTCACAAATAAGGAATTATTTGATCACGGTGAACAATTTGATTTCATAGATGGCGCTACATGTTTTTTTTTACGTGTGTAATGTCTTTTTTTTAGACGAACACATCATTTCTGGAAAATGTCGAATACTTTTTAATTATAATGTAATATTGTTTTTCATTTCTACTACGATTAATTAATTACTCTCAGCAGTGCATGCAATACCTATAATTAACTTACCTACGTGCATAATTTACTTGTTTTTTAAAAAGAACATAATCAGACATCGGATTCGAGCCCGGGACTTCGTCCTCAAAGTCCGCTAGCATAGCTTCGAGGCTATACTGTTCGCTACTTGCCACGTCAAAATAACTGTTCTTATGAAACTTAACAATGTTGAGTTTAGCTCCTTTTAGTTTTAGCGTGAAGTTATGTATTCCATGGGTTACAATTATAGATAATGTCTAATTGTGGAAAATTTTATGATAAACCATTATGGTGCGACAAAAAATACGTTGCTACTCGTTCCCCATAGACGTTAGCGTAATGATTCATAGTGTAAATAATGTCCTATAGTATTTACTATAAAACTGCAAATTTTCATAAAGATCCGTCTAGTAGTTACTGTTTTATAACAAAAAATAGCTACAGACATTATCCCTTACTGCTTAGCTCCTATGGGAAAAAGCGTGATAATTTATAGCCTAAATGTTAATCTGCATCTATTAGATTGCACGTGTAAAATTTCAACCGAATCTGTACGGTAGTTTTTGCGTGATGCGTGTTCAAACAAACAGACAGACAGACAGACAGACAGACAGACAGACAGACATTTCTAAAAATGCAGCAAAGTGTTTGAATACTCTTTTCGAACATTTCCTAATATTTTTTTTCACTAAGTTCGACCATGTACAGACACGTGAAATTTACAGTTTTATTATATGTATAGATTAGGTGTTTCTGAGCTCTAATTACTTGAACGAGAACAACGCAAAAACTGCCAATATAACTATTTATGTAATTAACACGGTATTAGTATAACAAATTGTGTAATATAACAAATTGTTATCTACATTCAAACAACCAAATGTTAACAACAGCAATCAAGTCAGCAACTCTTGTGGTAGGCTTGTAAGAGACCGCTGGCTTCACAAGTTTGTAGTGGCAAGTTCTCTTGGGGTTAATTTATACTGAGATGGCAGTGACTAGTTTCGTAAATAACCCAGTGCGGTACTCCTGTTTACTATCCATATTTACTGTTAAATATACTGTGGTATATGTAAAGAGGTATGTTATATACAAAGCAGATAAAAAAATAATACAACGTGTAACAAACATGAAGTGTGTTTTTAAAACTTTCGTGATTCGTATACATATTAGATATATTTCGGGACTTAATAGCGTGAATTATTTAAAGGTACGAACCTTTTATTTAACTGACGTTTCGATCGAATTGAGTCGACCGGTGACCACGATCGGTGCCATTCGATCGAAACGTCGGGTAAATAAAAGGTTCGTACCTTTAAATAATTCACGCGATTAAGTCCCGAAATATATCTAATATGAAAAGTGTGCATTATAGAATTTTATAAGCTACGGGTCTTAATCGCGTAAATATTTTATTTTAAGGTTAAATACCTTTGTTTATTGCCCTACGTTTCGACCGTATTACAATGGCCGTGGTCACGGGTAGACTCTAAAAATAAAATATTTATGCGATTAAGACCCGTAGCTTATAAAATTCTATAATGTGTACAAATCGCGAAAGTTTACGAACATATATATGAAAAGTGTGGTCAAACTTTGGCATAGTATGCTTTAAGTATTGCACCTGCCATATTGTATTGCCATTACTATGGCATATTTATTTATAGCGTTTCTTTTTATTTAATACCAACAGCGGGCAATGAATGCCAAGTATTGCCAACCCGTGGCAAAATTCTGTTTTTACAATTTTCTACTGCATTGTTAGAATTTAACTATATAGTTTTTTTTATATTAATTGAGAATTATTTGATTAATAAACGAATGACAAAATTATAGATGCAATTTTAGAGTACCTACTCAGATTTTGATAATCAAATAAATTATGTATGTGCAATTGTACACAATTGCACATTTTTTTTATTTTTTTTTATTATCATAGGTACACAACAGAATCATGAATAACAGGCAGAATTAAATGCTCCATCGATGATGTGATTACTAATACATTAAAAAAACAAAATTATCGTGTAAAGATTTCATAAATAACTTTGCAAAAACTTTTGGAAAAAGAATAAAATAAATAACTCCGAAATGTGCTACACCATAGTAGATATATCAGACTTCAAAGTATCAGCTAATGTCACTATGCGTATGAAGCCAGCGGACTCCAACTCAGTTAAAAAAAAATATGTCCTTGAATAGCAACAAAGCTCCAGGAATAACTGGCATTAGAACCGTTGACATTAAAATGCTAACTTCAAAACTCAGCTCGGTAATCTCTAGTTTAATAAAACAAACTAATAACCCGCCAGCGCTTAAAACAGGCATAGTTAGACCGATACACAAAAAATATAGTAGGATAGACTATAACAATTATAGGCCTATTCTATATTGCCCGCTATCGATAAGATAGTATAAAAACACATATGCAAATAAGTATACGGATTTCATGAAACAAATAAGATACTTAGTGACAAGCAATATGACTTTTAACCTAAAACGAATACAACACAGTTACTATTCGTCGTTCTCAGATAGGATACACGAAAATGAGATGCAACATGTTTTAGTAGTCTTTATAGACTACAGATAGGCCTTGGATACGCTTAGACATAACAGATGGATAGATGTCTCCAGGACAAAGGAATCAGGGCAAACTTTTAAATTGTTGAGAAGATTATTTAAAGGATAAAAGTTACATGGTTAAAATAAACAAAACGATGAGTGAAACAGTCCGAGTAAAATAAAGCATGGCGCAAGGTTCAGTGTTAGGACCATTACACTACCTTAATACTCTTCCCAGTACAATAAATCTCTAGCTGAATCAATCATATCCTATGGCCTGTCGAGTTACGGTAGGACATATAAAACTCTCCTTGATCAGATATATGTACTCCATTTACAATTATTAAAAACAATTGTTACATAATAATACAATAAAAATAAGTACGAAAATGAGCACCATACTTTATATTTCATAATAATAATAATAAAAATGTTTTATTCACTTAGGAAGCAAAATTCTACACTTGTGAAAAGCCGATTCTACATTTACTTGTAATGCCTGTTCGCAAACAATAGGTAAAGCCCGAGAAAAGAACAGGCAATAAAAACGAGTTTCTATTGCCTGGCCACTCTTTTCAAATTGCCAATGTTTACAATGTTTCTGTTTATAAACTGTATATGCAAGTAAGGTGCTGCCACCATTATATTATACACCATATTAGAGGACTGATGCAAAGAAAAGAGGTCAATAATATTA
Source organism: Herminia tarsipennalis (assembly GCA_945859575.2). Classification (NCBI taxonomy): domain Eukaryota; kingdom Metazoa; phylum Arthropoda; class Insecta; order Lepidoptera; family Erebidae; genus Herminia; species Herminia tarsipennalis. Next base: position 6,835,424 of record OX243843.2, on the reverse strand, counting down.
GAAGATTACACGAGATTCGATACATCAGCCTAAATTCAACCTAAAATATTTGAGTCCTGCAAAATTATACCTATTCAACAGAAAGTAAAAATGACATTGTTACTGGAGGATTTCTTCATAATAATGAAATGAAGACCCGTAGTGTCACTAACAAATAACAGCAGCTCTCAAAATAAAATAAAAATTCAAGGCACGGGAACCTTGTACCTAATATATTAAACTTAATTATAAAAAATAGGAGCATCCTGTACCAAAGTATTTAATACTTATCAACTTCACTCTGCTTAAGGACGGTCGGTCGGCGCGGATGCCGATGCAGCACACGGTGATTTAATGTCACAAAAGCGTTTATTATTTTTAATGATGTAATATCATTATACAAATATTAATTAGTTAATTTGCAATATTTTTTTAATTAAAATAAATGTTATTTTACTGTATTTATACATGAAAATGTTTTGTAAATATATTCTTTAACTATGTATTATATTCTTTTAACTATGTCAAAAAAATAATAGTGCGGTATAATTATCTGTAAATATGAGTAGTTAATAAAGGTTACTTTTATTAACACTTTCAGTCATTATTTGAGATTTTGATACGGCAGAACGTACAATCACCTTCAAAAACAGAATATTATTTACGGCAGAACGGTGAATTTAAAGGCGAAAATTCGACTTACTTTTTTACCATTTTAAAAATTAGTTCAATTATTATTAGTGACAAAACGTATGCAGACGATGACTTGATAAAATATCATACTGTATTTAATTTATCTTATATCATTCCACAGAACGAATCGATACGTAATTTTTTTTTTTAATGGAAATTTATTGTGTCATTCCAGAACACTATTTTAACTGAGACTGTCCGCAAACGTGTTAACCGTATCTCCAATAACTCTACGATAAAGTAAAATAAGTAATAAATGCAAATATTACATATAATTGACATTATATTATATTGTAACTTTATTGAATTGATATGATATTTATTTCAATCCTTCTTTTATAATTTTGTTCAATAAGCTATAATTTTCTAGGTAAACAAAAAGTCCTAAAGACTAATTAGTAAACAGACCTGACATTTAAACTGTCAACAGTTAAGTTAAATTGATTTTTTTATAATAACTTATTCATATCATAAAAAGAAATGAATTGAAGAGAAAAAATTGTGACATCGTTATCGCCTATTTGTATGATGTCTCCCCTAGAGGGAAAGTACCACACCTTTTAGCTACGGTGTAGAGTTTCTAGAGAACTTATGACTAGGATTCACGCAGGACGCTACATGTCGTGATGAGAATTAAAGACTATTGAGTTAGGGCGTGTAGAGTTAGCAGCTTGGCTTCCCATATACCTATCTGATAACATTTTTTAGACTGATAGCAATATGTACCTACGCGTCAATATATACATAAATATTTTTGGTGGAATAAAGTTCGTTAACATAAATAAAAAATACGCTTCACATATTTCGTTAGTTGGTATTCTGACATGCAAATTTGAAATAAGTTTATTATTTTAACATTCATTGTAAGTAGGTGTAGTTGGTTTATAAAATATTATGCATGGCACTCAAAATGGGCTAGTTTCCAACTAGGCAAAACAACAACTCTTAAATATTCTAACAAAATATTAAACTAACTTGAAGATATGACGACATAAAATTATACAGTAAACACAAAATTCTAATAATGAGGATGATTTATAAATAGATAACTTATGAATTTAAATAAGAATATTTATTCAGTAAAAACAAAACGTATAAATTACATTATTGAATTATCTCGGGAATTGCAGAGTATTATACTATGTATATTTTATATACATGAATAATTTCTTTGAGAATAATTGTGTTTTCAGTACAAATCCAGAATAATTTAATGCAGCTGTTGTATAATCGCCACTTTTCTATTGGTATATGAAAGGTAACCCTCAAAGTTCTTACCACAGAATGTTGATACCCCCCCTATTTTTTAAGGGGTAGGGGGGGAAATGTACAGATTTCATAATTATATTATTATTTGTGTGCTAATACTAGCTTACACACCAAATTTCAGCTTTCTATGACTTCTGGAAGTACCATAACGGTTTCGCTTATTATCAGTCAGTGAGTCAGGGATTAAATCTGAGCATTTTCGATATAAGTAATTTATAAACTATAATATATTTACGTTTAAAACTTGGCATGTTTAATAAGTACTGTTTTTATAATAAGTATTTAACACAACAAGAGAATAAACAATGCCAAACTGGAATATGTAACAAAACAAATATATCCAAAATAGTGACATCCAAATTCTATTGTTCCAATCCTCTAAATATCCAATTATTGTCACGCTCAAATCCTAGTTCGGATATTCTACAGCTCATGTACATAACTACGGCAATCAAAGTGAAACTCGAGTACACTCATAGCTTCTAGGAATAGATTTAGTCAAACTTTATTTTCAAATACATTGAATTCCTAGTCGAGAAGCGACACAACTTGTCCGTAGGAGTTCCCGAACTGGATTGATCGCAAAAGACGAGTCGAAATTGAATTCCCTCCAAATCTCAATATCGGATAATCGGCTCAGGCAAACGTGTCGACCTGCAATCTCCTGCGATTCGATTTTCACATTCTTCTTCTGCAAACGAAAATAGTAAAATTAAACCTTCTTGATCAGCTATGATACAATTTTCAAACAAAGATTGTTTATGTCCTTTGATATACAGGATGTAACAGAAAGGTGCGGACAAATTTCAGCAGCGGATAGTGTATATTGTCAGTATTCCACGTACCATGGTGTTATAGCTGGTTGCATTATTATGACATAGTTACAGCATATTCTTTTTGTTAAAATTCAGTACTGAAAGGCGTATGGCATAAGAATTAAGCCGCCCCTGGTACAAAACTTTTTCACTTATATATAAACGAATGAAAAAATAATAAATATTTTTTTAGGGTAAGTACTCCGATTTTGATAAAATTAGGTATGTGCACTTAGTATCATGGGCACATACCAACCCTTAAATCACACCTTTCTGTTACACCCTGTATTTAGAAGCTAGTGAGATTTTAGTGTATCTTTTTTTTTAAATTGATGGGTAACTAGCCTATTTTCCAGCCAGATTATGTCATTCTTAAGTATTTAAAAGATTTGGTATTACGCGTTAATATTTCACATATTTTCAAACGTTACATTCCATCAACGTTAAATGTGAAAGTGTATAAATTATGGTAGTTCATTTGCTTTTAATGTTCGAAAAACTACCTAAACTGAAATCGACAGGGGTATTTGTACATGTACATTTTTTGCATAAAAAAACAGCTCATAAAATCACACTAAGTAGTAGGTAACTTTGACTCTCTCGTTATTCGGTCTATATAATCAAGAAGCTCAGCCTTTTTAAGTATTCCAAGCTGTAATAAATAACATTACTAGATACAGCCGTGTAGGCTAACACTAAAACAAAACACCATCAAGAATTCAAACAACATTATTTATTTGGCGACATGACAGACCGAACCCCACATTTTCACGAGGCCTTTATTAACCGAATATCACAATAGAATAGGCAGCCGGCCAACTTGAGTGAAATGATAAATGAAACCGCTCTATGACGTGACGTATGAAAACCTGCGAGACATATTTCTATAGTTCCAACGGTTCCAACCTTCCAACAAGCCTGGCGAATGTCCACACTCGCCCACTCGGCAAAATTTCCGTTCTACGCCCATTTCCTTACCACTGTTTATTCTCTTATACTTATTTATTTTCTTGCAACAATATGTTGACAATTTCCCTTTGTTTTATTTTTTACGTAACTAATTGCTGTAAATCACTGTGGACAGATTGTGTTGAAAACACAGCAAAAACCTTAAAAACGCTTCCAATTTCACTGAAAATTTGTGAAAATGTAAATTTGGAAAGTGGTCGTTTGGACACTGTTTAAAAACTTTGATTTATTGGTTTATATTAGTAAAAAGGTTGGGAATCGCTTTGTTGATTCGATAATAGTTTATTACTTGTTATGAAACAGTAAAACTCATACTATTATATCAGTATCATTATTCTAAGTTTGAATTCAGTTTTATAACTATATTAATATTATAAAGCTGAAGAGTTTGTTTGTTTGAATTCGATAACCTCAGAAACTACTGGTCCGAATTAAAAAATCTTTTACTGCTGGATAGCCTATTTATTGAGTAAGACTATAGACTTTACAATATCACACTGTGATCAATAGGAGCGGAGTAGTACTGTAAAATATTGCAAAAAAAAATACGCAGACGAAAAAAATCAACCACAGACTTATACTCATGCAGCGGTAATTATAGCTCTAAAATATTTACATAACATTATAGGTATCTAAGTACATACTTGATAGAATGATTGAAGACAGTAGGCATGTACTTATAAAAGTAGTTATACAAAAATAATCAAATAAAATTGTGTAAATTTTAATAAAATAGATTGCCTAAATAAGAAACAAACAATACTGCAACGCTTAATCTAACCGTTGAAATATTAAACTGTTTTTATAACAAACATTAAGTAATGTCGTTATCAAATTCACAACTCAATTAACAAACATAAATGGGACCAAATAAAACGTCCCTCGAAATCTACGAACTCATCATAAAACAAAAACTTTGAGGAGCTTATCCGCCCCTTCGGTTACGGTACATAACAAAATCCAACCTTAAAATCATTCAAATAACAATCCACTTGAACAAAGCCCCGATAAATCTGGTTGCAAATGACGTATTAACTCACTCGTTTGATAAAAGCGAGGGAAATCTTGGAAAAAATCCCTTGAGAAATGACTAGAAAAGTTTGCACAATGCAAACGTCGTCGAGTTCAAACTTGAACATAATTCACATTGATATCAAGACGAGTTTCTTACTAAGGACGTCTCATTAATTATTCTGTCTTGTGGCAGTGCGGATTATTGATTATCTGCATGCTTTAGCAACTAATCTTCTAATTACCTACACACTACTAATATCTACTACTAGCGGACGCCTCGCGGTTTCACCCGCATAGTTCCCGTTCCCGTGGGAATATAGGGATAAAAAATAGCCTATGTCACCCGGGGTTAGTGTAGCTTCACAAAGCTGAAAGAATTTTTCAAATCCGTCTAGTAGTTTCGGAGCCTATTCAATACAAATAAACAATCAAACAAACAATCAAATCTTTCCTCTTAATAATATTAGTATAGATAACCTTTAATAGAAGAAGAAGAAGAAGAAGAAGAAGAAAGTTTATTTATTGCCATGTATATGACGTACAATAATTATGCAACTATATTAAAGTCAGTCGTAATGCCAAAACGTAACATTTTTTTTAATATTTATTTTTATTAACCATAGAATATTAAACATCCATTTATTGAGGTATACTGTACATCGTCTGAAGTAGAAATATTGATCTCATTATTCCAATAAACATTATTAGACCCTTGATAGTAATACCATGCATTTAATCCCTAAAGGACCATTCGTTGTCTAAGCTGACCCATTTTATTTCAACCATTCCTTTCCGATAAACTAAATTCGTAGGGTTGGGCTTGACAGATATTTATGGGATCTCCGATTGATCTATATCTCGGTTTGTTATCATTTAATCTAAGAAACTTGCCCTTCTTCATTCTAAAGGTAAAATTATTTTCGAACAATTACGTTAAATTAACTTGGTTGGTGGGTAACTTCAAATGCTAGCTAGAATACAGCTTATTTTCAATGTAAACTATGAAAACTTTGCATATTACATTTTCAAGTTTAAAATAATATAGGTAGTTTAGGTACAACTAAATTATTCATTTTAAATGCTGGAGTTCTTAGAAATAAATTGTTAGTTTTAATTTTAGTTTCAAATTGTATTAACTATATAAATATTTTATTTTATGTAATTATGCACTATATTAAAATATTTTATTAGCCAATAAACTAGGTACAGCAAAATCGAGATGGCTTTTCGTTTAGAGGATTCCTTATTTAAAAAAAGAAGGAATCCTCTAAACGAAGCGAAATACGAGTAAATAAAAATTAACATGACGATAGAGATAGAATATCTATGGAGACCACCAGCTGAGCGATTTTTCGGGAAGACAAGTTGGTTTCTTCGTCTTTTTCTACGTGTCCAACAAATGTTACCCATTTTTAAACTGTTAAATCACTTTACCACACACACACACACACAAACTTGCAGTATAAATAATATTTGGTTTTAAAATAATTAATTATGTCGTAAAAGACATCTCGCATTCGATCATACTTTAATATTTAATTACTTATTACAAAAAATATTTAAACAATTTTGTATCAAGGAGTTTTTTATTCTTAGATCACTATGTTAGATAGTGATCTAAGAATAAGAACCCTGGCTAAAGTGTCAGAGGGACATAATAATGATTGATGTTTTATTCAATATTTTTTTATATTTTTCTAATTGAACACAGTTTGATTCCAAGATTTACATTTGAACTGTTTTATATTATAATAAGTATAAAACACGACTATAACTTTAATATAACCGCTAATGATGGTAATAAACCTAAATTATTACCGTTAAATATCGTGTTTTTTTTTATAAATTGTGATTCTAAAAACAACTCTACAGATTTTCAAGCGGTTTTAACTATTATGCAGACAAATTCTTATTTACAGGACACAATTATATCACGCTAACAAAAGAATATTGTTATATTTTCGTTCTTAACTGTTGTATTTTTTAACCAAACTGGAAAATTCATAAGTTTTTCACTTAGAATGCAAAACAACGCTTGTGATACGTCCTGATTTTATAGCAAACAATACGGAAAGCCGGAGAAAAGAACAAGGCAACAAAAACTCGCGGCCACTCTTTTCAAATCGCTTTTTATTCTGTAACGTCATTATTTTCTGAATGAAACTATTCGTTTGTTATATCGAATTGCATTTGGTCGATTTTGTTTTATTTTCAGGTTCCCTTCAAAGCCCACAGGATCTATAGGGAGTTGATGACTGTGAACTGTCGGAATACGAGGAATTTATCAAACATAGAGATACTAACACCTAACTACATTTTAAGAAAATATATTAAACTCAAAAGAAAACAAAAATCAAGAAAATACTGATTGCATGCCATACGTGTTTCATTTACTAACGAAATAATTTATCAAAAGTATCTACGGAAATTGAGATATAATTCCGCGCGAATCTGGAGTTGAATAACGTAATATTTAGCATCTTCATAAAGTCTGCTAAGTAGCTCAAAATTTTTAAGAATGTCCAGACGTACAGAAAATGTAAACCGAACTAGACGTAAAGAGAACCCCCGATTTAGAAAGAGATGGAAAGGAAACGAATATTTTCGAGGTCAAATCATTTCACACTCACAAATCGTTTAGTGTGTGGTCTCCATTATTTACTCTATCTCCATGTAACTGACTTTAACTAGCGGTAAATTTAAATTTAGAATTTGTTATTTTTTATTCGTAGGTACTCAAGACTACCAAAATATTATTTAGTAAGATAACAAACACCTGACTACAGCCAATCTTGTTTATGCGAAGAAACTGTTCTTTCCGAGTATTACAAACACCCGCCCTCGATAATGAGACGCAATGCGGTAGAAGTGACTGGATCTAGGCCGGCCAATGGCGCCCAGTATTCGAAAAATCCGCTTTGGCGAAGTAAAAACTCAGGTAAGGGAGCACAGTTTTGCAATCGATGAAAATTCCACTCTGTTTTATGGAAAAACGGAATCTCGTTCAACTAGCTGTGAAAGTTCGCTTTATAACTTTTGATTGGGTTACTCTTTGACACTAAAGTATATTAATGAAATCTGGGAGTTTGGGGTATTAGAAATACAAACAATATTGCTGTAATTGTGTTGAGGTTGTTTGAGATTTATGAACAAGATTGGTTTGGATGCGATAATGATGGTACTAATTATCAGTAAACGTATTTTATATTCAGTAGTACCTTTGTCTAAAAAATCATTCTAAGATAGTTAAATAATTTTATTGTTTTAGTATTTACTAACATCTTTAATCAATACCCACACAATCTATTTATTTTATAAAAACAACAATGATCTCGGTATTGATTTATCTTGCTAAACTTTTCAACAAGCAAATATTCAACTAGGTACACACAATAAACATCAATATTTTATATTCGATAAACTCAATCCCTTCTAGCATCATGTCACCCTTACATAAACTTTATAGTAAGTTCATAATTTAGAAAGTGCGCTGCGAACGCCTGCGGCTCAAATACTTCAGAACTCAGTTACGCGAAACGCAAGCCGTACGCAACTCATTTACGACTATTTTCATGGCTTCTGAAGTGTCAAACGGGAGTACTTGGCATTCATGGCAGTGGTTGGCACGCAACGCACGTCCTACCAACATAATCCTGAGTCGCAGACTGTGCCCCGATAATATCGACGTACGTAGCTCACTCGATAAGTTTTGAGATGCTTGTAATTTAAAAATGGAACGTCTGTATTTTTTATTTTTTTTATTTTTGATATTAAATTTTTAAAAAGCAATTTTTTTTAAAAATAGAACGCAAGTAACCAGATTGTTGGTTTCAAAAAAATAATGATTTTCCAGTCATTTTACTACGACGGCGTTTTTCTTTGCAACGATGGAGCTTAACCGCGAACATTTGTATGCTGTAATATTTTATGATTTTAAATTTAGAGGTCTGCCCCATCTCGAGCAACAATTTTTATATGGTTCAGTGAATTTAAAAGGGCCCAAACAAACCTCGAAGATTATCATTGTGTGTGGTTGAACACAAACGGCAGTCACTAACTGCAGAAAATGTATGAACTACTGAAATGATGGTACGAGAAGACCAATGAATTATTTACTAAGACATCGAGAAGATTCTTGGCGTTAGTTCGGGGAGCGTTAATATTATTTTGCATCAGCATCTTAGAGTGCTTATAGCTTTGTTGTCGTTGGATCCCGCGTTTGGTCTCAGACACTGAAAAACAGGTCCGTGTGGATTGGGGCCGCGAAATGCGATGTACGATTTGAAAACAAAACGTCTGACGTGTTTTGAAAATCATCACAGGTGGCGAAATTTGTCAATCAATATGACAAAACTTCAAAGACCTCGTAACGTTAGTAAAAAAAGGTTGGCTAGATTTTTTTCTCGCAGCGCCTATGTGTTGACAACAATATAGCAAAATCACTCGGAATGGTGCATTTCAACAGTAGCATTTCCAAAAGTTTTCCAAGTTCTGCGAGAGAGGAGACCAAAGACTGGGCTTCGGGAATCATGCCGCACCACGACAACTCTTCGCCTTATACGTCCCTCAGAACAAAGGAGTTTCTTGAGGAATTCGGTGTTGAAACCTTGCCCCATCCACCGTACAGTCCTGATCCCGGTTTTTTTTCGTGTGCCGAAGAGGCCGTGGCCGCCTACGAAGTCGCAATTTTTGGACCTATTGTATCAAGACTTGCAAAAGTGTTTTAATAGTTGGTTTAGGCGTATAGAACTTGCATAGAAAATGAAGAAGAGAATTTCCAAAAGATGTAAAATAAATATTGTTAATATCTTGTACAATTTTTTCTTGTCTCAAAACTTATTGAGTCACCTACGTATGTGAACCCACAGATTGCCCGCGTTCAATTTTGTCATGCTCCTTACACATATTTTTTACGATTCCGCGGAACTATTCCGTCGAATCATCGAGATATATGACTGAATTTGTAAGATTTATGCGGGAACTTGATAAAGTGGGATGTATGTATGGTTGGTCGTGCTGATACACGTATCTTTGCGTTTCAGATCTTACGAGTTTGAAGCAATATATACCTACATAAAATATTATTTAAACTAACTTTGGTTTCACTTGCGCTGAATTGAATCGAAATTAAATAAATCAAGGCTGTTCTGTTTAAGTGTTATTTTAAGTCTGATTCTAACTAAAATATTTGATGTTTCTGGAATACTTCAAATAAATTACCAACTTCCCCTGACGAAACAAGCAAAGTACTTGCTAGATAATAGAGCAAAGTAATATAAAAAAATATTGACAGAACATGAAAGTATAATTTTTGGTCAGGTACTTGGCTCGTTTAGAGGAACCTTCCCAAACCAAAAAAATCTTTAATTCACAGAAAACGTGTATTTTGTATCCTTAAGAAATGTTTATTAGACCACAAAGATAAGATTTATTACTGTTAGCAAATCCTTTTAGACCCATCTAGATTCTTATTTGCAGCACACCAATTCTCACTGATCAATCATTTTGCGTCATTGAACCCGCCAAATAATAATTCAAATATATATTTATTAAGCCTAAATTTCATCCTACATCCTAATCGGATGCCGGGTTTGGGATTGCTCCTTTAATAGAAATGGGTATAAAATTAAATTTCGTTACCGGCAGGTAGGATTTCGAACGCCCCGCAGGCTTCACAGCTAAATGTAGTCCTGTGGAAAATTGTCTAATTTTAGATTTCACCTGTCCCATTCAATTAATTTTATATTCTTATCATGGAGTATAATATGTATCGCATGGCTTTTGAGAATAGAAAAGTAACATAACTGCAACACCTAAACATACTGCCACTGCAATACATACCTATGCATAGTTGCAAATGCAGTAGCGGACACATCTAATCAATCCAGGCTTTTGGTATGATCCGCTACTAGTTACACGCTTTTAATCCTCTATAATACCTAAAATGTACTTACATTCTATTGAATATTACTTACTAGGTATATAGTTCAAATATTTGTGTTGTTGTTGTTGTGTGAATGTTCTGTGGCTATTGCATTATTATGCCTCTTCTTCCTGGTCATATTGGCTTGATCTAGCTGATTTTCCACTAAATTTCTATCATTGTCAAGTATTTATTATACACTTACTACATTAACTGCAAAAAGACTACATAAAGGCTAATTTCTGCCAGTGTCAAGTATTCAATGCAACAACACGCTTTATCTGCATGTACAAAGTATATTTACATGTTAAACGTGGAGCTGTAAAAATAACGACATGTTAGTATACCGCCATTTTTACTTAGCTGTGTAAATTATGACAGCTCAGTTTGCCACCATTTCACAACCATATCCATCATTGACATATTAAACGGGACTGCGCACTAACCTCACAACATTGACCACTCTCTAGAAAGAGACCACGCTACTTTCTTCTTCTTCTTCTTTGAGTTTATGGCAATCTAGCCGTTTTAACGGCTAATTTCTGCCAGTGTCAAGTATTTATGCGCTTATTACATGCACAAAGTCTCGTTCTTAGTCAATTAACACGTATTCAATTCATTTTTTACAAGTTAAACTTGGAGTTGTAAAAATAATGGCCGGTTTGTTTGCCGCCATTTTTACAACTCCCCACGCTACTTTGTGGACAATACCTGTCAATAACTCGTAGTAAGTAACTCTAATCAAATTGGTCTGTGACATAATGCATGTGAGCACAAGAATTACATTATAGAGGCTGCAATGACGACAAAACTTATTTATATTAACCATAGACAAGAACCTATTTTAAATATCTTCTATTCTTTAAGTTGGCCCAGGTTTAACAAGAGCTTATACATATTGTAGGTTGTACATAGGTATATAAAGGCTTTAATAAGCCCCAAAGCTTGAACACAAAACAAAGCCTTGAGGGTTTTTCCAACGAATTCTCTTACTTCGTTGGGATTTTTCGTTGCGGAATAATTTGGTGTTTATTGGCCGATTACACCAAAAGGGTACGGTGTACCTACACATTGATGTATATATATATATATATATATATATAGGTATGTAAAAAGGTATGTACAAATTTTTATTGTCATACGAATTTATGGATATAAAACACTGAAATATAATTATTATTTAAAGAAATTATTTAACTATTTCGTAATAGGTGTTGTTACATTTTTTAATCACTTACGCATATTCTGAAAATGATTTCTCTAAGACTGGACTGCCCATACATGAATCGGTGTGACCGTATTCATATGGAGTACATCGGGTAGTATTTTATGATTATGTTTTATTACTAACATTAGTTTTTAAGGTGTTTGTTATATTTCAATATTGTTTTACTAACACTAAATGGATCAATGGTCTGAATAAATGATATTATTATTATTATTATTATTATATTATTATTATATCCCGTCCATATAATGTCTAGATTTTTAGTCCAAAATCTCAAACTAACACTGTTTTTCTGCCAAAAGGTATACCAAATTTGGTAACAGTTTTAACAGATTCACTCGTTGCGTAAATGTCAAAGTCTTCTAATCTAATCCGTCTAAACGGGCCATTTTTTACGGCAATGCTGTGGTCGGCAACACGGCAGTACTCTCCAATATTGATTTGATGGTTGCTGGCCAATCGCTGAGCGATCTATTTTCCGCAATGTTGCCAGGCCAATTTTGTTTGTTGTTTCAGTCGCCCTCTATTTTATTGTTGCCCGGTTGTGGAGACTGGATCGTGCGGATACAATTGTAGAGATATTGCCTTTATTGGCCGAGCAATCAGTTGCCAATAGTGCCGCCACAAATTGCCGTAAAAAGTGGCCCGTTTAGACGGCCCATTACAGTGGCTTAATTTTTTTTGACCGGTTTTTTTAGGTATCCCTCCATTTAGACTCTCGACCATTAGGTAGATAAATCAAATGCTGTTAGGTAATGTTATCTTATTTCCTTTTCATTTTCGATTACTATCACTCAATTTATTAATTAATCCAATTACTTACACACAACCCTTACCTCTTAATATAATTATAATTAAGTACACTTTCATTTTAATTACATTAGCCACAGCAAATAATATGAATGTTCCATTTTTAATAATAAAGTGATGAGTATGCAGTATTTCACAAATTAATGAAGTCCGAGCAGTAATTAAAAAAGCTTAAACCAACATTAGCACATATTGGGGGCACGCGCACAAAATATCGAGAGTACAGAAGGGACGCTTCATACGTTTGAGACACTGATTTACTATAATACTAGTACGCCTAGATTTTCATTTGATTTTGACATTTGGATGGTCTTTTGACAAAATCAAATGGAAGTCTCTACCTAATTATGTAACAAAGATAACAACAACAGCGATATGGGTTGTAAAAGTGGCGGCAAACTGACCTGCCATTATTTTAGTATAACTTGTAAAAAGATAATTGAATACGTATTATATTTTAATAAAGAATACACTGGATAAATGCGAAACTTTGCAACTAAAGTGTATAAATACCTGACACTGGCAAAAATTTGCCGTTTAAATTGCTAGATTGCAAAGAAGAACAGACATATGTATATAAGTCTCAAAAGTAGCCAGTCCAGCCTACTAGTGCTATATAGGGATCAGTAGTACGAGTACTTCGAACGAGTAGAGTTTTCATCAACAAACCAAGGCCCATTTGTTTCGAAGATGTTCTGAGAATATAGAAAGTAAGTTTCATAAAACGCGCCCTCAAACAACGCTCACATAGACATTGCTCACGGACACAGAATATCAGAGGCATATTTCGCAGGGGTTTTGGGTGCTACTAATGTCTAAACACCGGCCAAATGTGTACTGTGAAACTACCTCTTTGCAATTTCGGGGGGTTTTTAACACCAATTCCCCTCCTCCTCTGGATACGCCCATGACTGACACTGTGACACTCATACAATATCTCAGCCAAGTAGGTACGTATGAAGCTTACCTTCTGTACTCTTGGTAGTTTTTGGCACGCGGCACGCAATAAATTACTTGTTATCAGTCCTAATTGCAATGGAAATGGAAATGGTATGCGAATTTCAGCCGAATTCGGAATTCGGCAATTAGCCCTAAGACAGCAATTTCTGACAATTACCCGCTGACGAGCAAATTTCATTACACTAGGCGGAAAAGCAAGCACAGATGTTAATGTTCAGCCAATTAGCTATTGAAGTACCCATTGTTAGATTAGTTTGACTTATTTCTTTTTACCGGTGCACGAGTGCGCGCCCACGGAGACGGTATATGCGTTTAGGGTAAGAGGTCTTTGTGTGTGTGTGTGTGTGTGTGTGTGTGTGTGTGTGAGAGAGAGAGAGAGAGAGAGAGAGAGAGTGTGTGTGTGTGTGTTGGAACTCGTACCATAAAAGTGTTTATACTATAGCTAGTGATTTAGAGCTATTTGTAAAAAAGAAAGAATAAACTACATAAAACTGTTACATAAAAGTCATCCAGGTTACTATGGCGTTACGATTCAATAGTAAATACTCTAAATAAACTTATATTATTTTTCCATTTCCTTAACTATTTATTAATGACCCAATTATTTAAAAATTCCGGAATCTCGGGGTAAGTCCATGTTCACATAGCATTTGAGGTCACTGATCCTAAATGACAGTATCCATGCAGATCACTAGTGATCACAGTTGAGAGTATGAACTCGTGCAATCTTCATAATGTGCAAAAATCCTCTTTTTATCAAGGATATATTACTCATAACAAAGAGGCATTCTACCAAAAGTTACATTCGCATTTATAATGTTAATTTAGTCTTAATTAACATTTCCGCACTAATTACAATGCCTAAGCACAACGCCCACTATCAGACTTAATTACATTGTCATCTGTCGAAATGGGATTTCTCATCTAATATTACACTAGCGCTAATAAGCCACTCTAAGCTAATTAGGCACTCGCATACGAGTCTTCGCTAGTTGAACCTTAAGTTCTAAACGAGGCACAAAAACTCAAGCGCCATCAGGGTTGCCGACCCCTTTTTAGGGTTCCGTAGCTAGAATGGCATAACGGGACCCTGTCTGTCCCCAGGTTAGGCAGAGACCTTTAATTCTAGAAAGTTAGAAAGTTTTAATTTGGCATGGATGTACATATTTTTACCCTACTTTACAATAAAAAACTCTATATTCACAAGAAACTTTAAAACCCTCTTGAAAGAAAATCAGCCAAGCGCGAGTATCTCCCGGGGGTGCAATGACTCTACACCAGTGAAATAAGAGTCACTGGCACGAACGACGATGGGATGCAAATTAACTCTTTTCACTCTGTCACCAGCAGATTCTAGAACCTATTCCCGAAAAACCCCTTAAAATACTAAACTCTTAAAAACCCACCATACCACTGATTACATAAATTGGCAACCCTTAGCGATCATACATAAAGAAGTAATTAGTACGCACTAAGTGCTTCGCAAGTTAAATGACACTTTCTGTACTCGAATATCGAAGTGCCAGGGTTGCTGTATGGGCTATTAGCGGCTAAGTATTCGAATTAACATTGTGCTAATCGATCATATAACCGCGGATACCTCGAGCAAGGTGAAGTCCGTCTAGCCACCTTAGTCATTTTATAACGTAAACGTCAAACCAATGTCTCGCCATCATGGCGGCCATGTTTTAAATGAATGTCAATACACCTGCCATTTAATCAAAACAGATGTTAGGTCAACGGAAATCAATTAGCGATTTAATAATCCTCCGAGAATACATATTTTAACGTCACAAGCATCTGCTGTTAGTAAGAGAAGTGCTAAAGACCGGGCATGAATTGGAACGGCTATTAATTCTGAAAAAGTACGCTTTGTAGTTTAAGTATTTTTTTCTCCTTTCTTTTACTTAGCATATGCAATATAATACTTTTTAATTCCTGACAGTTTTAAATACGACAGCTGTAGTTGAGCTTATTTAAGTCAATAATTTGACTTCAACTGACATTATTTATCATATCACATTTTTTCTAGAATTGACGTGACTGAGTTCACAATCTACAAATTAATTTTATGATTTTTTTATAATTTATAAATTTAAAAAATATAAAATGGGGTCGGCCTCATGTACGTTTTATCTAAACACCTCCGCCGACAAAAACAACACATACTAGGTACTACTAAAAAATCCGGACAAGTATATGTCGGGCCATGCACAATGTAGGGTTCCGTAGGTGCCCACTATAATAATGCGGTATAAGAAGTGTATTTGCAGTTGTTTTTGTTTCATACTACTAACCCATTCCTTCTCACTTGGTCGGTTATCACTCGTAAACCTGTAAAGCCTTAGTGATGGTTTTGCTTTTAATTTCAATACACTACTACACTGAATTTTGTCACTTTGTCACACACCAAAAACAACCATTTAGCTGGCAGGGGGAACTTCACTGTAACAAAAAAATACAATTGAATATTACACAAACGAATCCCTAAATCGAAAAATGGTCTTGACAACCCTGAATATTATTAAAATACCTATCCAACGACACTCCTCACGATGGGGTAGGTGAGAAAAAAAACACTTCCCACTTTCATGATTTGTTTTACCATTTTGTTTTGAGTTATAGATATAGTTTGAATATGAATATCCATGTCAAATTACAGTTTTCTAGTACTAAGGGTCTCTAAGCTAATCTGGGGAAAGAGACGGACAAACGGACAGGCGGACGAACATAGCGAAATTATAAGGGTTCCGTTAGGCCATTTTGTCTACGGAACCCTAATCAACATATCATCAAAACCCTAATGCCATAATTTCGTAAATCTATCATAATACGAGTATTATATACCATCTACTAATTCTAGATTTACATAGAGAGTTTAAATAGTCAAACAGACAATACGCATTTCAGTTACTTCTTGATCTTTCTCAAGAATACAAAGGGAACAGAGTCAAACTGTTTAAATACGGCAATCCGTTGCTATTCACACGACGACTATGGGCACAGTATCACTTAGGTATAATACTGCCTGAGCAAACCGATTGCAGCAAATGCTAGCAAAAGAATATTCCTTAAACTGAACCGTATAAAAAAATAATTATAGTGTATTTAACGTACACCTAATTAGACGTACTTAATTGATTTGCTTTTCATTTTAAAAAACAATTATAAAAACATTAAAAAACGCCACACACGCTCGTGAGAAGACATAATATATCTCGACCACTGACTTCTATAGTAAGTAGGTACTATAGAAGTCAGTGATCTCGACTGTAATAACAAAAACCTCCATGATGAAGCTCGCAGTAGCGACTCTATCTCTATGGTATAGAGATAGAGTCCCATGACGTATAGACCTGGACTGCGCCATAACCTTACAAAATTGACCACTCTCTAGAAAGAGACAACGCTACTTTGTGGACAATGCCTGCCAAAGAGGCAGGGCCGCACAATTTTTTTCTCTCTTTCACTCTTTGCAGTCAATATTTACTTTTTAATTTAAATGGATGGCGCGGTCCAGGTTTATACGTCAATGAACCTAACCGAAATAATAAACCCTTTCTTGCAATCGGGTGAAAAGTAGGACTTCATAATGTGTCAAAAGGAATTGCCGTTAACTTATGATAAGGGCAATTAGGTCCCCTTTCAATATCTACGTGTATATTGATAAAACACATGATTTTTTCGCAGTAAAGTGTCAATAATATTATTCACCCTCATAAACATAATATTATATTTTTTTTTATATATAATATTAAAGCGAATTTTTGTCTTTAAAGACACAACATTCACCAGTTAAAATACTGTAACATCGGCTCCACACATTGGTCCCAACGGCGGTCACAAAGCCACTCGAATTTTAGAATAACGCTCGCCCCAACGTTGGAGCCAATGCTATTTTCTAGATCCACACATTGGGCGAGTGCAGAGCCGGCGTAGGTACTAACGTATCTATAATAATATTATAAAGCTGAAGAGTTTATTTGTTTGAAGGAGATAATCTAGAAATCACTGGTCCGAATTAAAAAAATCTTTTACTGTTGGATAGCCCTTTATCGAGGAAGGCTATAGGCTATATAACATCACGCTAAGACCAATAGGAGCAAAGCAGCAATAAAAAATGTTGCAAAAACAAATATAAATAAGGGGGTTAGTATGTAGGCTTAATTAGTACAATATCTACAAACACTTGGTACTGTCAAAACTTTGCTGTAAAGACGCATAGATTTCCAAAAAAGAAAAACAATAATCAGCTAAATGAGAATTCGCCCTATTAGCAATTCGTAGGTCGAGTTATTCCATCGTCACAAGTTTGCCAGAGATTAACACATTAGACTTGCATATTAGTTAGGAGTAGTTTATTTCTCGCTGTTTGCTTCGCTCCACATTATTAATTTACTTACTGTTGCGTAGATTCTGTTAAACTATATTTCCGTTGATAAACTTTCGCGATTTGTACACATTATGAAAATATATATTACGGGTCTTAATCGCGTGAATACGGTCGAAACGTCGGGCTATAAACAAGGTATTTTACCTCAAATTAATCACGCGATTAGGACCCCTAATATATATATTTTCATAACTATATTTCCGTTTCAGGGCCTTGTAATGCCTTGCCAATAGTTTCCTTGTGTAGGATTCGTACCTTATAAATCAACTCAATGATTCGTGCCATTTTGTTTTTCCAGGCTTTACTTGTTTTTCCAACGGCCACTTGTTTTTTCCAACGTTCACTTGTTTTTCCGATATGATAGTAGGACCAAGAGGCAAATCAAAACTAGTGGAATTGGCGACACATATTGAAGAAGTAACCTTCCTTTTGTTCTGAGGGCGGCATGAATCAATAATCGCAATTTTGATAGATGCCTACTGATATCAACATTTCGGGACTTATATTTTTTTAATTCATAGTCCTAAACCAACTAAAATCTTCTTTTTTTATATTATCTGTGTTATCTTCAGGAATTGTTTTTATGCCCTCGTATTTTTTCTCATAATAATATTAGATAGGTAATATGTCTTGGAATAGCGTTCTATCTGACCCCAAACTAAGCATAGCTTAGTTAAGCCAAGTACTATGGAAACCAGACAACTGATAAACATATTTATATATTATAGTATTTTTTATAGGCATTTCTTGCCAATTACTTTATAAATACAATAATTGCATTTGAAAGATAATTTGAAGTTCAGACCCAGGAATCGAACCCGAGACCTCCGGGGCGTAAAAGCCGAACAATCTAACCTGAACTATGTCACTAAACTTGAAATTTCTCTTTCCTTTTTGCATACGAGTTGGGACCTCGCCATCTAGCCATGTTCTTAAGAACTGTTATGGCTTTTGTTATTGCTTCGTTAAAGAGAGCATTTTTAACAAATTATGATGTCGCTGGCCGAATAGTATAGTAATTTTTATAGGCATTTCTTGCCAACTGATGGTCTCAACTTCAATTTTTCTTTCAAATGCAATTATTGTACACTTATATATTTCTAAATACATGCATATTATAGATAAATAACACCCAGACACATAATAAACCATTGTGCTCATCACACAAAGTTTTATCCTGGGTGGGGATCGAACCCTGGCGTAGCAGCCAGACACACTCACCGCGCTGTAGTGGATGTGTCGAGTGATCGAACATCTCACATGAAACCTTTGAAGTTCTTTCAAAGGTTTCATGTGAGATCTTCGATCACTCGACACATCCACCATTTTTATATCTACATCTATACTTCTACACTAATATTATAAAGAGGAAAGATTTGTATTTTTGTATGTAACGAATAAACTCAAAAAGTACTGGATTGATTTTAATAATTCTTTTTTTGTTGGATAGCCCATTTATCGAGGAAGGCTATAGGCTATATAACATCGCGCTACGACTAATAGGAGCGGAGCAGCGACGAGAAATGTTGCAAAAACGGGGAAAATTTACGCATACGAAGTTGCGCGGGACAGCTAGTGTATTATAATAATGAATAAAAGAAAAAATAAGGAACAAGTAAATAAGACTTTTTCAATTGTTCCTTACTTTTTCTTTTACTTAGAACCGTCAGGGCCGATGACCTGAAAAAACTCATTATTTATTTAAGCTGGAAACTGTCTTGATGTGAATACATAATTAATAAAGGGAAGTAGGCTTTTTGATTTCTCACAACGGAACACGATCCTGTTCTTCGGACCTGGTACCAGCTCTAGGACCAGTCTACGTTATAGTACCTACTTATCGATCGAGGACCACTACGACTATGAAAACTACTGCAAAGGTATAGATTTCGCGATTTGTACACATTATGAAAATATATATATTACGGGTCTTAATCGCGTGAATAATTTAAGGTAAAATACCTTGTTCATTGCCCGACGTTTCGATCGTATTGCAACGGCCGTGGTTTGCAATACGGTCGAAACGTCGGGCGATAAACAAAGTATTTTAACTTTAATTATTAACGCGATTAAGACCCGTAATATATATATTTTCATAATTTCTATATTGTTTTTGTTGCCTATTGGCCAAGAATGTAAACAAATGTGATTCGACTCCATTTGGATATGGACATACCGCTAATGTCTACTTGAATATTTATTTTTCAAAACCTACTAGGTACTCATTTTATAGTCAAACAGGCAGCTTACAATATGCCAGACCTACGGTGAACTCAATTTCTCGTTCATTTTGCTATGACAGCCCGATAAATGATAGATTATGTAGGCACCTTAACTACCAACTTATCTTACCTACTACATTTACTTATTATAGTAATCACTACTACTGGTAAAGTTAAAATTAAAAGAAAAAAAATAAAATGAAAATTCTATTGTTATTTTAAATTTCGAACTCCAAAGTGCGTAAAAGGCACGTCACAGATTAACGAGTATTCTAAACATATTCGAATTTCGAACGAAAAAAACAGAATAAACAACAAAGTTGCCCAAATACCCGAAAATACCGTTAGGATTTGTACAGGGTGTAACTTAACGTTACGTGTGTACAGGCGATTATTCCGTAAATGTATGAGATATCCAAAAAAAATATACTGACATTTAAAATTACATCTTTACTGTGACCTTAGTTAGTTTCCTTATTTTACAAGTTAACAACAAGCTTACCGATATTCTGTTTAGTTGTATCTTAAATTAATTTTATCGCCTTCAAAGTATGCTCCTTCGGAAACGAAACACCTACACCAAGGAATGATACAATCATCAAAATATTTTTAAACGCTATTTCCGGAATTAAATTCAGTTCTTGCTGCGAATTTTCCTTTATGTCTTCTACCGAATAAAAAAGGAAAAAATCGGCTGTAGCCATATCTGGTGAATACAGTAGTTGCTCTAGGGTATTTGTTGAGTTTATGGTCAAAAATTCGTTTACAATGATGGCTTGTGCGAAAGGGCATTATAGTGGTGCAAAATCCAAGAATTTTCTTACCACAAATCTGGTCTTTTTTGTCGAATTGGCTCACCACATAACACTCAAATAATATTCTTTATTTACCGTTTGACCTTCCGAAAAGACTTTCGAATGCACAACACCGCAATAGTCAAAGAAAACAGTCAACATAAATTTGACTTTTGATCGACTTTGGCGTAGTTTTTTCGATTTCGGTTCAGTTGGAAGGCGCCACTCCGAAGCTTGTTGACTAGTTTGCAGACATGCAAACTCATAAATCCATTTACCGTCACCGATAACAATTCGTTTCAAGAATATTGGGTCGGAATATACTCGTTCTAGCATGTCCTCAGCTACTCATATCCGATGGAGTTTTTGGAGAAAAATTAGGTGGTTTGGGACTAGTCGAGCAGTAACTGTTTACTCATACCCAATCGATTATTAAAAATGGTACGGATCGACTTGTGAGACACAGAAAGTTCAGCGACTATCCCTCTTAAACTTGAATGAGGATTTTCAGTCACTATTTCCTTCACTTTCGCTATGTTAACTTCAGTTGAAGACGTTGATGGCCTACCAGAGCAAGGCAAATCTTCCATCACAACCCGACCGCTTATGAACACTTTGTAATACTCCTAAATACGTGTGTTTGATAAAGTCGATTCACCAAGCCCTCTGTAATATTTTCAGGAACTCCGAACACGAAATTCCATTGGCGATGCAAAATTTAAAACAGTTTTTGTCCATTATGAAATTCGCAATACATACTAGATATGATCTAACTAAATACATCACTGTATTTAAACAGATGCAACTCAAACTCGTTGCTAAAATGGAAAACCGTTGAGTCA
The DNA here is from genome assembly GCA_945859575.2 of Herminia tarsipennalis. NCBI lineage: Eukaryota > Metazoa > Arthropoda > Insecta > Lepidoptera > Erebidae > Herminia > Herminia tarsipennalis. The sequence continues at coordinate 6,813,513 of OX243843.2, read as the reverse complement.
ACCTAACAACAAAAAAAATCGAACCATAAACTAATCATCCATATCCGATACTCTTTTGACAGTCATGATTTTTTTTTATGTACTTATAAAACTTTTAAAGTAGGTATTTAAATATAAAAGTGACCTTCTAGTTGTGCGATACATTTACGCCAATAGAAGTATCAATATCCCCTCTTCACAATTTTTAAATGAACTTTATTTTTTGTGGGTTGGGCTGGAAACAAGCCCAGCCCACAAAAAATAAAGTGCATTACAACTAGTCAAAACAACTACTCCATATGAAATGTCAAAACGCAGTTTTTATATGGAGATCTCATACAAGTACCGGACTATGACGTCACCATTTTTTCTAGTCAAATCATCTTTATGATATGACTAATGTTATAAAATCCTATTCAATACAAAATTTAATAAGTTAAAATTAATAATTGGTAGTGTAAGTTTTATTTATTAATTAGTTTTTTGGATTTTTTTATTTACCTAGGAAACTAGCCTATTGCACGACTTACGCGATTCTTTATTGCTTTTAGGCTGACCAATCTCTTAGCTTGTCACGTTGTCTTTGAGATCGTAAGATCTAGGAATCCGGCAGGCCAAGAGAATGGAGGTCATGTAATCGAGTAACGCACATAAAAATGTGAGGAATGAGAACCTAGTATTTTTTTAAAGTCGGTTATTTTTTTTAAGATTACTAGCAATGTGGGTTCGTAGTCGCACATTACTAGCAATCCTCATAACCCCTCCAGCTAAGCTCAACGGCGCGTGTTTGACGATAGCCCGACCGATACCTCAGCCATTTAAATTATTAATGTCATTTTACTAATGAGATGACGTACTTTCGACGTTTTTTTATATCTCTTATATTTACGGAATAATCGCATGTACACACTTAACGATTACACCCTGTATATCGGGGTATACGAGGGATGCACGGTCAATTAGACCCCATAAAATGGCGCCACTCGACCAAAATACCACAGGCTTGTTTTGTTAATTCCTATTGACTTTTTATTTTGAATTTGTGAATGGTCCTTATAAGTTTATTATAAACAATGGCCTAGTTTCCAACTAATCAAAATAACAACTCTTTATGAAATGTCAAAATGCAGATTTTCAGTCATCATTTTATTTTTTCTGTTTTGTCGAAAATAAATTATTTTTTCTTTTCTTTCTTTTCAGATTTTATATGGAGATCTCGGTCTATGACATCACTATATTTTCTCATCAAATCACAACTTTTTATGATATGACTAATGATAAAAAAAACAATTTACCACAAAATTTAATCGGAACTTAGCTGTTGGCAATTTAAACGTCAGGTTTATTTATTAACTAGCTGTCCCGCGCAACTTCGTCTGCGTAAATTTTCCTCGTTTTTGCAACATTTCTTATTGCTGCTGCGCTCCTTATTTTTCCACTATTTAATGGATGTTATTATACATAAAAACCATCCTCTTCAATCACTCTATCTATTAAAAAAAACCGCATCAAAATCCGTTGCGTAGTTTTAAAGATTGAAGCATACATAGGGATATAGGGACAGAGAAAGCGACTTTGTTTTATACTATGTAGTGTTTAGTCTTTGGTTTTGTTTTCTTTATCTAGGAAACAAGCCTATTTGTCATTTTCCTTATAAGACAACAACACCACGAATAAAGATTTTTTACATTTGAATATACTTTGTTTTAATAACCTAACAGAACATCTTCAATTGATAACACTAATTTTCTATTCGATATTAAAATCGATACTCAATCAGTATGTTTCTTTGTTTTCAGATTCGGAACTCGAGGAGTTGGGTGAGCAGTTACCAAGGTACCGACCGGACTCGATAGCGGCCCTACGCCGAGCGACCCGGTTCACGGAGCCCGAACTAAAGAGGTTATACAGAGGCTTCAAAGCAGAGTGCCCCACAGGAGTCGTTAAGGAAGACACCTTCAAACTTATATATTCCCAGTTCTTCCCACAAGGAGGTGAGTATTTGGGTTCGACTGGAAAAAAAATAAGCGAGCGGTAGCCTAATGGCTAAGGCATCGGTCTCGCGTTCGTATCATACCCTTTACACTACCGACGTGAACCCATTCCTAACACAAGCCTTTGAGCTTAGCTGAAAGGGTTAACAAGATTGCTAGTACCTAATGTGGAACCACAATACCACATTGCTAGTTATCTTTTTAAACGAAGAAAAAAAAGTTTTGAACCTATGGATTTTGAGGTCGTCAAGTTATGGCAAATCAAATATCAATGCAGGTATCTATTGTTTAAGGCATCAAGGTAAAGTATAGTTCAAAATTGTTATTTTCTTCGCGGTAAGTACCTAAGGTAAAATTCCTAAAAGGTTTAACACAAGAGATTTTAAATTATCAGTTCTATTCTTCTATTCTAGTCTTTTTTGGGCTGACTTGTTCATAGAATAAAAGATTTTAAAAAATGTCATGTTGTATAAAGGAGATTTATTAAAAACCGTGCAAGTGCATGTTGGGCCACGCATAATGTAGGTTTCCATAGTTGCCCACTATAATCCTCCCGGCGCATAAACGGCGCAGTCGTGTTCGCACAATGTTACGTTCGCATAATGTCACTTTCGTAAAATGTCACTTTCGCAAAATGTCATGTTTGCAAAATGCCACGTTCGCATTTTGTGTACTGCTGATGAAACAAGTTCGGTACTTTTTTAAATGTGCCATAAATATAGCCAGCAATGTGCCATGTAGTATATTATAAATCATACTGTATATACATGTCTGTATGGGCCCAAAATTGGTACATACGTCCATTTTACACAAGTGGGTAGTAATGCAGTGTAAAGAATAGGGTTTTTGTAGTTTTTGTTTCATACTTACTAACAACATTATAATATTAGTAATTTTCAATGGCATTTGTACGAAAATTATTGTTACTTCTCACTTGGTCGGCTATTACTCGTAACCTTGTAAAGCATACATAGCAGTGATAGTTTCCCCTTTTAATTTCGTTATATACAGGATGTAATCGTTAAGTGTGTACAAGCAATTATTCCGTAAATATAAGAGATATCAAAAAACTTTAAACTGAAATATCCCCAGTTTTTACTTTAAGGGCTCTCATATATTTACTATGACATTGGTAAATAGGTTTTAGTTTCCTTATTTAAAGTAGCTTTAAATAATTGTATAACAAAACAACCGGGCAATTGCATGACGGGCCACGCACAATGTTGGGTTCCGTAGTCCCCCTCCCCCCATAATGCTACCATCCGAATAATGTGGCTTAAGAAGTGGGTTTTCTGTTGTTTTTCTTTCATACTTACAACGTTATACCTACATAATAATGATTTTCAATGGAATATGTACGAACATTTTGTTACTACTCATTTGATCAGCTGTTACTCGTAAACTTGTAAAGCCTACTTAGCTGTGATAGTTTTCCTTTTAATTTCACTATACATACTACTACCGTGGATTTTCTCACATGCCCAACATCAACCATTTAGCTGGCAGGGGGGAGGGACACTTGATTCTAACAAAAAAAAGCACTTTAAGGCTTAATATTCCACAAACACAACCGTTAAACGTTTTTAAAAGAGCTATCTAATGATATACCCATTAGATAGCTGGGGCAGGTGAGGAAAAATTATCCGCACTTTACTTATGGGGGGTAAACTCAAAAAAAATGTTTTTAAAGTTTCTTTCACTTCTAGTACTAACAGTATCTGAGCTACGGACGGACGGACAGACGGACGGATGGTTATGGCGAAACTATAAGGGTTCCGTTTTGCCATTTCTGGCTACGGCACCCTAAAAACTGTTTATTATTAATCATAGTTCGTGATTTTTCATTTTATTTTTACAAAGATGTTGATTAACACTACACATCACTTCTTTTAAATGGCTGCTTTATTTCGCAAAATGTCAGTAAGCTTGTTGATAACTTGTAAAATAAGGAAATTAAAACCTATTTACTAATGTCAATGCATGGTAGTGCTCAATGTAAAAAATGGGATATAGGTAATATTATAAACTAGCTGTCCCGCGCAACTTCGTATGCGTAAATTTTCCCCGTTTTTGCAACATTTCTCGTCGCTACTCCGCTCCTATTAGTTGTAGCGTGATGTTATAGCCTATAGCCTTCCTTGATAAATGGGCTATCCAACAAAAAAAGATTTTTTTAAATCGAACCAGTAGTTCCTGAGATTAGCGCGTTTAAACAAACAAACAAACAAACTCTTCCGCTTTATAATATTAGTATAGATATATACATTACTCATTAGGAGACGTACTTTCAATATCAGTTTACAATTTTTTGATATCTCTCTTCTAACAAACCCCTGTCTTTTTAATATTTCCAAAAACATTTAGCTGGCAGGGGGGTGGGACTAACGGACAGGGATAAACGGATCGCTGAATCAAAAAATGATCCACAACCCCTAAATTTAATTAAAATACCTATCCAATATTACCCCACACGCTAGGGTAGGTGAGTAAAAAATACATCCCCATTTTACGTGTAGGGGAGGTACCCTAAAAAAAAGTTTTTCAAGATTTTATCATACCACTTTGTCATTGTAACTAATATGTTTATCCCTGCCAAATTATAGCTTTACTAGCTGACCCGCGTAACTTCGTTTGCGTAAATTTTCCCGTTTTTACAACATTTCTTATTGCTGCTCCGCTCCTTATTTCTCCACTATTTAATGGATGTTATTATACATATAAACCTTCCTCTTCAATCACTATATCTATTAAAAAAAACCGCATCAAAATCCGTTGCGTAGTTTTAAAGATTTAAGCATACATAGGGATATAGGGACAGAGAAAGCGACTTTGTTTTATACTATGTAGTAATAGTACTAAGGGTCTGTGAGATAACCTGGGGACAGACAGGCGGACATAGCGAAACTATACCTAAGGGTATACTACTATATATATAACTGTGAACTACGAAACCCTAAAAATGTAAGTATAAAAAACGAAACGCCAAGACAGTTAGTACAGTACAGAAAGAAAGCTTCGACATCGCTCCCTGATACGGCATCTCAGATCAACTCGGACCACATTGATCCAAATGTGTTCGAAGATTCCTTGTCGAGCGTTGCTAATCCACAATTGTTAAGGCATATTCTCGCAACGCCATATACTATGTACTCAAAGAACTTCTAGAAAATAATCGTTCGAAATTATTTTGATCTTATTATAGCAAACTGGATATTTGCTTTGGTATCTAAGTTCACTCCAATAAAATTGGATAATTCAACATATTTGCCTCTTTGCAAATTTTATTATGATGATATCAGAAAAACAGTCTCAATCAATATTTTGTTTTTTTTGTAACAAACATAATTAGTCTTAAAATCATGTAACTTTTTCCCTCCATTCCTGAAAACAAACAGCCAAATCACGATAATAAAATAAAGCCAAAGTATAGTACCTATAGTATAAAGTATAATAATAAAAAACTTTATTGGCAAATACACTTTTACAGTAAATCTTTCGAAACCCTGGCTCCTGTACTAGTCCTCGGCTGTATTACAGGAGACAGTCATCTTTCACATCTCTTGCATTAAGAACTAGGCAAAATACATTATTCAAGTGTAACAACGTATTAATCTTGGTTTCAATTAAACTAGTACAAATGTACAAAAGAAAGAAATACAATTAAAAAAAAAATACAATAAAATTAAAATCAAGTAAAATAAAAAGTTTCGTGTTGTGTGTGTGTGTGTGTGTGTGTGTGTGTGTGTGTGTGTGTGTGTATGTGTGTGTGTGTGCGTGTGTCTGCGCGTGATAGTTGTAGTTGTTTAAGATTACATTTTATAAGTCATCATATTCAAAATTATCTAGCCAGTAGTGCATTTTTTTTTTAAATGAGTTATTTGTGAGCTTTTAACTGTATATTGTCTGTTTATTTTATTATAAAATTTAGGGGCCATAACTATGAAATGTCTTTGGGCATTGGTACTTTGTACTCTAGGCACTGGGCAACTATTAAATCGTTTTAGCGAATCGTATAACGTAGGTACCACTTTCCTGTGATATCTCCTTAGAGACTCATGTATAAAGATTTTTCTAACAGATAGAAGGCCAGTTCTTGTATATATGTCAGTAGTGGAATGTCTAAAGGGTAGGTACATCATAACTTTCAGCACAGCACGTTGTGCCCTTTCTACAGCATCATATCACTACATAGTATAAAACAAAGTCGCTTTCTCTGTCCCTATATCCCTATGTATGCTTAAATCTTTAAAACTACGCAACGGATTTTGATGCGGTTTTTTTAATAGATAGAATGATTGAAGAGAAAGGTTTATATGTAAAATAACATCCGTATATTTTATACCCGTGCGAAGCCGGAGCGGGTCGCTAGTAAAGTATAAGTATAATATAAAGCAAAAACATACAAATAAACATTTTACAAGCTTTTATTTAACTTACAATGTTTGTATGTTTGTATGTTAGGCACGAATCTTGGAAGCCAAATCAGAAGCACTTCCGGGTGTCCAATTGGGATAAATTTGGTGTACATATGTAGCGTTGGTCACAATACAATAATATTATTACCCTAATGGTTAAGGCATCGGTCTCGCAATCGTAAGGTCACGTGTTCGCATCCTACCCATTATACTACTGAGGTGAACCCAATTCTAACTTAGCTGGAGGGGTTAGCAGGATTGCTACTAATGTGGGACACACAATCCGACATTGCTAGTAATCTTTAAAAATATATATATGGTACCATGGAACTGTTCTGACGATGGAGCCGGAGAAGACAGCCATAGGATCTTCTTAACTAAACAAGGTAAACCCTAGTGTTTTTTTCTAATTTGTTTTGTCTTGGTGAGTACTTTACTAAATTACTACATGACTTGCAGGGTCTGATGATGGAGTTCGAAGGTGGCCATGGGGAACTTCTGAACTAAACAAGATAAACTCATCGAATTTGGACTCGATTGATTCGTCTGGAGGAGTACTTCTTTTTTACAAACTTTTTTATAACTAGAACCTCGAACTCTCTGTTAGTATGTTCGAGTAAAATTTTGGATATTTTGCTAAATTAGTACCACTTCCTGGCGTTCGATTGGACTCAAATTTTTGTACACTTACGGATTTTTGTTGAAAATGCAATATTATTATACCTGATTTGATGATGCAGTCAGAAGGCAGCCTCCTAAACTAAAATGAAGAAATCTATAAAAAATGTTTTTTTTTTTAATTAGTAAGCGCCTTTTTGGACTGCCTCTGTGGCGCGGTGGGAGTGTGTTCGACTGCAACACAAGAGGTCCTGAGTTCGATTCCCACACGGGACACCACTTTGTGTGATACACAAATTGTTATTCCGGGTCAGGATGTACTTTGTATCCGTGACTTGTATCCCTAATGCGGGAGTCGTCTTTTTTAAGAAACGATTTTTTTAAGAAGCCTTTAACAAACAGTTCTTCGACGGTAAGTGCCTACAATTAAGTATACGAAAAACGGCAAACCAAATTCAATAAACAATAAGTAGAACATTATTTACCCTCACCTCCCCTTGACAAAACATATAAAACCCCTACTCATGGCTCGAAATCTAGCGAAGAACGAGACTAGTGATGATGAGAGATGTAGAGATCTTATCAACTGGTTTATTGGAATTTTCTAGAAAATTCATTATAAAACGATAATCTTTGCAGGTAAGTGATATCAATTGTTTTTTATTTTTTTTGGATAAGTAGTTGTGTAAAACCATAATCCCAAAAAAATGAGTATAGGCATGTGTTATAATGTTTGTGAGTTGCTGTATTCCACCATAACTTCTAAATACCTACCTAAACGGATAGATTGTAAGTATCTGTTTAGGTATCAGCATTGTTTATTGACTCTGCTGGGTAACATAGGTTTATTGATAAAAAAACCCTCGGTGGGCGAGTCTGACTCGCACTTGTCCGTGCGAGACTCGCCCACCAAGGGTTCCCTACGAATTTGTAGGTACATATTATAAATAGTTCAGGAATCGACCCTCCCAGTTTTTAAAATAAACGGCCGTATCTTTTTAGAGTTACATAGGGGGGCGGACAATTTCAGCCTAGACAGATAAAATTGTATCTTTATCTTTTAATTTCAACTCGAACCTTCACGCCTTCCCGAGATAAAGGGTCTTGACAGACAGACGGACAACAAAGTGATCCCATCCTGATATAAAAACCTGAACCCTTGTTAATTTTTTTTTTGAGGTACGGAACCCTAATATGCAATATGACTAGCGTCAGGCACCATTAGTAGTTAAGTAGGTAGGTACTGTGGTGCATGTATCGTGTGGACAATAGGCATGGGCAATAGGTATCGATTTTTTGGGACATCTGATGTCCAACCGATATTTAGATTTCACATCGATATTGACATCCGATTTTAGATGCCGATGGCAACGGGTAATGACATCCAAAATCTGATGGAAACTAACAGAAATGTCAAAAGTTTAAACAATAACTTCGTTACTTTCTTATACCAAATGCGATCTTATCCCATTCACATAAAAGCTATTTTAGAAAACATTTGGGGGAATAACATGGATTAAAATTGAACGACAGCTACAAACAAGCCAAAAGTTCTGTACGTAACTCGTACTCAGCACAAAGAGCACAGACGTACACGCATCGGATATCGTTGCGACATTCGCTTCATCTCTTTCACACAGACGGGAGGACTTAAAGTTAAACAGAGACGGAGCGAATGTCGAACCAATATTCGAACAACGGATGACTCGTAACATCATATCGATGTCATCTGATGTTCGGATGACATCGGATTTTGGATGCGATGTGATACATCGGACACATGCCTAGTGGACAAACATCACGCAGGCAACCTCGAATGTAGTCATCAACTGTTTGGTCCGGCCTTTTTTTTCTACTTTGGATTTTGGATTATCTTTGCAGTCTATTTTTCTTTCTAAAATGAAGGCCTCATTTAAACGATTTCAAATATGTATATGTGTAATAAAATAAATTCGCTAAGTGTTATACTTAGCGAGTTTATTTTATTTACAAGAGCAGACAAGTTTTTTTTTTAAGACTAGCAATTGTGGGTCCCACATTACTAGCAATCCTGTTAATTCCTTCAGCTGAGCTCAATGGCTTGTGATAGAAGTGGGTTCATGGCAGTAGTATAATGGGTAGGATTCGAACCCGCTACCTCGAGATTGCAAATCCGTTGCCTAAGCCATTAAGCTAATTTTCTAATAAGGTGCGTTCTGGTCATCCACGGGTTCAAGTCCCGCCCGAGTTGATTTTTTCCTTCATACAAAAAACTACTATTAAAAAATATTAAATAGGTATCAATACAAATAAAAGTAAATCGTTCTTGAGCAAGAAGGGCAACTGCACTATGTTAGTAGAATAGCAGTCGCCATGTTGAAATGCCCAACTAGAATTTCACCCAACCAGTATAACAAAGACGCAAATCATTTCACTTGTGAGATCGTGTCAGAATTCGTGCCATGAGTAAGGGTATTTAGGCAGACGCGTCGACTCCTTGAAGAAGTCATCCGGAGTCCGGCAGAGACAGGTAAGTGTTTATACAAGTTAAGTTTTCTTGTTACAATAAAATGTCACTTTACCGGAATATACCTACATTCTGTGACATATTTTTTAGTAAAAATCAAGAATAATTGTAGGTATGTAATAATAAACCCCCTTTTTAGGGTTCCTTAGCCAAAATGGCAAAAACAAAACTCTTATAATTTTGTTATTTAAATTGTTCGTCTGTCTGTCTGTTTGTCCGTCCGTATGTCAAAGGCATTTTACTCAAAGACTACACAATGAGTATTGATTAAAGGCGATTGTTCAAGTGACTATGGAATTTAGTATTGCTACAAATTTTGTTGTGCCAAGATGAAAAATACTGATTTATGTAGACATTAATATATACTTTCAGAAAAACCAACAATGATTTACCTAATTTGCCGGGTCTAATTTATATGGGTGGATGAACTTCGAAAATCGAAATAATTATATACATTTTCTTTTTTAAATAGGGCATAACTATGTATGTTATTGCGTATTAATTATGTATTACACATGATGTGTAACACTAGTTTATGGCTATGAATTCGGCTTTGCAGTGATATATAATCCGAATATCTATCTCACAAACACTTCACAATTGTCACAATATTGGTACGAGTCTCTGTCTCACAAAATATTTCTGATTGTTACTATGTATATGGAGTCTCTATCTCAAACTCACGTAATGTAACCACAATATCATACACAACACGAGAAATAACAAAAGCTATTTGTTATTAATACTTTAAACTGTTTTCATAATGGACCGGCGCCAAACAAGCTATTAGCACAGACAAACAAGTGACATGACATTACATTTCAGTGTTGCCATAACTTTTGTCAGATCCTATACAAATCGATTTTTTTATTAAAATTCATTACTATGTTCTTATTTTTAATCGAGCCGGGTCCTAATCTAAAGGTATAAAGGAATATGCTTATTAAAAAGTATAGTGTGTAAATATTATCGTTCTTTACATTCAAACGGTGCAACAATTAATAGAGTATTTATATTAATTATATAATAAAAATCGATAATAACCCTAATCGATATTACGATTTTATTTTTGTAATAGTGTTACCACCGTTAAAAATAACTTCATACGAAAAAAAAGGAAATAAATAAACTGAAAGACTAATAATTGCATCTCAATATTCCGGCAAATGTGAGGCTCCATATCATTATATAATAACGTTATAATTAGAAACTAGAATTATACATTTCATCAACTTGTGGCACAACGTAAATACTAGCGATACTGCTGGTGGGCATACCCCTTTAGTGAAAAGGTGTCTGGTAGTAGCCGGTACTTAGTTTGATAGCTAAATAATAAAATTTAATATCTAAATATACAATATATTATTATGGAGCGGCATAATAGGAGGGGTTAATACATGTAACAGAAGCTCAATTTTGGAAAAAATCGCTCCGATAGTTGCTTAAATTGTCTCTCCCCCCCCCCCCCCTCATATTATTTTTAACATATACCGTCTTTGAGTTTTTGCCAAAAACTGCTTTTCTCAACAAAATTGCGTAAGTGCCATGAACATACGCTCTTCTGCTGGTGCAACTATTCAAATCTGATATTTTTCATGCGGTAACGGCTTCGGAACCCTCCTAACCCTACTGAGTATGGTCCGATATGCTCTTCCCGGTTTTTCATCAGTCACCTCTTGTTTTAGCTGTTACCATAATTTTTTTACGTCTCTACTTACTGATTGACTAACTGATCTAACGTGAAGGATTAAAAGCTAATCACATGCTATACATACTTATTTACTACTAGCTGTCCCGCGCAACTTCGTCTGCGTAAATTTTCCCCCCCTTTTTTTTATATAATCCTATGTTACTTCTAATACCTCCAAGAATATGTGTACAAAGTTTCATGATGATCGGTTGAGTAGTTTTCGCGTGAAAGCTAACAAACAAACTTACATTCACATTTATATATTAGTAATAGTAATAACTAGCTATCCCGCGCAACTTCGTCTGCGTAAATTTTCCCCTTTTTTTATAATCCTATGTTACTTCTAACACCTCCAAGAATATGTGTACAAATTTTCATGATGATCGGTTGAGTAGTTTTCGCGTGAAAGCGTAACAAACAAACTTACATTCACATTTATATATTAGTAGGAAAGTAGGGATTTTAAATGCTTTAAATTCAAAACAAAAGAAATATCTAGTCTTAAACTTTAAAATAACTGTATAAAAGAAATTGGTGCGATTGTGTTAATTTTTGGTCAAAAATCTCTTTTTTCAGCCCGAATTTGTCTGTAACTTGGTGTAATTTCTAATAAACAGATTTCTATCTGTATTCATTTTATTTATATACCATGAACTTAAAACCATCCATATTACAACCGAAACCTGCAGAACAAAATTACCGCATTATAAACGCAAAGGACGTTAATAAAGCCCATACCTCACTCCACCGTAGTGAGGAAATAAAATGAGGACATGAAAAACGCATCACATAATCATATAACCCCATCAAGTTGAGTGGTCTCGCCTGCGGGTCTGCTTTACATCCGCCAAATTGTCCAAGAGGCTGAAGTTCGTGAACTCCCACATATCGACAAACAAAAATAGTTTTTAGGTCCTTCGTAATACAGTTCTATTTTCGATGACAAAATTAAAACAAATGAATAACAAAATTTCGTTCATGCGTATTGTGTAATGAAAGACCTCAGCTCAGACCTGCCATATATAATTTGTATGGATCTCATGTCCATGTCTAGTATTATATGACTTATACAAAATGGTCACGCCTGGCTCGCTGATCTTTTCAAATTATGGGTTAATCACATTGTAGGAAGAGATGGTCGTCAAGACGTCACGTCGAGTCAAGCTACAACGTTCGTAGTAACATGTGCCGCACTGTGCGCTAAGTTATTATTTCGCACTTAGCGCGGCAATAACCGCGTACGAATAGTTTCGTCATGGGTTCGCAAACACTCCTGACGAACGAAGTCCTGGCATTCCTCCAATACCAGCTGCATGTCACGAATGAAGTCAGCGTGATACAGATCTTCACTTCGAACTTCGGTAAAGAAGAGATACGCAGAGCCAAAGCGCTGTTATATGAGTTGCTTAAATAAGTGACCGAATGTCATCCCGGAGAGAGGAGTCTCCAAGACATCAATTATTAAAGTGTTGAAGGAGACGTGCCGATTTTGGGCCTACTCGAGCTGCCTTCCGTTACGTTTTAGCATGTCGATGTTACCAGATTGCTGAAGGACATCTTTAGTCTACGGTTAAGCCTTGAAGAGTATGTTAAAAGTTTGAAGCGTCGCAGTTTCCATCGAGCTACGTTCCGAGTTAGTTTGTTTAAGATATAGTGGAATCTCTTCTACTGACGACGTACGTCACAATGCAAGCAATGCACAAAAACCGACGCCTGAGTAAGCAATACCTGATCCGTCACCGCCGCTAAGATTCTTCCCGCTTCCCCAACGCCGCAACGGGTAATCAACAGTAAACACATCACCTCGATGTGGTAACGCAGCTGTTGCAAGTAAAACTCCCCTGACTAAACGACAGCCGAACATTACGCCAAAGGGTGCACCGGCACCCTCGAAGCCTACCCGTTTCCCAAGATGTCAAGTGCAAGCATATAAAGACGGCTTCATTAAAGTGGATTCTTCCTCTCCATTTGGTACACTCTCCTTGTTCGGTAGCGGACTGATTGGAGCCAACACCTTACTGCAACCAGCCACACCAACTACGCAGCTGTACTTGTTCCGACTCCATCACTCTACGAAGGTCGATGAGGTCGTAGAGCTCATCCGGAGTAAGTGCAAGTGAACTCTAAGGGTCGAAAGGTTATCGCGTCACAAGATGAATTTCCGATCGTTTGGGGTACTAGTTCCAACGCAGTTTCTGGCGACCTTCATGCAGGCGGAATTTTGACCGACGAGTGTTTTCGCGGTAGGCTACGAGACACCGGTAGGCTACGCGCAACACGACTCAGCGCAGCACTGGCCCAAGTACAATGAATATTGTTTACATACTTAATTTTAATAAGATTTAATTTCTATTCGTGCAATATTTTTTATTTATTTTTTTTATTTTTTTTTTAAACGACTCGACTTAAAAGACGACTCCCGCAGTAGGGTACAAGCCCTGTGTCGCGGGGGGACTATACAAACATACAAGTCACGGACACAAAGTACACCCAGACCCGGAACAACAATTTGTGGATCACACAAAGTAGTGTCCCGTGTGGGAATCGAACCCACGACCTCTTGCGTAGCAGTCAGACACACTCCCACTGCGCCACAGAGCAGTAGCATTGTTATAAATTGTATTTATTTTATTTTTCGGGTACCTACGTAGTCTTAAGGGCAACACTGACTCACTGGAACACAGTTTTAACTAGTACAGGACCCATTGAACCAAGTAGCTATGATAACATCTATTTATGACAATTAAAAGAGAGAAAAGAAAAGAAAGAGACAAGGTTATAAAAATATGCGGCAAACTTAGCTGTCATTAGGTCAGTACGTAATGACAGCTAAGTTTGCTGAATGTGTAGTTATGATTATGACAGTTCATAATCATAACTCGTCATTTAGCTGAAATTGGTTGAGAAACGGTCTATAGTGCTTTTGCGAAAATAGTTTGTCATCGTCCTTTGCTAGTTAGCTTTGCTTAGCCGCGCCCCTTACCAAAAAATACAAAGCCCTTGTCCAGAAGTGACAAGTTTAAAACTGACCTTCGTACGAAACGGTCGTATGTCTGTGTGTAAGTTTCAAAAATTAATGTTTAAAGAATAAAAGGGGTTGGACTATTCAATTTTTTTTTTTCGCTCATCTGCGTAAATTTTCCCAGTTTTTGCAACATTTTTCATTGTTGCTCCGCTCCTATTGGTCGTAGCCTGACTTTATATGTAGCCTATATACTATGTCCTCGGTAAATTGGCTTCAACATTACAAGATTTTTTAATTCGGACCATTAGTTTCTGATATTATGGCTTTCAAACAAACATACAAACTTATAATACTAGTATAGTTTTAGAACTTTTCCCTATACTTGTAGTATAAGACGGCATTACTTGCCAATTTTCATAATTCTAGGTCAACGGAAAATACCCTATAAATTTTGATTCCCTAGAGAGTGTGGAAATGTACGTTTTTGCGACATAAACGACCGTATCTTTTTTTACGTTAACATAGAAGTTTAATTTTTTCACAGCTTGAAGGGACTGGGGACTTGAGTATATGGTTTTAATTTCAACTTGATACCTCCAGGCGTTCCCGAGATAAAGGGTCTTGACAGACAGAATAAGGGTTCCGTATTTTCCTTTTGAGGTACGGATCCCTAAAAACAGACACTCGCTACAAGCCCCTTCATTTGACATGTCAGACACACTTAGCAATTTTCATTTCATTTTCCAAAATGGCACCCCAAAAATTGTATTTTTTTTCTGTTCTGAGGATCCACTTGATTCGGAACAAACTGTTGTGACAGACGGACACACAGACACGAGTGTCCCTAAAAGGTATTCCATTTGAACGCACGGAACTCTAAAAAGAATATTTTAAAAATTGAACGAGTACATGTGATTTATAAAATTGAGTATACTACAACTACACTACAATATTTAGTTCAGTATTCCGTAATTGCACTAGGGATTGCACAAATGCATTATTATTTTTCATGCTAGTTTTAGCAAATAACGTTGTATACTTAGATTTTCAAACATATTTCAAATATGATTGTGTAAAGAGAAATACAAAAATATTTTTAATTTATTAAAGTGCCGCAAACCGTCACTTTTCGTTCCCGAAATAGACGAGATAACTTTACCGTTAAAACACAGATGAATATTTTTAATATTTACTAAACGTTGAAATTTTACGCCTTTCATACTGTCACTTATTTTGACATTTTGTTTATATTCCTATCTTTCCTTCTGTGAACAATACTTATTTGTAACCTTACAAATGCCCGGATCAAAAAATGCAATCAAAAATGTGCTAAAGTCCGCTCAATGTTGACATGATAATCAGTGTGTTATGAAATGAAATGATCTTTATTTCCGTGAAAGATGGTTAGTGACAAGGTGTTACATCAAATAAAAAGTATCACAAATTTCGTCGGTTAACCCAACATGCAAACAGTCCACAATTAAGCAACAAGACAGCAGACACATAAAACAATCCACATAAATAACTCAGCCATAACAATCGAATACCAAGCAGGCAGTTTTTAATATCATAATGCTTATAAAAACGTCTAAAAATATTAAATGTCTCAAAGATTTATCAATAAATTAATCTATACTAATATTATAAAGCGGAAGAGTTTGTTTGTTTGCTTTGTTTGTTTGTTTGTTTGTTTGTTTGTTTAAACGCGCTAATCTCAGGAACTACTGGTCCGATTTGAAAAATTCTTTTTTGTTGGATAGCCCATTTATCGAGGAAGGCTATAGGCTATATAACATCGCGCTACGACTAATAGGAGCGGAGTAGCGACGTGAAATGTTGCAAAAACGGGGAAAATTTACGCATACGAAGTTGCGCGGGACAGCTAGTCTATACTAATATTATAAAGCTGAAGAGTTTGTTCGTTTGTTTGAACGCGATAATCTCAAGTACTACGGGTCCGAATTAAAAAAATCTTAAACTGTTGGTTAGCCCATTTATCGAGGAAGGCTATAGACTATATAAAATCACGCTACGACTAATAGGAGCGAAGCAGCAATGAAAAATGTTGCTAAAACGGGGAAAATTAACGCATACGAAGTTGCGCGGGTCGGCTAGTGTTATGATAATGTAATAAGGTTGATGGTGATCCTTCTTCCTTATGGTGTCGAAATGATAGACCACAAAACTCAGTTCACACCATCTATTTTCAGGGTTCACACTTAGATAGGTGCTAAAATTAACTAAGATTGTGTTACGTACCAAAAGAAATAGATTTAATAAGACTATAGCAATGGAACGAATCGCAGAATAAAAAAAATATATATTTGAACTCTATGATTCGTTCTATGGGCCGAAAGAATCGTGGGACGAAACAGCGAACCAGCCGCAAAATAGATGCAAACAATCTCTTACATATATGTATTACCTAAGTAAGGGATCTTGTTTGCAAACTTCGATGAATTTAGTATTGTGTCCCCGACAGCATGATATTACCTACACATGTAGGGGATCTTGTTTGCATCTTTTTTGCGCAGGCGGGTTTTATTTTTTTAATACTATTTAGTGGTTGTAGGATGTACCTAACCGATGTAACAAAAAAAAAAAAAAAATAGTTGCTAATTGACTTTTTTAGTAATACAGTCATAATCATGTTGTACCGTTTTGAATTAATACGATTAGCCTTTTAATTTGATACCTATATTGCGGTATTCGAAAAAACTATTTTTTCACACATCTTGTTTTTGACATCTCACAGCCGCCATGTTTGTTTTTTTCACACGTTACATGTCATTTGGGTGGTCAAAAGAAATTTAAAGACGCCTTAATTGTTTAAATTCATCTTGGGGTTTGAAAGATATGATGTAATAAAGAATATTACATACAAACATACAAGATGCGCGCTAAAAACATAACTCTTCAGTCAGGAAAAAAAACGTTAGTGTTTATTGGCTTTGCATTTTTAGGGTTTCGAAGCCAAAATGGCAAAAACGAAACCCTTATAGTTTCGTCATGTCCGTCTGTCTGTCAGTTCGTATGTCACAGGCATTGTACTCAGAAACTACACAATGCGTATGAATGAAATTTGGAGTATAGGTGTCTTGTATAAACCGCTACTTAGTTTAACAAATATATATAGTTCTACGGGGTGCCCCCCTTCCATACATGTAAGTTAAGAAACATCAACAAACATGTACGCGTGGCACATCATTAGACAGGTCTTTCGAAAACATTTTAAGGTTTCTAAGAAACTTTCATGATGAAGTAAATATTTTTGGAAAAAATCATCCCAAAAGTTGCAAAAATTGTGCCCCTTTAACTTTTTAACTGTAAGGCCAAAAAATATGAAAAAGAAATACAAAGGTGACGTTTAATAAATACTCTCAACTAAAATTATTGTTAACACGATCGGGTATACCGTCTTTAAGTTATTGCCGAAAAACTGCGCACGGACAAAGGGCGTAAGTGCCATGAACATACGCTCTTTTGGTGGTGCACTTTTTCAAATCGTAATTTTGTTTGTATATTTTTGCACGTATTTTATGATTTTCACCTGTGAAAATGCGAAACTGTAGGTAAGTAGGTACCTACTGCTGTAAAAATGATAATAACCGTTCAGTTTGCCAACTCTCCTCTTAAGTACTTTAATATTTAACTTTGACACATTTTTAAGGCGAATGTGATAGCTAGATCAAAATGATCAAACAAAATTGCTACACCATACATACCAGATACATTATCATCTATACTAATATTATAAAGCTGAAGAGTTTGTTTGTTTGTTTGATCGCGGTAATCTCATGAACTACTGATTCGAATTGAAAAATTATTTCATTATTAGATAACCCATTTATCGAGGAAGGCTATAGGCTATATAACATCACGCTACGACTTATAGGAGCGGAGCTGCAATGAGAAATGTTGCAAAAACGGGAAAAATTTACGCAGACGAAGTTGCGCAGGACAGCTAGTTAGGTATAATAAGACTAGCTGTCCCGCGCAACTTCGTATGCGTAAATTTTCCCCGTTTTTGCAACATTTCTCGTCGCTGCTCCGCTCCTATTAGTTGTAGCGCAATGTTATATAGCCTATAGCCTTCCTCGATTAATGGGCTATCCAACAAAAAAGAATTTTTTAAATCGGACCAGTAGTTCCTGAGATTACCGCGTTCAAACAAACAAACAAACTCTTTAACTTTATAATATTAGTATAGATTTAAAGTAACAAGTACCTACTACTTATGAAAGCTTTTGTTTGAAGATGTAGGTAGGTTTGTTCAAGAGAATGTATTTATTAAGATTTTCAAAAGGTACATAATGAAAACACTTTAGTTTTAAAGTTTCGTTAGGCGTTTTGTTCTTAATCAAGAAATATCTAATCTTTCCGACATAAAACAACCGAACTTCAAATGAGAAAATATATCCTTCTAATACTTATTATGCGGTGGGCGGCTTTGTAGATAGAAATATATGGTTATTTAAAACATTCAATGTAGGAATCTGCCTACATAATTTCCGAAAGTGCCTACCTACGCCTGGGCAAAGTTTAACCTACCTATAAGTCTTAATAAAAAACTTTTACGTAGGCAAACTATGCCCACGTGTTGGTAATAATGTTTTTTACGTTAAACAAAACATCCTATATAGACTTAAAGGATGTTTTCTATCGTACAAAACACTAATCTTGAAATTTCCGCTCATTGAAGGTAGCACAAGATAATTACCTAACTACCTACTCAAAATCTACGCCAAGAAAGGTGTGAACATTTTTAAAAAAGGGATATTTATTATTATTATATTATTTACCTTCCTATTAAATTTGTTTAAGTCGAGTCGTAATTGTAACTCGTTAGTAGTATGGGAGTATCTACCAATATCAATCAAATAGATAGGTACATAGGTATTTGTATTTTTTTAATCAATTCGATTTACTCAATAATATCGATTCAAGTAATCAGAAAAAAGCTTTTACCTTAATATTATAATCCATACTTAATATTATAAATGTGAAAGTAACTCTGTCTGTCTGTCTGTTATGCTTCCACGCTCAAACAGCTAAACCGATTTAGATGAAATTTGGTATGGAGATAGTTTGAGTCCCGGGGAAGGACATAGGATAGTTTTTATCGCGATAACCGACATCCACGCGGTCAGAGCCGCGGGCGAAAGCTAGTATTCTATAATTAGCATATATATATAAAGAGAGCAAATTTAATTCTGGCAAAAACAGCAGCCCGGCGGCAATTATGTCGAACTGACTCTGAGGTTGTTATCTGGTCGAGCTAACACCCACAAATCCATGATTACAGGACACTTAAATTACGCCCATTTACAATACACTTAAAGGTACTGTACTCCATCTATTAACCGTTTGGATATTTACGAAGTTTTATTTTTTCTTCGTAAAATATAAAAAAACCCTTTAAAAAGCCATATAAAAAGGTTTTAATATTGATTACCTACCTACTTACATTATATCCATATAATTATTATTTTTGAACGAAAACACACCAAAATCCTCTACAATAATAAATTAAGGCAAAGAAAGACAGGTGAATTGATTTTGAGAAAAAAGTAATTAAAAGTTTAGAATGATATTATATTTATTGAGATCAAACCATGCAATAAGTCTTGCTTAGAACTAATTAAATGCCTCATATTTAACAAAATTTTCTTTGTCACAATGGTCTTTTTAGTAGTTTTTAGTTTTGGAGTTACTAGCTATGCGCGGTGTTACCCGCGGTTTATTAGCCTATGTGTTAATCCAGGGTGTCAGCTAACTCCATACCAAATTTTGTTAAAATCGCTCCAGCCGTTTAGTCAAGAAGTAACAAACATACACACTCACATACTCACAAACTTTCGCCTTTTTAATAATAGTGTGATTTAAAAAAATAGACATAGACGAAAACAAGAAATGTCCAAACCAACTTAAACATAAAAAGGAATGTTCAATTTAACAGAATCGTTAGTAGGTAGATAGGTCTTGAGGCGCAATGTCTGTACTGCGATTGCATTTGTTAATACCCAACGGGATTCCAAGATGGTGAGAGCCGGTATTCATCTTCTCTGTAAAGACGTAGTAAGTGTAGTGTATACCTATAGAAGTACCGATAATAAAAATTATCAAGACCAAACGAGGGTAGTTGAAAAACCACGCGCCTCACAGAGATATCGCTAAGCTGCCATCAGTCGACCCGTGTGATATGATATTCGATAGAAACGTCGGGTAAATAAAAGGTTCCAACCTCTAAATATTTCACGCGATTAAGTCTCGATAATATTTTAACTGGATACCTTGTTGTAATGTTATTAAAAATTATATAGCCGTAAACCGATCTCTACGAATGGCTACAAGCCATTGTTTTAAACGTCTTTTATCCTTAGGGAACTTATGACCTCCCGTTTTTTTGAGCGCATAGGAATCGCACAACATTGTGGCCTTTCGATTTTGAGTGAATATTTATTATACTTATTTAATTTTATTAAAAAATGCTAAAAAAACAGACTCGAAAGTATCGGCGCTCTGACACTTTTGACAGGTTTCTGGACCAGACATCATAGAGTAGTACGAGTATAAGTAGGTATGCCAGACATCTTGGTGCTGCCGCCTAGTGGGCGTTATTTCACAAAACCCTCATTACACAGTGGCATTCGCAACTTTTTTATGCCATCTTCAGTTCTACCAGTCTTCTTTCTTTTCATTGTCGATTTAGGGGCCCTTGTTAACGAGACGGCTTGCCGCCGGTTTAAAATCGTATCTAGGTGCGGTCGTCAGCCAAAGTATGGAACACTATGGCGATTTGCTAACGACACCGGCGCTAGCGACGGCTTGGGTACAGGGCGCGCCGTGTCTACGACAGGTGCCCAGTCGAGTATGGCAGTTAATTACAGCTTGTTCATTATGGTGTAGGTACGTAAAATAGAAATAAACCAAGATTTGCTGATTACATTATTTCAATCCATACTAAATATTGTAAATGTGAAAGTAACTCTGTCTGTCTGTCTGTTACGCTTTCACGCTCAAACCGCTAAACCGATTTAGATGAAATTTTGGTATGGAGATAGTTTGAGTCCCAGGGAAGGACATAGGATAGTTTTTATCGCGATAACCGACATCCACGCGGGCGGAGCCGCGGGCGAAAGTAACAAATAAAATACATTTTTTTTTTAAAATGATCCTTCGAACATACTTTGTAAATTTTTGGTCACATAGCATCAGTTGTCTTTTAACCAGAGTATGAATCGCGCCAAATAATTGTCTTTCAGCTTAAATCGAATGGATCCAATACCCACTGGCTACTGTTTTTGTACTACATTATTATCTTTTCATAATTTCAATTTCCAAGCGACAATATTTTTTTCTGCTTAGCACTGAGCATACAATTATGTACTTGATGAACGTGCGGACAAAACAACGACAAACGACCGAATGAGGCCGCACTTGAACCGGCTAGCCACCGGGTACAAGATCGGTACAAACCGTGCTCGTGAATAAGCTTAGCCGGTACTGGCCCGAGTAGAAACCGTCTCGTTCGTCACCCAATCACATAGATCTCGTCAAAACAAAAAGTTTAAGTGCAAACAAAGTGGGTCTGCGCCCTGTAGTTCGTAAGATATACGCTTATAAATTTAGACCCCGTGATCACATAGATCTTGTTAAATAAAAAAAAATGAATACAAACAAGGTGGGTTTGCGCCTCATAGTTCGTAAGATATAGGCGTTTAAAGTTTTGACCCCATGATCATGAAGATCATGTCAAAACAAGAAGTTTGAGTACAAACTTCTGCACCCCGAAGTTCGTAAGATATACGCGTTTAAAGTTTTAATCTCGTGATCACATAGATCTCGTCAAAACAAAAAAAATAGTACAAACAAGGTGGGTGTACGCTTCATAGTTCGTAAGATATAGACGTACAAAGTTTCGAGCCCATGATTACAAAGATCTTGTTAAAACAAGAAGTTTAAGCACAAACAAGACGAGTTCGCGCCCCGTAATTGGTGAGTTAAACGTGTTTAAAGTTTTGACCCCATGATGACATAGATCTCATCAAAACAAGAAGTTTGAGTACAAACAAGGTGGGTATGTAGCCCATAGTTTGTAAGATATATGCGTTGGAAGTTTTCACCCTACGATTACTAAGATCATGTCAAATCAAGAAGTTTGACTACAAACAAGGTGGGCCAGCACCCAATTGTTTGTGTGATATAGGAGTTCAAAGTTTTGACCCCATAATCAAAAAGATCTAACAAGAAATTTCTTCATCATCATTAATATAAAATCGGCATCATTATCTGATGTTAACATCATCTTAGTCATCATCGTCATTAAACATCACACTCACATGAATCACACATCATAAAAATTGTATTTACTATTTTTTTTTTTTTGCCAACAAACAGTTATGGTACAGATAAAATACTTATGAATATGTGGCTCTTTACAATTAACCTACAGTGCCTAAAAGAAAAAGCCAACATAATTATAATTATTAACTACCAACACCCTCTCTCCTCCGCAACCTCCCTTATCCGATTTATTTTGTACTAACAAGATACTTTAAGGACAAAAGTAGTTAAGTAGTTATAACTGCATAACTACAGTAATCAGATTACTGATTACTTTAAGTACCTAGTTAGATTTAATGTAGGTAGCTAAATTACAAGTAATCATTACTACATGCAGTTAGATTACAAGAAATCTAACTACATGTAGTTGCAACACATGTAGTTATACAACGTGTAAATTAATCCCTGTCCGGCCCGAAAGAGGTGTGTAAATTTAATTTAATTTTTTTTTTTTTATTGAATATTAAAATTCACGATTTAAGTAAGTATCCAATTTCGTCGAAATGTGTCAATTTTCAAGATTTTTTTATCAACATTGTTTGCATAAAGCCTCTTTACTATAGAAACCATTTTTTCCGCCTCCACATGTTTTTCCATATTATGACTTCTGTCAAGAAAAAAATAAGTTACTTACCTATTGTTTTTGTCATTAATTTATTTAAAAATGACATAAATCGAATATGAACATGATACCTAACAACACATTAAAGAGTCGAACAGGGATTAAATATACATACTGCATATGAAGAAGAAAAAACAGATTCCCAATAAACCCAACCTAATTATAAAAGGATATAATAACAGTAATCGCCAACCCGCTCGCCAAGCGTGGCGATTATGGCAATTACCCCCAGGATCTACATACCAGTAGGTTCTACTGGGGAGACCCGTGCCCAGCAGTGGGCCATCATATGGGTTGATATGTATAATAACAGTAATATTTTTTAAATAATTGCTCTCCCTAACTACATCATCAGCGCACCCCAAGAGAGCTTTTTTTACTAAACACTCTTTTAAGCGCGACACACTTCAAGAGAATATACATTACTAACAAGCGGCGGTAGCTTAATGACTAAGGCATCGGTCTCGCAATCGTGAGGTCGCGTGTTCGACTCCTAACCATTATACCGACGTGAACCCACTCCTAACACAAGCCTTTGAGCTTAGCTGGAGGGGTTAACAAGATTGCTAGTAATGTCAAAAATAAAGGACTCAATCCCACATTGCTAGTTATCTTTTTTAGAAAAAAAAAAAAAACAAAAAAAAGAAGTTTCTTCGAATGATGACGAAATTCGAGTTTGCAATACGCTAAAACAACGTGTATAACTTTGGTTTATCATCGCTCGCTGTCGCAACAATAAATGTCTTCAATAAACAACTCTTAACTAAAATTTCTTCAATAAACAACTCTTAACGCAATGCTCAGTCCTTTGGCTTATTCTTTACGAAATAAGACACGTGACTTGATACCAAACGGGGCATACCCGAATGTCGCAACACCTGGCAACCCTAATTGTTCGGACAAATGAATAAGGTTTCTTATTTCGAAATACATGAAGGGGCCTTCCCTTCTTGTATTTTGAAATAAGAAACCTTCTTAAGAAACGATAAAATAAGAAACGTCTCAAAACACAGCAGTCAGTATAATCTGGAAAGTGTTATTTAATTATTAGTCGGTATCAAAATTCGAAATTCTTTATTCAATTAGGATGTAAAACAACCCTTGTGATACGTCGGGATTCTACATGTAATTTTCTAATATAATTTAATTGACATGTAATGCCAAGTTCGCAAACAAGTAAAGCCGGAGAAAAGAGCATGGCAATAAAAACTCGCAGCCACTCTTTTCAAATTGCCAATTTTACATTGTTTGATTAATATGGGTGTTTTCTTAAAGAAGTGTCAACGGTTGAAAATCTCAAGTTTAATTTAAACATGCGTATTAGGCGTTACTTTTGATTTAGTTTTATTGTTCGGATCTTCTATTTTAAAAACAACTACAGAATTACGTGAAATAAGCCGTATGATATTATACACCATGATATAGGACTGATGCAAATGGTATTATCAAAAAGTTGAAACATGAGATAAACTAAAATCAGCCTATGTGGGTACAATATAGTAGGAGCATTTACTTACAACAAAGGTAAAAACTATACCTATGTGCTTAAATATTGGCCCAAATACCTACTTGTAACGAATGATTTGAAATATAAAACATTAATTCTGTTATCAAAAGGAAGAAAAGAATGGCCTATAATCGTCACGCAGAATCTTTACTTACAAAAGTCAAATCATGCTCATAATCAATGTGACAAATAAAACAAAGTGACAAAAAAAATCACCCAAGCATAATAAAGTAACAAGGAGCCAGAAACTAGATCCATTTTTCTTTATCATTTAAATATTCATCCACTGTATCCTCTACGTATAAGATGATTTTTGATTACATTTTTGAATTAATCAATGATAGACTCATAATACTAGCTGGTATCTTGCTAGATACTTTCACAGAAAGACCCATAAATGAATTATGAGTTTTATGTATTTTATGTGTAATATTGACCTAATAATCTGTGCTTATTTCTCGTGTTCACCGGGTGAATGTCACTATTTTTGTGATATAAAATAATGCATATTTTGTTAAACCGAGATGCAACTGTCATAATACCTATCTCTATACATATACTTGCTATCATTATACTTGCTAACAATTTTTTAGAAGTTTTGTATAATATAGTTAATTTTGTACTTATCTATTTATATTTTGGTGATTCATTCAAACAAAAATATTTATTAAAATAAAATTTTAAATTTCACAATACTGTTGTGAAACTGGACTTCACGTACATAGGAACGCAAATATCGACTTTGTCCAACACTAGCAGTGCGAAGGTACAACCCTAGTAGCGGAAATCACTTTCTGCAGTTGGTAGTATTATCGAAGTCTATTGATTTTCTATTTATATAAATGCTTGTTAAACAACCAATATTTTTGGGTTTTACTTTTGAATAAATAACAAATAAATATTTTGATTTGATTTTTATGTTCATTTTTAACCCTCACATTACTAGTAAAGTGAAATTTAAGCTTGTGTATTGGAATTAAAAAACGTATTATTTATTAAACATCGTAACCATTTCTTTTACGCATTTATGATCGTTGTATTCTCTTCGAAAAAAGGTTGTTTTATACGAAATCTTCCAAGTTAATACTGCGCAGAAGCCCGCCATTTCACCGAAACGACTGCGCATGTGTTGGCCAACCTGCTCTGTTTCCTCCAAGCCACGGCCGGACGCCATTACCACGCCATCGGACTCAGAAACTGTCACTTGTGCGTTTTTCGTTTGTCTAATCTTTAGATTGTTCAACGGCGTTTCTTCTCTGTGTTTACAGTCTTTTATAATAAACTAATTTCACAATGTCTGACGAGAAAAAGGTGCGTATATTGCTGTATTATCAGTGTAGTTACGAAAACAGTGCTCACCGACATGGCGTTATTTAGTAAAATGTGGTTACTTGGTCGAAAGTGAATA
Organism: Herminia tarsipennalis; assembly: GCA_945859575.2. Classification (NCBI taxonomy): domain Eukaryota; kingdom Metazoa; phylum Arthropoda; class Insecta; order Lepidoptera; family Erebidae; genus Herminia; species Herminia tarsipennalis. The sequence continues at coordinate 6,787,463 of OX243843.2, read as the reverse complement.
AGTGTTTTACGGAATTGAGTCGAGAAAGCTTTTTCATAGATTTTCTACATATTTTTCAGGGAGAAAGCGAACACATCAACTTGAAAGTCTTAGGTCAAGATAATGCCATTGTGCAGTTCAAAATCAAAAAACACACACCTCTCAGGAAATTGATGAATGCTTATTGTGATAGAGCGGTAAGTGCATCTTATTTACTATGCGGCCTTTGACCTTTAGGGAACATAAATGCTATACCAAGAAACTCTAATACTGCTGGTTACAGTCAGTTGTGTTAGAACAATAGGAAGGCACTTTAAATACCTCCCAAGTATTTTTCCTACCTAGGCACTCAAATTAAATCAATTTAATTATTTCATTATTATTTCTAAGCCTGTAAAATGCCTTGCAAAGCAATTGTATACATATAATAATAATAATAATTTTCAACTTTTAAATCAATGGCAATTTATTTTATCTTACGCTGTTGTCTGTACTGGGTAATATCAGCTATAGCTAAATTATAACTGCTGGGCTAAAAATATAATATGTAATCGAAATTATTCTTGAATTCCTAACATTGTTTATTCACACAACAAACGAATGTATAAAATGCAAGCAGAGTACATGCTGCAAAATCAAACCAATAAATGCCCTGTAAGATCAGCCTTAGAATTTTGAATTTGATGAATTCATTAAGATCATACTTAAAACCTGCCGTTTAGCACAATTGTGTTTCTATTATTCCTTTTCATTAAGCCTTAATCTAGTTCTGGCTAGATAAATCTGGTGACCGAACCTGACAATTTTATAAGCAAGCTAGTGCTTGCAGATGTATTGCATTGAGTTATGTTAACTACCCCGAGTCTATTTTTGACTGGCCTTCTTGATACACGTTAAGAGCACATATGGATCAACTCGGGCAGGAAAATTGGTGTTTTTAGGGATCCATTTTGTTAGGTGATCATATATTTATGCAATAGTTTTTTTGTGAAACGAATTAAATAATTAATAAAAAATTCCAAAAATAAATAATTAAATTGCATGTGGAAGTGAACAACAATCAAAATACGAAAGAAATTTAATCGCCCAATAACCTATGTTCACAAACTTGAACAATATGAATTGGTGGTACTTTGGTTGACATTAAACAGTTACAACCTGTTACACTTCAATCTATTGATTTTGTCTTTACAACCACACATAAGTCATCCCAGCATCCTAAATACTTTTCTTTGTGGCATTCTAAATAAGCCATTGACATATAGACCTGGATCGTGCCATCCCTTTTAATTAAAAAGTAAATATTGACTGCAAAGCAGGAAAGAAAAAAAACTTGTGCGGCTGTCTCTTTGACATGCATTGTCCACAAAGTAGTGTTGTCTCTGTCTAGAGAGTGGTCAATTTTGTGAGGTTATGGCGCAGTCTAGATCTATATATCAATGACATAAGCACAAAACATAGAGTACAGAAGGAAGGCATTATTACTGCATACTGCAGAAACATGCAGATAGACATCATCTGTTGCATGCACTGATGTTTATGTTTCCATGTATAGACTGCCTCTGTGTGGGTGTGTGTCCGACTGCTACGCAAGAGGTCATCGGTTAGATTCCCACACGAGACGCCACTTTGTGTGATCCACAAATTGTTGTTCCGAGTCTGGGTGTACTTTGTGTACGTGATTTGTATGTTTGTAAAGTCCCCCGCGACACAGGGCTTGTACCCTAATGCGGGAGTTGTCTTTAAAAAAATAAAATGTATAAACCTTCCTATGTATTCTTGATGTTTTGTGGCATAAGCTCTTAACTTCTCCGAATAACATTTGTTTTGATCTTTTTCAGGGTCTATCAATGCAAGTTGTGCGATTCAGATTTGATGGACAACCAATCAATGAAAATGACACGCCAACATCTCTTGAAATGGAAGAAGGCGACACAATAGAGGTGTACCAACAGCAGACTGGCGGTGCTATGCCTCTAGTGTAATTCTTAACTTAAGGAACTGTCCAATTCCGGAAGATGTGGTGTACCTTATAATAATATGTCTACTTTAACATTAAGTTAATTTTATAAAATAAAAAAAATGATGCAAACCATCTAACTTTTGAGATACACAGTTAAGAAGCATAGCTCTGTAAAACTTAGCATTGTGTATCTTAAAACTGTAGTACTGTATTTAATTAAGGAGAATATTGAGGTAAACCAAATGTTCTAGGTAACTTCGAGCATTATTTCAATGTGATAATTTTTTAGTTGACACTTACTGATCAGCTCCTAATTTTGAAGTGTGAGAAAACTCATTTACACTCTTAAGCTGTAATGGTTATAATTTATTGGACTTATGTCCATATCATAAGTGTCAGTACTGTAACCACTGATGTAATAAAAATCTGAAATAAATTAAATTTAAAACCAAGCTGTTGTGATTTCTGTCTTATCTCTTTATTTTTATTTTACCTTGTGGAGTATGTATAGCCCACATGGCAATCTGGAACAAGAGGTTACGCTTTTGCATTATGCAAGGGTTCCTGTTGGATGCATTTATTAATTTTAATCTAGCTAACGTCTGTGTACTAATGAATGAATTCGGAAATTTACCATATTGACTTGCTGCAGACTATAATGTGTATAGTTTTGCATAACATTTATAGAAATATATTGCCTGTCTAGTCTGTTATGCTGATCGACAAAGCACTAAAATCTAATATGTAGGATATTTGTGTTGCATATTATGAGAACTGTCTACCTAACTCGTGTATTTTGATAGATGTTTTGCTGTTTAATAAAACAAAGTATGTACCCTTATAATAATAGACATTCTGGTGACTCATTTTACTGATGAGTCACAGATAAAGATTTCACAATATTTTATAGAAGTTAGATCCTTTTCACACGTACTGTGTCCGGAACGTGTGAAAAGGACCTAACTTCTATATAATGTGAAATCCCGACACAAAATGTATGGCGATGTAGGTACGGTAGCTTTCACATGTTCCGGCGTCCGTCCGGTCCGGTTGCCATACATTCGCCGCCGGGTAGCCGGCGACCGTGTACCCGCCGCCGGATTTAAACCGGAACGGCCGTGCACACGTGCGATGCACCGTTCGGTCGGGCTCTCACTAAACTAAAAGTTAATTTTAGTTTAAAAATAGTTAACATGTTAATTTAAAAAATACTTTTTATTCCTTATAATCCTATGACGTTTAAAACCTCATTGCTTAGATCCACATTGAATATTCTATTTTGTGAACCTTTTAAGATTTGTTTATAGGAAGAAATATACAAATAATTAAAGTCACAAGTTTACTTGATTCACACTTGAAACAGAAATTAAAAAATTGTGGGAATAAGTCCCACAAATTTCAATTTCTGCTCCAAGTGCGATTCTCGATCTTTTACCATTCGCTTACCTGCTTTTACGGTCTAGTATGGTCTAAAACAAAGTAACAGGTCTAACAGTTTGTAGGTATGCTAATATGAATCTACTGCCTTAATATTTATGGAACTAGCTGACCCGTGCAATTTCGCATGCATCAATTTTCCCCGTTTTTGCAACATTTTTCATTGCTGCTATGCTATTGGTCGTAGCGTGATGTTATATAGCCTTCCTCGACAAAAGGACTGTCCAACAGTAATTTTTTTTTTCAATTCGAACCAAGGAGACCAGGAACCACCTGAGATTATTGCGTTCAAACAAACTATTCAGCTTTTTAATATTAGTATGGATGCGTAAAAGTCAAATTAGCGATTAGTAACATGGTACCTACCTATCGTGGGTACTTTACTCCTGCCTGGAATTTAACTTCGCCGTAGAATGATGAAACAGCGTCACACATTGCCGATCACTACTGCAAGAGCTTTTCCTAAACTCGTTGGTACTGCCTCAAAGCAACACAATACAACCTTTCTTAGCTTTTAGGGTTGCGTAGCCAAAATGGTTAAACGGAATCTATAGTTTCAATCTGTCTGTCCCCAGGTTAGCTCAAAGACCCTAAGTACTTAAGTACTAAAAAGCTGTAATTTCGCATGGATATACTTTACATATTAGTTACGCCGACAATGTGGTAGATAAAAAATAGTTTTTTTCCTACCCTACACGTAAAATGGGGATGTGATTTTTTTTCTTACCTACCCCCATCGTTAGATAGGTCTTCTAAAAATATTTAGGGATTGTTAATATAATTTGCGATTTAGCGATCCGTTTGTGAAATATTACATAAGCCTTACAGCAACCTTACAGTGCAAATTTTGGTTAGTCAAGTGTCCCCCTCCCATGCCAGCTAAATGGTTGGTTTTGGAGATGTGGAACAATTCAGCGTAGTAGGTAGTATAATGGTATAATCTATAAAGCTGAAGAGTTTGTTTGTTTGAACGCGGTAATCTCAGGAACTAGGTACTGTTCCGGATTGAAAAATTCTTTCGCTGTTGGGATAGCCCATTTATCAAGAAAGGCTATATACGAGTAACATCACGCTACGAGCAGCAATGAGAAATGTTGCAAAAACGGGGAAATTTACGCAGACGAAGTTGCGCGGGACAGCTAGTGTAACATATTATGAAATTAAAAGGAAAACTATCACAGCTAAGTAGTCTTTACAAGTTTCCGACTAACAGCAGACCAAGTTATACCTCATTATTGTACTGGGTAGCTACGGGACCCTACATTGTGCGTGGCCCCACATACACTTGCCCGTTTTTTTTTTTTTGTTTTAAAAAGCATGCACCGAAAGTTTTAGGGTTAAACTATTCTGTTATTCTGAATCAGCTTTAGGAGAGAGAGATGAAGAGGTCCTGTCTTTGAACGGTGTTTTGGATTTTGAAACCTTCAACATTATGACTACATAATTGATGTTTTATGTTTCAGCAAACACGGCTCAATACGCACATTACGTCTTCAATACCTTGGACCAAGACAGAAGTGGCTTACTAAGTTTTGAGGTAAGTACCTACTTCGGTACTTATTTTTTTTTTCATTCATCAAAGTGTCACAAGTTTCTTCTTGCCTCCTCCCGTGCCTGTTTAGTATTCTTTCATCGTTATAAACTGTTCATTAGTCGGGACATGATTGAGTAGCACTAAAACGGGTATTACATAAGGTATCTACATTGAATCTGGGCTCCGAATGAAGGGTGGCCTTGGCCATTAGTTACCGAATTAGAGACTACTCATAATACACGGTTACACCTTATTACCACGTTTTGTTATATAAGGGTTTAGGTATTCAGGGTGGTGTTCCAATACAGCCATTTTAAACAACAAACTGGCCTTTTTTTCCCCGCGGTCACATTGCAACTTAACTAGAACTTGACTCAGGGATGACACATACCTATACAACGCAAAAATTCATACCGTCAGGGCGGTCCAAAGGGATGGATTTGATTTGGGGGGGGGGGGCGAGATTGAAATGGCAGTGCCTCTAGTATGTTGTCAGTGATCTAATATGCTTAGGGGGGGGGGGGGGGTTCGTTGTTCACCTTACACTACAGAAACACACCTATTCAGACAGATGAATGACCTTTTCAGTCATCATAGTGACTTACTTAAAGCACAGATAAGATATATACTAGTACCTACTTATACCTAGTATATTTTCACCTCATTATAATCGAACCTATAACCTTGCCTACCATAATCAACTATAGGTACCTATGTTTTCTTACTCAGGAATTCGTAACGGGACTTTCAACATTATCAAGAGGAACTTTAGAAGAGAAACTTCGTTGGACGTTCTCATTGTACGACATAAACGGCGACGGGTGCGTCACTAAAGAAGAAATGACGGAGATAGTAACAGCCATATACGACCTCATGGGGAAGATCGTAGACCCTCTTGTCGACGACGACGTGGTGAGGGAAAAGGTGGATAGACTGTTTCAGGTGCGTTGGATTTATACATACCTACTTAACTACAACTTGACATTTACACGATAGCAGTTTCTTATTGGGTCACATGCCCGACAATGAAACACCTAAAATTCAAAGTCTCCTACAAACCTGCGTTATCACAGTTAAAACTTTAATCTTTTGAGGTAAGTACAGAGGCAAACTTTACTAGTCATCGGCTGCCATACAAAGGTTTTTTTTTTTTAAGAAACACGAAGGTACTTAAATATACCTACCTAAGCAAAACTAAAAAAAAAAAAATCAAGTAGATGAGAAATGTTTCATTGTGTTCACAACAGTGTTAACATTGAAACGCCACAAATTCTACAAAGAAACAATCGTTTTTTTACAGTAATTTTTGAAAAAGGCTAATTTCTGCCAGAGTCAAGTACCTATTCAAGGCTAGAACTGAACAATTGCCAAATTTTTTTTAAGTTAAAATTTAGTATATTTAAAGTAAGTCATTATAACCGAAGAACGCAATTTTACGGGTTACTTTCACTAATAGATAGACAATTTTAAACATAAAACATTGTTTGTTTTTAAAAAACTGCACATTTTTACAAGGTTACTTCAGTGAACGCCATTTTTAGGCCGTCGCGTCGTCAAACAGCAAACGGCGCGAAACGACCCTCATTTTGCATAAATCGGTCAGATATCGTAATTGGCAAAACAGGTTCATTTCACTGTGGTATCTTTTTGAATAACTGTTTGTAAGGGTATTTGATATTTCAAGATGAATCCTAAAAATAGTAGCCACCGCCAATTTTAAAAATTGACAAACAATTTTTTGTGACATCTGTGGACAGTACATTTTTTAAGTTCTTACGTTTAACATAGCTTTTTTTTAATAATAAAATTTTATTTGTGAAACATGAGTATACATTTACAGGTTTGTAAAGTAAGGTGTTAAATAATATAAAAGCTCTGCATGTTTCGCCATGTCATTGGCATACAAATATACAAGTTAGATGTGAAATTAAATTTAACTTTACACAGCAATAGGTTTATCTACTATTAGTACTGGTCTAAAAAAAATACGTGACAAATATGAGAATGTGAATAAACAAAAATGATAAAATCTAGCAAAACGAAACAAAATATAACAATAACAAAAACAAAACGTCATAATAGTATGTTACGTAGGTACTCATAAAATCATCTAATTTATAAAAACATTTCGCAATAAGTTCTTTCTTTAGTTCCTGTTTAAATTGTTGTAGGTTTAGATTCTTTATATGTTTTGGTATTTTATTATATATTGAGGGAGCTAAACATAGAACACTTTTATGCATTAGTGTTGTATTGGCTCTAACCATATATAGTCTGTTTTTATCTCTATGACTGCGACTGACTGTATCGGAAACACGATGGAATATGTGTGGATTTGTTTTGACGAAAACAGCTATCTCTTAAATTAAAAGTGACGGAAGAGTTAGTATATTGAAGTTAATAAAGTATTGTCTGCAACTATCGGTGCTTTTGAGTCCAAACATTGCCCTAATACATATTTTTTGGGATTTAAATAAAATGTTTTATTTGTCGAATTTCCCCAAAATATAATTCCAAAACGTAAGAGAGAGCCTACAATACCGTGATAAGCCAGCTTATATAAAAGCTATGTTACTAAAGTTGCAAAGTAGATTTACAAAGAAAACAACAGTAGGTACTTATTGTTTTCTTTGTAGGGGGGTCAGCAGAGCTAAAATTGCCAAAAACGAACGGAATTTATGTATGAAAAATCGGCATGATGAAGATTTTTGTGAAAGATTTTTACATTTTATGTCTATTTACAAAAAAAAATTGTAGTTACCTAAATATAATTTAATTGTTTTACTCGAATAATTGATATATAATTAAAATATTTCCCGTAATAATTAACCAGATATCATACCTAAAAAACTGGATGTGATAGTACCTAAGTACGTATGTGTTTTTAATAAGCCATGTGTAACAGAAAAGTTAATGCGGATATCTACTTATTTTCTTTTTTCAAAATTTGTAATGGAGTAATTTGTTGGCGTAAACCGATCTTTACTAATGGCTAGAAGCCATTGTTTTAAAACTAATGATCTCCCGTTTTTTTAAGCATATAGGAATGGCATTTCGATTTTGGGAGAATATTTATTGTACCTACTTATTTTTATTATAAAATGCAAAGTTTTAGTATACGCCATCTAAAAAAATAAAATGAAAAAATATACCTACATCTTATGAATGTTTTCAAAAAATTACAAAATACAATTTCTGTGTATTGTAATATTATGTGACTCGTAATTAATGCATAGATACACATAAGGATAAACACCTAAGAGCCAAACCACACAACGCGGTACGGCGACGGTGCGATGTTTGAGCGATGCCGCTGCGGTGTCCTGCATATAAAAATCTATGGTATGGCCAAACGGTGCGGCAGAGCGGCACCGCAGTTGTTTGCGCAGCAGAAGGAAGGGTGCATTTTATTTACAGACTGTAGGTACCTATGTCCAACATTCAGCTGCGGCGCCGCACCGACAATGTGAACGCCTGTGCGACGAATTATTTGCGTTGCGGTGCTGTACCGCGCCGTGTGGTTCGGCTCTAAATGCATGGTACACAGTAAAAAGTGTTTCATTGTTGAGTTTCAATGACCAGCAGGGAGTTTATTTTACAAATCTGAAAATAATAACCACTAAGTCTTATAACTAAAACGTATGATATAGTCCAAGCTCGTCCACGGAATGTGTTTAATGTAATGCAAACACGAAAATTATGAAATATCTCAACCGGATTTCGGTTGTTACACAGACTAGGGGTTCCTATAAAATACGTTAAAAATACATAACTACCTACTTAGTTAAAAAAAAAAATGACTTCTCTGACGCGACGCCATTGCCAAATGGAGTAGTTGCAGCGTTTTTTGTCTCGATATTTTAGAAATATCGCAATATTTTATTGTTTACGAATGTTTAATTGACGGACTTATGGCCCTACATTGTAAATGCAATAATTTAGATACTTAGCCAGGGTGTGGTTTAGACCAGTGTGGCTTTTTTCTGCAAAAAAAAAAATTTTTTAGAAGTTTACAAAATAGTCGTGATTGCCTGTTGGATAAATCCAATGTGTCCTGTTATGATGGTCCTCATTTCATTTTTGGGCTAAGTACCAAATTAAATGAGAACTTTACGAGGAATTAACTTTAGTAACTGGACATTTGGTTAATCAAACCCCGGGGGGAATTATTTACTTGCGTAGATTTGCATTTTTTTGTGTCCTGTGTTTTCGCCCTTCGTGAGTTCATTGCACACCATGGACCATGATCTCTAACATGCTATCCGCATTAAAATTAATTAAGTACATTATCTACCTGTGTCACCTACTTAATACTTACTTTGATAGTAAACTACAATAACATGTTAGGTAACGTGAAATAAATTCCTTTCAATTAACGTACGACCTACCTAATTGAATAACAAGAGAGAGATTATATTTATTTATTAATTAGTTCTACGCATACCATAATAGATTGTGTTACAATTTCAGAAAATGGACTTGAACCGAGACGGAGTGCTGACGTTAGACGAATTTCTAGACTGCTGTATACGGGATGAAGAAATTACAAGGTCAATGGGCGTGTTTGATAGCAACTTCTGACGTCCTGCTAGCGGAGCGCGAGCAAACCCGCGCCCCGTTCCCTGACATTACGACTTGGCGACTACGTCATATTGTACTTGAAAACTTTCAGCTATTTCAACATTTCTCAAATTACATCAATCTGCACTTAAGTGGGTACCTACTTGATAATTATCAAGTTTGTGAAAAATTAACGAAATGTTGCTAGAAAAAAATAATGCAAAATGTTGCCAGTACAGACGTATGATACGCCAATTCGTAATTTTAAATAAATTTCATTAGAGTTACATTTTTAAACAATAACTGGTTATTTGCCCCTATAGTTGTAACCAGACCAATTTTAGGAATTGGAGTGAAAGATGTGTAAGGACACGATGCATGTATATTTCAGTTTTAATTATATTGTGTAAGAAATGCCTTATTTATAAGAGAAGCTTTAGCAAAAGAGAATGTTCATGAAAGTTTTTATAAATCACACAATTTGCTTCATGAGGAAAAGTCCGTTACTTTGTACCTATTATATGTATTAAAATTATTAGGACTTAGTTATATAGAATAATATTTAAAAGTGTCCATTTATGAACTTGATATGATTCCAAATACCTATAGTTTTTATAGTGAATACTTCTAGAGGTTTCCCAATTGCTGTCTTATTAGACCCTTGCTAATAGTTCTCTAAGCTAGCTTTTTAACACGACATTCCCGATCTGGTTAACTGCACCATATTGCTTTCTTCCAAGAGAACTAAAATACAATACTTAGTTGAAATATTGTATAGGACGTAGAGAACCTTCTACTATTACCTACTCATCAAAAATATATTTATGTTATAAATAAATATACTTAACTACATAGAATTTATCTATACCTACCTACTTAAAACATTTAAAAAGTTCTAGTTCAATGAACTCTTCTAGTTGAAACCCTAGAATATCTATCAAATAGTTTATTATCTAATAAATTCTCCGTATTTTCAAAAAGTTTGTAGATTTATCTGAATATCACTGATAATAATTTTGATCTAAAAGTAGGTATGTATTTAAATCTGTTTAAGTAGTTATAGAATTTCTTCTTATACCTATACCTAACTGTTAGTTGAAAGGATGATAAACCATAGAATTTATTCTTACAAATATCTAATAAATTTTGTAGGCAATGGAATTCAATTAATAACTAAAATATCACAATGACCAAACAATTCTGATAAATCGTAGATTTACATTATTGACCTTAACTTTTGTAGCCCTTCATTGGAACCATACTTTTCTTCATTTCAAATCGTTCCGGCCATTTTTCATAGAATTTAGAATATTTATTATTTTAAATCCCTACTCCAAGTAGTAAAATTTTATTATAGCACCTAATGAATGTTATTTTTTTTATCACCATAAGTATATAATTTTGATTGCTGCGTAGTGAAACAATGCAAATGAAACAGCCTGCTTAATCGAAGTTAGATATTTACTGTAAAATAGCAAGCTAGTTTTTATTGGATGTCTGGCAACCCTAAAATATTTTAGCCGCCAAAATCATGTTTTAATAATAATGTAAACATACATCAATGTTACAAGGGTAGCCACTAGGCAGCCACAGTCCCAGCCCCCAGCGTACGTAGCCATGAAGTAGATCAAAGAAACGCTCGTCTAAAATATCAATAAAATTACTTTAGCATTTCTCCAATGTGAGAAGGCCTAAGCTAAGTTGTAACTAGCTAAGCTATCTGAATTTATAAAGTAAAAATGGGTCTTATTAAGAAAACACTGCCATAAAATAATTTCTTCATCTACCTACTTGTTTTAATAGTCAATAATTTGAAATATTCAAACTAATATTTTTGAAAAATGTTGATTAAAATTAATTTATCTACCTACAAATTGTGTATTTTTGTGAAATAATCAGATTATTTACACATTTTAACATTTCCCATTGTTTTCTAATAGCGAAGAAATTTATATCATAAATATTTTCTAAAAAGTTATCATGATGTAAATAGGTACACCTACCTTGTAAATACTGATAACATAGATTTAAATGTGTATATTTTCATAGTGAATGTTAAATGGAACCAAATAACTAGATGGCATAAATAACATCGTATAAATAAATAAATATTGACTCAAAATAACAACACTAATGTATTTAATAATAAATACTTATTTAATGTGATTAAAAAGTGATGAAATTATTTAAATTAATTATGGTATTTTGAAATAGATAAAACCACTATTAGATCCGTATTATGCATAATTCATATTTTAGATACCATATCAGATATTATGTGAATGTAGGTACCCCTGTATGTATTTTTGTGCAAAGGAATATTGGTATGGTGTCTAAGCAGATGTGTAACATTAGGGTGTGCGTTCCCCCAGCAAAATGTTGTCTAATTTAATTAATAAAGTATATTAGAAAACGAGTTGTCCAGCTCGTATAATTGTTGCTTACATTTTTAAATTTGTTGCGCTGATAGTTATGAAGATAATTCTTAAAAGGAGTTTCTGCTGGAGAAACGTTTAGAATTTTCGATCAGGTCACGTGTCCTGACGTGAGTATAACATCCCAAAAAGTGCACAACGCCGCTAAAGTTTTCATTTCAAAAATAATTAAAATTAAATTCGACAACATTTTGCTGAGGAACGCATACAACATTAGGAGACTAGTTCCAATTGATTTTAATGCCCAAAATGAACTCGGAGAAAGCCAATAATTTCCTGGGTGACTACAATAGTTCTTAGTATGCTATAAATACCTACCTAGTTAGTTTATCAGTATTACACCCCACCCGTGCCCATTGAGCTAAAACCTCGTTTAATTGGTCGAGCTTACATAGGTAAGATATAAATATTTATGTGTCTTCCCACGTAAAACCGTTACGTTCAAAACTATTGTATAACAAAACAGTTGATATGTATACTCATCACTATGTATAGTACCTACTTAAAAACCCAATAATAAATATTTATTATGAGTTGTAAAATCTAAAATGTATATTTAGGAATAAACACAATCTTATGATGAAAATTAGATAAAGTTGTTAGATAAAAAATAAATAAATGTTGCGATCCTGATTGATTAAACTTTTTAGTTAACATTAATTTTATTCATTTGTATTTTGCATCAGAATTGTAATATTCTTAGTGCCAAAAATAACCCTTATGAGAGTGCAACCTTTTTTCAAGTGAAATCGAATTTCGTTTGTAAAATAAAGTTTTTTTATAAAGGGTTGCACCAGTTAAATAATCAGAAAGTTTATTATAGGCCTATTATGATGGTAAATTATAAAAATCGATTGTCTTAAGGTCCATGTACTAGTCTAAAATCAACAGGTATTCGATGTTAGTTATTTTAGTATAGATGCTGTTTTGTCCCATAGGACTTAAATGTTACATTGCATGCGATGTCAAAGCTTCTTTGATTTATTACTTCCCATTGTCGGGCTCCTTTTGCGTTTCTACCAAATATTCGCGAAAATGAAGTACATATCAATCATTTGTAGTTTTCATGATACCTATTTTTTTTTTTTAGTATTTAATCAATAATATTTGTTTGATGTTGTAATGATTGTTGCATTATGATCCCGCATCCATGTAATAGTACCTATGTTATAGCGAGGACGTAATGAATACGTTTAGGAACGAATCTGTAAATTAGATATTTGAATATTGAATTGTTTATTTACAAATTGTATGTGTATTTTATAGAAAAATAAATAAATTGAATGAATATTGGTTTTAATTAACTAAAACCAAAATAAAACAGTATTTACACTTTGTACAAAATATTTATTTAAAAGATTCGCGACAATTAATAAAGCTAATAAATTGAAGTCATAATGAAAACACTCCCAAAGCCAAAAATGTTTAAAATTAATTCAAAATACATTCACAATCCAAATATATATTTTGTTCTAATATGGCAAGTTACAACTAGATTCAAAGTGGATCCGAAAAGGCGGTATTAATTTTAATTACTTAAGTATTCGATACGATAAGATAATTTACGCGCAAGCTTTGAGCATGATGTCTTAAAAATAAGAATATAAACACGATTTCGTAATACCTAAACTATTGTAAGATATATGTTTGTAGAAGTACACACAACACCATTGGCATGCGCCCATTAACTAAATGTCAGCATGCTTTGAGCATGTGTGCCTTTATATTACATAATAAATCACAACTATATTACAGGTACTGCAAAATTTTGAGGCACAATGATTAAAAACTACGTAATTACATTATAATGTCCCTAAAACTAGAACAAAATGGGTAATGAGAATTTATATTGAGGATTAATTTTGGATAATTTTCAGTCATATACTTCATTACATTAATTTACAACTTAAATCTAAAATTACTAATTTCCCTCATTTCTTAATGATAAAATAGCCTAATTAGTCTTACAATTTTAGAATTTAGACTTCTTAGGCTAAGCGCGCCCTAGGCAGCCAGGTTGCGGTGATTGAAATATTCGAACAGCCAGCTAAGGCAGACAATCGACAGTCAGTCGTGACATTCCGTCAGTGTCCAAACTATGAAGCATATTGCATATATATAGAAAGAGAACTCTCTTCCTAGGCAAAGCCTCAAATTATGGTTACCATAGTCACGAAAGTCAAATAAATTCAAATTTGTTCTCTTCACTTCTTTAGTAACAAATTTGTTATGTTAACACCAGCCTTCAGTTTAACCTCCTTGTTCCGAACATAAAAATACATCTGGCTGTTTACTAGTGCACGCACACAGACGGCAGCCAAATACATTCGACTCGAGGCTGCCTAGTGCGCGCCAAGCCTTATGAGAGCGTATCTCGAACCTTCGCGCCTAAAGTAATTAAAAAAATACCTACAAAAAATATTTTGTCTATTGACAAAATATTTAAAAAAAAAATACCAAAAAGTATAATAAGAGAGCGGCTTAAGTATTTAAATTTTGAACGGTGGTTTCGACAGGCAGCAAATAATCTCAAGTACCTACTTACTACTAAGTAATATCGTTTGTCATTAAATCCATTAAAAATAAAAATTGGCATGCAGAGATCTTTAAGCTATTAGGTATATCAATTACAGTAAAATTGTGACGTATTGCAGCAAATACTTAATAATATGTACACAATAAGTATGTATAAATAAAACCCTCTGCTAGATAAAATCTTAAATAGTTATTTAAATATAATCAAATCCACATTACTATACCGGATGTCCCAAAACTATGCCATACGAAGAGAAACTACCATAAATATTGTAGATAGAACAAGTTACTGACAGAAGACTTCATTTTGATTTTAAAAATAATTTGAACTTCGTTTAAAGATTTTTAAATAATCGCCATTCTGGGCCGGGAATCGAAGCCGCAAAATATGAAAAAACCGGGCAAGAGCATGTCCAACCATGCTCAGTGTAAGGTTCCGTAACCGTTTATTACAAGTAGATGCACTACATATGAAAAAATCCGATATGAATAATTGTACCAGCAGAAGAACGTATGTTCATGGCACTTAAAAGTTTTATCGAAAATAATTTTTGTTTTAAGTATTTATAAAGCGCTACCTTTCTTCTTCACAAAAAGAAACATCCTGTATTTTTACGATACCAATCGAAAGGGTCAATCAATAGGATTTTACATCCTGTATTTTTACGATACCAATCGAAAGGGTCAATCAATAGGATTTTACATCCTGTATTTTTACGATACCAATCGAAAGGGTCAATCAATAGGATTTTACATACTGTATTTTTACGATACCAATCGAAAGGGTCAATCAATAGGATTTTACATACTGTATTTTTACGATACCAATCGAAAGGGTCAATCAATAGGATTTTTTTTTTCTAAGTAACATAATATCTTAAACGGAAGGCAAACCATATAATTTAACATTTATGTTAAAATAATTAGGTACACCATCCTGCAATTTAACTAAACAAATGCTCAAAGCGTGTCCCCATTCTGTAATACGTAAATAATATGTAATATGTAAACTTATAATATTACTATTTTTAGATTTACTAATACCACATGATGAATGTTTAAAGTATAACGTTACTATAATAAATTAATTAATTTAAGTACAGTTTTTAACTAGAAATCATCATAAATAGAAAGAAAAACACTGTAAAAATGAAATAATTGGGCCTAACGTCGTGATTAACTATAAAAATGGATTTTATTAAATGTACTCTTATGTTAACTGTATGTAAACTGTAATGTATGATTTTTTTATTATTTAGACTTATAAAAAATAATCTCAGGAACTACTTGGTCGAATTAAAAAAAAAATTACACTTGGATAGCCATTTATCGAGGAAGGCTATAGGCTATATAACATTACGCTACGACCACCGAGCGGAACAGCAATGAAATATGTTGCAAAAACGGGTAAAATTGTCACAGACAAAGATGGGCGGGTCAGCTAGTTAATAGCTGCTAACTAGCTATTAAATAACTGTTCCTTTGGCGTCGTACAAATACAGAATGGTGCTTTTTCACATTAAGCGGGTTCGAATGTTCGATCACGAACAATGGTCCCCTTAAAGAACTAAGTGCGGAAACCAAAACCCCTAACATAGAACATCGGCGGGTTCGATTCCCGGTTCAGACAGGCAATTATTTAAAAACTTTGAATGCAGTTCGATTTATATTTAAATCAAAATTAAGACTTCTTTCAATAAAATGTTCTATGTACAATATTTTAGGTACTTAGGCATAGTTTGGGGGCATAGTTTGGGGACACCCTGTAATGGCTTATTAATTAGTACAATCTTTTACATTACAATTCTGAAGTCTTAATATATAGCTATTAAGAAAACTTGTATATTAATTAGCAACAATTAAATGTGCATTCAAACTGTAGCTGGTCCATATTAGGTCTTACTATTTTTTTTATTAATAAAAAATTTATATATGCACCTTGCATGTTTAATTTATCTAAAGTCCACTATGGATTTCATACTTGGCTATTAAGTATATGAATACATTATATATTTTATTTACAAAAAGTGGTGGTAAAGAGACATTTAACCCCTGACAAGCCCAAATTTTTATTGCTTATTAATATAAACCAGTTCACAACATCTTGTTCACATTCAAATAATCTATTATTCCACAAGGACATTACTTAAAGAAGTTTTGGTAATATAACTGAGGGGACTCTCTTGCAGTATCTTTGCCAGGCAGCTCCGTAGCGTCTTTGGCATCTGGCATGGTCCCGCCAAGCACGATGCAATAACATCACTATAGTAGTAAGGGATGGAGTTGCAGCCAAATACTGGCCAGCAAGAATACCAGGTAATGCGAATACTATGTGTATCAGAATATCACCTGTGTAATTCGGATGACGGAACATGCCCCAAAGACTGCCAACCAATAGTTTATTTCCTTGAAATGTGGGCATAGAGTCTATGTCTGAAATAGAAAATAGTTCTGTTAATGTTTTGTATTTGTGCGTACATAAGGAAAAAAGTATGTTTTAAAATAGTTTTGTTTGCTAAAATTAGTTCATGTAGGTATTATGACACATAGGTATATAGTTTAAGCAATTCACGATGGGTGTGTGTATGATTTAAAATAAGCACAAATAACACGTGCGGGCTCCCGCCAGCAAACGATCGTTTCATTAGACACACACTACTAACGTGATGTACATTGTACTGCATGTATTCCAATACTACACTTAAAAAACTGACCCGAACCCGTGAATTGCAACAACTATACATAAAATTACTAATAATATAATAATAATATCTTGGGACAGCTCACACAACGCTATCTGATCCCAAACTAAGCAGAGCTTGTACTATGGAGACCAGACAACTGATAAACATACTTATATATTTCTAAATACATACATATTATAGATAAATAACACCCAGACAAAGAATAAACCATCATGCTCATCACACAAAGTTTTATCCTGGGTGGGGATCGAACCCACGACCTCTTGCGTAGCAGTCGGATACACTCCCACCGCGCTACAGAACCAGACTAACTACTCCAAGATAATATTTTGATATGGCTACATAAAGTTTTTAAAGACACCAACCGAGATTTGAGTATACAAGCTTGGGCAGCTATCTAGTTACCCATAAGCATAAACTCGTAAAATAAGAAGCTTTTAACCAGCAGCGGATCTTGGCAGCAAATTACAGAGATAATAGTGAAGAACAGTGACTTTTATATCGAAAATGGAGCCCTTACTTAAATCCGTTCCTGGTTTTCACAATAAATAATAGCTGTAAGAAATACTGTTACTTACTTGCAAAGCTGTGGTGAAGTGGATTTTTCCTGAATTCATACTTAATATTGTTACTAATAAGCATTATTAGAAGTCCCAGCATAAAGATTACAGAAGCAGAAATTAAAGTGTTAGTCGACAGGACTAATGAGGTATCTAACACATGTTTAGACACTGTTGTGAAATAGAATGGGTAGAGGGCACTTGATACAATCTGAAGGTATCCCAAACCCTCACATTGCCAGTAAAATGTTGTTGTAATCTTATACTCCTTTGTAATATAGCTTAGTATATATACTAGTTGCATTAGTGAGAATAAAATAATTGTAGGCTGTAACTGTACATTGTCTATTAAGATCTTCAAGTTATCCAAAGTGAGATTGCTTTTAACCAGGGATATATTGGTTTTTTCTTCGAATTTTATGTCAATTCCTTGGGAAAAGATGAGTGTCAGTAAAATTATCTGAAATAAAATATAAATAATAAATTATTACATGTATGTAGTTCAAATCAGAGTTATGCTGTTAGCAGCAGTGTAAACTGCAACTAATGACTTAGGTAATTATAGAATTAATATAGATAAATAAATATGGTATTTAGACTGTTTTCCATGGCGGTCAAATGACCGCCGATAACACAGTTAACCCTTTGAGGGGGTGGGGGTGCTATATTTAAAATGTAGGTATTGTTATTATTATGTAGTGCGAGCCTAATCTCTAAGGCATTAGTCTCACAACTCGTGGTCGACACAGGTTGTGGATTCGAATCCTGACTTATACTACCGATGTGAACCACCTAACTTAAGACATTGAGCTTAGCTGGAGGGGTTAATACAATTGCTAGTAATGTGGGACCGCAATCCAACACTGCTAGTTCTCTACAAAAATATATATATATGTATATATACCTACCTAGTTAGTTTTACTAAGGCTTAAAACTGCACTTAGCCTCCTAATTGGGCCATTATGCATGTTCTATATACCTACCTATATTTATTATAGAAACCAAGAATGTTAGAATGTAACTAACTCTAATATTAATAGGCATGTATAAAATGTAAAGTGGTCATTCCAGTTCTTGTATCATTAACATTAATGAAGTCAGAGATAAATCAGACCTACACACATTAGGTCCATCAATATGGCTGATTTTCCTACTTATTGTTGATTTTACTATTAATTGGAATGCCGTGGAATCAATTAAAATAATGAATATTTTAACTAAACAATTTCCTTATTTCAGTATAAATATATAATGTCCACAATGGCCACCTATATTTATGGTTTTCAAATATAGCGTCTTCCAGACGGTTGGAAACAAGCGTTCTCGCCAAGGTGACCTTGCTTGTTTCCAACAGTGTAGAGGGCTGTTGTAAACCAAATTACTTGGTACTTGGTTTGCAACAGCCGTCTACACTGTTGGAAACAAGCAAAGTCACCTTGGTTTGCACATTTGTTTCCAACTGTCTGGAAGACGCTTAACATATTTATTTTATCTTACGTATGTAATATGTGCATTTAAAGTTGTATTTCAATACTATTATTATAATATTAAGTAATGAGACAAATACAATAACCCATTGATCACTCAGTAAGAATTATTCACCAAATGTTTACAAAAAATACTGAGTTATGTAGGTAACCTATATACATACTTCCTTGTGCAATGAACACATAGACATTGTTCACGGACAATAATCTTATTTCAGAATTCTATTTATCTCATGTGTGGGGGGTTTTTAATGTTCAATAATAACATTAACTGAATGAAAGTGTTAAAGGATTAAGCAATTAAAAATGTGAAATAAGAATTAAATTAATAATTATAAAACAAATGGTATACTTACAGCATTGATATTGGAGATTCTTGAGACCCATAATTTGACATCCAATTTTTTGATAAAGGGATGTATTTCTCTTCCCATAAAGAAATCATACAGTTTATATCCAGTGTTCCCATATTCATTCAACTCTTTAGAATGAACCTTACGACTTTTAACATACACAACAATACTTAGAATGACTGCAAAAATATATGATATGACTGCCAGTCTCAAATAATCATTAATTAAAGAGTATCCGTTGATAACTTGGTAGAAATTCAATACCAATAGTAGAATAACAGTAAATAATGATGAGAAAAATCCATTGAAACAGTGTTTCGTACCAGTCTCATCCATGCGATCAGATGTCGTACCTAATATAGGCAAAGTTGCAAAGATAGCTTGTATTACATACTGTATGAAGACAAAACCTAAAGCTTGGAAACTAAAGAATACATTAAGAGATTTGTAAGAAGACAGATCTAAAAGCGAGATAAAAGAACAAGATTTTTTACATGAGATTAAAACTGAGAATACTGTCAACGGTATGATTAACATCAAGCATGCAGACCCAATTCGTCCTCCAAACTCCCATTTATTGGCAACATCAGTCAAACTACTTATACTGCTACGAAGCGGAGTTGCCAGTTCCCTTGTCACCAATTTAGACTTCTCTCTCTGAAACTCCTCTTCAGAATTCTCCTCATCAGAAAACGTGTCTATGGATTTACTAACAGATTTGCTTATAGATTTACTCTGACTAAGGGACTTGCTGATGCTTCGTCTAATGTCAGGCACAGTATCAATGAACTCTCGCAGCCTACTAGACCTACGTGGTGGAACCTCCTCAGCATACCTTCTACTCCTCAAACCAAACACATCATTACCATCTATACCATTTACTTTTTCTAGAGAAAATTCATCCTTCTTTATAGTTGAAGTCAGATCTTTGATGGTGTATTCGACTCGCTTAGAGCGTGTACTGCGATAAGTCGCGATTTTACCAGACAGGTCCTCCAATTTAACCGCCACATCACTTTCAATTATTGGTGGACGTTTAGATGGAGTCTTTGGCGCTTTCACCTCGGTTTCAATTTCTTTTTCTTTTGTTGTTCTCGACGGTGACTTACGCGCGGGAAACTTAGATGCTGGCTTTCGGCTGGGCGACTTTCTCGCGGGCGATTTTCGTCCGGGTGACCGCGAGGCGGGAGGCGGAGTTTTCCGCGACGGCGGTGAACTTTTCCGTGTTCTGGCGGGAGAACGCGTCGGCGATACACCTTTTCTTGTACGGGCTGGACTACTGTCTATAACACTTGTTCTAATTCGACCGCTTCTTGTAGACATTCTGAAATTGAAAAAGCACAACGTGTATCAGTTCTAGGCACTTTTTTTGTAGCTAAAATTATCTCGAAAACCACACGCGATGATATTTACTTATCACTATAATTGAGACTTCATCGAATTCAAAACTAATTCTTCCAATACCACACTATATTTTTATCCACGCTGTTTACACACACTACAATAGAAGATTACAAACAACTATTTCCAAACAAAATTCATACAAGCGAATCAAAAAGTACGCAACATAAACACGATGAATGAACGCAGAAGAAGCCAAGCGCCAACGAACGACGACGCTAGAATGAATTTAAAAATGCGGTCTCTGATTGGCTAAAAATAATTGCTACTATACTATTTCAGTCTTCATTTCGCTTCACACAATGAGTAAAAAAGAGACAACAAATACCTATCAATGTGACCAACATAATCTCATAGAATTATATGACGTAGGCATTTGAAAAGTTGAAAACCGTACTTTTTCGGTAACTTAGTGACGTTCTGAATCAAATGTTAGAATCGAAATAGACGAACAACGAAAACGAAAAAAAAAAAGTTAAATACCTAACTAAATATTATGATTTCAGACAAAAGTATAAAATTATTGTTTGTAAAGTCGGTTTACGGACGATAATTTTACGTGATAACGTCACTGAGTAACGTCCTATTTTACATGCTCTTTGGTAACGTCGTAAGAAAACATGCACATTTTTATATTTTTAATTTAGGTCATATTTTTATCAAATACAAACAAACAGTGTACAAATATATTCAATTTCAACGACTCAGTTTGATAGGTACCTACCATCGTAGAGGTAATTTTTTTTGACGTGAGAACGTTTTACAAATCAATGATTAGCTGTTTTCACGAAAAAGTGTCTAAAAAAAGTCACGTTATTGATTGGTTGCTAAGCAACAGCGATTGCAGTGACATGACATACGATACTATACAGAGTGTAACAGAAACGTGTTTTTTTATTTAATAGTTTTTCATTCTTAAACATCGAATAAAAAATAATAGGTATTTTTTTAGGGTACTCTGATTTTGATAAAATTAGTTATGTGCACTCAGTATCATGGGCACACAGCAACCCTTAAATTTGACCACACCTTTCTGTTACACCTTGTATATTTGTAACGTTTTTTATCACCCGACTGTAAAGAAGGGTTATGTTTTTCGCGCGTATCTTGTATGTATGTATGTAATATTCTTTATTAACTGATATCTCACAATCCACTGAACGGGTTTATACAATTCAGACGTCGTTAGATTCGTCTTGATTGGCCAAGTGTATGTAATATGTGGCGTTTGAAAAAAACAAAGATGGCGGCTGTGAGATGTCAAAATAAAGAGGTGGGAAAAAAAAAGTTGTTTTGAATACTGCAATATGGGTATCAAATTAAAGGGCTCATCTTAAGCATTTCAAAAAGGTATAACATGTAAAAAAGTTAGTTAGCAACCATTATTTTTTCAATGTTCAATATTTGACAATAGCTGTGATAAAAGTAAGTCGTTACATCGGTTACATCCTACAACTACTAAAAAGTATTAAATAAACAAATAAATTATAAAAATAAAAAAACCTGCCTGCATAAAAAAGATGGAAACAAGATTCAGAATTATATAATTTCATGCAGTCGGAGGCATTAATGGATCTCGATGAACTTAATAAAGTGCCTGCGACTACATGAAGTTAGATAATTCTGTAGGGGATCTTGTTTCCATCTTTTTTGTGCAGGCGGTTTTTTTTTTTTTTTCAATAATTTTTTTATTCAATACTTTTTAGTAGTTGTATTAAGTAACCGATGTAACATATAACTTTTATCACAGCTATCGATCGATCTTTTTTGTGCAGGCGGGTTTTTTTAATATTTTTATTTATTTTTTTTAGTCGTTGGAATTGAACATATTTGCACACTGTTTTATGCAATAGTCTCAATTTATTGGTAGGTACTTTGTGGACTGAATTATGCCACGTGATTACCACAAGAAGTTCAATTAATACATAACTGTGGCTCAATTGAAATTGTTCCTTCCCAGTGCCACGGTGAAATAAATTGTCGAAAAGTAAGAAATAAAAAACTTTTATACAAAAAAATATTACGGACTTCTAAAATAAATACAAGGTAACTAAAAAGCAATAAAAAATATACCTAGAATAACAAAAACAAATTAAACATTTTGAAGTTGGTGCCGAATAAAACTTAAAGACTACTATTTCATGGCACCAACTTCAAAATGTCACAAAAGTATTGAACTCGGAAAAGTAGCGTAAAATCAGATTTAAAAACAATAAAAACTTCTAAAATTGTAAAAAAATCCGTGTCTGTAGTACATTGAAGATATTCCAGAAAAAGCACTTGGAACCTATTCCAACTGCTTTTTCTGGAATATTTCAGGCAGTACTTAACTACCTATTTATTTACAGTTTTAGACAGTACCCACCCTAGTACTGGGACACAAACATGCCCAAACAAATTCGTTTGTGTGTTTGTTTGATGGAACTCGCGGTCAATATCCCGATTATACCCTCCTGCATATCAATAACATTAGATAGAACTTACGCACAAGATAGTATTTGGAAGTAGTCTACCTAGTAAGGCAGGGGAGAGCAGACATAAAACTATTAGGTAGGTATCTTATTAACGCGAACGCAGTCAGGCTAAACTGACATAAAAATGTCGGTTCCACCGTTAAGAATTTGTATTACCTACTTATTATTATAATATTATGCATACATACTTGCTTCGAATATACCTAAATAAGTTGTCACAGGAGTAACTGCACATAAAAAGGCAGCTGCAGATTAGTGATGCAGGTACAGCTTTAAATTAGTTTGTTAAGGAATTAGCTGTATGGTTTTAAATACCTACTTAAATAATATTCACATTACTCATATTGATCTATGTTATGCCACAAATGGCCACAATATTTGTTTAAACGAAGAAATGTGATAAGTTATTCGTACAACTCCTCAAGTAGACTTTACATTTTCCATGTCTGAATTTGTATCTTAAAACAAGCTCTTCCAAGCGACGGAAGGTTTTTATCAAGGGCCTTTATATCCTATACTCTCTGTACTTCTTAGCTTTTTGGCTTCCCGCAGTCGTCTCTCTCTCCTTCTCTTTTAAATAATTTAGGAATCCAAATGGCCTAACGAAAGGTGCAAGGCTGTCGTTAAAATTGATGTTTTAATTCGATGTACTACCTGTCAAACGATGACGTCGAAACCGTCAAATGTACTTTGGAAGTAGCTAAACCGACGGCCACAATGTCAAATCTCCGTCGACGGACCGAACGTCGAAACGTAAGCCTTTGGTGGTAGCTAAGAATATGATCCGTCTACGGCCGACAACACGAAAGGTTTTGGTGGTAGGCTCCTTTTGTGTGTCGGCTGACACTCAAGGAAGGTGACAGTACAGTGGTAATTGTAAAAAAAAGTGGCCTCCAATCTTTAATTACCGCGATTGTGGAACGTGGCCTCAACGAGGATGATTTTTTTTTTTAAAGCTAGATGAAGTCAGTGTTGAAAGAGATTTATCGCTCGACATTAAATTGACGCATGTGTTCGTCGTGGAGGCGATCAAATTCCACAACCCCACCCATCGACCACTAGAATATCGAGCCTATGAATCTTCGGAGCATGTTTCCTTTGTTTATCATCTATTTACAATAATAACAAAAATTGTTTATTAAAATTTACTAACTTATTTAATGCAGTATTATACCTACTTATTATTTATTTAATCTAAGGATATACCCATGGTTTCGGACGGCACTTGGGGTTCACACTGAAAACCAGCGTTGTGTTGTGGTTCATGCCACAACATGGCATTTAGGCTGAGTGGAAACCTCGTTTGTCGCAGATACGACGTGCAAGCACCTACTCAGTGTAATTTTTATTTGTTTTGGCTAATTGTATCTGTGGCAAATAAACGATTTTTCTTCTTCTTCTTCTTCTTTGTGCGGAGGAAATCACTGAGGAGTTTCTCCAGCTCCAAAACAAATTACTCAAGTCACCCAGAAATGAGGTAAATCAATGCTCGATGCAGCCAGTCGTCGAGATGATGCATGGGATCGCCTTACACCTACTCTTGACCTCGTTGCATCTGACGCCAGGTGGCATAAGTTATGGTAAAAGAAGTTGTAGTCTTACATTCATGGTACAAGAAAATAAATACACAGAACCCAATTTTTGTTAATTAACCTAGCCTGCAAATGAAAAAGTATTATACTTTTCATGATTTTATAAGACTTTTGTCTTAATTCTCTAAAAATCTATTTCTCCCTTCTTTTCGTTTCAGATACCTATTGTGAGTGAAGTATTGGTCTCACAGACTTTGTTCTATCCTCTAATGAAAGAAAATTAAATTTACAACATCTTTGAAAGACCATAGCTTGGTCCATAAATAGTTTAGAGAGCTGCAGTTGCGCTGAAATTATCGTAAATTTAATTTACTTTATTTAAGCACTGAATGTTTTTTGTTGAAAACGCATAGTTTATGTCTTTTAGAGCAAAAAGTGAAAAAAGTCCCAAAATTTCGCAGTTTATCACGTGTTGCGCATCGAGCACAACTTTTTCGAAGTTGCACATTGGGATTTTGGGATTCCCACTACACTAATTAGTCCAAACAACATACTAAAAATGCAGCCCTACATCGTGCTTTGCGAATTTAATGTTAATTTCAGTTATTTTCTACCGGCCTAGGAGGGATATTCTAAATTTGAACAATGGTATTTTTACATATAAATAACCAAACGTGGCCAATTTCATTATTAGTGTTACATACATAAAAACTTTTTTCGCAAAACTATATGAGTGGCCTGGTATTATGAAGTTCATAAGGCATCTCCATAGTACCTATTGTATTGTTAGATCATTGTTTTAAGCTGTAATCTCTTAGCTTGTCACGTTGTCTTTGATAAATCCACACTAGGTGTAAGATCTGGGAATCCGGCTCGCCAGGAGGTTGAAGGTCAAGTAATCGAGTAACTTGATAAAAATATGACGAATTGAGAACCTCCTCCTTTTAAGAGTTCCGTAGCCAAAATGGCAAAACGAAACCCATATAGTTTCGCCATGTCCGTCCGTCCGCAGCTTTGCTCAGACTGTTAGAAGGCTGTAATTTTGCATGGATACTTACACATATTAGTTAAGCCACAGATTAAATAATATTAGGCTTACGCCATCGAATTGAAAGAAAAAAATCTTTTTAAACATATTTTTTAGGGTACCTCTCAAAGTGGGGATGTGATTTTTTTCCCACCTACCCCATTGTGTGGGGTATCGTTAGATAGGTTTTTTAAAAACGTTTAGGGGTTGGAAAGACCATTTTTAGATTTATGGATCCGTTTGTGAGATATAAATGGTTAATGCCAGCTAAATGGTTGATGTTGAGTACCTACTATGCGTTTCAAATGAGAAGATAATCGCGATCGCGACAACTTCACTCTGTACTTGTCAAAATTGTACCGCTCGCAACAAAAAATGTGTATGGTAAGTAATAGAACGGACGTAATATTTGTTTTCTTTGAACTATGTACCTACCTAACATTTTTCTTTATTATAATATTATTAGTATTCTTTATTATTTAATAAACACCAAACAGAAATAAGTAAATACGCAAAATATAAGAATATTCTACACTTTTGTCGTCTTTCAGTCAGACGTGATATATTTTTTAACTAAAATATTTCTATAATAATAAACACTAAAATACAGATATGTAGTAACATTTAAACTTTCGCGTTGCATGATTATAACTATATATTATACGGGAATTACCTAACGCGCATTGTTTACCTCAGACAGCTTGTGACCACGGCCGGTGCAACCTGGTCGAAACGTCAAGCAATTTTAAGGTAAACAATGCGCGTTAATTCCCGTATAATAAACACATATGTAGTTCATTAGATTAGGTAGGTATTGTTGTATTGTAATCCTAATGACACCTTTTTACGAATCATTTTATTGCTGACCTTACGTCATTCAAATATTTTGCAGTCGTAATGCGAATCCACATGTCATCATGACAGTTATCAACTCATTTTAAACCGTTTTCAAACGCATACTTACATAGTATGTGATAAAAATCACGGTAGAGTTAGTAAAATAAAAGGAAAACTATCACACCTAAGAATGCTTTACGAGTTTATGAGTAACAGCTGATCAAATGAGAAGTAATAAAATTTCGTACAGATTCCATAGAGAAATACTTTATATAACAGCGGTTCCGCCCGCGTGAATGTCGGTTAACGCGATAAAAACTATCCTATGCCCTTCCCCGGGACTCAAACTATCTCCATTGCAAATTTCATATATATCCGTTTAGATGTTTGAGCGTGAAAGCGTAACAGACAGACAGAGTTACTTTCACATTTATAATATTAGTATGGATGTATATAACGTTGTTATTAGTACCTACCTATGAAACAAAAACAACAGAAAACCTACTTCTTAAGCCAGAGAACAGTATTAAATAGTTTTGTAGTTAAAAATATTTAAACTACATAAAATAGGAAATTAAAATCTCTTTATTGTCATAGTAAAAGTATGAGAGCTCTTATGTATAGTAAAAAAATCGGATATTTCACGTAATAATTTTAAAAAGTTATTAATATCGTTTAACCTCAATATGTAACGTACTTTCAATATCAGTTTATAGTTTTTGACGTTATAAATCGATGACCGGTTGCACGTGCGAAAAAGTGCCTAAAAACGTCACGATATTGATTGGTTGCTAAGCAACGCGAATGGCGACATGTCATCAGTTTTCGTATGACATTACGTCACGTAAAATTAGCGTCCGTAAACCGACTTATCCAACAACCTTAATTGTAATCTATAATATTTACGGAATAATCGCCTGTACACACTTAACGATTACACCCTGTAGATATGACTGCTCTCAATACATCCACAGTAGTTAGGTAGGCGAACGTACTAAATTTGGGTTACTCGAGCGTCGTGCGACGATTTTGATTTTGAAGATTATTATCGAGCGAAGAAAAAAGGTTTAGGATTTACATCCTATCAATGGTGAGAAGGGGTGTTGGTAGCTACAACTAAAAAAATAAATACTCTTTTGGATCGAACAGGGATGAGTTATTCGTGCCGTCGACTGTCAGGGGTAGATCAGTAGGCCTACTCTCTTTCTTAAAAACGAAATTCATGAATTTTCGTTTACTAAAATTTCTTAAGTTTACGGAGACTATCCTAATTTATTTTTGAATAAGCACAAGAAGTTCGAACCCATGGACGATTTTTTTTTTTTGCAACAAGTGGATTAAATTGATGTTCCTGGATCTGTATATTACCACCTCAGTTTTGATCGAAACTTCGTATTCATGGAATTAGAGTAGGCCTCCTGGTCTATTATTCATGCGATTGGTAATTTTCCAGAAGCAGCTAAAATCTTTTTTGTGGTGCATAGTTGCCAGAGTATCCATTTTAGGCTTCCGTATACAAAATGGCAAAATGGAACCCTTATAGTTTTGCCATGTTCGTCCGTCCGCACCTTAGCTCAGAGAAACACCATGTTTTGGTTCCAAAACGACTACAAATTCTTAAAAATAAGGTACTTATAGAATTAAACTTGTAGCTACCGCCATATCAATCATGCTAATGCTGTATTCGTGTTAGGTCCTATGGCTACGTGTGCCTCCAATCTCAATTTTAATACAGGGCCCGCCTATAGCAAGCCACGCCCTTCATTAGGGCATTCTCTCTTTAAGGTATACCCAGGTATTTGATAAATGAAAATAACACTTCAAAGTAATTATATATTTTATCACAAAATAAAACAATTAGCCTTAAATACTACATAATATATCACACAGTGCGTTTAAAACAAACTGTTAACAGTTTAAGGAGTCTTGTCGTAACCAAGTAAAGAAAAGAAAAAATCTTGGTTTACTTATTATGCTCATTGAAATATTAGTAAGTATTGTACGTGTACAATATTGTGATATAATCTATGATAATGAAAAATGCTTACAGTAGAATACGAAATATTTATCTGTAGTCAGTGAACGATGTAATGATTACTTGTAGCATAAAACTAATATATTCCACGAGTCAGGAAAAATAAGAATTGCTAATAAATATATTCCGCAGCTATAACAATTTCAAACGCGGAATTTATTGAAACAAAAACACTGAATAGCTCACTATTAACTCGATATAAGGGTAAACCTTTAAAATCGAATAGTCTGATATTTACTACTAGTAACTTCGATACCAATTATATAAATAACAATAACAATAATACGAAAAAGATTTAACGGCCTTTTGGCCGTTTGTAAAAGGCCCTAGTGTATTTAATTAATTATATGGCATAATTAATTAAATACACCAGGGCCTTTTACAAACGGCCAAAAGTATTTCAATCTGAATGATACCGAGGTACCTAAACAATAGGTAATAAGCTTTTCGCTCAATAGTGTCGTAAGTTTTTTTTCATATTTCTTTGAATACAGAAAAGAATTTCGTATTGTAAAATAAAAATCTAAAGAAAGATTCCATAATAATAATAATAAAAAAATGCGTTGCAGTGATCACCAGTACTTCTCAAGCGATTTGACTAAGTCATTTGGGTCTGTATTTGGTCCGTGACGTTCTACTGGCACACCATCTTTGTTAACAATGAATTTGGTGAAGTTCCACTTGATGAAGCTGCCCAGAGTACCTCCTTGCTTGTGCTGTAAACAAATAAATTTATGTTAATATTGTTAAATTGATTATCATGAGCCTGATTTCCATTCTAGGTATATTCTGAAGTCAAATTATTCTCTTAAATTAACTGCTATAAAACCTCATAATAAGACGCCCAAAAAGCACCAGTAAGGCCTACTCTCTTATTTAAAACGAAATTTATGAATTTTCTTTTTAATAAATTTCTTGAGTTTACGGGGACTATTCTAATTATTTTTGGATAAGCACAAGAAGCCCGAACCCATAGACGATTTTTAGACACGAGTGGATTGAATTCATGTTCCTGGCTCTGTACCTATGTCACCACTTCATTTTTGATCGAAACTTCGTTTTCATTGAATTAGAGTAGGCCTCCAGGGCTTTTTCGCCGACGCCGTTTTCGATGTTCTTACAGAACTTTCTTATGATTCGATGTTCTTATAGAACATCGAAAACGGCGTCGGCGAAAAAGCCCTGGTGCTTTTTGGGCGTCTTCTTATGAGGTTTTATAGCGGTTGTTTTATTAATTATTTACTTCTTTCTGCGAAATTTCTAGCCGAATAAGCCTAATCTTAAGGCAGACATAGCCCGCTTTTAACCCCACAGAGGGCAATGAATAGCGCATTGACTAACAATGAATAGCGCACGTACTCAGTACGTACTCATACATGAGTTTGAAACAGGCAGCAAAAAGTAGCAGTATATTTTTTTTTCATTGCAATTATTGCTTTTTTTTTTGTTTTATTAGAATAAAACAAAAAAAAAGCAATAATTAAAGAAGTCTTAGAAGACTTCTAGAACACCTCTAGACAGTTTCCAGACCCATACCGAGAGGGAGTAGGACGTTCAAATATACATTTCACCGGGGAAACAACTAAATGTGTTTTACCGGTAAAAAATGTATTTGAACGTCGTTTTTTTCGTTATTGGCCGAAAAACTTCCTAAAGATCTTTTAGAAGCCACAGAATAAAAGTAAAAAAAAAGGTCGTGGCAAAGGAAAATTACATGCCACAATTAACGATTATTTCTCTAATTTGATTGTTTTCCTAGTGAAAAATGTATTTAGACGTGCTCCCTTACGGTATGGGTCTGGAAACTTTATAGAGGTCTCCTAGAAGCCATGGAATGAAAAATTAAAAAAAACCATCGTGGCAAAGGAAAATTACATGACAAAATTATCGATTATGTATATATTTGGGTAGTTTTGCCGGTGAAAATGTATTTTAACATCGTGCTCCTTTTTGGTATGGAGTACTCGGTTTTTACAGTGCGTCAGTTGTGCAAGCGTATTTGAGACCGATCCCATAGTTACAAAATACAAAAATGGCCGTTTTAATCGAAATTTAACTGCAACTGCACTGCTAAATACGTGAATTGGCCTCCTGCTCCCTTTCGGTATGGGTCTGGAAACTTTCTAGAGGTATTCTAGAAGTCTTAGAATAAAACTAAAAAAAACGATCATTACAATAAAAAAAGGAAATTAAAAACAAGTTAATATGCGGCTACTTCATGCTGCCAGTTTCAGACTTATCTCAGATTACTTTAGAAGATTTGCAAACTGTGTCAGCGGAGCAGCAATGAGAAATGTTGCAAAAACGGGGAAAATTGACGCATACGAAGTTGCGCGAGACAGCTAGTGTTCTATAAAATTATGTAACAAGAGACTAACCAGTGTTGTGAATAATAGAACAGTATAAGTACCTACCAATATAGTTATTGATTTTCAATTTTCATTTTGCCCTATCATTACCAAGCATTATACTTGAAAACACCTGTCGGTCCTCCACGACGTCATTATCAATCGATATATCTATTACGAAGTCATGTTTTTGATAAAAACTTTATATTTTATCCTATCATTGCAATTGATTGAATGGGATTATTTTTGTGCTGATTAATTAAGCACGTGTATGAAAGGACATTCGGCCAGTGTTGAGTCAATAGTACCAGTCGCGGCTCACCCATGGCACTAAGTAGTTATGGATTTAATGGATGCAGGCCACATCACTTTTTGGGTTTTATCTGGACCCTTGCTTCCACGCATATTTTATTCGTGAAGTCTCTGGCAATTTCACGTGGAGTCGACCCGCCCCACATTGATATGACGAGGGAGGGTCCAAATACACCCATGAGAAAGTTATAGACACCGTTCCTTAGAGTTCGTCATCCTACAGTCTACTGTGATTTGTCCTTTTTGTAAAATGTTGAGGGCCCTTGAAGGGGTATATGACATGTTAGCAGAGACATAATTAAAAGACAGCGGCATGGCCGTCCCGTCTACCAGCACCATAGGTCAGGGGGCATAGGTATCTACTTTATTTTTAAGGACACTGATGTTGAGTAAGAGTCCGTACATTTTACGCCTCGAGGTGGCCTATTGCAATTCTTAGAAGACTGACTGAAGCCTTGGCAACAAAAGCACTGGGTGCCGGCTGAATTATTGGGTTTATACTTATGGTGATAAGGGTTTTTCAGACCAAATCTACACTGGGGCGACCTTGCTATAACTTGCTATTGACTGGCCTGTTGGTCTAGTGGTTAGTAAACCTGACTACTAAGCCGGAGGTCGTGGGTTCGATCCCCACCCATGATAAAACTTTGTGTGATGAGTACGACGGTTTATTCTGTGTCTGGGTGTTATGTATTTAGAAATATATAAGTATGTTTATCAGTGGTCTGGTTTCCATAGTACAAGCTCTGCTTAGTTTGGGATCAGATAGCGTTGTGTGAGTTCACCCAAGATTATTATTATTATTATAAAGTCTAAACTATACTCACGTAGGTAATTATAATGATAGTTATCTTACTACTGCATTCAATGACTTGAGTAAATAAAATTGATTACAATTAATTACTCATCATATTTTGAACAGACCATCGCGTAAAACGATATTAAACTATTTAATCTATTGTTTGCTTCTGATATATTTTTAGATAAGAGACAGATAATAGATACGTATGTTTACGGCCAAAGTAACTGATAGAAATTGGAACTATCTCGATGTCTAGCATTTCGCATGTACTTTATTACATAGCATTGTACGCCTAGGTTGGACCTGCCCAGCGGAGGATTTAGGCAAAAAATGGTACAACCTACCCAGTAGAAACATACTACGTGCCTATTACAAAAACCCTGGGTTTGTCACTTTTACAACATAAAAGGTCGCCTTCCACGTCAGTCAGTTTGTTGGTACGCTGAATTAAGGCAACGGAATTTTATTACTGAATTCGGAATTCATTTTCTTCCAAACGGCGCGCAGCGTATGGATGAAACATCGACATTGGGCTTAATTGTATAAAAATCATGTTCTGTTGTCATTTAGGCTGAGGCCCTATTTTATCGTTTTTAAGTTTTCGTTATATATTTGGTCGGTGTTTGACGATGTTGTGCGAACGACTAACTTGTGGTTTTAAATAAAGAAACACGTGTATCAGCCTCTTTAGAAAATTTACCCTTAACGGGGTAAAATTAATGCGGGGGTAAAATCAACCACGCGCCCGAAGCCGCGAGCAACAGCTCGTTTACTTTATTAAAGTAAAATGGGTCTGCATTAAAAAAAAATGCACAGAAAATCGTAAATGTCATCTACTTTGTTCTGAACACATGTTTTGTTATAGATAAGAAGATAAGACCATCCCAGTTATTACTTATTGAGTCACGTTGTCTGGCCAACAAATCTATTTTTAGTAATAGGCTGTAAATCGAGTCAGTCTAAAAACATTAATTAGTAGTGGATTCAGGAAAGACTTAGAGACCCAAGCGCCCCCCCCCCCACCCTCCCAAAGTATGTAAGTATCTGATTCCCTCCCTTTGCCTTTACAAATTTAGATTTTTCATATCCAGTATTGAAAATGCTGGATTTGACAGAACACCCTCTCAGTTGACTAAGTTTTTCCTAAACTAAAATAGTGAATCATCTACTGACATGATTCAATTCCACTATTTGACGCGAGAAAAACATTATTACGTCACCTTGAAGAAGTATAAAAATATGAGTGCTAATTTTTACGTAGGTACTAGTACATAGATAGTTTATACAAAACATGTTTACCATTGTTGGACTTTGATGTATGATGCAACATTTTGTTTATAGTCCATTCTGAATAATAAATAAAAGCATGCAAGTCATGAGCGCCATTACACAGATTTAAGTTAGGAAATAAATATTTAGTAGGGTCACCTTTCCAAGAATTTTAACATATTATGGTAATAAAAGAATTGCAATGAGATGGAAATCTGGATAACCTCGATTGCTTGTTCAGTGTCTGGGTGTAATTTATCAATTTGAAGGGGAAATTAGTTGTCTGCTTGTTATAGTACCGGCACTGCCTATTTTAATTTCAATTTATTGTAAAATAATTCATCACTTGTCTCATTATTCACCCCCACACCATTATAATATTATCTTTCGTAAAAATTGAGATAAAACACTGTTGAAACATATTCATATAGTATATTTCATGTTTATGCGCCACCTTGTTTACAACGTATCAAGGACACTTGTTTGAGACTTGTTTTTTTTTTTTTCAAAAACACTTAGGTACAAAGGGTAAAAAAATATCATAATTGGGTAGTTGACTACAATAAAAGTAAATTATTTAATACTAATCAAGTAATAGTTGACCTTAAAATGCTCTGAAAATAACAGTAACTTTACATTTTAACATGTTTTTAAATTTTAAAACATGAAAACGAATACTAAAAGTAATGATTTGACGATAGGAACTTTTGAAGTCACAGGTTGTTATTCTATACACATTTCTATAGAGCTTGCCGTTTTGACATTTCATAAAAAGCTACTGATTTAATTTTTTAGGGTTCCGTTGTAAAAAAAAGAACCCCTATAGACGTTTGGTAGAAAGCTGTAATTTAGCACGAATATATATGTTACTTAAAACCTAAAATTGTAAAATAATATCACGGAAAAAAAAAATTGGGTACAGTCGGCCGCACTGAAATGTATACATGTGACAAATTTTCAAAAATATGTAAGCATAGGATATTTGAAAATATAGATTGACAGTTTTGTTCCAAATAATGTAATCAAAGTCTTTATCACATTTTTGTATGCGTTGTTTCACAATTTACACAAACTGTGATGGCTAATTACTATCCACCCTAAGCTTACTACTTATGTAAACATGATAATTGGTATATGTATACAATGCAGTTGATTTTCTTATCTAGAATTAGGTAGGTATATGATGAGCTGATTTTGTCCATAAGAGAAACTCCGAGCATAGCCCTTTCCATAGTCCGCTGAGCGACTTTGAACTTGTGGACCAGCCGTACCGTCAGTGCAAAAATGAGGTGATCCGGCAGAGAACCAAAGTTATCGACATAGCCCACCGGATTAGCAAGTTGAAGTGGCAGTGGGCTGGCCATATTAGCCGAAGAACCGACAACCGTTGGGGTAAACGAGTTCTTGAGTGGAGACCGCGGCTTGGCAAACGTAGTGTAGGACGCCCTCAGGCCAGGTGGAGTGATGATTAACGCAAAACGGCTGGCAGGAGCTGGATGCGAGAAGCCGAAGACAGAACAAAGTGGCGTGCAATTGGAGAGGTCTATGTCCAGCAGTGGACTGCGATAGGCTGCTGATGATGATGATGATGATGATGAGCTAGTAGACCTTCCAAACAATTTTACAGAATTGCTATGTAAGTAAAACCACACATTTTTCAGAAACTAGATAATCGGAAATAGAACTAGATTTGACTTTTAATTTGAAAATGATAACAATCCGATTGGATTGTGATCATTTTTAGTTGACTGATCCATAAGTAGTAGTAATGTGTAATCCAATATGGGAAACAGTGCTTGTTTTATCAAAATCGGTTATGTAGTTTGAAAGATATGGACTAATACCTACGCGTAAAGCTACAAGCTACCGATGTTATGTCAAAAGAAAAACATGTACAAAAAAACAACGGGTTGCACTCCGCGAGTGCCGGCAGAAGTGAAAAACTTGAACATTAACTTTGTGCATTTTTGAATATTTTGGAATGATTGGGGAATAATTTCGCGCGAATTGCTTTATTTATCAGTATAAAAGTACCTACTATCATTTATTTGGTTAAATATAAAATTCATCTAATTTATATTACATAAGAAATGTAACACTTCAGAACTATTACGCTGTAGTACAAAGTTACAAACACACACGCACACTCGCCCAAGCGACATGCGCCGCATAAACGAAACAGCAGGAGCAGGCATACCTACATTTTTGCCGCGCGGTAGAAAGAGAGGGGTGTATTAATTTCTTTCCTTTTCAGTACAAAAAAAAACCGGGCAAGAGCATGTCGGACCATGCTTAGTGTAGAGTTCCGCATCCTTGAATAATTGCATCAGCCTTACGTCCTTTTCTTTTTTCGGCAATAACTCAATGACAGTATATCCGATCATGTCCGAAATAATTTTAGTTAAAAGTATTTATACCGTTAGCTACCTTTGTGACTTTTCGAATGTTCTATCTGCTTCTATTTTTTTGTTTTTTAAATAAAATTATCAACAAAGACAATACGCATAATTATTAAAGAAAATCGTACCGTTAAAATACAAACATTAGATGTTTGTGTTTTCGTATCGTAAGTAATTAAATAGGAAATTTCGAAACGGGCACATTTCTGATTTTGTAAAGTTTTTAGGAAATTGATAAAACTGATTTTCTTATAAAGAAGTATAATATTTAATTAAAGTGTTCATTTTTGTGTAACATTTTGGGATCTATTAGAAATCGAAAACTACAAATATAAATAATGTTAACGTAAAGCTGTAGAGTTTGTTTGTTTATTTGAACGCGATAATCTCAGAAACTACCGGTTTGAATTGAAAAATTATTTTACTGTTCGATAGCCCATTTATCGAGGAAGGCTATAGGCTATATAACATCACGCTACGACCAATAGGAGCGGAGCAGCAAGTAAAAATGCAAAAACAAACGGAACGGAAACAAAATATATGCAGACGAAGTTGAGCGATTCAGCTAGTGTATATACATAAGAATGAAGGTTAGAGGTGGTAGTAATTAGTTAGCGATCACGCTTTGTATACTTTATTTTGCGAAACATTGCATATCAAATTGTAATAAAGACTTTGATTACATTATTTTGAACATAACATAAAATATCTTACTTGAAATATTCTGTATTTACTTAAATAGTGTAGTCCGTTTTGAGCCAACATGAAAGTACATTACACACCGTTTATTACAACTCCACTTATAACGACCGTCAGCTTTTAATGACGGAATTTCACAAAAAAATTACTACATAGACTAGTATATTATCCGGTTACAACGACGGCGAGTGTTGACTGAATAAATCGTAGGTAAGAATTATCAAAATATTTCATCATTTGTGGTGACTACATATTAAGAGATCAGCATACATCTATTACAAAGACAGTGATCTGATTGTATTTTTATACTTTGGTAGTAAAATTCGCAACCAAAATAAAGTGCAGGTGTTTAATTGGGAATTTAAAATGTGCATTGGACATTAGCAGCAAAACAGCAAAGGAACTCGTCAATATTAATAAATACATTATTTATGTGATTATTTAATAAAAAACAAACATTAAAATTGTCAGTTCGTTTAGCACGTCGTCCGGTTAGTACAATGTAATATTCCCCCTTTTCCGTGATCCCTTGGACGTCATTATAACCGGATTTAACTGTATGTGAAAAATTGACAATGTTTGCATTTTAATGCAGTCAACTGTACCTCCCACACATGTTAAAACGATCATGGGGGATAAGGTTTTTCTTTTAAACCAACCCTATCATGTGAGGTATCTTCAGAAAGATCATTTAAACAAAATTTTGGGGTTGAGAAGATCATCAGATCATTTTTAATTTGGGGATCGTCCATTAATCAGGTGAGGCTCGAAGGGGGGTTTCAGAAAAAAATACGAAAGATCACCAGGGAGAGGGGGGTATAGTGAGAAATAATGAGCATTTTTTCGGATTGTGATTCCTCAGACTTGACACGACTCACACTTGTGTGAAAAATGTTGGGTTATTTTTTATACCAAAAAATACAAACAATATACACATGATCTTGGTTAGGCTTCACATCCTTTATGAATGCCCTGTTGTGAGAGTTAATTGAAGAGCAAATTTTGTTAGAGTCAAGTGTCATCCCTCTCCCCTCTGCTAGCTAAATGGTTTTTTTGGAAATGTGAAAAAAATAGGGTGGTATTTGTTATACATATATATATGTATATACACTAGCTGTCCCGGCAAACTTAGTCTGGACTCTTTTTTTTTTGTAAATCGGGTTCAACTGTGAATCTAAACCATCCTTGAATCCCCTTGAACTCACACAAAAAAATTCATCAAAATCGGTCCAGCCGTCTAGGAGGAGTTCAGTGACATACACACGCACACAAGAAATATATATATAAAGATGTCCATCAAAAATAAAAGGAAAACAATCACAGATAAGGTAGTAGCCAATCAGATGAGAGTAAAAATCATTTCCATACAAATTTCATTGAAAATTACTTATATTAAAACAATGTTAGTGGTATGGGTCGGTGTGTAACAATGGAGGTACAAAGTCCCAATCCCCTACTAAAGCAGTTTAGTAGGGGATTGGGACTTGTAAAATTTTTCAATAAAATATACCATTTTTTTAGTGTGTCACTCTCTTTGGTACACCTTG
This sequence comes from Herminia tarsipennalis, assembly GCA_945859575.2. Taxonomy (NCBI): domain Eukaryota; kingdom Metazoa; phylum Arthropoda; class Insecta; order Lepidoptera; family Erebidae; genus Herminia; species Herminia tarsipennalis. Next base: position 6,749,233 of record OX243843.2, on the reverse strand, counting down.
AACGTGGTATGAAATAAAAACACAATTTTGAGACTGCTTTAGTATTTTCAATAAAATATACCATTTTTTTAGTGTGTCACTCTCTTTGGTACACCTTGAACGTGGTACGAAATAAAAACACAATTTTGAGACTGCTTTAGCATGATGGGCAACTACAAACTTTCAAATAATCATTAATTTGGTTTTACAATATAAAGATATTTGAGTATGAGTTATAGAGCCCTGCATTGTGGTGGCTAGACATGCACTAGCCTATTTTTTTTTAGATAAGTACACAAAAAAAAAAATTACGATATTTTATCAAAGATAATTGTTAAATTATATTCATAACATTACTGTTATCATAAGTTCAAAAAAATCTTACCTTCAAGAATTTCCACAAAGGACTGGCATTATCTCCATTGACATCAATTTTCTCAAACAGGTCAAATTTCACTTTGCGGTCTGCAGCAAAGCATACAATGTCTTCAGGATTGCCTGGTTCCTGACCGGCGAACTGGTTGCAAGGGAATGCCAAAATACGCAGTCCTAAAAATATACATTTTTAAAGTACAACTAACTCCCAAATACAATAATTGTACCGTTCAAAAGGTACTTACCCTTCTCTTCAGCATACTTTTCGTATAATTCATTCATTTGCTTGTAGTTATTGGCTGTAAGACCGCACTGCGAAGCAACATTTACGATGATGCAGACATGACCTTTAAACACATCTAATTTCACATCCTCCCCTTTAATATTTTTCACGCTGAATTCGTGAATTGAAGTTGCACTCTTGTAATCAGGATTCATTTTTCTGTAAATTACAGTCAATTTATTATGAAGGAAATAGCCGGATACCAATACGTTTATTTACAATTTGACAGAATAGTGTTGTACTGCATAAGTGCACAGTATTTTGTATTTATACCGGTCACAAGGTATTGCATAACTTTTCGTATTTTTTTAATTATTATGTTTGAATATTTGCAACTCACACTGCACTAAATTGAGCTCGAGTTATACAAAATAGGTTACCGACTACGGGCACCGCAAGTTTAGAAATCGCTCGAAAACCGATTGTCATAGTAGAAAACAAGGAGATTCGCTTTATGATTCGACTGACGTTCGGAAGTGGCCCACAGAATATTATTTAAACTATAGGAGAAGTGGTTGATGATTTATTATTTTATTTAAATCGTAATAGATTTTATTATTTTCATGATAATTTTAATATTAAATCGATACAAATAATTACATTTGGTCTAACAACACATTATTAAATTAAACTTTCATATTTTTATTATTAATTTAAACTTCAGTGTAGCTTTGGAACGCCTGTACGTTTCAAACATGGAACGTGGTACAAAATTCCTTTACTATAATTACAACAACGTAATTTAGCTATATTTTGAGATAAGTTTGTAGAAAAAAATAATTAAGAATAAAATAAACCAAGATTAATAAAGTTATCACTAAAACTGATTGATAAAATTGTAGCTTCTATAAATTTTGAATTTAGTCAATAATTAAAGTCTTGGTTTTCGATCGCTAATCAGGAACTGACAGTATTCAGCATTCATCATCAAGCAGTGTAGGACCTCAAAGATGGCTGCTATTTAGTGTTGCCAACTCGACTAACCAAATTATCGTGTCGTTGTTTGAAAGTCGCTAAAATTATTAAAAAAACCGAACTCGATAGATATCGCTAAATTGTTAACCACATCTAACCTAAATTCAATGTCAAGGTGGGATAAAAATAAATGTATTGAGGTAATCAGGTCTCAAAAAAACTCTTCTACAAAAAATATCTATCAAGATACAAAAAAAACATATCTTAAATACATAGTTATATAATATCTTCATCTGTCGTATCAATATCGGAATAAATATCGGAACTTTGTGGTCAGCGGCTTTGAAACCGCTTTATCTCTCGAAATTCAGGATTTCCCTTGATAACGATAACTAAATGGATTGCGTCTCGATGCAATATGAAAAGTAATAAGTATATGTATAATTAATCTAAGTGATTGATCCTACTATAGTATGTTAGCATAATACCTATTATTATCCAACGCATGGATTGATTATTGTTTAGAGCTATTTACATAGCCATATAGCCCCATATCTAACAAGTGATTGAAGTACATACATTTCTGAGGTTTGATACAATTTATTTTTGTGAATTGATAATTAAGTTACCGCACCAATTTGTTGCTAATTTATTTTCGTTGCTAAATGATAATATAATGTCGCTGATAATGTCAAAATGCGACTAAATCTTGCGAAACAGTCGCTAAATTGGCAACTCTGAGCAAATTAAACAGTACATCTTGTACTGTCAAACGAACCCCAAAAATGGCGAAATGGCCCGTTTTTATACTATGGACAGTCCGTCTGTGACGGCTGTCAAATAGACAGATCGTTGCCGTCAGATTCAGGACTTTCGTGATCCATTTAACTATCGAACTGTGGTGTTTAAATATTGTACGTCGTGTGAGAAATTGATATCTTGTGAAATAAAAAAACCTCTAATGATGGCATATTTGGTAACAGGCATACGCCGCTGCGTTTGCCTAAAAAGTTTCAGCAGTCCAAACCTCGTGCAAACCGCATCTTATCATGCTAACGTGAGTATTTTATGCAATGTCAAGGATTATCGATTTTACAACCGCTACGTAATTTCACTAAAACCCTTGTTCGGTCTTAAATTTGGTGATACAATATCCAGGAAACGTTTAGAAGTCGAGATAAATATGCTTACTTGACGGCAGTTAATAGAACTTTTGTCAACTACGTAGTAAATAACTAATTGTTTATTACAGGTTATTGACCATTACGAAAACCCTCGTAATGTTGGATCTATGGACAAAAAGGACAAGAGTGTTGGCACAGGACTGGTTGGTGCACCTGCTTGTGGTGACGTTATGAAATTGCAGATTAAGGTTGATGAAAACGGTAAAATCATTGATGCTAAGTTCAAGACGTTTGGATGTGGTTCTGCGATTGCTTCAAGCTCACTGGCTACTGAATGGGTGAAAGGAAAAACTGTAGATGAGGCTCTGAAATTGAAGAACACAGATATTGCTAAGGAGCTTTCGTTGCCGCCTGTCAAGCTGCATTGCTCTAGTGAGTATCACACTAATATTATAAAGGTGAAAGTTTGTGAGTATGTGAGTGTGTATGTTTGTTACGTCTTCACGTCTAAATGGCTGAAGCGATTTTAATAAAATTTGGTATGAAGTTAGCTGACACCCTGGATTAACACATAGGCTAATAAACCGCGGGTAACACCGCGGGGCACAGCTAGTTGTTTATATAGTCTAGTATTTATCTTTATTTTCTCTGCATGTCTATCTTGTAGTTCTCATGGGTAAACTTATTAAAATTACTAGTTCTTAAAATTAAAATGTGATTTGCTCTCCACAGTTTTGAAAACACATAACTATGGACATGTTACATAAAAACCTACACACATGAGTTTGTATTATAATGTGACCTGTATGCACTCTACACTGTGTTGAAATTGGGGTTTGAGATTTAAACTTCAGGTTTCATCAATAACATATTAAATTTACCATCATAAATTTAACATCAACATTTCTCTTGCAATAACCAATCGATTCTCACACACTATACTATCTTGCTATATATCCATTTGCACATAATTTCCTATATCTACTCCATAATTAAAACCTTTACAAAACCATAAAACAAACAAAAAACCATAACACTTCCTCAGACAATTGTCATGTCAACTTCAATTTAAATATTTGCAATATATTCTTAGACTAAAAACAACCAGTTATATGAAATTATATCCTCAACATCCCCTCTGAATTTAATATCTAAATTATATCAACACAAACTTTAATAACATCATATCAATAACAAACCATACTATAATTCCAACATATCTCTTATATCTAAATCCATATTAATAAACCCTCACACCCTACTTTAAATAATAATTTTCATCAATAGAGTCCACATTTTCACTGATCACTCATGATCATATTACATTTCCTTATTCATAAAAACTTTATTCTATTTAGTCCTTTGGTCAATATATCTGCCATATTACTATAATGATCAAAATTTACTAATTTCAATTGAATTTTGATCAATCTTCTCTTTATTAACCCTTTATAAGTTAGAGGCGATATTTTCACCACCATGATTTTTATTTTTTTTTCGCCGAAATTTTGTCCTCCAGCGGTATTTTTTAATCCAGGCAACTTTTATGATTGTCAATAGACAGTTTGACAATGACAGGTTTGACAGTTGACATAAAAGTTTCTTTCATGAGAGCACAGAGAAGTTGTAAAAGTGTACATTTTTTTTCGACGAGTTTAAAGCAGGGTTTATCTCGAAGATCTACGAATTTCGAAAGGTAATTTCTTTTATTTATGGTTTATGTGAGCTTATTCTAAGAAAAAATGTTAATATTTTCAAGTCTGCTATTAGCGGTTATGGACAATCTTGATTTTTTATGGTGGGTTGCTTATTCCCTAAGCCCGTCTGCCTGTAAATTATATGGTGGTTTGAATATTCCCTCTGTCTGTGTGGCGCTCGTTTGTGTGTTGCTTGCTATGGTTTGCGACTCCTTTTTTTGCTTTATTTCAGAAATGAATCGGCACTTGAAGGATTACGAAGTAGAGGAGGCCCTTCAAGACATGTTTGGCTTACCCGAGGACCCTGATCAATCGGACGATAATTTAGAATCTGACGACGAATGCCCAAATTTTAGTACAATCCGCCTTCAGCAAATTCTGGAAAATTTAGATGAACCTTGTCCTGTAAATTTATTAGTAGATAACATACCAATGCCTAGTCCGTCGTCTGTTGATGAAGAGATTGATCGACCTTGTCCGCCATTACTAACAATTGATAACAATTCAGCCAGCTCAATAACACTTCATTCCGATAATTTCACTCCAATTCTTGATTCAAACAGAAGAATAACACGTCCTCGGCGAGTTATACCTATTCCCAGTACTTCTGATTTACGAAGGCCAGTACGATCAGTGCCAGTCCTACCTGTTATGGAAGATTCTTCTAATTCGGATCAGTCAGATACTGAGGAGGTATCATGGAAAAAAAAATCTTTTACTACAGATAGCAGACCAGATCCTTGTAGCTTTGACGAACTCCGAATGCAACCAGTCCAACGGTTCAACACCAAAACCAGACCTATTGTTTATTTTGAAAGATATTTTACCGAGGGAGCATATGATCTGATAGTATCTCAAACAAATTTATATGCTCAGCAACAAAACTTTGGATGGTGGACGCCCGTTGATAAGAATGAACTCAAGGCATTTTTAGGCATACTTATTATCATGGGTTACCATATTCTTCCGAGCATTGATCTGTATTGGTCATCAGACCCAGGTTTTCGAGTGGAAGAAGTAGCTGCAACAATGCCTCTCAGAAGGTTCAAAAATATTATGCGTTGTCTACATATTAATGACAACTCGTTGACCCCAGAGAAGTCTAGCTCAGATTACGACAAACTCTACAAGATCCGACCCCTTATAAATATTATCAATAACGCTTGCCAAATCAACGCTAAAAACTCTTCGTCACAGAGTATCGACGAGTCCATGGTCCTTTTCAAAGGCAGAAGTAGCCTCAAACAGTATATGCCTCTGAAACCTATCAAACGAGGCTACAAAGTCTGGTGTCGTTGCGACAGTGCGAGTGGGTACCTATACGAGTTTGATATATATACCGGCAAGACTAATGATGGAGTTGAAGAAGGATTAGGAGCAAAAATTGTGAAAAAGTTGTCAGAAAAATTAATACAACAAGAGGTAAACAATGTTCACTTAACATTTGATAACTTTTTCTGTGATTATAAGCTGCTGGATTACTTACATGAAAAAGGAATTTATGCGACCGGAACAGTGCGCAGGCACCGGGCGGAAATGCCTCTAATAATAAAAAATAAAACGAAGCTGAAACTGCCGAAAGGACACTTCAAATGGAGAGTACAGGAAAACGTTGCATTTGTAGTTTGGCAGGACAGTAAAGAGGTACTTCTCATGAGTAACGCGTTCCACCCTAAAGTTGCTCAAACTCATGTAACACGAACTGAGAAAGACGGTTCAAAAAAGAATGTACCTTGCCCACTTGTCGTAAAAGAATACAACAAGCGAATGGGTGGCGTTGATCATTTTGATCAGCTGAAAGGCACGTATTCAGTGGGCAGGCGAAGTAAAAGATGGTGGCTGCGACTTTTCTATTTCCTCATTGACGCGAGCATAACTAATGCTTTTTTGTTGTACAAAAGCAATAAAAATTGTACGCTTTCCCATCTTGAATTTAGAGTCGGCTTAGCACGAGGATTGATAGGTGGTTTTACCAGCAGGAAGAGACGCTCGACCGGCAGTATGCCATCTTATGTTAGCAGACGAAAGCTCGCGAATGAAAACCGTCAAAAAACTATCAGTGCTGTGCCCGAAGAAGTACGGTATACCAACGTGGGCGATCACATGCCGTGCCAATTACAGTCATACAAGAGATGTAAAATGTGTAGCACTAAAACGAACGACAAACGATCAAAAATTATGTGTGCGAAATGTCAAGTCGCACTATGCATAGCACCTTGTTTCAGTGATTTTCATAAACAATAAAATTCGATTTTTGTAAAAAATACTTAATTTTTGTAATAAATAAAAAAACCTGAATTTTGTAAAGTTGTTTATTTGAAATACTACCAAAAAAAAAGTATTGTATAGAATTACTGTGATAAAATAGGTCCAGCGCGAGAAAAGAGCATGCAATAGAGATTAATAATTGATAGAATCTGACCGGTAAAGGGAATATATTTCCCACCATAGAAATATATATATATACATATATTTTTTTATTTACATATGTTTATACTTCTATTATAGACCCCTAACCATTATAATTATTTTATTTCCACTGTCCACTCCTTATGACCGTTAAAGGGTTAAAATTATATTTAACATCTATGTGTTTGCTTCTTCTATTTAAAATTCCCATACACTGGGGAACACTGATTCTGTGGCACGGGATTATTAGTCAATCTTGGGTCATTTTGGTCTTGTAAATTCGAAAATAATAAAAGTTTTGTTGAATTGGCTCTAGTTTTTGATATAAAGATAAAGGCAATGCATTTATGCAGAAAATAACATTTTCTAAGAGAATATTTTTTTAAAGACTTATTTTTAAATTATCACATAAAATCAAACAAAGTAAATGCTATAAATAATGCAGAGAATATGTCAATCCCATTGAGACCTCTACAATTGCCAAATCACTGTGGGAACACTGAAGCTGTAACACATAGTTCTTTTACAGATTCGGATACAGGTAATGTAAGAATCATTTGCAAGATTCCTACATCAGTCTGGTTAAAATTCAGTGTTTCCATTTTTACTTTTGTATTAAAATAATTCTTGCATAAATTAATATAATTAAGAATTTTTGTAAAAGGTTCTTCTGTTGTCTATACTAATATTATAAAGAGGAAAGATTTGTTTGTACTGAATAGGATCCGAAACTACTGGACAGATTTGAAAAATTCTTTCATTGTCATGAAGCTACACTAACCTAGGGTGACATAGGCTATTTTTTTATCCTTGTATTCCCACGAAACCACGAGGCATCCACTAGTTTTTAATAAATTAAAATGTATCACATTTTTAGTAGTAAAGTATTTGTACCCACCCCATGTTGTAGTGCCTATTGGTCACCATGTAGTCATTCAAAAATGTGATAAAGTATTTGTACCCAACCTCTGCTAGCATTGTGTATACTTTGTTGTGATAGGATTTTGATATAAATAGGTTATTATCAAACATTGTTATTCATAAAAAAGTGTTTTGTATATTTTATCTTGACTATTTGTGCAAACATATTGTGCTCGATTCCTGAATGGGACACCATTCTGTGTGTTCAACAAATTATTGTTCTTGTCGTATTTTGTAAAGTGTAACAAGGGATTATTGTAAACAAATTGACAAAACATTAGTCATAATTCATACCCAATCTAATATAACGATTTATTTTTATCAACAGTGCTTGCTGAGGATGCCATCAAAGCAGCACTGTCAGACTACAAGATCAAACAACAATCTACGGACAAGTAGTAAACTGTTGCAACGTAGGGAGATATCAGGAACAGATCTGTGATTTTAGTAAGGAAAATGTAAGAAATGTAACGAGTATCTATACATTATTAGATGTAATTATAGGTACTAAGAGGTGGTTGAAATAGAAATGCAATTTTTTCGAAAGTTATTAATCTCACTACAAATGTAAAGCTTTTTAGAAACTTTTGAATTTGACAATGTTATATTCACATAAATCTTTAGAGGTTAATGTCGAAATAGATGTAGAAATTGTTTATTAGTCGTTAAATTCAAATAATAAAGTATATATACGTAAATCAGTTGGGTTTTTCTTTAGATAATTTCTTCTTTGACTTGGAGAGTAATTTTGTAATTACTTATGCAACATCTATAAATAGCTATTTACTTTTTGGCTCTTTTCCAAATAGTAAATGTATTTCCCTACAGTTATTTATGTGCATGTAATTTTCTATATTATAGGTATGTTATATTATATAATAAGGATCCAGTTGTCACACCATTATATTATGAAATCGGTCTGTTTGTCTAACTTTTCTGTTTCGGGTATTACTAATTTGTTGTTTCCTTTACTGCTGGTTTTTATTTTTTTCTGGATATCAAAGAGTTTGAGCACAACAAAACCATTTACATATTTAAAAATAATATAATCTATTATATAAAATTCTCGTGTCGCGGTGTTTGTTGTTAAACTCCTCCGAATCGGCTTGACCGATTTTCATGAAATTTTGTGTGCATATTGGGTAGGTCTGAGAATCGGACAACATCTATTTTTCATACCCCTAAGAGTTTGTTTGTTTGTTTGAACGCGATAATCTCAGGAGCTACTGGGCCGCATTGAAAAAATATTTTTGTTGGATATTCCATTTATCGAGGAAGGGTATAACATCACGCTTTTTACGCAGACGAAGTTGCGCGGGTCAGCTAGTTTAATATAAATTATCAATAATTATAATTTTCTGCCCTGAATTATTGCTTGCCAAGGGAAGTAAACTCGCTGGATGCCGGAAAGGAAGACTTTTATTAGTTTAGTAAAAAAAACCAGTCAAGTCATTCTCAATGTATTTATTCGCATTATATTACAACATACATGCCTCCTATTCCTAAAAACATCAGTATTCGTATACAAGAAGCCTATACATATGATAAGTGTTACGTCACAATGCCAAGTTTCTGCAAGGCCAATTGCGCGGCGTCGGCTTTAGCTTGTTTTTTGTTAGCGCTAGCAACGGCGGGCTGGTATTCTGTCCCTGCTACTTTTACCTGTAAAATAAATAATAGTTAATACAATTGGGTATTATGTGCCAGGTACGGAATTCTAGTTAGATGAATATTTTAAAAATATATGCAAGGTTATTGTAGAATCAGGGCCCTCTACGACTGACCCTTTTGACGAAATATTTCTATGCGCAAGCGCCGTGAGTAGCTCCACCCCCTCGACCCACCCTCTCGCGCACAACCAATTAGAGAGTGATGGCGTTTGTTTGTAATTTTATTTTTTATGCAAATTACTGATTAGTGACAATTTGCAACTAGCCTGTTTGTGACGTTCTGTGCAGTATTTAAAAAAAATGTATTTTTAAGTTTCTTAGTAATTGTTTTTTTTTTCTTCGATTGCTTCTGTGACGACTTTGACGAGTAAAGACTTGAAATGATTGCCTGACTGTGAACCTTTGCGCGAACTCGGACATAATATTAAACATTCAAGTTAAAAACCAAATGCAAGTTCTCTCAAACTCTGTCTTTTACGTTGTCACGCTTAAAATACTGTACCGATATAAGTAGATGAAATTAGCTAATATAAATCGATAATAATGGGCATAGGATTGTTTTTATGGTGATAACAACAGCTACAGGAGATATACACGATACCTATTCGATCACGTAGAGCTCACAATATCTAATTTGTGCCACTTAAAATCATAATTTTACGTGGCCTCAGCTGAAGACCAAAGCTACAGTTGTCTCAATGTAACTCGGCCGGAGTGAAGCTTCATAACACTTTCGCGCATGTCATAGAGATTCGACCCCCAAATTACATATGAAAACGATTAAATATATTTAATCGATTAAAAATAGTAACAACATTTTAATTCAACAATATAAAAAATACTAAATAAACTAATTCATAAAATTTTAAATTTGGAACAGTAAATTTTTGAAAATAAATTGAAAATAAAACTACTCTAATTCTCTTGGTTTAGTTACCGCCCCCGCCCCCGGTTCCTGTCACCATTTACTTCCAAAAATTGCATCTATGCAACCACTTGTCGCCAAGTTCAATCCGGCCAAGTTACGTTGAGACAACTGTAGTAAGTGAAAAAGTATTAAAGTAGCGTGCTAGAAAATAGAAAAACAACACAGTATAGTACTAAAAATATGGTACAAAAAATAAACTGAATATCACCTTATAACAGACCTTGAAAAGGAAATTCTTCTTATGATCAGGTCCACATTCGAAACATAGGTTGTATTCTGGTGGGCCAAGTTTCTGTTTAGAGCAGTATTCTCCTAGTAACGATACTGGGTGCTTGCCGCCTGCTACTAGCGGAGCGGTGCCTCGAACTGTGCCCCGACCTGAACGTTGGGGCTTCATCTATGGGAATAAAGTGTGTTATGTGGATAATCCTATCGTGTTATGGTATCAAGTAAATACAGGTTGCAAAGCGTGAGAGAGAGAGAGAGACAAAACACTCGTGTCTTTTTACAAATTTGATTTCCACGTCACAGGTTATATCTATAAAAAGAGACAAGTATTGGCCGCACATTCGTGTTGTCTCTTACACAAAATTGACGGCACAATTTCGTGAGGTGATTGCGCAGTCCAGTCTTTATATCTTTGTACTGCGCTAGCCGACCGTATAAAGGTCAAAGCACACTGTATCAACTCGATCCGTTTTGTATTCTTTATGAAGTTTTGTAGCTTTGTATGGAGTTCCGTACTGCAACACACACTAATAGGATTCGTAACGTAATTGCCTCGCCTCGGGACAACCTTACGAACAGTTCACGCTGAGGCGATAAGGAGACGATCCCTTTCGAGTTTTCGATTGTCAGTTGCTTTGACTGTAATACGGATCCAGGATTTCGGTATGGGGGTAGTAGGGTTGACTGGGGGTAATTGTTAACAAAAATATATAATGTTACAGTAAATTTTATTAATTTAGTTATTATAAACAGTCACTAGGAACTATGCATAATGAAAACGCTTTTTAGGAATTGTGATTATAAGGTCCGTATTTTTACGTCGTACTTTGCCTAGTTATTATGTATAATATCTTGCAAGGCTTAGGTAAATTAATAAAATGGGTATATCTCATTCAAAACGAGTTAAATTTAAAGAGTTTAATTAAAGTAGGTTTGTAGCAAATCAAGTTCAAAAATATGACAAAACGTAATTAGCCTATCCCGACTTCACATGGTACATGTTTGTGACACCCCGAAGGTGTTATTTGTAAACCGGAGGCGCAAAGGGAGTGCTGTCTCCGCCCGCTGTGACAAAACGCTGGCACGCAGCGAGCCGTAGGTGCGCACAGGTGCCAGCGATTTGTTACGCGGCGGGCGAAATCAGGGCGAAAGAGGCTGCACTTTCCGCAGCGCCAAAGACGATGAGATCTTAAGATCTGGGCGATAAAGTTTGACCCATACAAACTTGAGAGTTTTCCATCATCATCAACAATCATCAGTGTCACCAATAATTATTACCAACCAACTTGTGATCAATACTTTTCTTAAGATCAACTACCTATTATTAAGAATAGCTAGTTAATATGATTAATTTGTCATATTTACTACGCCACTTTGTCATTATTCATAATGACTAGCTATTATGCATAATCTCGAATTAATCATATTTACTGGAACATATACATGGGAAGAGACACACTTTAAAATTTGACCCTTCCTTCCCTGGATCCGCCCCTTGACCGTAACGTTATCATGTATGACCAGTACAATAAAATAATTTGTATAAAATATTAATATTTGCCGCCTACTACACTGGTCCACCGCAAGACTGAATTAAAATAATGACTACAATAACGATAAATCAAACGCATTAAAAAAATAATTTACCAGACAAGTAATAAGATTTATGATACTACATGACTACCAATACAATTGTACACAATAATCATAATCTACGAAATAATGAGTGACATTTTACTTACACCTCTATTGCGTCTACTGCTACTGACCTCTTCTTTGGCCTGTAGACCTCTAGTATCCAGCTTGACTTCAAGTAGCAAAGGCTGAAGTGTCCCGGTGCCTTCTTTGCCCAATCCTTGTCCGGGAGACCAGCCCATTTTCTGTAGTAAATGCATTCCCATACCGCCTTCTACAGGGGCGGCTCGTACCAGTTGATCCTATATACATATAAATAAATTAGACGATATATTGATTGTATTTAGTAAATAAAAGTATGTAAGAACTAGTCTTTGACATGAATTTAATAATCTAAAGGTCCATTGTGTAAACAGTTTCCATAATGTAGTTTTTCACATTTATATCCAGCCAACAACCTATATTCAAGAAAAAAATAACATTAAAGTTAAGCACATTAAAACCTTATTAGAGATGCTCTAGAAAAAAAAACAAGATTTCAGAGAACACATTTTGAAATAAGAATTAACATTTCTGCATTATCGTTGGATTAATTTCACAGTTGACCGTTTCCCCAAGTATTATACTTACCTCACGATTTTTGGTTAGCTTTAGCACCTATCGTAGAACGTCACGGTACCGTAGTGCACGCATCTCCTTATCACTTAAAAGCTGCAACAAATATTCATGAATTCCCCATTTTAGCCGCAAGTTTCTCTGAGCCATCAATACCGCGGCAAGTTTGTATTCGAAGATAGCTCAAAGAATCGCTTGGCAGAAAAGTTTTTGGAGACTGACTAAACTTCCAATTCAAATGATTATAAACTGATACTCACTTCTTTTATTATATATGAAGGAATAACTAACGCGGTCATGCATGAACATTTATGTTTTTAAAATCGTAATAAGGGAGCATCCATAAACCAAAGATTCCATTTTCACCCCCCCTCCTCTTTGTTGCTGAATAGTCAAATATGGATTTCATATCCTTCATCTAAACTAATACTATACAGAGGTAAAGTTTGTGAGGTTGTAGGGGGGTAATCTCTGGATCTACTGAACCGATTTTGAAAATTCTTTTACCAATAGAAAGGCATGTTATTTGTGAGCACACGATGTGGGTACGGGTCCACTAGTAAAAAATATTGCTGTAAAATACAACAATAACATAAAGTATTTTTCATTAGCCATTTAGTCTAAGAAACGTATAAATTTAAAATACTGGTTATCTTATCCAATACAATAAATACTGGTTATGTTGCCTTTAAATCTCTGTAAATTTGTCGTCTTTAAAACGACAAATTTACAGAGATTTAAAGGCAACATTTATAGCACAGTTTGAGGCGTTTGAGGGAACTACACAGCAGGGGCGAATGCTCCTTAGAATACGATTCACTTTAGCTTCCCTTTCAAAAATCCCTGATATTAAAACAAGATCATAATATTCACATAAACCTATAAACATAATTTATTTAAATTAAGTGATAAATTGTTACGTAATAACATTCAAAATTCCCGCGCGAATTACGTAGGTACAGTGCTACATTACGATCAATGTAACTTGACCGGATTGAAGTTAGGTTCTTATCACTTTCGCGCATGTCATAGAGATGACCCTAAAATTACTTACGAAAACGATTAATTATGTTTATTCGATTAAAAATACTAACAACATTTTAATTCAACAATATAAAAACACTATTTAAATGAGTTCATAAAGTTTAAATTTAGAACAGTTACAGTAAATACTAAAGAAACTTTGAAAAACAATTTCTTTACGAAAATAATCACAAAAAAACATGAGTTAGTAATACTAATTATGACAATGTAATGCGTAATCGCATCTCTAATTCTCTTGGTTTAGTTACCGACCCGCCCCCCGATCTTTTGGCGCTTGGATGACATTGACATGAGGGTGCTTTACAAGATGGCGGTGTTAGTTCTGATTTCGATACGCGCCAAATTATCCTGTAGCACTGTAAGTAATACAGAGTCAGTAACTATATAATGTAATGTATTTTCTACTACACGTAATTATGATCAGACAGAATGTAATTACGTTTCACTCATTTCTTTCATGATTTTGACTCGCGAGTTTTAGACCAGCCTATGCCGATGCCGCTGCGCTTTACTGAAGTACATTCTATACGATTTCGATCGGAAATCTTCACGGAATAGTTAAAGATAAAATGGCCCTAGGTCGCGCCGCCTTTCATTTTAATGTATGTAGTTTATGAATGCTACCTAAATAATACATCAATCATAATTACACCACGCCAAAAAAAAAACAAAATTAACATAAAAATTATATGAAAACAAACTAAATAAGTCAGTCACAACCAAGGGGAAAACTGAATATTTGTATGCAATCTGAAGTAATGATGATTGGCATGCACATAGCAAGACAATTACCATCACTATAGCTCGCGGAAGAATAGTGCGGTGTAACTAGCGAACTTTAAAGTTCCCTTTTTACACAAAATATTTACGGTTTGGGTGATGGTTGCAACAACATTTTGATATTTAAATTTAAAATAAAAACTACATCTAGCTACGATATTTAGATGAAAGAAACATGTATAAATATTTGTGTACATTGTCTGTGTAATTTGTTCTGTAAATATTTAAATAATTTGTGAGTTCGCTTAGGCACTTGTGCCGGCGAGTAGCGAGCATTTATCAACAATTTTATCGCTTAAGAAACGTATAATAGATGTAGATTGTAGATCCCGTCCGAGTAAACGAAAGAGATATAGTAAAGAGCGAGTACTCGCCGGCAGTGTGAACGGTCAGCGATTAACTATTAATGTATATATTTTGTTTACATTGGATCTACATAAGTAAATACGTGTTTTGAGCGAGACAATAGTTGCCAGCTGCTCGCTTTCCCGCCGTTGGTGGGACAAGTGCCTTAGCGCGATAAAATATACTCTATGTCAGTTTTAAAGCTACTTCTGTACTAAATTTTATGAATGAAAAACAGAAAGACGGTCACTTTTCTGTTAATAATAAAGTATAAATAATGTTTATAATAATTACACTGAATAATACATTTTATATTTATTTATCTTAATATACGAAAAGTTTCATAAATATATTGAGTGCAATAATATCATTATTGTGAGACCTATGAATTATTATTGTACATTACATTATTATTTAATTAATACAAGAAATAAAATAGTGTGAAAATATGAATAATAAACAACAAATGTACACAAAAATACGTATGCAAATACATATAAGTATTATAAAAATACAAAGTATCAGTTATCCTGTTATTGCAATCATCACTGTAATATTGAAATGGTCAGAAAGTATAATACTACAAGTATTATAAGTTCTGACCGCGTTCACACGCGCAGTGTGCGCGGCCACCTCTCGACGTGACGCTATCGGCTGAAAGAAAAGTTATTGCCACACAATTAAAGTATTGAACGAAACCTGGCTCTAATTGGTAATGTATGAAGTTTGTTCTAGAGAAATAAAATCAATCGGCGAATATTAAATTGATAATATGAAACAAAATAAGTTACACACTCACAACGATCTAAAAAATATGAATAGTTAAAAAGAGTGGTTACGTGGTAAAGTGGGTAGTGAATGAAGTACTACTCTGTCAAGAAAGTATCGGAAACGATCAATAATACACAAACTGTTAGTTATTCATCCAAATTTATTTTATCGCCTTTAAAGTATGTTCCTTACGCCAACGAATAATCCAATCATGATTCACCGTAAGGTTTCTGTAACATTTTCATGGATTTCGAAAATCCATTGGCGATTCATAATTTAAGACGTACTCTTTGTTCGATGTTTTGGTCTATAATGAAATTCGCAATACACACTAGATATGATCTAGAGTAAAAAGAAAAAACTGAAAACAGCATTTCATTTAAATAACAGATGCAACTCAAACCGCGCAAATGGAAAACAATTGCGGCAATCTAACAAAAAAACAAAAAACTAATTTCGAACCATATATTAATCATCCGTCCCCGATACTTTTTTGACTGAATGTATATGGTGTAAAATTAAGTAAAATATATATAAAAAATATTATTCAGCATAGCCAGAAACTTTTCGCCGGCAATAACTTCCACCAGACACTAAAGTTGCCAAAAAGGTGACAACTTATCTTATTTTGTAAGGCTTGATTTTTATATAGGTATGTATTATATTAGGGCAGGGGTTCCTAAACTTATTTATACTATGACGGAGTTGTACGAAGGTCGCTCTTGTCTTGGCGATGTCCTCTTCTTCTCATTGTGGTAAGTAATATCTAAGAGCGTTATACAAAATAACGATAGTTTACATTCGGCGTAAGGCTTTTTGTAAAACGTACCGACGCCGTTTGTATAACGCCAAGTGATGCTATTTGCCTTCGCCACATACAGGCAAGCTATCAGTAGCGAAGGGTTAAATTCCAAGGTAACCCGATATATATATATATATATATCTTGGTGGACACGGTTCTTTGTAACTACAATTCAAAGGGAAACCGAAAAGAATGGTGTTCTAAGGACTCTCCGCCACTGCAAGCTAAGCAAGCTAAGCGATACGTGTGTATCGCTTCGCGACGCTCCGGGACACTTCTACAACCCTCCAGCGTGCGCGACGAACCGTTTGGGACAGGCCGCAAATCCAGAACTTTATTTAGGGACGAGTCTGTGGGTGCAATTGCCCCTGTTGCCCCCCCCACCTCCCTTGTAACCTGACTTAGGAGATTATATAATGTAACATATATTTCCCACAGCCAGACAAATTGAGACAACAAAACATTCAGCCGTTAGTATGAACACGAAGGTATTATAATAGCTATTTTTGATACTTTCACATTATTACAAAAGACATTATTTTTTATTTCTTGTATTAATTAAACGGTTTATGATAATAATACTTCTTAGGTTTTACAATAATGAAATTATTGCACTTAATATATATCCCCGAATCTTCACCTTCACTATCATATTAACAGCTGAATGTTTTTGGTGTTTGGCCCATACAAATTTTCTGGCTGAGCAAATATAAGAATTAAGATAAGCCACCTTTTTTTGGCAACTTTAAAGTGCCTGGTAGTAGTAATGGCCAGCGGGAAGTGTCTAGGAATGCTGAATAATATTTGTTTATAATATTTAGAAAATATAATATGTCTGGCACATCTTGAAACATAAGTGCCACATATTTTGTTAAATTTTGGTGTTATTTTTAAATACCTATTATATATAAGCACACGTCCTCAAATGGATGACGAAGCGCGTCTCTTTAAAATTTTAAACGCAGTAAAAAGTATAAATAAAAAGGTTTGTTATATTAACACAATAATAATTTTCTTAGAATAAGTCTATACTTTCTTTGTTTTAGCTCTACAATGATCATAGATTTGCTCTAAGAAGTATTTTTACCTAAGCATAAATCTATACTAATATTATAAAGCTGAAGAGTTTGTTTGTTTGTTTGAACGCGGGAATCTCAAGAACTATTTATCCTAATTGATTAATTCTTTCACTGTTAGATAGCCCATTTATCGAGAAAGGCTATATAACATCACGCTGCGACCAATAGGAGCGGAGCAGCAATGAGAAATGTTGCTAAAACGGGGAAAATTTACGCATACGAAGTTGCGCGGGACAGCTAGTATTATACAAAAGGACAGTCGAGCACCAACACCAGGTTTCGTTTGATACTTTAACGCTATACATGTTTTAAACTCATTCTTTCAAAACCACTTTACAAAAAAAAAAAAAAACAGAAAATACCAGATATTTTTTTGCGAGTGGTAATGAAAGAACCAAAGAGATCATACCATCATCAAGATATGATGTATGTATGTGTGTTATATAATGTAAATCAGTACCTTCTTGGCCCATGCTTGTGTACCGCTCGCTAATTCCCTCGGTGTTAAGATTTGTGCCCCAGTTGAGCCCGTAAATTGTCCCAGACTTGTGTCTTTTGCTGTCCAACCGAACTGCGAATAAGAGTAGTTTTTTTAATATAAAACAAATCAACATTTTTATTTGCATGATTCAAAATCAAAACAGTTTTATTTGACTGCCTTTATGGCACGGTGGGAGTGTATCCGACTGCTACGCAAGAGGTCGTGGGTTCGATTCCCACACGAAACACCACTTTGTGTGATCCACAAATTGTTGTTCCGAGTCTGGGTGTTTGCGTCCGTGACTTGTATGTTTGTAAAGTCCCCCGCGACACAGGGCTTGTACCCTAAAGCAGGAGTTGTCTTTTTATTAAAAAAAAAAAGAAAAAAACTCAAAACAAATACTAAAAGTAAACGATTTGACAACAGAAAATGGTGTCGTCCTTTATTTGTATTTCATACAAACTTCTATTGTATTTCACACAAATTTCTATAGAGCATATTGTTTAAAAAAAGACTGTCTTAAGGGCACAAAGATTTAAGCGAAATAAAATTGTCACAATGTGATAATTACCCCATGTGTAGTAAACAATTCAGTTTCTTCTTGTTCCTTGCGAATCAGCGACAGTTTCTGTGACACGATCGTCGCTACATCCTGCTGTTGATATATAAATTTAATTTATTATTTATATAAATATAATGTTTAGAATAAAATACTTAAGTACTACATTAAATAATGTACAATTATTTCTCATTAGTCACCTTCTGAGTCTATGTTTGTGTTTAGGTTAAATATTATCTGGAACATTTTATACGGTTTTTACTATCATTTAAAGCATTTCTTTTGAAAATGACCGTAGCGACTTCGACCGCACTTCACTACACTGCTGCATGCATCGCTATTTTATTACAACAAAATGCCAGTGTTTTTTTACGCTCGTCTGTATAAGTAATAATAAGTAGTAATAAGAAGTTCCATAATGATCTATTTTCAACGTCCGGCGTTGATAATACACCACTGCGCGATAAAATTACGTCGCGTTTTAAAATCGCTGCCGTGTGAACATGTACTTGGGAATGCATTTGTTCTATTGGAGCGTATTTTTATCGCGAGTTAAAATTACGCTCGTGCGAATCACACTATCACACTAATATTATAAAGGTGTAAGTTTGTGAGTATGTGAGTGTGTATGTTTGTTACTTCTTCACGTCTAAACGGCTGGAGCGATTTTAATAAAATTTGGTATGGAGTTAGCTGCCACCCTGGATTAACACATAGGCTAATAAACCGCGGGTAACACCGCGGGGCACAGCTAGTAAGGCTTAAATGTGAGTGCAACGATATTTTTAATAAACTAACCATTTTTTTAACATCAACGCCCGGAGGGTACGCCTGCGGTCCCGGCGCCGGACGCGGGACAGCTACAGGCACGGAGGTCAACTCTGGAATTTATATTTAATTTAATTCTATAATTTATTTAAAAACTTCCTGCAAATATATCTTTATCAGTCAACTTTTGGGTGGTAGAGAAGTAAATGTGGCAGGTGCCTAATAGGACATTAGGAAAATATTTACAGATGTAATATAAATTACATCTGTAAATATTTTCTACCACTCCTAACACAAGCCTTTGAACTTAGCTGGAGGGGTTAACAAGATTGCTAGTAATGCGGGACTCAATCCCACATTGCTAGATCTAGAACTTTAAAAAAATAGCTAAAAATAAATAAATATAATAAAACTCATAAGAATACTCATACTTATAAGAAATACAATATATACATACAAAATGATAAATATATATCTATGTACATGTAAACATATTAACATGAGAAAGCCAAACAACTACCTACTCTGCTGAATCTGTCAAGATATTTCTATACAGTTGACGAACTCTGTTTTTAAATGCGTAACAACTTATTGACATCCTGATTTCCACAGGGAACATATTTAATAGAAAAGCCTGAACTGTAACGGAAGAATTGATAATACTAGCTATGAGATGGACAAAGAAGTTGGAGGAAGACCGGAGATTTCTGACATGATTAGAGTAATAAGAACGGAGATTTCTGACATGGTTAGAGTAAAGAATACCGGAGATTTCTGACATGGTTAAAGTAAAGAAAACCAGAGATTTCTAACATCGTTAGAGTAAATAGGACCAGAGATTTCTGACATGGTTAGAGTAAAGAAAACCAGAGATTTCTAACATGGTTAGAGTAAATGGGACCAGAGATTTCTGATATGGTTAGAGTAAAGAGGACCGGAGAATTCTGACTTGGTTAGAATAAAGAAGCCGGAGATTTCTGATATGGTTAGAGTAATAAGAACGGAGATTTCTGAGATGGTTAGAGTAAAGAAATCCGGAAAATTCTGACATGGTTAGAGTAAAGAAAACCGGAGATTTCTGACATGGTTAGAGTAAAGGGGACCAGAGATTTCTGACATGGTTAGAGTAAAGAAAACCGGAGATTTCTGACATGGTTAGAGTAAAGGGGACCAGAGATTTCTGACATGGTTAGAGTAAATAAGACCGGAGATTTCTGATACGGTTAGAGTAAAGGGGACCAGAGATTTCTGACATGGTTAGAGTAAATAAGACCGGAGATTTCTGGCATGCTTAGAGTAAATAAGACCGGAGATTTCAGGCATGGTTAGAGTAAATAAGACCGGAGATTTCTGGCATGGTTAGAGTAAATAAGACCGGAGATTTCTGGCATGGTTAGAGTAAATAAGACCGGAGATTTCTGGCATGGTTAGAGTAAATAAGACCGGAGATTTCTGACGTGGTTAGAGTAAACCGGAGATTTCTGACATGGTTAGAGTAAAGAAGACCGAAGATTTCTGACATGGTTGGAGTGCAAAGATACTGACAGTGATAGGAAAGATAAGTAGGAGTATTGGGAGAATGACGAATAGAGCAAAGCAATTTACACTTTTAACATTTAGAATTTCTGTACAGAGTTTGGCAGACCATTTCAAGTTTTTATAAATTGGGAATTATAGTAATAAACATGATCAATAACGTCAATATTCAGCATATTATTAGCATAAGATATTAATGATTTACACAAAAAGTCGTATCCATTTAAATCGATACTGTGACGTAATACTTACGACTTCCTGAAGTAAAACTCTTCATGTAAGGTGGCGGACTTGGTACTTTTTCTGGTATTCTGAAATAGATTACAAATTAATTAGAAAATAACTAATAACTTCCAGACTGTTATTAGAATTTTGCAAAGGGAATCTCTTAAACCTACCATTCGTGAAGTGGGGATTCAAAAAGTCCAGAGCGGCTGCCGGGCGGGATACTCAGGTCCATCAGGTACAAAAATTAAAGGTTATTTTATAAGTATTTGACGAAGTCTGCCGCGTTGTAATTTTTTAAATATATTATTATTATTGTTGTATAATAACAACGGAAAACGATTTTCATGTGGCTAAGATCGTGGCAGACAATTTTAAAATCTCAAATTTTGAAAAAATATTAAAGAGCCTGTACTGTAATTTGTCAGGCACTTTCAAAAGTAAGTATTTATTATATTGTATGATATCAAAATCGTCTGCCAGAATATTAGCAACGTGAAAATCGTCTGTCATTGTTGTTTTCAATAGCATTTCTATTCTATTAATATTTTAAAATTGCAAATAGGCAGACTTGGTCAAATACTTTTGAAATCCCTTAAATTTGGTACCTGATGGACCTGAGGATCCCGGCAACCGCTCTGGATTTTGTGAGTCCCAACTTCACAAATATTGGTAGGATAGGTAGGTTTAAATGATTCCCTATGCAAAATTCCAGGCTTGGGAAAGTACATACTGGTAGCCTTTCATTGTCTCTTAACTATAAAAAGCATTTTCTGTGGTAAAATGGAAGACTTTAAACACATATTGGTTAAATGTGACCAGTATTGTATCCTGAGAAATCGATTAATGACAGTGGTACACTTGCCATTAATCGTTTTTTTCTGGATAATGGTGGACTTAATATTATTTACTTTGAATTGTAAGTGTTTGTTAAATGAAGAAAGAATGTCAGTTTAACTTAATGGCCTCTATGGCACTGGCATAGTCAACTGGAGTGTAAATGTCAAGAAAATGTGTACTAACTTTGCAATTTCAGTTGTAGTAATGGCAGCGGTCTTGGGTTTGGTAGTGGTTGCAGATGTCGAGGTCAGTTTTGCTACTTGCTGCAATAAAAAAACGTTATGGTTATTATTTTAACTACCAAAAATGTGATTTGTCAGAAGGGCAACAATTTCCATTTTTTGGCTGTTCCTTTGAGTACCTATTTCCTAATTATCTTTTCTTTTCAACCTTTTCTGAATTAAGCCAAACAAAAAAAAAAACATATTGGTTAAACAGTTGTAGAATTTTAGCGAGACTAACGAATAGCTGTTTATTTTAAATAGATAAGTCAGCGAGAGGTAGACATGGCAATTTTCGAATATTTTTTTTCAATACACAAATTCAGGGAATGACGTAAGCAAGAATAAAATTAATAAAATCACATAACGGCGAATTTGTCCGCGTGAAGTTGCCGTGCTGCTCTCTCCCTATAAACGTTAGCGTGATGAGTGATGATAAAGAGTAGCTTAAGTTACATCCTCACCTTTCTGACAACGAAAGTCTCGTCAAAATCCGTCCAACAGTTTCGAAGATTAGGCGAACCAACATACAGACAAAAACTTAAAATTGTGTTTTTGTTATAAGTATATACCATAAATACTTATAATTTGTAGGTATTTAAAACAAAAACACAAATTATGTAAAAAAACTTTCGTTACAAACAGAAACAGAAATTAAATTTTATTCATTTGTATAGATAATTTCCTACAGCTTGTAAACTATAAAGAAAAGTACAATAATTGCATTTTTGAAAGATAGAAAAATTTGAAGTCCAGACCCAGGAATCGAACCCGAGACTTCCGTAGCCAAAACGGGCCCAGAATCGAACCACCTATCTGGACTATGTTACTAGACCTCAAATAAATAACTATAAAGAAAAGACGGAAAGACATTAACATTCATAATACATACCATATCTTTCTTAGGAGGTGATACAGGCACCCATTCAGATGCTTTTTCTCGATGTTGAGAACCAGATGACACAGGAAATTGTAGGCTTAACTCTTCTTTGTTTGCTATTGGTAATGGATTAGACTTGATTGGCAGCGGAGCTCCTCCCTATAAGAAATAATATAAAATTTACCATGTAACAACCATCTGGATGAAATTATCTGAATAAAATTGAAAATAGCATCATAAACAGTTACTGAGTAAGAAGATCAATGCGTCAAGATCACGAAGGAAGTGGAAACGGTTCTCGGTTTAGGTAGCAACTTTGTTTTATACTTTACTAGCTGTCCCAACTTAGTCTGTGTAAATTTTCCACGTTTTTGCAACATTTCTCATTGCTGCTCTGCTCCTATTGGTAGTAGCGTGACGTTATATAGCCTATAGCCTTCCTCGTTATGTCAAGATGTAACAAAAATATGTTATAGTAGCATCAAATAATCAATGGCATAAGTATGGCATTAATTAAATTCAAAATTCTTTATTCACTTAGGATGCAAAACAACTTTTGTGATACATGTACATGTAATGCCAAGTTCGCAAACAAAGTCAAGTAAAGCCGGGGAAAACATGGCAATAAAAACTCTCGGCCACTCTTTTCAAATTGCTAATTTTACAATGTTTGAATGTTTATAAACTTGATATGGGGGTAAGGCGCTGCCACCAATGTACTATACACCATGTTATAGAACTTATGCAAATGATATTATTGAATGAAATAAAATCAGCCTTAGTGGGTACAACATAGTAGGAGCATCTACTTACAATACAACAAGGGTAAAACTATATGTATATAAACATTGGTCAAAGTACTAGTAACAAATTATGAAATAATAATAAAAATAACTTAGGACAACTCACACAACGCCATCTGATCCCAAACTAAGCATATCTTGTACTATGGCAACCAGCCAACTGATAAACATACTTAAAAAGTTCTAAATACATACATGTTATAGACTAGCTTTCACCCGCGGTTCTGCCCGCGTGGATGTCGGTTATCGCGATAAAAACTATCCTATGTCCTTCCCCGGGACTCAAACTATCGCCATACCAAATTTCATATAAATCGGTTTAGCTGTTTGAGCGTGAAAGCGTAACAGACAGACAGAGTTACTTTCACATTTATAATATTAGTATTAGTATGGATAAAAATATAAAATATTAATTCTGATATCCAAAGAAAGAAAAGAATGGCCTTTTTCGTCACAACATCTTACTTTTCCTTTTGTCAAATAGCAGCGGAAGTAGTAATAGAGTACTTTCACTTTGTATGCTCAGTGTTTTATGATAAGGACCTCAAACGTAAAGCTGTTACTACTATAGTATAAACACGAGGCAAACTCACCCTTATATTCATAACAATAGGTGCTTTTTCTTTGACGAGGAAGGGATGGTGGAATGCAAGAGTATCTTCATTCTCACTCATATCATCGTCGTTAGATGAGACTGAAGATAGTTCACCCAGTGCTTCTTTCTTGGATAAATGTTTGCAGAAGTCTGTCAGCTCATCGACTGATTTACCTGTGAAAATAGATTAATTTAGTTTTATTCATGATAATAATTATAATATCTTGGGACAACTCATATAATTATCTGATCCGAAACTAAGCCAAGCTTGTACTATGGAAACCAGACAACTGATATACATCCATAATATTATAAATGTGAAAGTAACTCTGTCTGTCTGTTACGTTTTCACGATCAAACAGCTTAACCGATTTAGATGAAATTTGGTATGGAGATAGTTTGAGTCCCGGGGAAGGACATAGGATAGTTTTTATCGCGATAACCGATAACCACGCGGGCGGAGTAGCGGGCTAAAACTAGTACTTATATATTTCTAAATACATACATTGCATAACACACAGACACTGAATAAATAATGCATATCACATAAAGTTTTAACCCGGGTGGGGATTGAACCCACAACCTCCGGCTTAGCAGTCAGAGTCACTAACCACTGGGCCAACAGGCCAGTCAACAGCCAGATAGATTCATTACAATGCCATTCTCATAACGTCTGGTTATTACCAAGAAAATGCGAAATGATTCAAGCTACCATACCAAATTTCATCAAAATCGGTCCAAGAGTATCAGAGATCAAGTATCAAGATATTCTATAACATACAAATATTTACTCTTTAAAATATTAAAGTAATCTATACTTTAATATTATAAAGAGTAAATAATTTTGGTTGACGGTCTAGCTTGTTTACTTTCCTCCATATAACATTTTTGCACTAATTATACTGTTGTTGTAATTTTAACTAAGTTTCTTTTCCATACCATAAGTCTTAGACACGAATTATAACTGCATACAGGGGCGTAGCTACCGTCGTATACGGAGCAAATAAAATAAAAGCTTAGACAAGGTACATTCGTTCCGTGGCAAATACCAACGAGGTTTAATCGTTCGCAAAAAAAAAAATGTCTATGGTTTCCACCACAAACTTCAAATTCTATACTACAATACTTTTCCATTAACGACATCACTATACGAATGTGACTTTGTCTAGCCCTCCTGCTCCTCCATCAAATTTTGATACAGGGCACATTTAAGGCAAGCCACGGCTCTGACTGTATAATAAAATTTGTGACTAGATTATAAATAAAATCAATATGATAGGAAATGAACTACCAAACTTTACAAACTAAATAGGATTTATATGTCTATACTACATTTAAGCAAAAAAATATTAAGATTTTACCTCCAGACTGTATAGCAGCCATGACTTGATTCCTAGTGTGAGGAGGGAGCGCGGCCGCCCCGGCCGGCACGGCCCCATTCTTGAGCATGTTGATAGCATTCCTTCTAGCTACTTCCAACAATCGCTTCTTCTCACTGTCAGCTAGTTTTACCCCACTCGGTGATCTAGGGAGAAATATTATTATGAGGCATAAACATAGAGTGGTTTTCTCTGCCAATGCTTAAACCATATGTACTAAATCGGTAATTAAACTTGTTTTATTTCAATTACTTTCTTAGAGGAAATCTATACTAATAATGCGATTACTTCAGGAACTACGGGTATATAACATCACGCTACGACCAATAACAGCGGAGAAGCAATGAAAAATGTTGCAAAAACGGGAAAAATTAACGCATACGAAGTTACGCGGGCCAGCTAGTCTTAGTATAATTAATTAGACACACTTTTAGTTTACTACACTTTGGCTATGTGATGGGAGGTAACCACCACAGACTTCATGATCACTGATTCAGGATCATTGTTTATGACAAGTGCTACAAGCAAGAAAGAGAAAACAAACGAAACCATTGTGCCCCATTTTAAATGACAGGTATTCCCAAGTCATCTTGCGTGATAAAGATAACTAGCTGACCCGTGCAACTTCGTATGCGTCAATTTTCCCAATTACAGCAACATTTTTCATTGCTGCTCTGCTCCTATTGGTCGTAGCGTGATGTTAGGTAACCTTCAATAAATGGGCTATCCACCAGTAAAATATTTTTTCAATTCGAACCAGTAGTTCCTGACATTATTGCGTTCAAACAAACAAACAAACTCTTCCGCTTTATAATATTAGTATAGATAGATGAACTCTGCCGAATTTGTGTTTATTTATTTTTAATATTATAATTCTACTAAACAATGTTTAAACTTACCTCGACCTTCTACCTCTATGTCTGCCCGGAGGTGATCTTCTGACTATCCTATGCCTAGACCTAGATCTGCTAGACCTCCTTCTAGACCGTGACCTGGACGACCTGCGACGAGACCTCGATGTAGACCTGTGACGGCTGGAACGTCGAGTCTTTGAAGTCGAGCGGTGACGACGTTTTCTTGATGGTGAATGCGATCTTGATCTTCTAGATTTGCTCTTTGATCTAGTAAAGAAAAAGAACTTTGGATAAAGGATTTTTAAGGGTAGATTACGGCTCGGCTCTAATTTTTATAGAAAACTTAAATGGGGCACAAAAAATCGGTAAAGTCGGTTTACGGACGATAATTTCACGTGATAACGTCTTAAGAAAACATTGATGACATTGAATAAACAACCATGCCTGTGACAGCTTTTTTTCCCCCCAATATTGTATCGCATGTCGCTGCAATCGCCAAAACATTGATGACATTGTAATTAACAGCCATGCTTGTGACAAATTTAGTGGACCCGGGCGCATGCCACCGACGGCCACAATACTTGAGCCTGTCAGCAGGCGGAACGTGACTGTGACACTTTCTCGTGCGTGCACCCGGTAGGTCATCAATTTATAAGACGTTATCAACGTCAAAAAGAACTTTAATTATAAAAGGACATAAGTGCTAGCCTAGAATAATAAATCTAGCCAATCATCAAATTAGTTTTAAACAATAGTACTTTTTTTTTATAATATGCCAACAAACTACACAAAGGTTTTGCTCGAAGCCACTTGAATGATACAAATACAATTTTATATATTTGTATCATTCAAGTGGTATGGTGGTGGTGTGGTGGTATGGTGTTCTAAGGTCCCTCCGCCACTGACTAGCAGTGGCGGAGGGACCTTTATTTTCGGTTTCCCTTTAAATTGTAGTTACTTAATATGTTAGGTATAAAGACCCGTGTCCACCAAGGTGTTGGGTTACCTTCGATTTTTTTTAACCCTTCGCTACTGATACTGGTAGTAGCCAACAAAAAGGTACACAAATTCCATCATCAGATAAACTTTCAATTTAATCACGTTTCTGTTAATTAATTGTATATGACAAACTCCATCTGACACCATATAAAAAACATGTTAATTACCTCTTTCGTGATCTGCTTGTGTCTCCATGTGAAGATTTAGTGGAGCTCTCAGTTCGTTTGGTTTTCTTTGAAGTGGTTTTATCCTCTTCCTTACTTATTATATCTCTGTAGAGAAAATTATTTAGGTTTTAATCATGGGCAGTGATATTGTACTTTACTAAAATAGGATTTGAATTAAAGATGAAAGTTAAGGAACATATTATACAGCCTTGAATAGTTGCAAAGACGGAAGTTAAGTAAACATGACTGGCAATTATGTACATGAAAATGAATGTTATATCAATATGGAGCAATGGAATAAATGTGAGGTTTCTATAGTAAAGGGAATTGTTTCACTAAAATAAATAGACAGGAACCAATCAAATAATCTGTTTTTGGCTAAAGGCACCTAGAAAACTAAAGTAATTTTTTTAGGAAAATTGTATTTATTAATACACTAGCTGTTCTCTGTCTGAGTGTATAATTATTACATACTAGCTAACCCACGCAACTTCGTATATGTAAATTTTCCTGTTTTTGCAACATTTTTCGTTGCTGCTCTTTTTTATTAGATGTAGTGTGATGTTATATAGCCTATAGCCCTATATATATAAAAATCAATGTTTGTCCGTAAGTCCTCTATGTGTTCTGAAACCATTGATGAGATTGTGATGAAACTTTAGCAGAATGTGCTGGAAAGGCCAGCGAGTTCCTGGGTTTAAAAGCAACAGGGAAGTGTGGCAGAGTTTTTAAATACTAGCTGATAGTATTTAAATAAAAATATAATTATTTAATTTATCATTGTAAAATTTCAAAGTTTACATTGCTGGTTTAATTTATTATAGCTTTTAAAATCTACTGTTGTAAAATTACACTTTTAGGGATACAAGTCCTTTTCCAAATTTAAGCTACCTCTACACCAAATTTTATAAAAATTAACCGAGTAGTTCTAGAGATTATCGCGTTCAAACAAACAAACTCTTCAGATTTATAATATTAGTATAGAAGATATGTTTTTTAAATGTAAACCAAACAAATTCACATATAGGTATTCACATAAATCAGGCGATCAATCATATTGGAGGCCGAATCGAGTAATGCCCGTTACCATTATAATTAAAATTTATTTTATGAAAATTCAACATAGCTGGAATTACCCATTTATAAACTAAGAAAATACTTACAATTTTTCTTCTTCAGCTTGTTTTTTGAGAATACCTCCAGGGTCAGAAGTTTTAGGAAACTGTGAATTGTGTACAACTTCTTTATCTGTACTACTAGAAGAGTCTGTATATTCTCCTTCTTCATACTTCTCTGCTTTTTTCCTGGCCTCCTCTTCTGCCTTCTTAACAGTCTCCTCAAACACAGTACTGAACTTCAAGTTCTTAATTTGAATTTTACCTTTTGACTTATCACTATCGTTCACATCAACTTTCTTACTATCTAGTTTCTGCCTCAAATCAAGTGTTTCACTCTTGTAATCTTTGGGTGACAAGTCTGATGGAGGCAGAGGAATAGGCGGGGATTGTGAGTCTACAGTAATGGGAGAGTCTTCGGCCTTAAAAGACACTAACTTCTTTACATCTTTCTCCTTTTCAACCTTAACCTCTATGGTTTTTTCAGACTTAATTTCCAACTCTTGCTTTGCTTTTACAGGATCAGGTTCTGCCTTAACTCTAACTGGTGTGAGAGGGTAAGGATAAGAAGGAGACCGGCTCTCCCTAGAACGTTTTTTTGATTTGCTTTTTTTTCTTTTCTTACGCTTGTGTGAATATTCACCTTCGTCGTCAGACCCGCTGCTGCTGCTAACACTTTTACTACGTTTCTTCTTTTCCTTTTTATGTTTCTTTTTACTTTTCTTAGATTTCTTTACAGGCACTTCATCGATTTTCGGCGGATCCGCGTTAAAAGCACTAAAGAGTTCTGACAAAATTTCACTAGATGACTTTTTTGAATCATCTTTTTTACGGTCCGGTGTAGTTTTTTCCCTCTTAATTAACTGTTCAATCTTATTTATTAAGCTCGTCATCGTGATCAACTAGTTAAATTGACGACCCTTAACTAATCCGTCTTTAAAATCTCACACAAACTATATAAAATAGCCAATAACACCATGTATTACCTATTGTACGCCATGTTGTGAATTTGTTTGACAATGGCATTTTTGCCTAACCTGACTGACATAAATTTATCAGTGTTGACACAGGTTAAAAAAAAACAAAAATGTTTTTTTTTTATTGCAGCAATAATTAATAAATACTATAAACTAAAATGATTTCGAATAAGTTCGGATATATCGTCATTGAGTTATTGCAAAAAAAACTGCGTTTCTCAACAAAAGGACGAATTACGAATGAAATGTGATTCCTTTGGTTGCCTTTCACTGCGGCTCTTACAGCCTAAGATGCTGCAGCCACAGATTCCTCACACTTAAATACACTATTTTTAATGAGTCCTTGACGCAAACAATTAGTGAAATATACAAATATTCGAGTAAACATAACTTGCGTTAACTTGTTTGGCCCAATTTAATTGGGGTAAATAGAAAAAACCGGCTACGATGATAAGGACAGAAAATAAAATCATCCTTTTCTTTTACATTAGAAACGTATCGTGGAAACTATCCTTGTCTATCTTCTTGATGACGTCACATCGGCCATATCTAGTAGGTAGTATCTGAGGATATAACGCAAAGAGTAGATTATTACGTGCACTTTAACATCGATTCCAAACGCCACTCGTCTAACGTGTAGATCTAGAATTACGCTCCTGTCAACATTTCACTTTTTTTTTGTATGTGTACCTTTAAGTAATGTTTTTTTATTTTTTATTTATCACTCACCTGGTGGGTGGATAGAAATGATTTTGTGGTAGCCAGGTACAAAAATATATCTTGTTGGACATGGTTCTTTGTACCTTGAATACTAATGCGCCTATTACACTACACTAAATCAGGGACCCTAAACCCTTAAAAATAGAGGTGTAATAAGAGTCAGGGCCCTAATTCTGTAACAAATTTTCAAGGCCACCTCGATTTACGGCCCTAATTTAGGGTAGTAAAAAGACAGACAGAGTTTGACAGAACTTGCATTTGGTTTATAACTTGAATGGACACTACATATAATTTTAACATATTACGGGATGGAGCCATGTTCCTATATGTCCGAGTTCGCGCAAAGGTTCACAGTCAGGCAATCATTTCAAGTCCTTTTACACGTCAAAGTCGTTACAAAGCAATCAATCAGTCCAGGATACGAGCAGGAGGTCAAAGTAAAAAAAACAATCTCTAAGAAATTTAAAAATACTGCACGGAACGTCACAAACAGGCTAGGTCAACCAGTCCAACCCCTAGAGGTTTGAGCTTCTCACGATGCTTGCGATCGCAAGAGCATAGAAATATATCGGTCAGCCAATACGCACACTCACAGCCGTTCAAGCGTAGAGGCGCAGCGCTTACGCATTATTGCGGCAAAACTATCAATGCTAGCCTCCGCAAACATGCCCGACGCACTGCCGAACCGTGGTAGCTCCATCAGCACCCTGTACGTATTATTGTATTGGAAACGCTGTATGCCCGCTGCGTATAGTTGATCCACAGGCTGCAAGTGTAGAAGGACTGGCAGTATGCTTTGAAAAGCATCTTCTTTACCTGCTCACTACAGCGTGCAAACCTACGGGCCAACATATTACAACGGATAGCCAAAGATCTGCGTTCCCTTTCAATGTCCACTTACTCGCATATCATCGGTGACCAAGTGGCCCAAATACTTAAACTTCTCTACTCTATTTATTAAAGCACCACATAAGTGAATATCTGGTACGACTTCTTATCATTTATTGCCAGCTTTGAACACCATAAATTCACTCTAAGTTGGATTATATTTGAGCCCATGGTTCACGGCGTATAACTCACAAATACAAAGCATTTTTCACCGCACTGATTAAGGGGCTCAATAGCACCATATCTTCGGTGTAGCTTATATTATTAATACATACCCCGTCAATATGACACCCAAATCCGGTGCTGCTGAGCTCCCGGATCAGCATCTTGCCCCCCTATGACGCCTTGGCGTTTCGTTTGAGCGACCAGACCTGGAGGCCTACTCTATTTCAATGAAAACGTAGTTTCGAACATAAATTAGGTGGTAATATATCGATCCAGGAACATCTATTCAATCCGCTCGTTCCAGAAAATCGTCCATGGGATCGAACTTCTTGTGCTTGTCCAAAAATTAATTTGAATACTCCTCGTAAACTTTAGAAATTTAAGTAAACGAAAATTCATGAATTTTGTTATAAAGAAAGAGAGTAGGCCTACTGGAAGCCTACTCTATTATTCAATGAAAACGAAGTTTCGACCAAAAATGAATGGTGATATACAGAGTCAACAACATCAATTCAATGCACTCGTGTCTGAAAATCATCTATGGGTTCGGACTCTGCGCTTATCCAAGAAATAGATTATAGTCCCCGTAATCTGAAGAAATTTAAGAAAACGAAAATCATGAATTTCGTCTTAGAGAAAGAGAGTAGGCCTACAGCAGGCATGAGGGTTTCTATGAGGTCTTCTCTTCTCAGGTAGGGTACATAGGTAGGTATATAAAATTGAAACAAGCTGTTTATTTGTTTTAGTTTTTATTGTTTTCTCAATACCTTTGCAAGGTTGGTAAGTGATAAACTAATAAACAATACAGAATGGATACTACATTGTTTATAGTTTCTGTATGATTGAAATACACTGCGATTTTCATGTCAACTGCAGCATAGGACGGAACTTGTCCTTTATTATTTTATATTTATTTAGGTACATAAGTAAGGGAGTATTCAGAGAAAATGTACTTACAATTAATAATTTCAAGAAATCTCAATCTACTTATTCGACATGTAGGTACCTACTTGTATGTAGGGAAGCTTTTAGCATGATTGAATGGTATGAGTGTATTTTCAAATAAACAGTTGAACATTTTTTTACGCAGTTGACTGTAAAAATATACCATCTGTTTTTCAGAAACAGAATGTTGTATCGAATCTGACAAAATAATGCTTAAGTAGTTTATTTTTAAATGTGTCCTATCGTCCAATTCAAATAACTTTGACATAAACAAAGACAAGCACAATTTTATCAATAAAAACTCGTCACAATAAAATGCACAATCATTAATTTGGCATTAATTTCTTTAGCGATGTTAATAATTGGAAGCTCCAATTATTGAGCAAAAATTTAATTACAATTTGAGGCCGTTGCCAATATTTTAACAATAAAAAGGAAGATTTAAACGTGGTTTTTAAAATCAGAACTTTGGATACGTCATTTTAAAAGATTTTAATGCAAGTGAAATTCTCTGGTTAGCTTGTGAAGAAATAAATGAAGGGGAAGTACCTACTTCCCACTTCTATGTGGGTACTTTTTCCATTTTCTTAACTTTTCGCATTTTTCTTTTGACTTATTCATCATACTTAGTCTTAGGAAGACAGAATAAATACTACCAAATGGCCAAATTAATAATAACTTACTTAAAAAGCAATAAATATTATCATATTATCACACAATAATATCCTTTACAATAAATCGATGATTAAATTAATAACTCTAATTATATTCAGGTATACATAATAATAGCAAACATTTTTAATAGATAAGTCGATATACTCGTAAAATACATTCCCGTATTAAAATACCTACCTATCTACGTTTTCGTATCAAATTTTAAATGATTTTCCTTCATGTACTTGATTTATAAAAAACTTGTTTACTATAAAAACTAATGATAACTAAGTAACACAAGCTAGTCACAGTATTTTATAATTTTTATTCTATGTTTATGAAAATATCTAAGTAGGTATACTTATGGTTTATGATCCTTGCAAATCACATTTTGAACTTAAATTAAAATAATCACCAGTTCCATTGCTTTTACAGATCCGCTTGTACCTACACGTATAGGTATAGTTTTTAACAAATAAAGTGTTCAAAAATAATGATTAGTAAACGTCGTCAACCATCTTTAATTATTTAATCATATTTTAATAGTTCTTGCGTTGGTTTTGTAAAGGTGCTTGAAAATTTAATTTTTCGAATTGTGCAAACTGGGTGCAACGACGGCAACCTTTCTTTCTCATGTACATGTTGTACTCCAATGTTACACGCTAACATTTTTTATCACACAGATCATAACGGGTCCCAAAAATTTTATAAACCATGAGACAGAATAGTTTCCGCTCGATCAACGAGTGGTAATGAAGCGTTCGCCTAAATGAGTAGAGGCTAACCATGTTAACAAATATTGGAACCCTGATAGTGTTAGTTCTGTCTGAGGTAGATACGTCTACTTGTAGCGGATCAGTAAGTGTCAGAGTTCCAAGTAGTTCTTGACATGCTAGAATCGTTGAGATCAGTAACTAGGCTAGCTTCAAAGAACGCATTAAACGGCTAAAGCTCTCGAATCTGACTTTATGAAGCGAAGTGAATGAGGCATTAGCTATGTAATAAGTACGTATCAAAATGTAGGCAGACTCGTATGCGCGAAACGCTCAACAAGAAAGCCTTTCGTTGTCATCAATAAGAAGTAGATACTAGTAGATTAAAAACGCTAACGGCTGAAAATATCGCAGAGGCCTATAAGATAACTATCAGAGCTAACACCCGTCATTACGTCTCGGCTCGTGCAGACCGAGAGCAGTAGCCGCTCCAATCTTAAAGCTACTACTAAAATTTTCTAGGCGATCAAAGATCGCAAGCTAAATTGATTTTATTCAAAAGTCTTAAAAAAATAAAATCTGCTAGTGATTAACGTTTAACGCGTTAGCGGGGACGCATGACGGCGCGGACCGTTCGAAAACGTTTCTCGAAGCCGAGCTTCATGTAGAGAGAACGGGACGCGTCGTTCTCCGGACGAATCACTACGAAGGGTTTGTAGCCGCGGTCTGCCACTTCTTTAGTGAGGCGTCGCGCGAGGTAGATGCCGTAGCCTTTCCTGCGAAACTCTGGCCTTGTTTGCATCGAGAACATGGCTCCGTAGTACGACTGCACCATCCACGCCGCCAGCTGCCCCTCTACGAAGATGCCGTAGGCCGGCAGCTCTGCTACGAGCTTCTCGAACACCTCGCAGCACTCAATGTCGCTGGCCGGGTACAAATCGTGGACTGCCTTCATGTGTTCTGGCTTTAAGCGAACTAACTCCACGTCCGATGGCAAACTGGAAATAGAAATTAAAGCACACTTTACTTCAAGCTGTATTAATCATATACAGGGTGATTTGTAATAGGTATATTAATAGCTCCAGGCTTCTTTACATAGCACTAAATAACTTTGTAATATCAGTTTTGTGTGTGGTATGTTTCTTTGTCAGGTTTAGGCCCTAAACCTGACAAAGAAACATCTATTTTACTCCGAGGTCTCTCAAATGTGTGATAAATGGTTGTGTGACAAAAGTAGGTGGTAGGTGGTGAAGGGCTAATTTGTATTTTTTTTCAGTAATTTCTTTGGTATAAAGAAGCCTAGAGCGGAAGGTTATTAGCATATGAAAAATCACCCTGAATACTTCTACGGTGATTCGATTAGATTATTTTAAAGATTTATATTTGAATGTAGAATTGTTGGTCCCACATTACTAGCAATCCTTTTAACCCTTCCAGCTACGCTCAATGGCTTGGTGAGAGTGAGTTTACGGCACCGAACACTTTTGGACAGGATATACATAACATGTAGTACAGTATTTAGCGTTCATCATAAGCTGATGAGAGTCTGAGATAAGACGGAGCGAATTTAACCCAATTTAAAAGTAAGTATTTAATTTGGTTCCAAATGCATACCAACCAAATTTACTATGGGATTTAAAACTGATTAAACAAGGGAATGATTGCTAACATTGGAATTCTTTCACCTAGATAAGATGTACTACTTTTCAACCGACTTCAAAAAGGAGGAGGTTCTCAATTCGTCTGTATGTTTTGTATGTTTACCTAGAATAACAAAAACAAATTAAACATTTTGAAGTTGGTGCCGAATAAACATAAAGACTAGGTACTATTTCATGGCACCAACTTCAAAATGTTTAATTTGTTTTTGTTATTCTAAGTATATTATTTATTGCTTTTTAGTTGCCTTGTATTTATTTTAGAAGTCGGTAATAATTTTTTGTTTAAAAGTTTTTATTTCAAAAGGTATTGTAATATTTTCTTACCCATCAGTACTGGCGTCCGTAGGTGGGTTATCACAGGAGTATACATCGCCAGTAATCTTGTCGTGCCCCTCATAGTGCCTCTCGAGGCGGTTTACAATCGCCTCGTGTGTAAAGTTCAGGTACAATGGTTGGGTGAGATCCAGCAATATGTCTTCTGACGTAAGCAGGTCCACCAATTCTGCGCGCGCCGACGGGCAAAATACTGTTACGCTTTCGTATGGATGTTTGTTTGGCTGGAAATTAGAGAAAAGGATATTATTAGAAATTAAATTATAGATAGATACACTTAAACATACATGATATTCAACTGCCTCTGTGACGCGGTGGAAGTGTGTCCGACTGCTAAGCAAGAGGTCGTGGGTTCGATTCCCACACGGGACACCACTTTATGTGATCCACAAATTGTTGTTCCGAGTCTAGGTGTACTTTGTGTCCGTGACTTGTATGTTTGTAAAGTCCCCGCGACATATGGCTTGTATGTACCCTACTGCGTGAGTCGTCTTTAAAAAAAAAACTTACTATATACTTAGGTACTCAGTAAAGGGTTATCTAATCCAAAACAATATTATTTCATGGAATCGCAAAAGATACATTAACAGAAGAAATTTGACATAATTTTATTTGTATTCTTCTTAGCTTTTCAATACCATCTAAGCATTGAAATCATCAAATATTGTAGAGAGGTGGCCTAATAAAGCTATTTATGCGTAAGAACACATCTACAACAAGCTACATTTCCTAGTTTACATGGTCCAGAATGTCAATCTGTTAAGAAGCAATAAAGCTCCAAAAAACCCTTCAGCGAGGATTGCAGAAAGTTTGATGTGAAATATAAGTATATTATGTAGTTGTGCTTCGTATATTTCAGTAGTTTATTCTAATAAAATACAGTTAGGTACCTACAGTTGATAAAGCGGCCTTTAGCGGCCATGTATGCAAACGTATATCGACCTTGCTACAATTGCATTAGCTAACATGAACATCGTTTGACCTTCGAATCTGACAGGGGCTATAAGTATCCACAGTAAACCAGTCGTTTTAGTTGTGACTTTCTACCAGAACTCCAACATTCATAAAACCAACCTAATATAAAATAAAATAAGGTCTCAATTTGCATGCACTTATTGTAAGTAGATGCCTAAATACAATGTGCATTCTATTCTGTAGGAGTTAGAAGTTAACAGTGATCGCTTTTGGCATTAAGTAGTGAAATCAAAGTTGGGACCAGCCAGCCAGAGTCAGAGGAATGTATGTCACTGGATGCGTTTTCACTGTAAACTGATAACGGTTTTTACCCGACTGCGTAAGAAAGAGGGTAATGTATGTATGTATGTATGTATATTTCTATGGCACGGCCTAGAGCCTAAACGGCTTGATGGATTTTAGCTTGAGAGGTGTCGTTAGATTCGTCTTGGTTAAGAGAGTGACACTACTTTAAAATTAAAAAAAAGTCAAATAGCATAATCTTTTCATTTTTCATTATTTCCAGGGGATTTAAGTGGTACAATTGATTAAACACCGGCCAGCCGGCGCGGCGTTTCAACCCCTAACCCATGATAGGTGTGCTGGCAGCGGCGCGGCACTAATGTCAAACAGGTGACATGATTAACTGTTAAATCTTTCATAGGCAAGACACAAAAATATCAACTAATATTATTGTGATAGAATATGATGCTCGATTCATACGCGGTACGCAATCTGGCTAGCAGCCCGACGCCGAAGTCGAAGCAGGCCGTGTTCGAAACAAGCCGTTCACAAAGCGCCGAGCAGAACTTCACGAACCCGAGTTCTACTATTTTACGTAATGATGTTTCAAGTACAAAGGTGGGTGGGTTGGTAGGTTACATGCGCTCAGAAAGCGGCACCTTAAAATCTATACAATTGACTTCGTTTTTATATGTCAGTGTCGCATCGCCGGCGTTAACAGATGAAAGTAGATTTTTTCGAGAGCCGTGTATGCGTGTATCGTGCCTCATTTAAAAATGGATTTGCATGTCAAGAACATTTTCGTGCGATGATTTTCTACGGTTTTAATTGTGGCCTTAAACCTAATGAGTCATTTGGTCGTCTTCTAATGGCTTTTATGGATGAAGGACCAACAAAAGCAACCATCTACCGTTGACATAGCGAGTTCAAGCGCGATGACCTTACTTTGGGGTATGAACAAAGGAGTGGTCGTCCTACGACGGCATCGCCGGAAGACGCGCTAGCAGCATTCGAGAAGGCAGTGGAAGAGGTGTCTGCGGCGGACTGGAAAAAATGTTTCGTTCAGACGCATGACACTTTATATAGAGGCTGGTGGAGAGTTCTTTGAAAATATTTAATTGAAATACTTTATCAATAAGAAGTAAGTTTTTTTAGTTTCTTAAAACTTTCTGAGTGTCTCACGTTGGTATGTGTGCATTAGTTTGCCGTTTTAAAATATCGAATGTTGTTTCAGGGTAGATTACGCGAAACAGGGTTTGGCTCTCTCAAAAAATTATATAGAAAACCTAAATATAAGGACACGAAAAAAATTGTGTCACTAGTCAATGAGTTTTTTTAGTAGACGAAATAAAGAAATTTAAGGATATGTATTAATAGGAGCTCGCAAATAAATCTTGAAGTTGCGAATAAATGCAAAAACGAGCATTTTCGTATTGTCATAGTCATGGCGTTCGTAATCTAACATATGTACGAACCAATATTCTACTTTATTTTCACCTGCGCTCCTGCGCACTGGGAAGTAATGGTTGTGTGCAGAAGAGCGAAGCCGGCGATCGTGTCGCTGTGTACGTACCGCTAAATAAATAATTCTCTCAGTGTAATGCCTAAGTACATAAGTAACCTATTATGATTTTACGAAAGAATGACTACCACTGTTGATGTACGCACCAAGATGGCCCCTGACAGAAGAGAAGGTTAATTACCTTCAAAACATTTGAAAGGCTTTTCAAATACTTTATTAAATTAGCTAAAATTAGTAACTAATTAGATTAAACTAGCTTTCTAGTAAAAACAAGCGGGTGGTAACTTAATGGCAAAGGCACTGGACTCGCAATCGTGAGGGCGCGGGCTAGAATTGTAACCATTAAACTACCGACGCGATGTGAACCCACTACTCCTAACACAAGCCATTGTATGAGCTTAGCTGAAGGGGTTAAAAGGATTGCTAGTAGTGTGGGCTCAAAATTCTACATTGCTAGTCATCTTTAATATAAAATAAATAAAAGGAATCGCAACCAAATCCGTCCGTCTGTTTGGACGCTGCGATGGTATAGACAGACACACAGACACAAAGATACACGGATACACTCGTTAAAATATAACACCTTTCCTTTTGCGACGATGTCAAAAATGAACACTTTCATATCGAAATCTTAAAATTTGGTGCCGTACCTCAAAAGTAAAAAGGGAAACCCCTAAGTAACACTTTGTTGTCCGTCCGTCCGTCTGTCCTTCCGTCTGTCTGGCAAGACCTTTTATCTCGAGAACGCGTGGAGATTTCAAGTTGAAATTAAAACCATATAATCAGGTCTACAGTCCCTTGAAGCAGCGAAATCACACTTCTAAGTTAACTTAACAAAAAAGATACGGCCGTTTATTTTAAAAAACAAACAAATTTGTACGTAACCCTCGGTGGGCGAGCCTGACTCGCACTTGTCCAATCTTATCTCAAAAGAGCAGAGCGTAAAAATACAAAAGCCATTTGATTACAATTGAATTAATACACGAACAAATCATTCAGTCTCGCTCTGCTGAAGGTTCGGTCTATATAGGTTTGAGGATTAGTTACGGCTGACTGCTCTCTATAATTAAGAGCACAGTAAGCCAGGCTTAGCAGAAGTATAAGTAGCATAATGAAGTAGTAGTTTCATTGTAAGTTTAATGAAATTTCTTCTATAACGTAAAATTTTAAAACAGGTTGTTCGGGGTGAGGGTAAGATTGAAATAAACTAATATAAAAAAATTAAAAAGATAACTAAATTTAGTACAAAGTAAATTATAAATAAAAAGGATGAGATGGGGAACGTATTACGTACTAATAAAATTATTAACCTTATTATATGTCGGATTTTTTTTAAAATTGCTAATTGATTTCCACTGACCTAACATCTGTTTTGATTAACTAGCAAGTCTATTGACTCATTTAAACATGATGACAACACAAGATGGCGTGACTTTAGATTGACGTTTGCATTTGAAGTGCCAGTAGCGGGGCAGTTGGTCTCATTCGGTCAGTTTTAATCGAGCGATTGTAGCTACAACATGTCTTCCGATAGATTTGTTGATTTTTATAGTTGTGATGCAAAGTGTTAGTGTGGTTATAGTGTCAGTGATGCAGTGGCATTTGTGTAATAGAAATGATTACAACTGTTGATGGACTTCAATTTGCTCGAGGTCCCCGTGTTCATATGCTCGATTACCATAATGTTAATTCGAATACTGAGACGCCTATAGTTTATAAGGCCACCCTGGTGTTTTGGCATATATAATATCGTAGCGTGTATCCTATTTTACAGGGGAGGTAAAGATGAAGTTTGAAGCCGCGCTTAGACTGATGGCAGCTAGAAGAGGAACTCCTGGACACATTTACAGTGTTGAGGGCATTATCTTTGTAGGAGCCAACAACATACTCAAACGAGAACTCGCGGAAATCTTTGAAATTCTAGCAAGCTCACATTTAAGCTTTACAGCCTCTCAACCGGGCTAAGCTGTCCATCTTTTCCCTAATCAGAAGGATTATGTGAGAGCGCTGTGAAAAGCCTGAAACATTACCTCAAACGCGTGGTCGGTGAAAATTCACCCACGAGAAATACTCTACCTTATTATCTCAACTATAGGGACCACTTGCCAAAAATTTACCTGGGGTTAAAAGTCTAAGTCATCGGCATTTTCAGTTAGAGGGCAAATCGAGTCCTTCGTCTGGTAATTCGAGACGGAACGAGACCTTAAAACTAGGTGGCATTTAAAAAAATCTACCGAGATAATTGGGCTAATTGTAAGCAATCTCAAAGAAACCTTGATCTCAATGATATAGTTATCATAAACGGCGAAAACCTCCCTCCTGGCAAATGGGCTTTAGGCTTAGTTGATCTTCATCCCGGTAGTGATGGTGGAAAACCAAGAACGGTTACCTAAAGCGTCCAGCTATCAAACTATGTCTATTACCTACTGATAGTTACGAGCAATCCTCGGACGATAAGAAAACCGAAGTTAAAGTGCCTAAAACAGAAACAACTACTCGCACCTCTTTTTCGGCTATGGTTTTAGCCCTAGGACTATTCTTTCTCTCCATATGGAATACTTCTCAAGCATTTTACTGTATTGCACCCCTAAATAATAGCATCTATAACATCAACTCTCCAACATGCACCTACGTGAGGCACTCAAAAAGTTTTGAAAACCTAAAAAACTAACTTCTATGGATAAAATATTTTAATTAAATCTTTTCAAAGAATTCTCCACCAGCCTCTATATAAAGTTTCATGCGTCTGAACTAATTTTCGAAACGTTATTTCCAGTCCGCCGCAGACAACTCTTTCACGGCCTCCTCGAACACTGCCAGCGTGTCTTCTGGCGATTAAAGCTGATTTTTTATTTCAGGGAATAAAAAGAAGTCACACGGTGCCAGATCAGGACTCTAAGGCGGGTGACTCTAGATTCTAATCGGTATGATGTCCAGGAAGTCGGTTGTTTTGAGCGCTGAGTGCGTAGGCGCGTTGTCATGGTGAAGCAGTACCCCACGGGGCCCGGTGTTCTGTCGCTTGTTGCTCATTGCAGACAAAAAATCTGGCAAGCATTTTTTGGTGCCCCATTCGGCGTTGATGCTGCTTTGGTCTCGTAATAGAATTGAAACCAGATACTCCACCAACGCCGTCAGAGTGAAGAAACTAGCCATTAAAATTTTCGGTTGGTTCGTTTTGAAACAGCCAAACTGTCGACTGACGCTTTGTTTCTGGATCGTATTCATAAATCCAGGATTCGTCACCTGTTATAATATTGTAAACGCGCCGAGATGAGCCTGCTTCAAATTTTTAAATCATATCAATGCACTACTCCACACGGGCCTGCTTCTGAGCTTCGGTGAGGTTGTGCGGCACCCATCGCATAACTATCTTCCTCACGCGAAGGTGGTGGTGTAGAATCTTGTGAACAATTTCCGAATCAATCTGCAGTGTATACTGAACCTCTTCGTATGTAATTCGCTTGTTTTATTGATTTTATTTTACTGCCAACACACTTTCTTCCGTGACAGCCGTCGTAGGACGACCACTTCTTTGTTCATCCCCCAAAGTAAGGCGCCCACGCTTGAACTCACTATGCCAACGGTAGGTTGTTGCTTTTGAAGGTCTTTCATCCATAAAAGCCATTTGAAGTCGATCAAATGACTCATCAGGTATTAGGCCGTGATAATTTATATCCTGAATATTAATCCGGACCTATGAGATTATGCTTGCAAAATATCAACCGTATCTGTCTGATAGTTTTTGCGAGATGCGTGTTCAAACAGCCAGACAGACAGACATACCTATCTAAAAATGCAGTGATTTTTTAAATCTTCTTTTCGAACATTTTGCAAAATATTTTTTCACTAAGGTCGGCCATATACAGACACGTGAAATTAACAATTTTATTATATACTAGCTGTGGCCGCGACTTCGTTCGCGTGAAGGTCGGGTTACGTAATAACTTCTGTGTAAATATGTTGAAATATATCGCGGCTCACCCGGCAGGACTATTTCTAACGTGTTTACTAGGCTGACTAGGTATATACCTAGTCAGCCTCATCTATTGATGGTTTCAACACCCAAACGTTTTGTGAAAATAGTGCCATGATCCCATTGCTGTAAATTTTTCGAGATTTTTGATCAAAAAATCAACATTAAAAATTTTCACAGATCTAACTTCAAAGCTGACGGAGTTTAAAACAAAACTTCAATTGATTTTTCGAATCGTTGAAACACGTAGGTATTTCATTATTTAAAACTAAATTATAACTATTCGTTAGTGTCGTACTCATACTCGGCTTAACAGTTTGGAAGTTTTTTTTTGCTGTATGCAAATTACTTTAGGTACTTATCACAAAGTTCACGGGGCAGCTAGGTTTATATATTTCAAAACTTCCAAAGATTTATGTAGGTACCTACTTAGGTACCTTTCTATCTAGTTTTATTCTTTACGTTAGTTGAAAAGATAAACGTTTCATAACTGAGAGATTTTGTTTGCCAAGATTTTGAAGTTATCGTTCCGTGAATTAATTTTTAAAGTAAATGTTGTACGAGATACTGTAGAGCCAAAACCTCTTAGGGCGATGAGCACTTATCGTCGCAGCGATGACGTCACAGTTTGTGCCGGAGATGTCTGTAATCTTAGGAGCGTCTGTAATACTCGGTGAGAATAGGTACCTAACCTACCTACTGAAATGTAAGTAAATAAAACTGTTATGAAGGTATTACCTACTTATGTAAGAAGTTAATACCTTCTAATATGACAATTTAAGGCGAGTACCTATTTTTTCGTTAACCCATAATAAATTTAAAATTACACAAGGAGTTGTGAAAATAGTGACACCTTCAAAATACAAAAAAGATGACGAATGAGACCGAGTCAGAAAGAATATGGATGCTCTATATTATGCCCACTGAGGCTGATATAT
Source organism: Herminia tarsipennalis (assembly GCA_945859575.2). Lineage (NCBI taxonomy): Eukaryota > Metazoa > Arthropoda > Insecta > Lepidoptera > Erebidae > Herminia > Herminia tarsipennalis. The sequence goes on along the minus strand of OX243843.2, from coordinate 6,705,525 downwards.
CCAATATCGTGTACTCTTCTTCTTCTCTTCTCATTTTTGACTTTTTTTTGTATAAGTCCTATAATATGGTGTATAATGTAATGGTGGCAGCACCTTACCTGCATATCCAGTTTATAAACAAAGAAACATTGTAAACATTGGCAATTTGAAAAGAGTGGCCACGAGTTTTTATTGACTGTTCTTTTCTCGGGCTTTACCTATTGTTTGCGAACAGGCATTACAATTTTTTTTTTTTTTTTTTAATGTAAATGTAGAATCGACTTTTCACAAGTGTGTGTTTCAAAATTTTGCTTCCTAAGTAAATAAATCATTTATATTATTATTATTATTAACATGGAACTTCGGGAATGAGTCTTTGTGCAGTTAGTTTATCTAGGTAAGTACAATAGCTATCCACTAGACACTATTTAACAATTAACTAGATCTAGATAGCCATCAATTTTAAAATAAGAAGACATTATGACCAAGGAATTAGGTATTAATCTTTTCTAATACAGATTTTATAAATCCGAAAAAAGAATCGTGAAACCTCCTTTCAATTTTATTATGAACATGAACTTCAGTATCTATCCAAGCATAGGTAATGTAAAAAGAGGCTAAATTCAACAAACATATTCGTTCGTTAGTCAACGGGGCCAATCTGAAAAGTAAGTAAACGCAAACACGAAACCCAAAACGGCAAGTTCTTGGTACTCGGTAGACATATTTTATGGACAAAAGCGCCAACCTTTAACCTTTTAACGCTAAGTAATGGTATTTTTGAGAGTTTAATGTTTTATGAATGTGACACTTATTTTACCCGACTGCAAGGAAGGGTTAAGGCTTTCGCGCGTATATTGTATGTGTTTATGTCTATACTAATACTAATATAATATTATGTATGTTGTATGTCTTTACTAACATTATAAAGAGGAAAGATTTTATTGTTTGTTTGTATTGAAAAGGCTCCGGAACTACTGGACGGATTTGAAAAATTCTTTCATCGTTGTGAAGCTACACTAACCCCGGGTGACATAGGCTATTTTTTATCCCTGTATTCCCATGGGAACGGGAACGACACGGGTGAAACCGCGAGGCGTCCGCTAGTATGTAATATACCTACTTTCAAACCACTGAACAGATTTACACTATTAAAACGTCGTTAGATTTGTCTTGACCGCTTATGTGTTCTTAGTTAAGTGACGTTTGAAAAAACAAACATGGCGGCTGTGAGTTCCCATCTTATATAGCTTCGTTTCCGCCGCTTAAAATTACGTTTTTATTGAACCATCTTTGTTTCGTTCTATCAAAGTCAAAGCAAAGGGCCGCTGGCCGTTTTGGTCGTCCTCTGCTCGTATTTTGTGATGTAAAAGGTTCAAATGAACCTTCTACATGTTTGCACTTTAAAGTTGATAAGGCATTAACAAATCCGTTGTATTACATAATAATAATAAGTTTACTGAAATGTATGCCAATTGCTAACCTATATCTTGCAGCTGAAGTACAAGAGCTATGAATAGTACTACGCAACCCATTTTTAGGGTTCATGTATGCATGTCGGACCATGCTCAGTAGGGTTCCGCGGCCTTGAATAGTTGCATCAGCAGAAGAGCGTATGTTCATGGTACTTACGCCCTTTTGTTGAGAAACACAGTTTTTCGTATATCCGATCATGTCCGAAATAATTTTAGTTTAAAGGCTACCTCTCTCATTTTTTTCATATTTTTTGGTCACACGGTTCGAAAGTTAAGGGGGCCAATTTATGCAACTTTCGGAGCGATCATTTCCAAAATATCCACTCAATCAAAAACGTTTATTAGAAACCTTCAAATGTTTTTAAAAGATCTGTCGAATGATGTGCCACATGTAGATGTTTGCTAAAAAAAAAATCAGCTACTGTTACATGTATGTAAAAGCCCCCCTAAAATATTTATTATATTATTTAGCTATCAAACTAAGTAGCGGCTACTACAACATACCTTTTCACCAATATTAATCAAGATTAATTGACTAGTCTTTGAGTAAAATGCCCGTGACATACGGAGGGACAGACAGACAGACAAACAGACGGACATGACGAAACAATAAGGGTTTCGTTTTTGCTATTTTGGCTGCGGAACCCTAAATATGAGCATCTATTTAGAGTTGATAAAAATGAGTTCTTTTTGGTGCTAATAGGAAAAAGGTGTCAGTAAATAATCTCTTCTTGGCGTTGGATAACAAAATGATGGGAGAAAAAAAAGATATAAACCGAAGCGAAGCGCCCTCGCTTCGCTTCGGTTTATATCTTTTTTCAGGTTGCTAGTTTATTATAAAAAAGCGGTACCCTTCTACATTTTTTATTCGAACAGCTAAAGTGTAGAACTCCCTGTCGGCGTCAGTGTTTAAGACAAGAGTGCATAGGCATCTTCTGGGTGCGCTCGTTCCATCGTAGGTATCATCAATGCTTTCCATCAGGCATGTTCGAAGCCAAGAGCAAGCCCAAACATTATAAAAAAAATCCTGGGTACGCCTATGATACAGACACATAGGTACTTTAAACCTATAATACCCTTCTCTCATGTTAGGGCTTAAGAAGCTGATAAAAGATGATAAAAGCTTGATCGTTTTCAATTTAAACTAGAAGCGAAGGGTAGGTAAGTATTCGTTGAAGTATAAAAGCCGTATTGAATAATTGAAGTTAGACTCTTTGACTTGAAAGGTACTACGCCAGTAGTTTTTGTTCTTTTATTTGGTTCCTCTTACAAAAGTTGCTAAAACGGAATTCTTACGCTATTACAGAGCCTTTTGCTACAGATATTGTGGGCCATTTTGCAGTGAATTTTCGGATTGAGTGAATTTGCATTTTCACATGTAAATTGAAGAAAGTATTTCCAATGTAAATTGTTGGCGTAAAGAAAGCGTAGGCAAATCTATATCTACTTAAAATAAAATTGTAAATTTGACGTGTCTGTACATGGCCGAACTTAGTAAACAAAAATTACAAAATGTTCGAAAAGAGGAAATACATAAACAAATCGTTGCCTTTTTAGAAATGTCTGTCTGTCTGGCAGTTTGAACACGCATCACGAAAAAACTCTCAGAAATTTTGCAGTCGTAATCTTATAGGTCCGGATTAATGTTTAGGATATAAATTATCACGCTTTTTCTCATAGGAGCTAAGCAGTAATGGCTAATGTCTGTAGCTATTTTACAAATGCTCTCAAAACGTCTGCTAATTTATTAGTTTTTTATGAGGGGGTTATTGTCTTTCACAGCTGTCCAAAAATATAGTAGTGTTACTACCGTAACTCAAAATACAACCCTGTGTAGTATTTTCTAATATGGACTTTACATTTGGAGTTTCAAAAGTATTTTTTCAAACTGATGTTTTTAAATAATTATTGATTTTGGTTTAATGAAACAAAGAAATTTGAGTTTGGGTTATACGCAACACTCACCACCGACTGACGCGACATAGTGTAAAGAGAATTTACGGAGAATAACATTTACTCCAGTTCTCTCGTTGTATTTCTCGTAAATTACAAACAGGCAAACAGACGCTATCGAAGTCCTGGTTGGCTGCCATCAAGAGGCACGTTAAGGAGGAGTCACCTGCCTACCTCTTATTTTTTAACCCGACTGTAAGGAAGGGTTATGTTTTTCGCGTGTATCTTGTATAAACTCATTTGTTACGTTCATCCCGCATTTCTTTCATACCTGGTCATCCCTACAATACTTTATTTTAGACTACGGTTGGCAACGTACCTTTGTACTAGTAGTGCTAGATAAGCCAAACGACCTATTATACTAATTGCCATAATTTAAACATTTTCCTTTTAACCTATCTTTCTTTAAAGAAAAAAATGTATAACGAGCATATATTGTCTAAGTATGTACATAATTAATTCTAATGGTTGCAGGAAAACATTTTATTGTTATGTAGGTAATTATTATTAAGGAAAATACACACTTAAACTTTTTTTAATTGGTTGTTTTGACATTTAATGTTTTTATTAGACACCACAGGAGATAATAGTGAAACAAAAGTGATTGAAGGTTGACTGAAAAAAACTATGTTTCGCACAGATTTTTCATACATGATATATATATTAAACATATAAATCATCTGAGAGAAATTATCTGGACGATAGTCAAAAATTATCTATCTATACATACTACGTGTTACAAAATCCCCCTGAAAAAGAAAATCGTTGTTACTTTTATTACCTTACCGTCTGTTAAAATACCATGTGAAAATTCAGTCTCATTGACTTGACATTTTTTTCGGTTAAATACAAGAACAAGATTCCCTACATAATTATATAATTTCATGCAGTCGGAGGCATAAATGAATCTCGATGAACTTAGTAAAGTTTGTTTCCATCTTTTTTGTGCAGGCGGGATTTTTTTTATTTTTATAATTTTTTTTTTGTTTTTTAATCAGCCCTCCTTTACCTTAACACCTAATTTGCTAAAAAGCCGTAATTCTGTGTCAACAAAATTTTCGCTCAGATCCCTTGCGTTTCTAATCTAATATATAATAATAATAATAAGTAATAAAATTTATTCATAAAGTATAGGTACAATAGCATAACTTAGGTACACTTATAAATAATAAACGGCACAGTTGGATATTTGCCTGAACTAGATTGAAACCTGTGTTTCAGGCGAGAAAGTAAAAAAGTATTTAAAATAAATACTTTCTGAAACTAAAACTAATCTAAATCTATCAAATAGTAGTGGGTATTGGTCCTTTGAACGACTAACTCTAGCGCTGCAAAACTCATATCTTATAGAAGCGCTACAATTTTGTTAGTTCATGATGCTGTTTTAAACACCTAACGAATTATTTGACTGACTCTGTGGCGCGGTGGGAGTGTGTCCGACTGCTACGCAAGAGGTCGTGGGTTCGATTCCCACCCAGAATAAAACTTTGTGTAATGAGCACGATGGTTTATTCTGTGTCAGGATGTAATTTATCTAAATATGTATGTATTTAGAAATATATAAGTAAATTTATCTGTTGTCTGGTTGCCATAGTACAAGCTCTGCTTAGTTTGGAATCAGATGACGTTGTGTGAGTTGTCCCAAATATATTTTTATTGCTATTATTATTTTTAGTTTGATCAATAACGTAAAGTAACGTGCTCTATTGAAATATTTTGTACCCTCCTGCTCGCGTCATTTATCCTCAAAGCTGAGGGTCGTGGTTTCTGAGAAGAAAGTACTCCTTGACCATTTCTCGCCAGCCCACCCTGTCCTCGGCAACGCATGGCATCGCAGACCGAGGTGTTTAAGGCAGAGCAAATCGAGTACGTCCAACGCATTGAGATCCTATCTCTAAGCCTCTTTCCGTTCTCCTTCAATTCTGAGCATCTTTTTCCAGCACTACATTTTTTTTTTTATATTATAAAAAAGATAACTAGCAATGTGGGATTGAGTCCCACATTACTAGCAATCTTGTTAACCCCTCCAACTAAGCTCAAAGGCTTATGTTAGGAGTGGGTCCACGTCGGTAGTATAATGGGTAGGATTCGAAACCGCAACCTCACGATTGCGAGTCTGATGTGTTAGCCACTAGGCCGTTTTAACATTTAAACGCCTCAATGCGCTGACAGTCAGATTTCTTGAGGGTCCAGCTCTCTGCAGCGTAAGAAAAAAAAGAAAAAAAACGAGGGTGGTGACGAGCTGCTTCTTTGTCTTTCTCGAGTTGTTTCTCGTGTACGGTCGCTGGGACATAGCATTTTTCACCATGCCAATCCGTCTTCTGATGTCCTTTACACAGGAACCGTTATTTATTATGATGGAGCCTAGATGTGAAGACCTCTTCAGGACATTTTCAGGTTTAGTCTGCCGGTCAAGGTGAGCCTGTTTACAAGGTGTCCCATTTATCTGCTGGTTCGTTTTAATCTCTCCAGCAAGGTGCACATTTCTTCTTCGTTGGGGGCGAGGAGTGTAGTGTCCTCGGCATTTTCGTTCTTTTTGTACCAGGAATAGTAACGCAGCGAGTATTACACACTCGGCACATCTTGTATAAGTTGCCTAAACTATTGTGAAACCTGTTTTCTGAGTAGGAAACCTAGTTTTGTATCAGTCTTGAAAGGCTAGTTTTTCCCGGGAATTTTGAGACCGGAGCGAGTCTCGATTTTTTTTTCACGGGATTCGAAAATAATATATCGAGACTTAAAGCCCTAGTTGCCATAGTACTAGTTTGGTAATTTTGGGATCAAATGGCTTCGTGTCAGTTGTCCAAATTTTTTTTTTAAAATGGGGGATTAACTTACCGTACTAGTACATCCAGGGAAATGCAAACAGATTGGATCTTCGGGCCAGTTCTTCGCTACATAAAAATGGAAGTCCCACACCTTGTTGTTTCGATATGTTTGAATCGTCTGATGAAACTAGAAAAAAAACAGATTTCATTGTTAAAAAATGCCTACGTGACTTCCGTTAAACGGAAGTCACCTACAATAGGTGGGAAAGCTTAAAAAAAGAATAAACTAAAGATCCACCACATAGCGTATCGTGTTTAAAGTCAATCGAAATTTGAAAATAGAATCTACAAAAAAAAAAAAACAAATTTGTTTATTAACATTTTTAATTTAAGAATTATATTTCAAATCAAAAACTTATACCAGAAAATCCTCGAAATCAAAGTTAATTAAAAGTTACCTTTAAAGATTCAGGCAGATACTGCACTAAGATATCGGCCACAGCTGGGAGCTCGTCTTCTGAAACCAATCGAAAGTTTTTCCCTTCGGGCACGATTTCCATCTCTGAAACAAACGGAAATTCTCGTTTAGTTCACTGACATATATATAAACTTACTTAAGAAGTAATATTTGATCAAATACGAAATCTTCAGATTAGGTTGTGACTTTCTCAATAAATTGCTTTATACATAACTCGAGTCTCCAATACGATACTTTTGGGTACGACATTCACACACTTTTGAACTATTTGTTTGTTTTTTTTTCATATAGGTGTATTCGTGCATAACTCCCTCATATACAGGTTGATTTTTAATCTATACTAATATTATAAAGCGGAAGAGTTTGTTTGTTTGTTTGTTTGTTTAAACGCGCTAATCTCAGGAACTACTGGTCCGATTCGAAAAATTCTTTTTTTGTTGGATAGCCCATTTATCGAGGAAGGCTATAGGTTATATAACATCGCGCTACGACTAATAGGAGCGGAGTAGCGACGTGAAATGTTGCAAAAACCGGTAAAATTTATGCATACGAAGTTGCGCGGGACAGCTAGTCTATACTAATATTATAAAGCTGAAGAGTTTGTTTGTTTGTTTAAACGCGGTAATCTCAGGAACTACTAAACCGAATTGAAAAATTCTTTCACTGTTAGATAGCCCATTTATCTAGGAAGGCTATAGGCTATATAACATTACGCTGCGACCAATAGGGAGCGGAGCGGCAATGAGAAATGTTGCAAAAACGGTAAAAAATTCCGCATACGAAGTTGCGCGGGACAACTAGTACATTAATAATCTCTAAGCTTCTTTACATTACACCAAATAACTTCGTAATATTAGTTTTGAACAAAATACATATTATCATTTCACCACCTACTTTTATCACACAACCATTTACCGCACATCAGATAAATACAAAAAAAAAACGTAGTTTCTTTGTCTGAATTAGGGCCTAAACCTCACAATAAACAACATTTTACTCCAGTAAAATAGTCTGTAGGTGGTTAAGGTTATAACTCCAAAAACAAGTGGTAGGTGATTAAGGGTTAATCTTTATATCTAATATATAAAATTCTCGTGTCACAGTTTTCGTTGCCATACTCCTCCGAAACGGCTTGACCGATTTTGATGAAATTTTTTGTGCTTATCCGGTATCTATGAGAATCGGCCAACATCTATTTTTCATACCCCTAAGAGTTTGTTTGTTTGTTTGAATGCGATAATCTCAGGAACTACTGGGCTGCACTGAAAAATTTATTTTATTGTTGGATAGCGAATTTACCGAGGAAGGCTATAGGTTATAACATCACGCTACGACAATGACAGCAATGAAAAATGTTATAAAAAAAGGGAAAATTACAATCTATTATTCATGCCCCTAAGTGATAAGGGTTATCCACCCCTAACATTTATAACTATACTATAATATTAGAAGAGAGAGAAGAGTTTGTTTGTTTGTTTGAACGCGATAATCTCAGAAACTACGGGTCGAAATTGAAAAAAAAAATTACTTTTAGATAGCCCATTTATCGAGGAATGCTATAGGCTATAAAACATTGCGCTACAACTAATGGGAGCGGAGCAGCAAGTAAAAATGTTTGCAAAAATAGGGAAAATTTACACAGACGAAGTTGCGCGGGTCAGCTAGTATGTATATATTTCTTGTGTGTTTGTGTTGTTGTCACTGAACTCCTCTTAGACGGCTGGACCGATTTTGATGAATTTTTTTGTGTGAGTTCAAGGGGATTCGAGGATGGTTTAGATTCACAATTGAACCCGATTTCCAAAAAAAAAGAGTTGAGACGAAGTTCGTCGGGACAGCTATTATATTATATATTTTCCAAAACTGATATTACAAAGTTATTTAGTGTTATGTAAACAAGCCACTAGCAGCAGTTATTTGTATATTACAAATCACCCTGTAATGACGGATTTTCAAAATTATTTTTTTGTTCGTAAGTGGTTATTCCGAAATGGTCCCATATCAATTTCGTTAAGATCTGATAATGAGTTTTGGAGACAGACAGCTGAACTCCTCAAAAAATGCCAGCTAATCCAATGTTATTGAAGTCGGTTAAATGTTTTTGTACAAAAAGTTTTTATTTCTCAAAATCATTGTGAACTTACAAGACGAAAAAAAAGTGGTATTTATCCGCATTATCATCGCCTTGCCTTTAGTTCCTAACATAACTTGTTGGGGATATTCAAAATCAAAATTCAATTCGGTCAAAATCAAATCAAAATCATTTATTTTGTGAATATGGGTACATTATGTAGGTCACAGTACAATTTAGTAGTTCTACCATATCCCACCACCAGGCATGCAAAAAAAATGGTATTATAAACATTAATACGGTGAGCACTTAGGTACTCTCTAGCGTAAAAAAATTAAAATTACAAATAATAAAACAATGTCAAAAGTATTAAAATTAAAGTAGATAAATAAAAATAAAATTTCATGTAAACCTATCATTAATTTCGGTCGTCACCTACCTAAATGCCTAATGGTAACATCTCCTATTCCAAGCATTATTACATCATAAACAATTTAAATCGTTATGCTCAAGTTATATTAGTAGGTCTGAAGTTAGTGCTACAACACGTGTCAAGCACGTCACTTAAGCTTAATGAGCTCACTGAACAGACGACGAGCTCTATAAATTAATCAGAAACAAAACCTGAATTTTGGATAGAGGAGAAATTGTTTGCGTAATAATAAATTATGTGTAAACTGAATTTGAAATTTGATCTATACCTACACATAGATTGAATTGAGTACCTACACATAGTTGACTGCAAGAGAAAATAATTATTTTATACAAATTAGACAATAGTAGATTTTAAAATACTTTGAAAATAAGTGTTTTTTCCACAATTTATCATGTTTTTGAATTAAAGCGTGAAAACGAATACTAAAAGTACTAATTTGACGATAGGAACTAATGACGTCATAGGTTGTTGTACCTGGTCGTTTTGACATTTCATAAAAACAACTGATTTGACTTGACAGTCAGCATCTTATGGCAGGTCTAAATAATTGATGGATGTGGCTACTAGAGACATCTGACACGTACATACAAAATATGTCAAAATTCTACCTCAGGTAGCCAAATTCATCGATAGATAGATTATTTAGACCGGCCGTTAGGCAACATGTTAGTGACAAAAGCTGCGTAATAATAACAAAAAACTGGGCAAGAGCATGTCGCACCATGTTCAGTATATTGGGTTCCGCAGCTGCTATTACAAATAAATGCACAACTGCACCAGCAGAAACCACCACCAGCGTTCATAGCATTTATGTCCTTTTGTTGAGAAACGCAGTTTTTTGGCAATAACTCAATGACGGTATATTCAATCTTGTCGAAAATAATTTTATTTTCATGTATTTATTAAGCGATATCTTTGTGTTTTTTTTTTCATATTTTTGGTCACACGGCTCAAAAGATCGGCGGGGATCGGCGGGCGGGGATAACACAATGTATGCAACGTTTAAAAATATTAATTATTAAAAAAATATATTAGAAAGATTTTAAAAGACCTGTCGAAACATCAATGTATGGCACATTGATGTTTCGATATAAAAAAAAAACAGCTTCAGTAAACAAAAAATATTTTTGGAGGGCACTCCATAAGACATGTAGTAGGTATGGAGTGCCCTCTAAAAATATTTTTTTTATTATTTATCTATAAACTAAGTAGAGACTACTACGAGACACCTTTTCACTAAATTTCATCAATATTAATTGCGTAGTCTTTGAGTAAAATGCCTGTGACATACAGACAGATAGACGGATATGACGAAACTATAAGAGTTCCGTTTTTGCCATTTGGCTACGGAACCCTAAAAAAGAGTGATGTGTCTTATACCCGGTTGGAACGTAGTTCCTTTGCTATATCTTTTTTGTGTTTGCATTGTAGATATTAACTTAAACATTATGATAGAAATAAAAATAACTATATGTTATTAGATAAGTTAATTGTCAATATCACAAAATAACGAATTTACAAGTCACTAGCGGACGCCTCGCGGTTTCACTCGCGTATTTCCCGTTCCCGTGGGAATACAGGGATAAAAAAGCAAAGTAGCTTCACAACGATGAAAGAATTTTTCAAATCCGTCCAGTAGTTTAGGAGCCTATTCAATACAAACAAACAATCAAACAATCAAATCTTTCCTCTTTATAATATTAGTATAGATATAGATATAAATTAGTATTAGCGCCTTCATTCAATATGTTTTTTTCTAACTTAAACGTAATTTAAAGACGGTTTCAAACCAGAAACTTATATTTTAAAACTATTTTGGAACAAGTTTATTTTTCAATAGTTATGTAATAAATTGAAAAACTAACAACTAAATACGAATCGCTTATAGTCATAGAATGTTTAAAAAAATTGGTATGATTTCTTAGAAAAATAACTAAAATTTGTAAATTTTTAGGGTGGAGACGCATTAATGAGTTTTGTTGGACTTAATATAGTGCCTCCGACTGCATGACACTAAATATGAAGGATATCTTGTTTCTTCCATTTACAGGCGGGTTTTTTTTGTTCTTTTTTTAAGATCTCTACTATGTGGTATTGTAAGCCCCTTATTACTATCAATCTTGTTAACCCCTCCAGCTAAGCTCAATAGGCTCGTGTTAGGAGTGGGTTCACGACGTTAGTGTAAAGGGTAGGATTCGAACCTGCAACCTCACGATTGCGAGTCCGATGCTTAAGCCATTAGGGTACCGTTTCAAGTTAAAACAATGACATTAAAGAAATGAGTTCAAACACCTTATTTTTTTTTTGATAACTTTATAAGATTGTAAGTACCCGAAAGAGGTTGTTAACTAATTTTATGTTATCGCAATGAAAACCTAAAATAAGCGTTTTATGTTCATGAAAATTATAACGTTACCAAGGTTTCAGTTATCAATACCACCTCCTATGGACACGCTACGGTTTCTAGCTATTTTCGTTTAGATTTTTATGAGTATACTTTGTTTTTCAAGTAATATGAGTTCATAAGATTTGTATAGAGATAAATTGTAAGATATTTTAATTATTTATTTAGGTACCTAAGTACCTAAGTACTCATAACCAATGATATTCAATGAAACCAAATAAAGTGAGGTGTCCTTACGGCCGAACTCAGTAATTTATCAACCGTTAACTGTCAGTTAAAATAGCTAAATCTAGTAGTGAAACTAACATTTGAGCCGATGAGGGTTATCTATTAGCGTCGGTAGCCTTATAGCTAAGGCATAGATCTCGTAATCGTGAACTCCTAACACAAACCAATGAGCTTAACTAAAGTGGTTAACAGGATTGCTAGTAATGTGTGTGATGTGATCTTTAAAAAAGTATCAATAATAATTAACAGACAGTTAACGGTAGATAAGATGATGAGACCGGCCGTTAGCCCTTCTCCTAACCATGAAGATTGCAACTACTGACATAGGTATGTATGATCAAGCGGACCGCATACTTTCTGTAATTTTCTTTTTTTTTAATAGACTTTAGGTATTCAAGAGCAAGAATTGTGAAATTGGCGGCAAACTGATTTCTTAACATTAGAGTTTTTTACTTGTCAAAATATGTAATACGACCACAATTAATCTATAAACAATTATAAAAAAATAAGTAGGTACTATTGTAAAAAAATAACACTAGCAGAAACTACGAGAAACAAGTTGCCAAACGAAAAGTAGAAGAAGAAGAAAATGAGTTTCTTGGAATAAATACATCTATCTATGCTAATATTATAAAGCGGAAGAGTTTGTTTGTTTGTTTAAACGCGCTAATCTCAGGAACTACTGGACCGATTTAAAAAAAATATTTTTTTGTTGGATAGCCCATTTATCGAGGAAGGCTATCCATACTAATATTATAAATGTGAAAGTAACTCTGTCTGTCTGTCTGTCTGTCTGTTACGCTTTCACGCTCAAACAGCTTAACCGATTTAGATGAAATTTGGAATGGAGATAGTTTGAGTCCCGGGGAAGGACATAGGATAGTTTTTATCGCGATAACCGACATCCACGCGGGCGGAGCCGCGGGCGAAAGCTAGTAGGCTATATACCATCACGTTACGACTAATAGGAGCGGAGTAGCGACGAGAAATGTTGCAAAAAATCGGGGAAAATTTACGCATAGGAAGTTGCGCGGGACAGCTAGTACAATTATAAAGCTGAAGAGTTTGTTCGTGAGACGAAGTTGCGCGGGACTGCTAGTAGTATAATATATACATATAATATATTTCACAACTATAATTTAGTCGTACAAATTCTGAAAGGCCCCAGACAATACCTTTCAAGCCAGTAATAACAAAAACAAAGTAACATAGCCTCAACAAATTGAGATTAAAACTTGGAAAGAAAAGTACATTGTAAGCAAAATTGTTGGCAGTGAAATGTCACGAGTGTCGTTGAGAGCAGTTGATAGAGTAAATTATTGTCTAACTGTATGTCTCTTTCGCAGAATGTCACTTGGTCGCAGAATGTCTTATTCGCAGAATGTCTCTTTCGCGAAATTTTATCTTTCGCAGTTTGATTGTGCATTTGTTCTCGACTCCTACTCGCACTTGGCCGGTTTTTTATATATATTATACTTTAAAATCCATTGTTATGAAACTGGCTAAATAAAATAAAATATATTTGTTAATATTTTTATTTAATTCTGAATGAATTTTGAATGAGCTGTATATTAACAAGCTTACGAACTATGAAATTAATGGGTTTAAAATGTTATAATATATCTATACTAATATAATAAAGCTGAAGTGTTTGTTTGTTTCGCTTTGTTGGCATAAGTAATATGTGTATCCATGCAAAATTACAGCCTTCTAGCACTAACAGTCTCTGAGCTAAGCTGCGGATGGACGGACTATAATGGTACTAGCATAAAAACTACTATTTCATGACACCAACTTCAAAATGTTTAATTTGGTTTTATTATTCTAGGCATATTTTGCTTGTTAGTTGCCTTGTATTTATTTTTGAAGTCGGTAATATTTTTTTGTACAAAAGTTTTTTATATTTTATTTTATCTCGTGTTCCAATTTTTAATCAATATAATTTGCATCAGTCCTCTAACATGGTGTAACAGAACTATGAAAGTATGTCCAAGCACTGAAAGGTCATTGTTTCCGTTGCAATCAAGTCACCGTTGATTAAAAATATCATATCGAATTGCACAGACATGCGTGGCCTAAAGACGCTTTTTAGCGTTAAAATGTCCCTAAAGGTTCATTTCCGTGCATCGCGATTATTCGCGATCGGCCGCGATGCTCGGAAATGAAACTTTAACGGTCTTCTAGTACCTATTATTAATGCTAACATACACTATAAAAAACAGTCACCGTCTTTTAGAATCGTAATAGTAGGTACCTAATGACTAAAACACTTGCAAAGTAAGGCAACGGTCAAATAGTAAGTGCATTGAACTGTTTTCTAAGCCTGTTTTACAGATGAAATATAAATCAATTACAATTTATACGTATTTTGCCGTATTTTAGTTAAACCTCTTCACGAGGGTTAACCGTACTTAAGAATCGAACATTTGACTGCCTCTGTGGCGCGGTGGGAGTGTGTTCGACTGTTACGCAAGAGGTCGTGGGTTCGATTCCCACACGGGATACCACTTTGTGTGATCCACAAATTGTTGTTCCAGGTTTGGTGTACTTTGTGTCCATGACTTGTATGTTTGTAAAGTCCTCCGTGACACAGGGCTTGCACCCTATTTTGCACTTGAAATTGTCGCCCAATCAATGATATAGGTATTAGTTATATTGGAGTTACTTTCTTGAACGATATGCGTTCACAATTATCTCTAATTCTAACTAAGTATAATGTATACTCTAACTAGAAGCCTTTTTGACATGATGTAACATAACTACTTACGTTGTATAATGTAACTAATGGTCAAGTATTAGATGAGAAGTTTGTGACAGATGTATAAGCCTGGAAAGGACGCTGTCAGCAGGTAAGATTAATTACAGTAAATGAGAAAAACTTTTTGTACTAGATATTATGTCTGTTTGAATCGGTTTGTACTTAAGATGAAATAAGAGGTCTTAGTTTTGGTTATTCTACTACCATACTATTGTTTATTTCAGTTATTTACCCAGGTGTAAGTACATGGGCGGATCCAGGATTTTATTCTGATGGTGGTGGTGGGGGGCATTACCATTAATTAAAAAATAATAATAAAGATAGTTATGTAAGTATCATAATTATGGGCATTTGTGCTTTCAAAAGCTCATAAGATGTGTTAGTTAGTAACAGTCGCTAACAGATCTTTCATAATTTTTAGAGTTCCGTAGCCAAAATTGCAAAGCGGAACCCTTATAGTTTCGCCATGTCCGTCCGTCCGTCCGCAGTTAGTGCTAGAAGGCTGTAAATTTTGCATGGATACACATATTATTTACGACGACAAAATGAAGGAATAAAATTTTGAAAAACATTTTTTTAGGGTACCTCCTCTATATGTGCCATTGTGTCATTTAAACATATTTAGGGGTTGTGAAAATTGTTTTTCGATTTAGGGATCCGTTTGTTAAATATTAAGCTTTAAAATGCAAAATTCTTGTTAGAGAGATATAACAAAATGTTGGTACAAATTCCATTGAAACTTATTATTAAGTATAACGTTGTAAGTAGTATGAAACGAAAACAACAGAAAACCCATTTATTAGGGTGCATTATTCAGATGCGGGTCTACGGAACCCTACATTGTGCATGGCCCGACATGCACTTGCCCGGTTTTTTTCATAAATAAAGGGTATATAGTATAAATAATAGGTTTGGCTACGGAAGTCTCGGGTTCGATTCCTGAGTCTGGATTCAAATTTTTCTATCTTTCAAAAATGCAATTATTGTATTTGTAAAGTCTTTGGCAAGAAATACCTATAAAAATTACTTCAAATGCAAGTTATTCACAATTTTAATAGCTTTTTATTTATATATTCATTTTTATACTTTGTTATTTATTGTGAATAAATTACACTGTTGTGTCGTGAAATATATAACGTGATTACTTATATATTTCACAGGGAGCTATGCATAAAACATGTATCGTAACAAATGGTGTAGTTATAAAAATAGAGACAAGTCACTAGTTGCATGATGCAAGGCAATAAAATTAAGCACGACTCATAATAGTTAATGTTACATGGTTGGTGAATATTCTACTTATAGTAGGTATATGCCAGGTACTATGCCAGGGTTTGCATGTTAAAAATCATAGAAACACATAGAATATAGCTAACACTTTATTATTAGTACCCGGGTGACCGAGCTTTCCTTGGTATTTTTTTTAAACGACGTTTTTTAAAAGTGAAACCTACTAGATCGATTTATCGCTTACTTATTTTCATGAAAATCTTTATACAGGGTGTAACAGAAAGGTGTGGTCATATTTCAGCAATGAACAGTGTTAGGTATAAGTATAACATCTGCGGGGGTACCAATTCTGATTTGATTAGTATGACTGAGATAAAGAATTTTCTTTCATATCGAGTGCGTAACATCGACATACTGAAAATACGACTTTACCGATAGGTACCCAACACTAACAGATAATCAGCTGTTTCCAATGAACTGCAATGAACTTCAGGTTTGACCTTAAATCACCACCCACTTTCATTTTGTTTCACTCTTTTGTTCCTGCAAAGATGAAACAAGTGATGATGTGTGAGTGAGACAAGCTAGTCTCGTTCTATCATTTTAACTCTCATTCGTCCTTTGGCATCTTGTTTCACTCTTCCGTAGCTTGCCTCTCGTTCTTTATCATTGTTTAGGGACGAAGAGTAAAATAAATGCAGTTTTCATTAATAAAAATCATTTATCTCTGTCACACAATAATCTATCTGGTCGACTACATTTGTGTGAGTGTGTGTATACCTACACACTCACACAAATGTAGACACACACACAGAAACACTATACGTAGTAACCCGAAAACCAATGTTCGGTGTACCAAGGTAACAGACATTGTGAGGAGTACTTGGGAACAACAAGTATGACGCCTGACGCCCATCTCTTGCTTTAAATAAGGCACTTTAAATTACCTACGTAATAAAATATGATACATAAGTCATTTAAATATTTTCATTGATTTTGTTGACAAGGTAACGAATTCAGGCAGCATTAAACCGTACATTATTTGTAACTTGAACATCACCGCTCACACCATAATTTCGAACTTTCTTCCCAAATTCCCCGTCTTCCAGGGTACGGTAGGTAGGTATTACATCACAAATAAACAAAGATACCTACTGACCCTAGTCGGCGACGACACACAGTTTACATTATACGAATTTGTTATTCTTATAGTAACTTGTCGGTGTACCTCAAAGTTGAACCAACTTCTATTATGATGATATAATGTTTGCGTAAGTTAAGCAACTTTACCACAGTTGGTGCATAGATGGGTGACCGATTTCTAAAATGCTATACTCACATGAATCATCGTTTTGGTCTTTTTTTATTGTCAGAGAACATTTTTTAAATCTATTTACATTAAATCGTTAAAAGAATTACATAATTTCACAAAATCCAACAATTTATTTCATTGTAGGATTAAAATCATTGAGGTATTAATGTAGTTTTTTAATAGTTTAAATAATACCAAAACAATAAAACAATCTACAATCTAAATCGATAATCATTATTTTGTGTTGAAAAGTAATTGACAAACACACAGACATTCAGGTGAACAGTTGATTTGCAACAAAAATAAATCGTAAACTCACGGCTCAACTTCGAACACTCATGGCGAAGTCCCGCGTTATTTGTCCCACGCAATGTAAGTAACAACTTATTGCATTAAACACGTAAAGATTTTTTCAAAAACTTCAAATGCATGGAAATTAGCTTTCCAAACAAAATAATTATTCAAAACAAATATCAGTGCCTCAAACTCAAACTGACCGATTATTGGTTTTATTACCTAGTTAGACAGAGACACCAACATTTCAAGGCCGTGGCGTCAAAAAACAAAACGTGTGCAACTGTGCAATAAATAATTCGGTATTTGACCGGAAGCTCGGCAGAAATATTCGGAAGTCAGTCATTGTAATTTCAAAATGAGTTTTTAATACTCTTTTGTTGTTATTATGATTCATAAAATAATTTGATATTGCCATTAATTAAATTAAAACTTTTCTATGATAATTTACATACATTTTCTTGTAATTTTAGAAGTTTTAAGTTTTTAGGCACTTTCATTTCTTTGCTTCATTCTTGGTGTTGCTTAAGCTTATTTATTCCGTCACTGTCCGTCAGTGCTTTCGACGCGGAGCCCGAAGCGGTTCGATCTATTTCGTTTCTTGGTTTTTGTTTGTCTTTCTTTGTGGAAGTGATGTGAAATTGATAAAGAAATTTTGTTTTAAGTTAGTAACAGTGAATAATTTCGAAATTGTGTATAAATTGCATATGACGCGATCGTAATCTACGCGATGTAGGTTAGGTACCAAGTAAGTTGATAGAAACAGTCTGCTCGGTCCTGGACAAACGTACCTTAAGGGATCCAACGGTGGCCCGTAATGCGTGACCCGTAACCCGTAAGTACTTAACACTTTCGGTGAACGCAACAAATATTTTTTGTCCGATAGGTAGGTACCGATTTAGTTATGTAGTGGTGCCAGGAATGCGGGGAAGCGTCACCGAGTTTCGCGCCTATTTTCATTACAGTACTCCAAAAGTAATAATGCGCATAGAAATCTTCGGAAATCTTCGTCATTGTTCGGCAACGGTCGTATTACCCGAGCGTCGAAAGACGATATTTATATAGAGTGGTTAAGAGCAATTTCTCTATGCCTAATTTTATATATTATGTGTTTTGTGCTAAAACAGATTTGATTTACCTGTAACGAAATTTGATTCGATAATTCCATGTAAGTAAATAGCGAAAACGCTACAATCATTGTTGGAGTGATTAGTTTTCAAGTGTCTTACCGAAGTTGGTGTAATTATGGAGGAAAAGGTTTAAATAACATAAGGTTTTATTAGAAGGAGAAAAAAACGTTTTCAAATAGAGGTTTACATAAAATATAATCAAAATCTCAGTTCAAATTTGTTTACAGCACTAATCATTCCAGAAAAATAATACAATTATAAAAAAATTAATCAGAATCGAGGAAGACCTCTATTCCCGACATCGCAGATTCATCAGAAGTTTCATTATGCTCTTGTTCATTTACACTTTCCTCACTGCTATCACCTGTGTAAATAATCAGTTTATCGGAATAACTATCGATTCTTGGCTCAAATTTTCTATATTCATCTTCGCATTGAACCGCATGATCAGAAACTTTTTTCCATTCTTCTGGTCCTATTTTATTGATTTTTTCTAATATAGCATCTTTAACTGACGTCACAGTCATTGCAATATTTCTCTTGGCCACGTGTTGCTTTATTTGGGACCAAATATTTTCAATAGGGTTAAAATCGGGATGATATGGTGGCAATCGTATAATTTTATGCCCATGTTCCTCCATTATACGGTCAATGGCAAATTCTGTGTAATTTTCTTTGTATCTTTGTATAATTTTATACAAATCGGGTTTCAGTTTCTTTGGGTCATGCGGAATGTTGTGTTGTTGTAACCAAGCTGTCATTTGTGGTTTAGATGTGTTTGAGTTTGGTGGTTTCACAGACAGCTTATTATGATATGGGGCGTTGTCTATTACCAACACACTATTAGGAGGCAAGTTGGGAATCAATTGATTGCGTAGCCAAGTTTGATAACGTTCCGCGTTTATTTCTTTATGATAGTCACCTTCTGAGTCGACACATTTATGTAACATTAGAGCCCCTGGGACGAAGCCTTTTTCATTGCCTGCGTGTACAATAATTATTCGCTCTCCTTTGGAAATGGGTTGTTTGATACCTTTTTTGTTGCTATCTTGCCAAGTTTTACCCTTAGTATGTGATGTGTGCACATACGACTCGTCCATAAATACTATGTTTCTACCAGAACTCCTCAGCTGTTGTATTTCTCTGAGATATTTGATCCTTTTTAGGCGTATATCATGTTTTTCCATAAGTAATTGTCTGTTATTATCAGTTTTCAGAAACCTAAACCCCATGTCTTTCAAGATCAACCTTAAAGTCTCGGCACAGCCTTTGAAATTAATAGCTTCGATCAACTTTATTCTTAAATTATTTACAGTTGGGAGTTCTTTCAGCGTCAATTGAAAATTGTATATCATATTACGAATAACACAGTAGTCGAAATCATCAAGTACCAGCCGAAATCTACTTTTAGGTCTTCCTTTTTTCGGTGTAGAAAATTTCTTTGATTGATTATGTTTTTTTTCGTTTAAGATATTACTCAAAGTTCGTCGCGAAATTCCTGTAGCTTTTGTAACACGGTCTTGAATTTTTTTAAAATAACCATCATGGTCTCTGTTGAAAACATTGGCTTCATTTAAGAAATAAAGGTACACATTAAATACCATTTGCCGTGCTTGTGAATTAAGCGGTTTTCCACGTTTAAATTTATCCATTTTGGAAGAATTCGTCTGAAAGAAAATGGCATGGGCAGAGTTAGGTATATATTTTTTATGCATGTTTATCTATTTATTTAATTTAAATAAATCTCATTTTTTAAATGTTTTTCTAGTACTTAATATGTATTTAATGTAGGTATTTTATTTTTTTAATATTAAAAAAACGTGAAATATGTTATTTATTTTCCTTTTTTCAAAATATACTATTTAAATCTGAATAAGCTAATTAATGTTGAAATTATATTTACCAAGAAGGGTGTGTAATAGCAGCTCTATATATTTCCACAAATAGAGAACACGTGCAGTCACTACCAATATATAAAGACGACTGACAGACATTTCGCTGACCGGCGACAGCTGCCGAACGCCCGATTTGTTTTCGATTGTGCACACATGATATTGACTCCTATCTCTTTTAAACAAGGTGCAAAATGCAAATGCCTTGTTTAGGGCTCTTACGATTCCATGATTCGAGTGTTTCCGGGAATACGACAATTAGCGAAGATCTGCATGTGCATTATTAATTTGGGAGTACTGTACGTAGGTATTATCAATTCGAACAAACAAGTGCGCGTTGAAGTTAGTGCTAAATTGATGTGTTGTGATTTGTGATACTGTGTATTCGTAACTTAAAATATGTAATTATACCTAAATCTCATTCTTATTGAAGTTTCAAAAACGGTAGGTAGGTACTTCCCCGAACCCTAAAAACATTATTATCAAAAATGTAGGGATGTAAAAGCCGAACGTAGGTACCTAGTACGTTATTTTGTACCGTGAAGTGCATTCAAATGATCGTCCACCAGATGTGATAACAAAGTAGGTACCAACAACAGTGAGATGGTGATTAACATTTGTCCGTTCGATGTGGTCGTCGTGAAAGCCGGTGGCGACGGAAAACGTTCAGAGGTTAGTAGTTAGTTGGTATTAATTTGTTTGCCTGTGTTTCTTTGGTTTACGGACGCGCAGACGTCCGTATGTTCGACGCGTGACGGGTACCAGGCGCGCAGTGATACATAAGAGTTCATTGTGCAGGGTCATCCAACATAATTGATCTCTCTACTACTACTATACTACGATGAAAATCTTGAATGATTGGTTAGTGATGTAGCATTATTCGTGGCGATATTTTGCATAATAATTTATGGACTGATTAAAAATGACGTAAAATTTTAAGGTTCTTACATTTTGATAAGATTAGGTACACACGCTATTTATCATGTGTATGTGACGACCCTTGAATATGACCACACCTTTCTGTTACACCCTGTATACCTATCCTATATACATGAAAATCTTTATAAATCCTATATACTTTATATATGTATATATATTTACACATAACTGAATTACCTAATGTAAATCCTTTTTAAACCTTCCTTTTTCTTTTATTTGATTCAGAACAATGCTATTAATTATTACATATTTTAGTTTCAGTTCATTACTATTGTAAACATTGAACATCAATGTGTTAAAAAATCAAATTACTCAAGACTGTCTCCTAATTAGTTTCATAATACAGTTTTATATATTTCAGACATTTCAATAATCATAATTTATTAATAAGAGAATTAATCAATCTGCTTAGAACATATAATTGTATTCACTATTAGATTTAAACTAAAATAATTCATAGCTTAATCAAATCAGTTCCAAATGAAGCGGCTGTAGCCTAATGGCTAAGGCATCAGTCTCATAATCGTGAGGTCGTGGGTTCGAATCCTAGCCATTATATTACCGACGTGAATCCACTCCTAACACAAGCCATAGAGCTCAGCTGGAGGGGTTAAAATGATTGCTAGTAATGTGGAACCACAATCCCACATTGCTAGATATTAAAAAAAAAATGTTGCAAAATAATTAGATAAAATCATAATTTATTAAATTATACAGGGTGTAACAGAAAGGTGTGGTCATATTAAAGGGTTGGTATGTGCCCATGATACTGAGTGCACATACCTAATTTTATCAAAATCGGAGTACCCTAAAAAAATATTTATTATTTTTTCAATTGTTTATTTATGAATGAAAAAGTTATTAATTTAAAAAAGTATGACTTAAAAAGTTCTGTGCCATAATAATCCAGTCGAATTTTGTACCAGGGGAGGTATAATTCTTATGCCATACGCCTTTCACTACTGAATTTTAATAAAAAGAATATGCTATAACTATGTAATAATAATGCAACCAGCTATGGCACCATGGTAGGTGCAATACTGACAACATACACTATGCGCTGCTGAAATTTGACCACACCTTTCTGTTACACCCCGTATAAGATACATTCAAATAATAAATAAGTTCAGCGCTCAAACATACCTAGCAGCTTATTTATAATCTGTTTCTACACGAAGCGATCCAGATACTAACTGATAAAAGATGTTGAATATGCAACACTGCGGTAAAGACCTTGACATATTATAGTAACGTTCTAGTCAGAAATGTACAATTAGGTTAATAATTTAGGACTATGTTTCTCTTTGAAGTACCTACCCTAACGGGTAGATTCTGTATCTAAGTTTTTGTATCAAGGGTAGATTACGCGAAACAAGGTTCGGCTCTCTAAAAATTATATAATAACCTAAATATTAGGACACGAAAAAAATTGTGTCAGAGAGTCAAAGAGTTTTTCTAGTAGATGAAATAAAGAAATTTAAGGATATGTCTTAATATGATCCCGCAAATAAATCTTGAAGTTGCGGAAAAATGCAAAAACGAGCATTTTCGTATTGTTATAGTCATGGCGTTCGTAATCTAACATATGTACGAACGAATATTTTACTTTATATTGACCTGCGCTCCTGCGCACTGTGAAGTAATGGTTGTGTGCGGAAGAGCGACGCCGGCGATCGTGTAGCGCTAAATAAATAATTCTTTCAGTGTAATGTCCCCTTAAGGTTGATCTTTACTCACTCGTAAACTCACTCTCTATGACATAACTTCTTTATGCCCAGCATGCCTCGCCTCACTGGCGTTCCAGGTGGATCCGATTGCTTTAACTCTTAGGATATTCATTTAAATGAAAATACGTAAAAGGCACAAATATTTAAAATCAAATACATAAAGCAATAAACTTAATCTATACTAATATTTTAAAGCAGAAGAGTTTGTTTGTTTGTTTGAACGCTATATCTCAGGAACTACTTACTGGTCCGAATGGAAAACAATATTTTACTGTTGGATAACCCACTTATTGAAAAGGCAAAAGGCTATATAACATCACGCTACGACCAACATGAGCGGAGCAGCAATGAAAAATGTTGCAAAAATGGGGAAATTTACTTAGATCAAGTTGCGCGGGTCAGCTAGTATATATTTTCTAATTAAATTTTTTAAGAGTTTTGAGATAGAAATATGCTGTCGCGGACTTCTAGAGTTATAGAACTTTTTGAGAGGAACAACATACATTGTTTTTGTGTAGGTATATTTTACCATTTATGTAGAGTACACTCTGAATACTGCCAAGACGCACAATTTTTGCTGACTTAATTGACTATAGGTAATTTTCACAATATGGGTACGCTTGTAATAATATTTGGAGCTAGAACCATCGGGTTTTTTTTTTCAATACATCCAGTGGTTGCAAAGATGACCCAAGACATATAAACAAACTCACACAATTCGGCCTTTCTCTTTGTAATATTAGTATAAAAGTGTGGATAAACAAAACCGTTGCTATTTAGAACGCTTTCAGTTTAGGCATCATCAATCATGCGTCCATTTTTCACTTTTCAATCGTTGAAAAGTAAACTGCACTTTTAACAGATTGCAAAACGTTTTCCACTAGCGTTTTGGCTACAAATATTTGCCCGAAAAGTTTGAACTGCCCACGTTAGTTCGGAGTTACTAAGCTTTTAAAGTGAAGCACATACCGGATACTGTAAAAGCCTTCAGTTGTACAGGAAGTAATCTATTGTACCTATCTAACTTAAAAGCCATTAAAATGTTCAGTAGCTTGATTTTAGTCTGTGTTTTCAATAAAAGTATAAGTCAAACTTTGAAAACATTAGGCAGCTATATTAATAGATACTTTACCAACTTTGGCCTATGATAGGTCCCCTTGTGGTTGGCAGAGCAGAGAAAACTGTTAGGATGTCCTGTCATCGCCACTGGTGGTAGATTTTTAAGCTATTGCATAGCTTTTATCGCGGGCTTTGATCGCGGCGACCGAATCAAGAAATTCCGAAACGAAAACAACCTAACACCCCCCCCCCCCTCCGCCTACCATGTAGCTTGACCGAGCGTTCGCTTAACGTATATGTATATGGTACGACTGTACGAAGCTCGCATAGATCGAGACGAGCTGCTCCGAATGTAATGAAAAGATTTTTTTTTTATTGTATAAGTTGATAAAAAATGCTATGCAACAGCTTTACCGCGGCAGTCCCCAAGTGCCACACATTCTTTTTGTTTTTATTTTGTTTACATGTTACCAGTGGCGTAGCTACCGTCATATAAGCCGTATCAACGATACGGGGCCCCCAGGCTACAGGGGCTCCAAACGTGCGTTCCCCCTGTAGCAGCCACACACACTGTTTGGGCATGTGGCCTCATTTTGATACGAGGTCTGTATAATAGTAACATTATCAATACATAATATACAGGGTGTAACAGAAAGGTGTGATCAAATTTCAGCAGCGGATAGGGTATGTTGTCAGTATTGCACCTTCCATGGTGTCATAGCTGGTTGCATTATTATTACATAGTTAGGTATAGCATATTCTTTTTGTCAAAATTCAGTAGTGAAAGGCGTATGGCATAAGAATTATACCTCCCATGGTACAAAATTCGATTGGATTATTATGGAAGAACTTTTTAAGTCATACTTTTTTAATTAATAACTTTTTCATTACTTATATTAATATAAATCTATACTAATATTATAAAGCTGAAGAGTTCGTTTGTTTGAACGCGGTAATCTCAGGAACTACTGGTCCGAATTGCTTGAATTCTTTCACTGTTGGATAGCCTATTTATCGAGGAAGGCTCTAGGCTATATAACATCACGATACTACCAATAGGAGCGGAGTAGCAATGAGAAATGTTAAAATGTACTCCGATTTTAATAAAACTAGGTATGTGCACTCAGTATCATGGGCACATACCAACCCTTGAATATGACCACACCTTTCTGTTACACCTTGTATTTTTTAAGATCCATAATACTTAAGCATTTAACGACTTAAAGTTGCGCCTAATAAAGTAATAACTTTCATAAAAATCCTTGTCGTGTGTGGATGTTATGGTTTCAAGGTTTATGCACATACCACGTCGACCGTATTTAACGAAACGAATAAAAAATAATGGGAATAGTTGGTTCACAAATGTAATCAGGTTAAAATTTTTAGTTTTTTCTGAACGTTTATAAAACTAAGCTGTCTTTATTTTCAATGCTCTGTATTTAACATGCGTCTAAATTTGTAATCCCACTATAAATATTTTCATGTAAATTGACGCCAAGTCAATTAAAAAAGTTATCAGATCTTATGGAAAAACTCTACACGCCCTAACCGAATACTCTCTAATTCTCATCATAACATGTAGCGTTTTGCGTAAATCCTAGTCATAAGTTCTCTACAAACCCTACATCGTAGCCAAAAGGTGTGGCTTGGCTGTTTTTAGAATGGTAGCAATATGTAGGTAGTGCTACTAGTCTTGGCGTTAATTTACATGAAAATGTTTTTGGACTTTTGACAAGTGAATGAAAAAATGATATCCCCATTTCTTTTTGTAAGTTACACACTTGTATTAGTTTTCCTAACCCTTCTTTTCCTTGGTATTTAAAGTTGACGAGACCGAATCGTTGTGCATTTAAAAAAGCACAAATGATACTGGCTGAAATTAGCGGAAGATTCTACTAG
Source organism: Herminia tarsipennalis (assembly GCA_945859575.2). NCBI lineage: Eukaryota > Metazoa > Arthropoda > Insecta > Lepidoptera > Erebidae > Herminia > Herminia tarsipennalis. The sequence goes on along the minus strand of OX243843.2, from coordinate 6,679,493 downwards.
AATGTCATTAATTTCAAAATGAGTATTAAATGAATATAAATCTAGCAAAGCAGAGTAAGAAGGTATGAGCAACCTGTGGTCCAGAATGCAGTACCTACTGATGATCCACGTTTCAGTCCCGATTGCTAGCCTTTTTCTCATCTATGCATTTCGGTTAAAAGAGAACCGTGATAGTTAATCACGGTTCTCTTCTCTCTAATTCTAATCTCTATTCTAATTACCTAATATGCGTGATAGTTAATCACGGTTCTCTCAGTTTAAGGAAAAATGTCGAGACAAAAAATATGGTTTGGGATTGAGGCAGTCCATTTTTTTTCAAATTAATCGCGTTTTTATGATACTCAGTCAACGTTTAACTACAGTTTTTTTTGTCAATTAAGTGTCTCTAAGAGATAAACCTGTGTGCACTCAGTGTCGCGTTATCTCCAGCTCGGCACTTATGACTGGCGTGAAACGATGACAAGCCAATTAGTCTTCAAAATGTTCAGAGATCTTTTGACACTATTTGTCAAAGAGGTTACTAAACTAATGGGAGCTTACCTACAGTTTATACTATTGATTACTTATATTTTAGTCTTGTCTGATTCATAGTGAAGATATCTTTTGAAATATTTCGATAACACCTACTTACTTAGTGTTAGTAGGTACATATTATCTTGAAGGACAGACATCCATTTATTGTTCACGGATGCTAAACATTATATGATAGTGAATTAATGAGCTGACTTACTTAATTCTTCTTATTTTTAATTCAAACTTTATCGCAGTGGAAGACTGGAAATGTATACGACTACTATGCAAGAGGTTGTGGGTTTGATTTGAGTTTGACACGCGGGGCAAGGCTTTGTGGGGGTAGTGAAGAGTTTATAATTTTGACGGACAAATCAAATTGTAACGTCAGTTACTAGTTTAATGATTTTAGACCTTGGTTTTCTAATTATGTAAGATGCTACGAGTCGGAAACAAGAATCTTTGGAAGATTTACGGCCGGTGTCAATTATCTACCTATCAATGGATTTGGCTACTAGAGGTAGAATTTTGACATATTTTGTATAGAGCTTATGTCAAATATATAACTCCAGTAGGCCAATCCATCGATAGTTAGAGTATTGAGACCGGCCGTTAAAGTGATATCCCGTGGGAGAGTTGAACCAGCAACCTCCCACTATAACACCGATGTAGTCAGGTTTACATGCTTGGAAAATACCATACCAGGATCCTTATTCATTGTTGTTTTTTTTCGTTTACGCGGCAAGCCCGCGCGATCTGGCGCATGCGATGTGCGCTCAAAGATGTCCGCACGCATGCGCGATGCATTTCTAAGCGCAGCTCTCTAATAAACATTATGACAAGATTTTGACAGCCTGGGCTTGCCGCGAAAACGAAAAAAAAGATAGTGAATACGGACCCAGACATAGTAGTTAGTGCCTACAATGCAATCGATATCTATGTACATATATCGATTGCAAATTGCAAAGGTTTATTAATATTTAACCACTGCAAATATCGATCGCGAGGACATCGAGGTCATAACGTGGGATTTGTGACGTTTAATGAGTAATAATCGCCCTACAATTGGCTTTGATGGGAATATGCATGGTTGTTATTATGGGAGAATCATGGCAGAGCTTGTTATTTGGGTCACAGAGTTCTGTATTCAAATCGTTAGCAATTTACATTTTAAACATCTTATGAAATACAGATTTGACTTGCGTACATTTTGTGAGAGATTGCTAGCATTTATTTAAGTTGTATATTTTCTTGGGAATGTACATTTTGTTGTTTATTTACTGGATAACCAGACATTTTTTTTTAAAAGACGTTTCCCGCAGTAGGGTACAAGCCCTGTGTTGCGGGGGACTTTACAAACATGCAAGTCACGGACACAAAGAACACCCAGACTCGGCAATTTGTGGATCACACAAAGTGGTGTCCCGTGTGGGAATCGAACCCACGACCTCTTGCGTAGCAGTCGGACATACTCCCACCGCGCCATAGAGGCAGTAGTAGACATGGTGTTATCACCAATCATTGCCAACTACACATAATTTAAAAAAGTCGTTTCGCTTTACGCGTAGATCTTCAATACTACAGAAGAATTTGAAGCGTTTTTTACTATTAATCAGATCATTTCTTTCGGGCGCGTTTCTAGTATTATAAAGCTGAAGAGTTTGTTTGTTTGAAGGCGATAATCTCAAGAACTACGGGTTCGAATAGAAAAAATCTTATATATATAGTGTTGGATAGCCCATTAAGGAACTAAAGGTCCGAATTGAAAAAATGATTTTCTGTTAGATAGCCTATTTATTGAGGAAGGTTATATACTAAATAACATCACGCTACGACCAAAAGGCGCTGAGCATCAATGAAAAATGTTGCAAAAACGGGGAAAAATGAAGCAGACGAAGTTGACGGTCTATAAGTACTTCTATACTAATATTATAAAGAGGATATATTTGATTGTTTGTTTGTATTGACTAGCCTCCGAAACTAGTGGACCGATTTAAAAAAACATTTTACTATTAGAACGCTACATTATCGGGGAGTAACATTGGATATATTTTATTGTCAAAAAATTAGAGATCCCTACAAAAATTACAATAATCTAACTCAATGTATAAAAAAACTACGATACCCGTGCGAAGCCGGGGCAAGGAGCTAGTAATATTATAAAGCTGAAGAAGCTTGTTTGAACGCAATGATCTGTAATATGTACATACATACTACTGGTCCAAATTAAAAGAAAATATTTTACTGTTGGATAGCCCATTTATCGAGCAAAGCTATAGGCACAATCGTTTATTCTGTGTCAGGGTATTAATATGTATTACAGTATTTACAAATATTTAAGTATGCTTATCAGTTGTCTGGTTTCCATAGTACAAGCTCTGCTTAGTTTGAGATCAGATGGCATTGTGTGAGTTGTCCCAAGATATTATTGCTGTTTACTTATTTGCTACACTGATCCATCGCCTCTCTTGATTACATAAACGCAAATAGCTAACATAATATTCTACTAAACTAACATTTACCAACTAGTTAGCGCTCCGATACTAGAGTTAAAAGAATTACGTTGCACTTTCTGCATAGGTCAGGGAAATTCTCACTTGCAGGTCCATCCGCTTTTTAATGCTGCCTTTTTAATTTACAGACTTCATAAATTAACTAAAAATAATGAAATTATACTTTTATATACACGAAAAAAGCGACGGTAGCCTAATGACTAAGGCATCGGTCTCGTAATCGTCAGGTCGTGGGTTCGAATCCTACTCTTTATACTACCGACGTGAACCCATTCCTTTTGTTTGGCGGGAAAAATTCCTGACGAACACCTCCACCATCCGGGGAAGACGGTGGAGGTAGTGTGGGGTTTGCACCCACTAAAAAACCCGCCGTGTATCTCCCGCCACCTTCGCGAACGGGCCGCCGGAATTTGTTATGCCGTCGGCGGCCCACCCAGTGGCAATGCCCGGACGCGATGTTGTTGCGTTCCGGGCATTTCACACCTACGCGGCCCCTGGATACACACATTGCGGAGGTCCTATACGTGAACCCATTCCTAACACAAGCCATTGGGCTTAGCTGGAGGGGTTAACAGGATTGCTAGTAATGTGGGATCAAAAATCGGACATTGCTAGTTATAGTTTAAAAAAAAAAACCTGCATTTTTATGAGGTCGATGCCAGTACCATTTTGCTACACAAGTCAACCAAACCAAATTATCAAAACTCAAAAATGAATGAGACTATCCATGTGTTAAAACTTTTTTAATTCATTGATGATTCTACCTATATGACTAAAATAAAAGTAAATTATTTTATATTAATCAGGTAATAGTAGATCTTAAATTGCTCTGAAAATAAGTGTTCTTTTACAATTTAACATGTTTTTTTTATTTTAAAAGCAAGAAAACGAATACTAAAAGTAATGGTTTGACGATTAACTTATGACGTCACAGGTTGTTATTCCATACACATTTCTATAGAAAAGAGACACTGATTTGACTTGATAGTTAACATCCCTAATATATAAAGGAATAGACGCCATCATGTTATAACAGGTGAAATGAAATGACACCTACAACCACGTCGAAAAGTTAAGCCTACCTAATCCTGTTGCGTTTATTTCCATGATGAATTGTATAAATATATGTATTCAATCATGTAACATGGAAGTTATCAGATATTGAACGATTCTACTGTTATAATGAAGTGGAGACCGCGACTCGGCAAAGTTACCTAAAGGTTCATTTCTGTGCATCGCGGCCGATCGCGAGCCGCGCGCGGCTTACGATAAGCGGCTGACGCTCGCGGCCGGTGTGACAAAATTCAGAGTGCGCGCGCAGCCTACGACTTTCGTCGGTCGCGCGCGTCTGTCGCTTACCTCGGAAACGGCACCATACATTCTCATACTCTGACTACACAGCTACTACAGCCGTTTGTCGTAAGCCGCGCGAGGCTCGTGGCCGCGATACACGGAAATGAACCTTCAGGACGACTTTAAGCCAGGGCAGCTAAATTTATAAATGCCCAATAAAAGCAGGTTGTTGAAAGAGACTGGATTAGGAAAACTTTTTACATATTTAAAAAGACGACTCCCGCATTAGGGTGCAAGCCCTGTGTTGCGGGGGACTTTACAAACATACAAGTCACGGACACAAAGTACACCCAGACTAGAAACAACAATTTGTGGATCACACAAAGTGGTGTCCCGTGTGGGTATCGAACCCATGACCTTTTGCGCAGCAGTCGGATACACTCCCACCGCGCCACAGAGGCCGTTAAACTATACTATATCACTACATAGTATAAAACAAAGTCACTTTCTCTGTGCCTATATCCATATGTATGCTTAAATCTTTAAAACTACGCAACGGGTTTTGATGCGGTTTTTTTAATAGATAGAGTGATTGAAGAGGAAGGTTTGTATGTATAATAACATTCATATATTTTATACCCGTGCGAAGCCTTAGCGGGTCGCTAGTACCATATACACTATGGACCAGGAGGCCTCTTATTCAATGAAAACAAAGTTTCTATAAAAAATGACGAGGTAATATACAGAACCACGAGCATCTATTTAATCCACTCGTTACAGGAAATCGTCCATGAGTTCGAACTTCTTGTGCTTCTCCAAAAACTATTAAAATAATCCTTGCAAACTTAGAACGAAAGAAACGAAAATCCATGAATTTCATTTTAAAGAAACAGAGTAGGCCTACAGATGCTGTGGCGGAAATTGGGATAAATATATTGCAAATAAATTTACAACTGTTCAGCGAATTATAGTGTTGGCGGTACCTACCTTACGTAGGTGTTACTAAATGATAGCATTTAATCAATGTGGGATTATGGGTCCCACATTACTAGCAATCTTGTTAACCCCTCCAGATAACCTCAAAAACTTGTGTTAGGAGTGGGTTCACGTCGGTTGTATAATGGGTAGGATTCGAACCCACGACCTCACGATTGCCAGTCCGATGATGTCGTCCTAGTAAACCTACTAAAAATGTGGATGTAGACCTTGAATTTTGCCGCTATTTGTCCTGAATTTAAAAAGCCTTAAACTCGTACTTATACATAAAAACAAGGTAATTTTTCGTATAGCGCAAACCACAGACACCTCAAAAAGTTTTTTTTACTTTAAGAAAATATATTAAACTAGCTGTGCCCGCGACTTCGTTCGCGTGAAAGTCGGGTTTAAATTAGGGTAGTTTAGGTAACGAAATAACTTCTGTGTAAATATGTTGGAAACAGTACTGTTGACTAAATACTTACTAAATAAAAATCGATCTGTTCTATTCTTTTAGATAGTTAGTTTGGTGTGCGGCTTAAGAAGTGGGTTTTCTGTTGTTTTTGTTTCATTCTTTCAACGTTATACCTACTTATTACCTAATAATCTTTAATAGAATTTGTACGAAAATGTTGTTACTTCTCATGTGATCGTAAACTTGTAAAGCCTAAGTACTTAACTGTGATAGTTTTCCTTATAATTTTAGTATTTATACTACTACCCTGAATTTTTTCACATACCCAACATCAACCATTTAGCTGGCAGGGGGACACTTGACTCTAACAAAAATGTTCGCTATAAAGCCTAATATTGTACACAAAGGAATCCTTAAATCCAAAAATAGTCTTCACAAACCCTAAACGCTTTTTAAAAGACCTATGTATTGATACCACACACGATGGGGTAGGTAGGTAAGAAAAAAATCACATCCCCACTTTACATATAAGAGAGGTACTCTTAAAAAAATAATAATTTTCAATATTTTGTTCTTTCACTTTATCGGCGTTAGTAATTTATTCATGCAAAAGTTGCAACCTTCTAGCACTAACAGTCTCTGAGCTAAGCGGCGGACGGACGGACATAAGGGAACTATAAGGGTTCTGTTTTGCCATTTTGGCTAAAAATGGGGTGTATTTCATATAGTGTTACAACGCAATACTAATAATAAAACTGCTGTAACACTTTAGTAAGCAAACACAGAGCGTGTCATGTGTGTCATGCCCGCGAAAATGTCAGATATCCCTAAAGGTACGGTTGACAAACAACGAACCGCCTCCTCCCGTCACCCGAACTACTCACACTTGACCGATATTGAGCCATTCATTATCGTTGAATTGATGAACACGTAATCTCCAACCATAACCCCAAAACATGATCCTCGATGCACCTGTGTGATGCGTGGTCAAACAAACGGACAGACAGACAAACATTTCTAAAAATCATAGCAATGTGTTTCTTTTTAAAACTTCTTTTACTAAGTATAGAACGTTATTGAATACAACGCCATCTACTTTCAAGAATGTTGCCACTCAGCATCTCAAGCACCTATACCCTAATAAAAGTTTTCACAATTATGGAATTATTTGATCACGGTGAACAATTTAATTTCATAGATGGCGCTACATGTTTTTTTTACGTGTGTAATGTCTTTTTTTTAGACGAACACATAATTTCTGGAAAATGTCGAATACTTTTTAATTATAATGTAATATTGTTTTTCATTTCTACTACGATTAATTAATTACTCTCAGCAGTGCATGCAATACCTATAATTAACTAACCTACGTGCATAATTTATTTGATTTTTAATATAAAAAAATAATAACCAAAGTAAATAAGTTACTTACGGTCGAAAAAATAACTAAAACATTGAGAAAAATATTAAAAAAGGATAAAGACAATTTAAAAAAATACAAAAAGAACATAATCAGACATCGGATTCGAGCCCGGGACTTCGTCGTCAAAGTCCGATAGCATTGCTTCGAGGCTATACTGTTCGCTACTTGCCACGTCAAAATAACTGTTCTTATGAAATTTAACAATGTTGTGTTTAGCTCCTTTTAGTTTTAGCGTGAAGTTATGTATTCCATGGGTTACAATTATAGATAATGTCTAATTCTGGTAAATTTTGTGATAAACCATTATGGTGCGACAAAAAATACATTGCTACTCGTTCCCCATAGACGTTAGCGTAATGATTCATAGTGTAAATAATGTCCTATAGTATTTACTATAAAACTGCAAATTTTCATAAAGATCCGTCTAGTAGTTACTGATTTATAACGAAAAATAGCTACAGACATTATCCCTTACTGCTTAGCTACTATGGGAAAAAGCGTGATAATTTATAGCCTAAATGTTAATCTGCATCTATTAGATTGCACGTGCAAAATTTCAACCGAATCTGTACGGTAGTTTTTGCGTGATGCGTGTTCAAACAAACAGACAGACAGACAGACAGACAGACAGACAGACATTTCTAAAAATGCAGCAAAGTGTTTAAATACTCTTTTCGAACATTTCCTAATATTTTTTTTCACTAAGTTCGGCCATGTACAGACACGTGAAATTTACAGTTTTATTATATGTATAGATATAGATAAAAGAAAATGCAAATATTGAAAACTTGCAGAGTTATAAGCCATTATAGTTGTCCTCTGTTTTTCGCAGCACCATGCTTATTGCGTCGCGTAGTACGCAATCCATAGTTAAAAGTAGATGCTCCTACTATATTGTACCCACTAATGCTGATTTTGCTTTATCTCATGTTTCAACTTTTTGATAATACAATTTGCATCAGCCCTTTAACATGGTGTATAGTATATTAGTCGCAGCTCCTTACCCCCATATCAAGTTTATAAACATTCAAACATTGTAAAATTGGCAATTTAAAAAGAGTGGCCGCGAGTTTTTTTGCTAGGTTCTTTTCTCCGGCTTCACCTATTGTTTGCGAACTTAGCATTATATGTACATGTAGAATCCCGACGTATCACAAGAGTTGTTTTGCAACCTAAGTGAATAAAGAATTTTGAAAAAAAAAAAAAATAAGTAAACGATTTCTCATCACATTGTGAAAAATATTTGAGCTGTTAGAATGTAATAAAATAGTAAATGAATTGAATAATTAATTAATTGTAAAATAAAACATTGTTCAAAAGCTATTGGATTATGTTACTGATTTTGTGCAAACTACTTTCAGGTTTGCACTATACCAAGAATAACGTATAAGCGCCATGAAGACGAAGAGAAAGAATCTTGAGCAAATCTCTAAGCCACGTTTAAAAGATGGACCACTGATGAATTTGCATATTTTTACGGAAAATGAGCCATAAATATGCAAATTCATATTTTGTTCGCACATAAGGACAAGATTATGTTATGGCGTGAAAGATGGAAAAAAATAAGTGCTTATTTTTGAGTTAATGGCAATCTAGCTAGACTTTTCGGCCAATTACAATTTATTAAGTGTTTATTGTACACTTTAGCTGCACAAAGATTATGTTTGTGTACATATTTTCAAACGTTGAATGTAGACCAATATAAAATAATGCCCGCTTAATTTGCCGCCATTTTCACAACTAATTTGTTAGAGCGATTAAGAGTTGGATAGCAAACTTCTTTGATTTTATAGTCGACTAGCTGTAGATCGCGACTACGCCCACGTAGATGATTTTATCTCCTTAAGGGTTGATTTTTAAAAAACGTTTACGTGTTTCTTTATTTTAAACCAGAAAGCTAAATACAATTTTTCACAGATCTAACTTTACGGATTTTCGTACAAAACACTTTTTTTCGCTCCTTAACATTGCAATAGAAATAAATAACAATAAATGAATATTTATGTTATGGCAATATTATCAAAATTAAAAACTTAGAAATTAAAAATACATACGCTTCAACGCGGTAGCTACCCCGTTAATTAAAATGCCCATAAAAAAGAATGCAAACTCTTTCACAAGTATTTAAAACTATTTAGCACTAACAAGTAGGTACTTTTTTTTAAACGTGTTCCAAGTTTAAAAAATATGTGCCTCCCACCTAATTACGTGACGGGCCAGCATTGAACGCAATTAAATTTGCAATTTAAAGTACGCCGTTTCACCCTTGAATCGGGGGCAGTAGAAAGGGGTTGCTTGTATGCACTGAGCTGTTCAAGAGCAAATGACGTCACATCCTCGTGTTGTCCTGCTCTTGTTCCATGAACCATTATGTCTAAGGGGTTTGGTGCATTTTATGTGTATAATTTATGTTAAATAAAAAAAAATCAGGTAAAAAAAATATTTAAGAAGCACTTACGAGTATGTTTCATAGGCAATTACACATATGCAGATAATTAATAGCAATAAATGTTGGGTAAAACGTCAAAAAAAAATTAAGTAGTAGGCACTTTTTCCCGTCCTTACTAGTAGTACCACGGGTAATTTTTCATACCCGTACTACGGGTAAGAACAAAATACCAACCTGGTGGTAGTACCAGAGGAGATTTATATCACTCATGGTACTACCGAACATGTCGTACCTGACCTGGCTGGTAGTACCATAGTTATTATTCTTTGTGATTACCTAATTATTATACCTGCGTGTGTGCGTATATGTGTGTAATGAAACCTGTTTGATGAAACAGATGCCACTTAAAACATATTTAATAAAAAAAATAACCTCCTTCATGTGAATATCAATGAAAAAAAATATGACAAAGCACACACATCACCAAATGAAAATGACCACAGGTAAGGACGGCTTTTTTCCCGTAGGTCTTCCTATAATCAATAACAAGGATAATCATAAAAATATAATAAATACTAATATTTAGACGGTATCTCCTAGTCTGTGGTTATGTAAATGTGACAATATTAACCCGACTTTAAATTTTTATTTTACGTATTATAATTTTTACCAGTCCTCTGCATCAGTGGCAGCACCTTACCTGCATATTATACACTTATTAATTAAACTAATATTGTGAACATTGGCAATTTGAGAAGAGGCCGTGAGTTTTTAAAACCTAGTTCTATTCTATGGCTTTAAAATAACAAAACATAAGGGTTTCTTGTTAACTACGGAACCCTAAAAAATTGGCTCGAATAGTCCATTTCCAGTTGTAGGTATAATGTTTATTATTCCACCAAATATATTGTGGGTAAAATCAACACTGAATTAAGCTTACACAACGCTTGACAAAAATAATAAAAAGTATTTGAAATTTTACTATAGGGCAAACTTAATGCGTGACTGACCAACAGAGATCCACACTTGGGGTTTGCCGGCGAGCTATGGAACTCAGCAACTTTGGAGTCAGAATAAAGCAATAAGAATAGTTCAATAACGCAGATAAAATATGTCACCCAAATAGCCGCCAAACTAGGACATGTTTGTCGCATTTTAGAAGATATATGGACCAAAATCACTACTGAATGGAGCTCATAAAACGTTAAGCGACATTGCGCCGAGAGACGAACTAGATTTCTATCAAAAAGATTGGCCAGTTTTAGCTCAAAACAAAGAGAAGTGGAGAGAAGAGAGGGAGGCCTTTGCCATGCAGTAGGACAACACTGGCTAAAAAAAAATGTGTCAGTGCAGAACTTCTCTACGAATTTTCCGCTTAGCTCAGAACAGTAAACCAATAAGAATATCAAACTCAGTAAGGTATTATCTTTTGCAGAAATAACTGCAAAAATGTGTCACGTTGTCTCTTAAAGAGAATAAATTCAATGCTACTAGAGATTTTTGACGTAAACTTAGGATAACTTTGTCGTTATCTTACTTAGATACAATCAAGTAAAATTCGCTCTCTAACAAGTTTTAAGAGTTTACATTCAAAACTCCTTAGAGAGTCTATCTAAATTAGATCGTCATAAGATTAACTTACAAGACACAAAAGTTTCGCAAAGGAAAGCATGCTAACTCGTTTTTCTAACAGAGACAAACACCGATTACGTGAAGACGGCTGGACCGATTTGAAAAAATATTTTTGTGTTTGAATGGGTATACTTCAATGGGTCAATGGGTTGGTCCCATTGTCATCAGATCACGATCTGATGATGTGATCCTGGAGAAAACGAGGAAACTCTTAAAATATTAAAGGCAAACCTACAGTGATTTAGGTATATTTCATAGTGGTTCTTGCATTTATTCTTAAAAAGCACCAATTGGTGAAGTGGAACTGATGATGAAGACCACAAATGCTGAGCGGACCTATTCAATATTTCACAGTTTGCGATTTAGTTACTTTAATATGGTATTGAGTAGCACTTTATTCTTGTTATACTACCTATTATTACACAATGTAATAGAGCTCACAGTGAACTCCTCAACAATTAACGGCCCTGCATCGGGGCAAGCAATATTTTGTAAAAGGATTTGAGCAGTTGACATAAGCCTATTGTAACTTAAGTGAATTACAAACTAAACCAGTAAAAAGTGAGAAATAACAACATTTTGAAGTTGGTGCCATGAAATAGTAGTCTTTATGTTATATTCGGCACCAACTTCAAAATATTTAATTTGTTTTTGTTATTCTAGGTGTATTATTTTTTGCTTTTTAGTTGTTTTGTAGGTACCTATTACTTTCGAAGTTATTTTCTAGTCAATGGGAATCTAGAAACTTTATCAACTACCTAATTTTAGCCATTATCATGGCTTTATTGTATTAAACCTACACTTTAACTTTACAATCATACGTTCTTAAGAGGTCTTTATTGACATAACACGTATTTTAAACTAACTCTACAAGTTAAATGCAGGGCATGTGACTGCGTATGAGTCGAAATGTCGAATACAACGAGAGAGAAAACCGCAGTAGGTACCCTATCTATCTCTACCTTGGCGCATGCGCAATAAGCATAGAAATGTTATCATAAAGTATCATTTGTATCTGTGAAACAAAGTAAGCTGTTGTTTTCTGCATTTTTTGCGCAAGCGCCAAGGTAGAGATAGATAGGATACCTACTGCGGTTTTCTCTAAAGTAAAAAGATATAATAATAATATCTTGGGACAAATCACACTACGCTATATGATCCCAAACTAAGCATAGCTTGTACTATGGAAACCAGACAACCAATAAACATACTTATATATTTCTAAATACATACATATTATAGTTAAATAACACCCAGACACAGAATGAACCATTGAGCATCACCCATTCTGGGTGGAGATCGAAGCCACGACCTCTTGCGTAGCAGTCGGATACATTCCCACCGCGCCACGGTCATAGATGAAGTACTGCGGTTTTCTTTCTCTTTCTAATCAAGAGACAACGAGCTGGCTATCTTAGTGGCGTACCCAGGATTGTTGTTGGAGGGGGGGATCACTCACTCGAATGGAATAGGTTAATCGTGATGATTTTGAAGGGGACGGGGGGGGGGTCTTGAGCCTCCTAGTTCTCTGGATCCACCACTGGGCTATCTCCCAAACTCTATCTACCTAATATATAAAATGCTCGAGCCACGGTGTTTGTAATTTAACACCTCCGAAACGGCTCGACTGATTGTCATGAAATTTTGTATGCATATTGGGTAGGTCTGAGAATCGGACAACATCTATTTTTCATCCCCCTAAATGTTAAGGGTAGTCCAAACCTAATTTTTTTTAAAATTTTTAGGTAAATGTTTATTTTTTTATGATACCGGAGTCAAAAATACATACAACCCTGAATTTTCACCCCTCTACGATCAACCCCTATTTTTTTATTTACCCCTATTTTGCAAAAACGGGTTAATTTGACGCAGACGAAGTCGCGAGGGTCAGCTAGTAACTATATATAAAAGGAGAAGCAGACTGACTGACGGACATATCAACGCAGGGCCTAAACTATAAGGGTTAGAAACTTGACATTTTGCACAGGGATTCCTTTTACAACGTAGGGGGGCACTAAGAAAGTATTTTTGTAATTCCCCCCAAGGGGCTAAAACGGGGGTGCATAGTTAGTATAAAACTTTGCCGTTAAAATATTTTGGTAACAATCTGGCATCCACGCGGGCGAAGCCGCGGGCATAAGCTAGTCTATAATAACTCTATGGTGGATAGAGTGATATGTTAATGAGTATCAGGCAGTTTGGCGCCATTTTGTTAGATTGCCTACATATTATTTATGAATAAAACAACATTTAACAACACAACGCTTATTTCCTGTTTTCATGTCCTTGGAATTTTATTATCTGTCAATCTTTACAAGATGTCTGAAGAATTACAGGGGTACATAAATGTTTGAGGAATTTCGAGGCACGTAAAATGTACTGAATTAACTTGGCAATTATTTTTGCAATCTCAAGCTAAAATACAAGGAGATAACAAAATGCTACGTGAAACATATTTCTGACTAAATTTAATTAAGAATGTTCGACTTCATAAGTTACTTAACGGGCGGACTTAAAACTATTTTATTTTTATTACGAAGATATCTACAGAGATTTATGTAAGAGTGGATTCTTACCTACTACCTACTGCGGCTGATTTTTTATTTTATCTCATGTTACAATTTTTAATTAATATAATTTTCTTTAACCTACAGACGTCCATTGTTGAGCAAAGGCCTCCCCCAACCGATTCCACAATATAATTTGTATCAGTCCAATTGAATATTCATACTAATATATTTTTTTGCAATGTGGGATTGTGGTTCCACATAACTAGCATTATAAATGTGAAAGTAACTCTGTCTGTCTGTTACGATTTCACGCTCAAACAGCTAAACCGATTTAGATGAAATTTGGTATGTAGATAGTTTAAGTCCTGGGGAAGGACATAGTATAGTTTTTATCGCGATAACCGACATCAACGCGGGCGGAGCCGCGGGCGAAAACTAGTTCAAGATTACTTATAGTCTATATATAGATATAGATTACCATTATAGTCAGCGTAGTCATTGTTTTCGATAGTAAAGTTGAAAGGTTCACTTTCGGCCTCAATTTTTTAGCTTTCAATTTTTATTAATAATCTATAGCATATATTTTAAACAACCACCGCACAAAACTTAAATATAATAAACAAGTTTTTGATTCATCGTTAAATAACTACAAAATATAGGTAGATATACGATCGTGTCGATCTCAAAACGAACGCAGACTTAAACGTCTTTTCGATTTTGGATTTTATTATTTGCAAAAATTGAATTATTACATGTTTCTCGGCTACTTTAACGATAATATAGATTCATTGTGATCAAGATTTGCGGTATGGACTCATAGCTTCCTCGAAAAACTCAGATCGAGTTGAAAAATACTACTAGTTTCCTAAAAATAATAAAGTGAAGCGTACTGAATATATATTCTGCAAGAGAACATAATTATCTAGCTTTCAATTTGATAGAAAGACATACATAAATAGGTACGTAATTAGATTATATTTTGTATTTTTTCAAAACGCAACGCGTAAAACGTAACGCAAGATAGGTCACTTTCGGCAATTTATTTTAACAATTTCAATGTAAAAAAAAAAAATAATACGAACGTACGCTAAATTCCTCATTTTTTTTAATCTATCATAAACACATATACACGTAAAAACGAACGATCGCGTGAACAATATAAAGGGCAAATGAAAAATGTCGTAACACAATTAATCTGATGTACCCAATTTGTGCGGTCAATATTTTACGACAGTAAACGCTAACTCAGTAGTGAATGCATTTTTAAAATCCATGGAATGTCGGGAATCATATTTAAATACACACTTAGGTAAACAGCTATTACACTACCCTGAATCAGGGCCCTAGATTGAGGTAGCCAAAAAAATTGTTATAGAATTAGGGCCCTAACTTTTATAACACCGCTCTTTTTAAGGATTTAGGGTCCCTGATTTAGTGTAGTGTAATAAGCGCATTACCCCACCACAACGACTTAACTTTTTAGCGTCTAAACATAGCCAACACGCCACTGTGGCTGCGTTTTTTCTAATTATTGGTGGCATTTTTACACTTTATCTACCTGATATCAATGGAATACCATTATAAATCCTAAAACGTATCAAAAATCCAAAAAAACAATTCGAAATTACCACGAAACAAGTACCTATGATTAGTGACATAATCTAAGTGACAGACCCGACACGATACATATGTGACGTCATCAAATGTTGGTCCGAGCTGTAAAAATGGCGGCAAATTAACCGGCCATTATTTTTACAGCTCCGAATGTAACTTGAAAAAAAAATCGAATAGGTGATAATTGACTAAAAACGATGCGCATAAATACTTGACACTGGCAGAAATTAGCCGTTAAAACGGCTAGATTGCCATAAACTCAAAGAAGAAGAAGAAGAAGTGTTGGTCCGTTTTCGCGCGCTATTTAAAACTGTTAGTTAGAAGCACATTTTTCGCAAAATAATTGTTTTTTTAAATTTACTTGTGGTCTACATAGAATTCTACATAAAAGTAAAAAAAAATATTGTTTGTTCCTTATCGATGTGGTTTCTTTAGGGAAAGTGCGAGCTTTCCTGAGAGCTTCATTGCACCGTTTTCTCTAATTGTAACCATAGTAGAACAAAAGTATTTAGTTAATAAAAAACCATTTACTAATGTACCGAGAACCCTTATGACTTAAAAATCGTTTCCCTCTATTCAAGATGGGCTTTGAATGAAGCGTGGGCTCATGTTTCCAAGAAAATCATCTTTAATATATATTCTCTTTGTCATTTATACGTCACATTACTTACACTTCATAGCACAGGCACCTACGTACCTACTTTTCATATATTTCATACATGATTTTATTTCGTTTCAGCTGAAAATTATACAGTTATTTTTAAAAGCGTTGCCTGAGAACCTTCCATATTTCGACCGTGAACATTTAATTTCATTTTGGCACGTCATTTAGGCTGGCAATGTAGTTAATAAATGAAAGAAAACTACGTTTTATGGTATGAGAGTTTGGGACCGGCTTGTTATTATCAAATGTTGTATAATTTAAGAATTATATTAAATAAGATCTTCGGCGATGCATATTATTAAAAACCGGACAAGTGCTACTCGAACTCGCCAACTGAGGGTTCCGTACAAATTTGTAGGTACATATTATAAATAGTTCAGGAATCGTGTCTCGTAGTTTTTAAATACTACATTTTTTATGATTTGACAAATGTATAGTTTTCAGACATTTTCCTAAATTTATATATAATATTTAAGACGGTATTACTTGCTATTTTGTTTAGTATATGGTTAATTTCAACTTGATACATCCACGCGTTCCCGAGATTAAGGTCCGACGGACGGAAGGACGGATAAGGGTTCCGTTTTTTACTTTTGAGGTACCGAACCCGAAAGCAATAATTAAACTGCAAATAATGAATACTATAACTATTAATTATGTATAGATATAGGTTAATAATAGTAACCTACTTATAACTAGGTATTAATAATAAAGAATATTTTACCCTCGAACTTTATTAAATTTGTACTTGTTTTCAAATAAAGTAAAAAGACAGAGTGGGTCTCTACTAGGTACCTGCTGCAAACATTAGTTACGATTAAAAAATAGCAAATGCGCTCTTGCACTATGGTCTGGCTTGCGTGTCGACAACGCCGTTTTTCATTCTACATAGCTTTCCGTACTTCACTTTCTTTCTGAGAAACGTTCCAATTAAAAAAAATAAAATCTCTAGAAAGACACGAGGAAAAGAAGAGAATTTATATCTCTTAGATTAGGTAATGTCTTAACCTCTCTGGACAACGACGTGTCTTAAGTACCCACGTCAGCTGAATTATTACCACGCTCAGTGGCTTGGGACGACGGTCGTAGGGTTGCCTTTGATTTACGAAAAGAGGGATTAAAAAAAAGTTTAATTTAAAATTGGAATACACGTGACATATTACGTTTTTGACAGATGAATATTTCAGTAGAATTTGAAATTGGAAAGCTATTATAACATGCTCCATTTTTTAAATTGTTGTGTGGAATATGCTTGTAAACTTTTTGGAACTAAAACTTATTTTAAATTTGAAACTTTAACAGAAGGAAACTCGAGAGAGTAATAAAACAGTAGCACAATGTTTAACGTAAAATTATTTTTTACAAAACGATCGTGAAAGACACGATGTGGCTTATCTCGAATATTTGAAATTCAGACAAGATATACAACCTTACAGCTGTCAAACGAAGAAAATTGCGGGCTGTAATGCGTAGAATATTCAAGTGAGCAAGGCAACTGTAGAAAATTTGAAACATGTACGACTTAATATTAAATGTCTGTTTTATAAATCTGGCAGTTGTATATTACTCTTTTATTCCAAACTAGCTGATAATCTTTGTGCCTAAAAAAATGTCTGAAGTAACAGCTTCTGTACAAGATTTCCAATTTTGACTTCTATTTTTCAGGTAAGTATGTAAAACAAAAAAAAACATTCAATTATAGTTATAAGAAGACTAACGAACATTACTTGTTTTTTAATTAAGTAAGTATGAATGTATTAATATATCTACATATATTGTAAATTGGGATGTTTGCAGACACTCCGATGTTTGTCACTCCATTATCCGATGACACATAAGTAGCATTAGCACCCACGCTTCATCTTGAAAATGTACTATTTTCAAAGGTTTACGAGATATCTTGTGGGCGATGGCACAAATGTACTTTTACTTCTATAAAAAAAGGAAGTATTCAATAAAAAAGAAACCCAGAATTGTAAATCAAGCGAGGTGGCATCCATATTAGTCTGTAACGTTAAGTTAGCAACAGCATTGCGTGAGCGAGCCACTGTCGCCGGCGCGCCGCGGCGCCCTTGAATCTGCGGCAATACTGCAGTACCGCCCAGCCACTACGATCGATTCATTACTACTTTTAAATCTCTTAACAACACATGCTCTCCTAGTACTTTTATTTGTTCAGTAGCACAATTCGTAAATAATACGATTACGTACTTCACTTCAACTTGAATAGAAACTAGTTCAAGTTTTTATTGTCCTACTTTTTCGTTTCTATCGGAATGCTTTGTTTGGGGATTACACTTTTGAAAACGGTATTATTGTACTTTGAATAAAGGAGTTCTATTTTTAACTTAATATCCGGATACGGAAACACGTTGTCGTCGTACAGAAAAAAAATGAGATTGACATTGTTCAAAGTCAGTTACGTTTGAACAACAACAGAAGTTATAAATTCATTTTGCGGTGGGCGGTATGAGAGGCCATTGAAATACCTTCCGCGAGTTTTGTAGAAGATTACTGAGTTTTATAATTAATATAATTATAAGATAAGTAGGTATAAATACGTACTTTTATTTGCTCTGTATAAATAATATCAGCTTTTAGGTTCAGACGGAGGATGTCGAAATTCGGATCTAGTTTTGAGGCGTTACTATGCTTTCGAAGTTTTAGATAAGTATTTTATCACTTAAAATGGACAAAATATCCTTGTTATTAAGTGCTTAACAGTTTAACTAGAGGTAGGTTTGGTGGTGATGCAACTGACCCTGTATAAAGTAGAATATTAATATAATAATATTATAATAATATCTTGGGACAACTCACACAACGCTATCTGTTCCCAAACTAAGCAGAACTATGGAAACCAGACAACTGATAAACATACTTATATATTTCTAAATACATACATAATTATTATAGATAAATAACACCCAGACACAGAATAAACCATCATGCTCATCACATAAAGTTTTATCCTGGGTGGGGATCGAAGCCACGACCTCTTGCGTAGCAGTCGGATACACTCCCACCGCAGCACAGAGGCAGATTGGACATCAACTGCATACTAAAGTAAAAGATTTTATCAGAGGCCTATCTCCAAGACCTATCAGAGAAGTCGTACCAACAAATCTGCAGAGTAACAAATGTTATGCAGCAAACATTTGTTTGCATTCTGAAAGCTTGGCAATTTACGAGTGCTTTTAGGAAACTTGTTTCTTTGCCAAAGGAGAACATTGCCGTTGGAATCGTATAATTGAGGTCGGGTCAGTCCAAATGAGTTAAAAGATGATATTGTCATAAGAACACAGTTCATTGTCGTGTCTAAAATTGGACTATATAACAGTACCTCAAGGGCTCAACCGATCTTAATAAATGGCACATAAAATTCTTAGGATTTTAGGAAGTTTTTTTCTATGAACTTCGTGTGTATTAAATAGGGCTTTAAAAGGCAAGTACGAAAAAATATACAAATAACCTATATGTTTAAAAATGTTTTGTAGTGGAAAATTATAGAAAAATAACGTTCATAATAAAGCAATTCGTTCTTATCAAAATTATTATTAATCACCTTGTAAACTTAAAAGTAAACGATTAAAAACTTCCAAAAATACATTTCAAAACTGAAAAAACCCGCCTGCAAAAAGACAGAAATATGATACCTTATATCATGCAGTCGGAGGCACTAATGAATTCTGTTGAACTTAATATCGTGCCTCCGACTGCATGACTTGTAACCATTACCAAAAAAAAAGACAGAAACAAGATACCCTTCATATTTAATACCCTTCATTTTAAAAACATGGCGCTTTAATCACTCGCCCCAAGTATAGTAGTCACAAAAGCTACAAGTCTTATGTACACAACTTAAACACTACTGATATAGTCTCAATGTTGGTCACGGCGGCCGAGCCGGCCATTAGAGACTAGCCAACTACGCAGGAGATATTATAGTGCACAAGTGTATGTGCAGACCCAAGTGCACTCTCTATTCCCTCACTCTCATGGTACGATGGGACGGAAATCCGACACCAGAGAGAGATCAGGCGAAGGACCGACGGCTTAACGTGCTTTCCGAGGCACGGACGGGTGTGACAATGTTCCAAAACGGTCACCCATCTATGGACCGACAGTTGTAACGTTGCTTAACCTCCCAGATATTTAGATTTGCTCGGTCGCCACTGAATCAGAGACCCCTCGATTAAACTGCTTTTCTAATAAAATAAAAATCATCTAAATTCGTCTATCCATTTGCGCGTTATGATGCCATATACAGACATGCAGATACATGTCAAACTTGTAACGATCCCTTCGTTAACGTCGGAATTAATATAATTATAGGTGTTCATAACATTCAGGAATTAAATAACATAATTAATTCATAGGTACAAATATGATTTATTATCAGAATGTGTTTATATTGTTGCGCGACTGCAATGAGCTGATTACTTCATTTTCACATCGTATATTTTGGTTTGAGAATTTTAATTGCAGACATTAATTAAACTTGCTACTAATTTATGAGAGTTAATATGCAGTATTATAAATGACATTGTATTAATTTTACGTTTAATTGTTGATGAATTCAATAACTGAAGTTTTGTTTAATGTTTTTAAAGGACAATCTCAAGGCTGGCGCTAGGATAGAGCAACGGCTTTCAATCAAGGTGGCGGTTATACTCATCACATATTACCCAATTTCGTGAGGTAGTGAACAAGTATGTGCGCGGACTCATGAGCACCTTCTAGTTCCTCACTCTAATAGTCCATTTTTCATTTTTTTATTTTGTAATTTTGAATAGTTATGTTCCCCAATGTAATTACAATCTAGTCTACAGAGACTAATAAGTAATTTGAGTTTGACATAAACTACTGAAAATATTATTTTAAGTTCATGTCCATTAACACTATTCTTATTGTTTCTATTATCATGAAGACACTTTGTTCTTGTGTTTTTTAATTACACTGCACTGTTACACTATATTATGGTCACTACACTAACTCAAAAGGTTTGGTCCTTTTCTGTCTTCTCACTATGTCCGTGTTGTCGAGGAGCTGGATAGCCTCAATATTCACATGGTGATGAAGTCGGCGACGAGGTCTAATTTAAGGTCCCGATGGAGATCGTCCATTCTAATATACCAGGTCGCGTTTACGATGCCTCTGAGTACTTTATTTTGGAAGCGTTGAATCATTTGCGAGTTGCTCTGTTTGGTACATCCCCATAACTAATAGTCCAATAGGTTGTAAATCCGACACGACTGGACTTACATGCTCTCCAAGAAACGGGAAGATGTGATATTATTTGAAAAGGGTAACATCTATAGACCGCTAGAGGAACAATGCTTATTCTCTCTGGTCTCTTATCCATCTCCTCGGTCGCCAATGGGTCACGGGCCCCTCTGTACTGGTATAAGTATTACACTAAACCCATCTGGACCCCTAGACAAATGGCATTCTATTCGATTAGAGTTTACGCTAATCGTATAGAATCACGTCATTGCGCGTGCAACAATGTAAATACGAAAATTTTTAATAAGAGATCAGCAGTTGTCATTCTATTCGATTAGCGTAAACTCTAATCGAATAGAATGCCATTTGTCTAGGGGGGCAAACACTTGAAAATACTCACATATCAAAGAAAAATGCCTTGTCTTCTTGGTAACTATCTCCTTGAAGTCGAAACAATAGACACAACTGGGTCAGTTTAAACTTACATAGTAGAACAAACACAGCTATTGTACACGTCTTAACAGTTTACCTGCGACGTTTCTCCCACGTATATTGTTGTTCAGTAACAAGACACTAAAAGCTTAGTAGAAATATAGTGCCTCTTAAACATGTAGGTAAACGATCCGACGAAAAAGGTTTCATGGTATTGCGTTTTTTTATAAGCTATTGCATAGCTTTTATCACGTGCTTTGAGCGCGGCGACCGAATCAAGAAATTCCGTAACGAAAATAAAGCCTAACACCGCCTACCATGTAGCTCGGCCGAGCGTTCGCTTAACGTATATGTATATGGTACGACTGTACGAAGCTCGCACGGATCGAGACGAGCTGCTCCGAAATGTAATGAAAAGAAAAAAAAATACTGCACACTACTAAATAAATAATTATAATTGCATAAGTTGATAAAAAATGCTACGCAATAGCTTTACCGCGGCAGTCCCCGAGTGCCACTCATTTTTTTCTTTTTATACTACTGAGATCTCAGACAAGCATACAACCTTTTGTATTTAAACTTTCGCGATTTTAACACATAAATATTTAAAGGTAACATTTATCAAAATTATCAAGACCAGGCGAGGGTAGTTGAGAAACCCCGCGCCTTACGAAGACATCGCTAGGCTGCCATCAGTCGACCCCTGAACACGATCTGTGCAATTCGATCGAAACGTCGGGTAAATAAAAGGTTCGTACCTTTAAATATTTCACGCGATTAAGTCCCAATAATGACATGACGAGTCTAACATTTTCAACAAATTTGCGTTATAAATAAAGTATTCCGACATAAAGCCATACAAATATGGAACAACCAAGTTTCAAAGTGATTGTGCGATTAAATTTCTATTTTCCAAGTAGGTTTTGGCTTAACGAGAGCTTGCCTGTGCCTCGTAAAACATTTTGGAATTATTTGCGTGAAAAAGTATCTTCAACTGACGTTTAAATATTCAAAGAGAAAAAAATTATTTTTGTTTTTTTTTACTTGGTCTGGCTATGTCTTCTACCTTGCCAGACTTTGCCCTTTAGCCGGCTTTTATCTGCAGTTTATCAGTCCATATTTTAGCGGGAAAATGATTTATCGAATGCCTTTGCCAAGCCTAAATGAGTGACAAAAGATGTATTTATGCTTTTATATATTTAGATTGTAGGTAACAGGTGCGAGAGATTGTACCTATTTATATTCATTGCGTGTCTCTTAGATATATTTATCTCACGCCCACTTTGGACGCTAATTAACTAATGTAATATTCTATTTAGTTTTTTTTTAATAATGTTAACGTGTTAGGCCGTTTAGCGTGTTTAGTTCAGAACAATTCTGGAGTCAGCAAGGTTAAGCTATGCTACTATTGTCGGTCTGTAAACGGGAGTCCGTTTTCTAAAATGTTACCCTTCCTTGCCTCGAAATTTCATTTTTTTCGTGCGTTCAGCAGGCTCCATCGAATTATAAGATGTTGTCACGTCAATTAATTTTTAAAAACAAAATTTTAATTTTATTTGTTTGATAGATATGTTGTATGGATATAGAGAAGGAGGTAAATGGAAATCACAATTGAATTGATCAAGTTACATTTATTTGTACGCATAAATACAATTATGTAAATTTTCATTTATTTATTTTTACAATGGAACGCCTCAGAGCTAGGTAACGCCTCATTTTTTTCGTGCTTTCAGCCGGTTCCATCGAATTATAAGACGTTGTCACGTCAAAAATGAAGCATTCCCTCTTTGACGTTTGACGCTCGTTGGTGAGAACAACTATGGCTAAAACATCAGATGTCGGCTTTTTACCTGTCAAAAAGTACGTCCACTTAACCGTTCTTTTTGACAGTTCTTTGCTTCAATTTTAGATGCCGTATTAGAAATCTAGACGTTATATAATCAAAGGTGGTTGGCTAGTTTCTGATGGGGTTTTCCACCGTGACCGAAATCGATTAGAAGAAGAATTAACTAAAACATTATTCACAGCGATTCCTAGATTCCATAGACGCAAATTATGATTTGTGGGTGATGAAAATTAGTGTTTAGCATGTCCTTGGCTGTGAATGTAAACTTTTCGACTTGATTGGGAATGTCGTCGTTAATTCAGAAGCTTGTATTGATTCGTTTGCGTAGGGAGGAATGATTGACGCAAATCGAGGTTAAATAAATATGCATGTAGGTTTACTATATGCCAGATATTGTACCTACTGTGAAACAAAGAAACTCGATTCTGTTGTATGTTTAGGAATTATGAATATAAATAACAGTATTAGGAAGTCATAAGACCAATTTTGATTCCATTCATGTGTGTGTGACAGACAAAGAATTTTGTGCTCACCGGGGATTATTATTTTAAGCCCGCATTCCAATCATCATCATGTGTTAAATTTCTACCTAGTGCATGAAACATCCACTAACTACATGGTGTTCCCGATGCCGTCTAGCGCAAATCTATGGTGAGGCATGCGCACAGCAGTGACGAACCATATACAAAAAAAAGTTTAGAATCGTTTTTTTCAGTGTTTTTTATGCATCTGTTTTTATTTAAATATTTTAATTTTTAAATATTGTTTATTTAAATAATTTAATTTTCAAATCATTTCATTTCATCATCATTTCATTTTGGTAGAGTCCACAAATCCCAAAATGTGCTTCCGGGCCTTGTTCATCTTCGCAAATTCCTTTCTGGCAAACTTTATCAAAATATAAAAATTAAGTATCGGTTTTAAAGATAGGTCTCCGTGGTGCGAGACTGCAACCTTCAGTGGCTCAAAATCTAGCCCACTGCATAGGTTTGGTCCTCCGGAAGAACTCTTAAAGGGCTTGGAAATTACTGCTCATTTTCCCTTACAGAATATTACATGTAAAAACTGTCCGTACTAACAAAAAAAATCTCATAACGCAAATAAAAGAAAACGGCTGGACGGGTTTTGACAGGACTTTCACTATCAGATAGATAGAGGAGTAACTTAGACTACTTTTATCATCACACTAAAGTCTATAGGGAGTGAGCAGCACTGCAACTTCACGCGGACGCCGTCGCCGGCACAGCTAGCAGTACAATACATTAGTCAGCTAGTGTTCAATTTTTTTCAGTATTTAACCTAATTCTTTCTTCTTTATATATTTGTACCCCAGCGGCAATTAATTCTATCTCGAGGAAGGTTTTGTTTAGTCGTCGAGTGCAGGTTTCATTAAGCTACAATCTCTAAGGTACTGAGACCTCATCCTATTTGCAGAAGTAATTATTTTCTCCATTTCTTTCTACATCTAAACACAGATTTATTTCCAAAGATTTTATTGGTTATTTACGAGTTTCACAACTTGTAAGGCTTGCTACTAAACATTTTCCAGGAAATATTATTTCAAACGCGAATATTTTTGTTGGATATCTTTTAAATTAAGCTTCAACGTATCATTTCAATTTGATTTTCAACTATATATGCGGATATTCCACAGAAATGGAATTTCGAATATCGATGAAAATGTTTGAAGACGTTGCCAAATGTAATTTTGATGGGACGAGTTAGAGCTGGCTGAAGTTTTCAACGTTTTAGAAACGTATCAACTTGTTATTTTTTTAAAGACGACTCCAGTTGTAGAGATTTGATTGTTTGTTTGTATTGAATAGGCTCCAAAACTACTAGACGGATTTGAAAAATTCTTTCATCGTTGTGCAGCTACACTAACCCCGGGTGACATAGGCTATTTTTTATCCCTGTATTCCCACGGGAACAGTTCACGTTCGCGGGTGAAACCGCGAGGCGTCCGCTAGTAATAAATAAATTTTACTCTAACCCGGTAATACGCCTTTGAATTATTTGAAAAGTGTATTAGTTCACAATTTAACATATTTTATTATTTCACTAGCGGTCGTCTCGCGGTTTCACCCGGGTATTTCCCGTTCTCGTGGGAATACGGGGATAAAAAATAGCCTTTGTCACCCGGGGTTAGTGTAGCTTCACAACGATGAAAGAATTTTTCAAATCCGTCCAGTAGTTTCGGAGCCTATTCAATACAAACAAACAATCAAATCTTTCCTCTTTATAATATTAGTATAGAAGATAATCATCAAAATAAACACTAAAAACTTTGACACAAGAAAATTATGACGTCATTATGTTAATACAATAATTGCATTTCTGAAAGATAGAAAATTTTTAAGTCAAGACCCAGGAATTATTGTATTTATAAAGTAATTGACACTCACCGAACACACTGGTTCATTCAGTAAAATTTATTTTTGTAAAGAAAAATTGATGATTTTTAAAGAGTGGCACATGAGTTTCTTGGCAGCTTTTTCTCATGAGCTTTACACTTGAAACTGCCGCCTAACCTCATTTTGTTTTTTTTTTAAACAACCATAATTTTATAATTTTTTTAGTATATAATTATTTGACGTTTTCAAATACTCATTAACCTGATTTTACGAAATAAAGATATTTGAGTTTGAGGTTAAGTTTGAATTGGCAAGAAAATAAGTCATTAAGTTAAATTGCATATAAATCTCTACAAAACGAACAGTTTTGACGTTTCTATTAAAGATACTGGTTCGATGTGACATTTAAATACCCAATTGTGATTTTCAATGTCACTCGGGAACGGTTAATGAAAAATAATTATCGTCTTGGCGGGGCACTACCGTGCCCACTGATTGTCAACTGATACATACTACAATGGTAAAGTACAGCAATGTAAAGTAACGCTTAATGTTGCTTTGTGGACCGCATTATTTTGGTTTTATGTATGTCAACCCTAAGAGTAAGAGTGGTTGCACTAAATTCTTAAGGACCCCTCACTTCATTCGTAATATTGGCTATAAAGTCGAGACGTTAAGCGAGGATAGCAGTAGATTAAGTGCTAGTACCGGTAACATTGAAGAGATTTAACCGGTTACTTGGCGGGTCTTTTCGCAGTTCTATATAAATATTGGGCTTTGGGGTTGATGAAGAAAAGTTTGGGTAGAAATAAACGAAGTGACGTTGTTCAAAGTATTTACTAACATATTTTATAATAAGTTCAAAGATAAATAAAATGATTGACGATATTATGACTATTTATGGCTGTTTATCTAAAATGTTAAATTAAAGTAATAATATCTAATATCTTAGGACAATTTACACAACGCCATCTGGTCCTAAACTAAGCAGAGCTTGTACTGTGGAAACCAAACAACCGATAAACATACTTATATATTTCTAAATACGTACATTCGACTGCCTCTGTGGCGCGGTGGAAGTATATCCGACTGCTACGCAAGAGGTCGTGAGTTCGATCCTCACTCAGGATAAAACTTTGTGTGATGAGCACGATGGTTTATTCTGTGTTTGGGTGTTATTTATCTATAATATGTATGTATTTAGAAATATTTATGTATGTTTATCAGTTGTCTGGTGTCTATATTACAAGCTATGCTTAGTTTGGAAGCAGATAGCGTTGTGTGAGTTGTCCCAAGATATTAAGATAAGATAAGAAATATTAAAGATAAATAACACCCAGACACAGAATAAACCATCATGCTCATCACACAAAGTTTTATCATGTGTGGGGATTGAACCCACGACCTCCGGATTTGCAGTCAGGATTACTAACCGCTAGACAACAAAAATACACATCTAACCGAATACAAATTTTAGTAAGTGTACCTTTCATATCTATTATAATATACGAGTATGTCTGGTCAAAAACAAGACTAAAGTAGAAAATAATATTTAAAAAAATAGCTTAGTGAATTACCTATATTCGAATTAAATTCAAAATTCTTTATTCACTTAGGATGCAAAACCACTCTTGTGATTCGTCGGGATTCTGTGATGTACATATAATGCCAAGTTCGCAAACAATAGGTAAAGCCGGAGAAAAGAACCTGGCAATAAAAACTCGCGGCCACTCTTTTCAAATTGCCAATTTTACAACCTGTCTTATATTACCCGCATTGCGTAAAAATCTAACCGATTTTATTTTTTTGCAATTCTGTAACATATGACTGATTTTGCTTGTGATTTCTGGAATCGGGAATATAAACTTGGATTTCAAGAGAGTTAGGCCTTACGGTCATAGCTAAGGCACAGATAATATAATACTATATTAGTAATTATACATACACTAAAAAACTGTAAGCATGTCGCATAAATTTGACAAATTATATGGGTCAATTATTCTATTTGGTTTGTAAACTTTTTGGTTCCGGATTCTTCTATGATTCTACTGGCTGGTTTGAAAAAAAAAACGATTATGTTCTGTTTTTTCATAAAATCAAAAGTCGCCGCCTTGGTCCGATTTAAGGTTACCTATTCGTCATTTTTTTTTTAAACCGCTTACTATGCGTACTTTTAATAGAAGAATAATGAAAATACTGTCATTGCTTTATGACTATGGGCATCAAAAACAGCTTTCGTGAAAGTTTTCCATTTTCTTACTGATTTTCAGAAATTGAATTGTGTGATCATTGATAGAGCGACGTTTTGACCGCAGATGAAATGCAAATAGCTGTGGGATGTTGCAAGTGGGAAAATAAACAATCTGAAGTAACTCGCTATCTTGATGTGAACAGGAGCGTTATATTTGCCGTCTGTGGCAGCGTTATATTACCACAGAAAATCCCGCTGAGCAGCACCCAGGCCGTGAAAAGAGTACACGCACTCGGCAAGACCGATATATACAACTGACTGCAAGACGTCAGACGATGTTAACTACCCGAGAAATAGGTTTAAGGGGGTTTAAGGCTACAAAACTCCAGTGGTGTTGTTAATAGCGCCAAACCATGCAAAATCGGTATAAGTAGGTACGGCCTATGAGCACGACGCCAAGTGCCCATCTATATGTCACGAGAATCGCACTCGACGAAATAAATGGTGTAGGGAACACATAACATGGACCCAGGAGCAATGGTTTAAAATTATATTGCTATAAGAATCGATGTTTAGGCCTGATACAAGAAGAGTATGAGTACTGAAAGGCTGAGGTGCGTTCAGGAAGTTCATCCAAACAGCGGATCAACAGTTATGGTATGGGATGTTATAAAGAACAGACGAAATGAGCTCGTTTTTATAATGGAAACATGAATGTTTAAAATTACCTTGAGGATGTAAGTTCTTATATACTATTCCGTTTGCACAAACCCTTGGCTCCGATTTCGCACTGTGACAATCAGGTTGTAAAAGGGTTACTCATTAGCCGTGGTTACCTAAAGCGTTTCAGGCCCCGGTAATATACGAGCCACGTTTTTAAACCTTAATTAAAAAAAAAAAATAGTGATCAAATTACTTTGTTGAGTAACAAATCGTTTAAAAAATTGAAATACATCATGTATGATTTCTGATGCTTCAAAAAAAACTTGATTTCTAGTTAAATTTAACTTTTGCATTTACAAAAGCTAGATTTAACTGGAATTGACGTATTTACATATTTTTATTTTTAACGGGATCCCTGTGATAAAACAATATTGAACGATTTATCTAATATGACACAACCCACAGAAAACCATCTGATCTCAAATTGGAGAGAGCTTCTAAGTATTACAGCAACCAGAAAACTGACATCTATAAATTTAACACAAATATTACAACACACACAAATTAATATCTATAAATATAAAACAAAGTCACGTTAGTTGTAACTAACGTGACTTTGGGAACGAGTAGGCTGATTTGCAAGATCTTTGATTACCCAGAGCCCAGACACAGAATAAATAATCGTGAATTAGATTAGCAGTCAAGCCCCCTTATTTATAATTAGTATTAGCAGACGTTTAAGAGTATTTTATCAAGCGAATGTGAATGAATTTTGTCTTATTCTATTCTGTTTTGAAAATGGATTGTAAAACAAAGACAAAATATTCGCAAGTTAAGGGGGGGGGGGGGGGGCGGGAGTGGTCTATTTTAAACTTTAAAAGTAATTATTTTAAATGTATAAAAATATATATTTGACATCCTTACAACAAGCCCTTTTATTAGGGTTCCGTAGCCAATTTGGCAATATTTCGTCAATGTCTGTCTGTCTGTCACAGGCATTTTACTCAAAAACTGTCCAATGAATATTGATTAAATTTGACGAAAAGGTGTCTCATAGTAGCCGCTACTTAGTTTTGATAGCTAAATAATAAAAATATTTTTTTTTAGGGGGGGACCTCCATACATGTAACAGAAGCTATTTTTTTTTGTGCATACATCAACGTGTGGCACATCATTCGACAGGTATTTTAAAAACATTTTAAGGTTTTTAATAAAAAAAAATTGATTAAGTGAATATTTTTGGAAATAATCGCTCCGAAAGTTGCACAAATTGTGTCCCCCCCTTGTCTTTTGAACCATGTGACCAAAAAATAGAAAAAAATGAAAATGGTAGCGCTGTAACAAATACTTTATGGTCATGGGGATGGTCTATTTTTCCTGAATACCTTTGAAAACAACGCAATGCAATGATTAAAACAAATATACTCGTATTTGATATGCTCAGGACAATCCCTTTTATTTGACACGATACAGTTTGCAAAGCTTTTCTTGTTTTTTTTCTAGATTTCCCCACAAAAGTGGCTCTTAAATTTATATAGCGTTACGCGTCCATGTTTGGATCACAGAAATATGTATACCAAATTTGAACTTCTGTCAAATCCAATTGGCAGACAGAAACACAAGTGATCCTATAAGGGTTCCGTTTTTTCCGTTCGAGGTACGGGACCCTAAAAATTAATTGAAATAAACAGTTTTTATCCAAGTGCGGAGGAGGCTGATGTGTTTGACCCGTATGTGGGCAAAGAAACATTAGAAGGATACATATCCTTTTAATGTTTCTTTGCCCGCACATAACTCCTCAACGGCTCAACCGATTTAAGAGGTGACCTCGAAAATATATTTAACCTTTATGTTTAAAAAAGTTTAGAGTGACAGATCATAGAAAAAACAACGTTAATTATTATGCTTAAAGAATAAGTTTTTTAATTAGAGTCAAGTGCCCCCCCCCCCGCCTGCCAACTAAATGCTTGTTTTTGGAGGTATAAAAAAAATCAGGATTGTAATAAATATAATGAAATTAAAAGGGAAAACTATCACAGCTAATTAGACTTTACAAGTTTACGAGTAACAGCAGACCAAGTAAGAAGTAACAAAATTTTCGTACAAATTAAAATATTTAAATAATAGACCAGGATCCCTAGAACAAATTTTCAAATCTCAAGCTCGAATTGTTATAGTAGCTTAATTTTGACGAGACGCCCAACTTTATGTATACAACAAATTTATACAATGATAATTTAGTGGGAGAACAGATGTTAAACATGTCGAATGAGTGAATGTAAAAAGTTGGTTACTAACAACTATTTTTTTACTTCAATCTTTAGGTAATTACAAAATACGGGGTGTAACAGAAAAACGCGTATAGCATATTTTTTTGACAAAATTCAGTAGCGAAAGGCGTATGGCATATGAATCATACCTCCCCTGGTATAAAATTTTATTGGATTATTATGGCATAGAACTTTTTAAGTTATACTTATTTAATTAATAACTTTTTCATTAATAAATAAACGAATATTTTTTTAGGGTACTCCGATTTTGTTAAAATTAGGTATGTGCATTCAGTATCATCATCAGTATCATCACCAGCCCTTGAATATGACCACACCTTTCTGTTACACCCTGTATATAGGAAAAACTATTTTCTGTTATCCTACAAAATGGATGGTTTAACGAAAGTGTCCGCCACTACGAACATGTACTAATAATGAGGGTATCAAAAGCTATAACTAACCAGCATTTTTTAGTAAGTTTTAGTTAAATGCTTGCATAATTAAATGGTCGCTTTGTCCTACAATTTGAATGGACTGTTTTTTCAGTCCTACGCCAGGAAGTTGTAGTATGTACAATCCTCGTCAGTAGCTTTGTTTTGACGAGACGCCCAAAAAACGTCTACGACATTGTGGTGGTCGTTTAGAGGAGAAAACATATGTGTTAAACATGTCGAATGGAAGTTGATTTCTAATAACTATTTCTTTACTTCAAAAAAGTTTAGATGATATCAATTACTTGATAAAACTGTCGTCCTACAAAACCGTCTACAGTGGCCCGAGCGTATCTGTGGAGGGTAAGGTATGAATGTAGCAGTTGTAAACGGATTGAGGTGCGCCCATTGGAGATAGGCGCGTATCCGGGGGTGGGGAGGGTTGCAACAGGGGCAATTACCAGACTTATGAATTTTCAAGTTTTTGCCATATATTTGTTTCGGGTTGATAGGTAATTGCCCCCCCCCTCCCCAGAGGCGAAGGGCTAGGGGGCTCAAGTCACCCAAAATCATTCACCATTCACCCATTCCATTCGTGTGAGTGGTGCAACAACGGCCCTATCTGGTTCAAGCCCCCGCCAAAGGACAACATCAAACAACAATCCTGGATCCAAGCCCCCCCCCCCCCTCCATTCCGAGTCCCATATCCTGGTTTCGCAGAGAGGAAGAGTTTTTTAACCTACTACTGCAGCGCCACCCCCTACACACGACTAGAGAATGACTTCCATCATTGCATTTTGTTTTAAAAAATATGACATGTTTTACTTCCAGTATACCTAATAGTCGGTCGTCTGCGTTAAAATTTATATTAAACTAGCTGACCCACGCAACTTCGTCTGCGTAAATTTTACCCGTTTTTGCAACATTTCTTATTGCTGCTCCTCTCCTTATTTCTCCACTATTTAATGGATGTTATTATACATATAAACCTTCCTCTTCAATCACTCTATCTATTAAAAAAACCGCATCAAAATCCGTTGCGTAGTTTTAAAGATTTAAGCATACATAGAGATATAGGGACAGAGAAAGCGACTGGATTGTTTTATACTATGTAGTGATTATTATTTAATATAAATTTTATTTTAACGCAGACGACCGACTATTTTCGCGTTTTTTTATTAAAAACAAGGAATGAAATAACATTTTTCCAAAGCGGAACACGGAAAACCATATAATGTGTCTATTGTGTTTTCTGTAGGTGCAAAATGATTAATGATTATTGTAAATACCTACCTACACCTACTTTAATTATTGTACCTTACCTATAAGTGTGTATAAAATCCTAATATATTCGGATAAAATAAATAGACTAAATAACCTCAGAATTGTTATAGATCCAACTTTTACAATGTTTCCTTTTTTTTCCTCTGTCTTACGTAACCCAATAATTTACCGCATTATAAAATCCCTATGTGATATCTAGTGTGAGATAAATAACTCAATTACAATTAAAACTTAAAATTAATCTACTTTACTTACATGTAAAATGTAGGTAAGCATCATATGCAACACTTAAAATAACCAATAGTGGAACTTACAAGACTACTATTAATCCAAGTTTACAAAGAAGCTTAGAATTCTTATTATTAAGAAGTGTACACACGTTCGTTTTGTGTTCTTGTATGTGTGTGTATGTATGCAGTTATATATCTACGGACGAGCTTTAGCGCGAAACGTGGGTTACATTCAGATGTTCTCTCAATGGCGCGCCTATTGAGGTAGGTGAATGTCAGCCGTTTTGTACGGAGCGAGCACACAAGTTTTATACGCATTGTAGAAAACCATACAAAAGACAGAGTTTTATGAGAGTGTTATATAATAGCGTACGTTATTTAAACACCTGGAGTTATACTTCAAAAGTTTTGAATGAAATTGTTCAAAAAATCTTTATTTTTTGCTGCCGAGACTACGTCTACGCACTCTATATTTAATCGTAGCAAGAAATCCGACTCAGTGCGATAAAATTATTACAAATTTTACGTTTCGTTATACATAATACAATCAGACAATGGGTTCTAAATTGTCATTTATTTAGGCGGTGACATACAATGTGGGCAATAAACGGTGGGCAATAAAATATTGAATACCTAGTGTAATTTAGACGATTAAAACGCGTCATCTTCTACAGATACCTTTTTTGAAATGTGCGACTAAAGTAACAATTATCAAGCTATACGTATTTTCTTGGTAATCAGGGTCTACGTAAATCGTAGACCTTTGTCCATTAACCGCATTTCCACAATCCATATTAATCGTCCGAAACTCAATGCCGTACCGCAGGCACGTGCAAATAATGAAAAGAAACGTAAAAATATTCACTAAGTAGTTCAATTTTTGAACTACAACGGAAAGAATATCACGGGGCTTTAAACGAGCTCAGACGAAAGAATCCCGCAAAACATCGTGTAAGCACACATTATAAAAATACTTTATCGACTAAGTACACATACATACAGTGCATATTCAATGTGGAAGCCGTAATGAGTAAAGGTCAGACACAATGCCTTACTTGTCAATTAGAGGATTAACAGCATAACCAACATACGGCAGCTGACGAAAGAGAAACTGAGATACACGCTTACGCACTCTTTGTCATAATGCACCAGACCCAAGGTGATATATGAAGAACAGATGTTTTTTTTGCAACAATTCTAACAATTAAATGTGGCATTGTACCGCAAATGATAGCGAATTCAGGGCGGACATGTCATTTGAAACACATAATGAAAGGTATACCTTTTATCCGGCGAGCCCTGTGTGCGAACGCCGGCGTCCGTGGCGCTTAGCCCCCGGTGTTGTAGTGTCGTGAAGTAGGGTGTTGGAAGCGCCAAGGAGGGCTCCTGGCCGCGAAGGGCCGGCGTTGCTTCGCGTAGCGAGCGATGGGCGCGCGTGTACCTCGAGGTCGGTTTGCCGGCGGAGTGGGCCGCTGTGTGACAGCCGGCAAGGGTGCGCGCGCCTGCACCACCGCGCATGCGTCCTCCCGCACCGCAAGCGATTAAACTAAATACACCAACACGCAGCGCCACTCCATGTGCTATACTGGCGTGTTTTTGCGTTACCTACAATATTGAGGTGAGCATTACATATTTTTTTTAATAATCTCTTATTCTGACCTACATCTGTTTCCCTATTTTAATAATTAGTTTCTAATAATATGTTACTGAGGTATGATTTTCTGAGTTTAGTGTGATTGTGTAAGCCACAAAAAGAATCAACAAATGATAGAACATCTCCGAATATTTATTCGTTTATGTATTTGGAAACGATTTTTTTATTGTGATTTTTATCAATCAATTGAAGAGTTGATAGTGTTTTATATTTAATAATCCGTGGGTATACAAATGACGATAGTTTTTTATTGTATTATGTAGCGTGTACGTTATTAGAATCAGCTGTTCATGTCATGTTAACTAGGGGTGATATCGATTGGCAGCACTTTCACCGTTGGGCGCGAACTCTTGGTCTATGTTTTGGCGCCGATCCAGCAATGGCGGACACCCTGTTACTAAGCACACGCCATTTTAACCCTCGACAAAAAATAAATGTATTATAAGTTTAACGTATGTGTCTGTGTGTCAGTCTGTTACATCGTAGTGTTCAAACGAATGGACAGACTTTGATGTGTTTTTAGGGTTCCGTACTTCCGTACAATTGAAAAAAAAACGGAACCCTTATAGAATCACTTTGTTAATAAGATACCTCACGTATTGTTTGTCACTTAAGGTTTCATTAGTACTAGCGATTTTAATGTGTTAAAAACTGCTCAAATAGAACAAATGCATTCGCAAGTACCTATATGTTCACACGGCAGCGATTTTAAAACGCGGCGCATTTTTATCGTGTAGTGTTGTATTTTCAACGCTGGGCGTTGGAAATAGATCACATAATCACATCAAGAGGCTGGGTCGCCGGGATTTAGACACGCAATAAAAAAGCTCTCGAGCGAACGAGGCCTAGGGCAAGCGGGGGGCCCGCGGCCCGTAATAAATTCTAGAACGGGAACCTTAATCTGCTTTGGGTATGCTATGCTCAAAAATTTCGCCCATGTTGAGGAGAACGAGCGTAGATATGCGGGGCCCCTTTTGCGCGGGACCCGTAGCAATTGCTAATCCTGCTGTAGGTATTCTTAATCCGGTGCTGCCTACCTAAAACTAAATTTATTTTGAACCAAAAGTAAGTTATATTTCTATTTATCAATAAATATTATCTTTATAGAATTTTATAAGCTACGGATCTTAATCGCGTTAATATTTTATTTTAAGGCTAAATACTTTTGTTTATTGCCCGACGTTTCGACCGTATTGCAACGGCCGTGGTCACGGGTAGACAGTCTACCCGTGACCACGGCCGTTGTAATACAGTCGAAATAAACAAAGGTCAATAAACAAGGGTATTTAGCCTTAAATAAAATATTTACGCGATTAAGACCCGTAGCTTATAAAATTCTATAATGTGTACAAATCGCGAAAGTTTACGAACATATAATATAATCTTTGGCATTCAATAGTTTGAATAAAGTACTGATTTAACAAGAAGTTTGGTATGTTTCATGGGTCATATATTTCGTGATTTCCTTTTGTCGTTGGATAAGGAGCGGCTAAACAATGCTCGCTATTATAAATGAACTTCATGTAAAATATAATTAGCAAATAGAATTGTAAATGAAGTTAGTGGGCCCGAAAATTGTGCTATTTTTAACCGACTGCGCTAGAAGGAGGGTAATGTTTATTAAATAAAAAATCTATGATCTCCTTCTTTGGCAAGCTCTACAGTTTATGCGGCATGACTGATTTCATAATGCGAGGTGTAGTTGGATAATTTGGGTCCACATAGGCTCTACATTATTAGGGTACCGTACTCCAAAAGAAAAACGGAACCCTTATAGGATTGAAGTGATTTTTTATAGGAATTTCTTGCCAATTACATTACAAATACAATAATTGCATTTTTGAAAGATAGAAAAATTTGAAGTCCAGACCCAGGAATCGAACCCGAGACTTCCGTAGCCAAACCGGGGCCGGAATCGAACAAACCTATCTGGACTATGTTACTAGACTTCAATTTTTTTCTATCGTTTGAAGCTCGCGAGTTCAGCCCTCACATGCGCCATCTAGCCGCTAGATAAAGAACTATCACGGCTTTTGTTATTGCTTCGTTACAGAAAGCATTTTAACAAATTATGATGTCGCAGGCCGAATATTGAAGGAATTTTTTTACAGGCATTTCTTGCCAATTACTTTACAAACACAATAATTGCATTTTTATCCCATATAGGATTATTTTGTTGTCCATCCGAGTATCGAGTACCTACTAAGGGACTGTCCCTTGAAGCTGTGAAAAAATCAAACTTTAAAGTTAACGTAAAAAAAATCGGATTAGTACGAGTCGGACTCCCCCACCGAGGGTTCCGTATAAATTTATAGGTACATATTATAAATAGTTCAGGAATCGAGTCTCGCAGTTTTAAAATAACGTATGTATGGGGACAAAATGTAATTTTCAACTTTTGAATCTTTTAGAATTTTACCTTTATTTGTGCTGTAAGACTTTGCTTTTTGCTAAGTTTCGTGATTCTAGGTCAACTACCATATAGGTTTTCGACCCCAAAACTTAAAGGGAACTTCCAATTGACCTTCAATGGTCGATTTTGGCTAAAAGCAAGGTCTTACAGCACTAGTAAAGGGAAAATTACGTAAAATAAAAAAAAGTTGAAAATTGAGATATACATTTTGGTATTTACAAGTTTTCCCGAAAATTTAAATTTGCCTATAAGTACATTTTTATCGATTAAAAAGACGCAACTACGCAGACGTACGATTGTCGCCTAAGCCAGATGATTTGATTTGTTTTCTCGGATCATTATCGTTTAGGAGCTACGAGGGCAGAGACAGCCAGACAGATAAATACTTTAAACTTATAACACCTATAAATAGAACATTTGTGCAAGAAACGTTTTTGGAAACCATTAAAAATTAAACTAAAACTTCAAATACCTACTGCAATATAAACGATCTGAAGTTACTTGCTAAGTTTTATAACTTAATAAACTTAATAAGGTTATCCTTTTTGACCTCTTCACGGTCAGGCGCATATCTAGAACTTTGTTCTTGGGGGGGGGGGGGGGGGGACCTTTGACTCAACTGATCTGATTCAACACCGGTACGCTATATCCACCACCACCTTGGGATAATTGCCTGCCTGAACACTCCAATCCAGTGTCAAAATTCTGAAATTCTCCAAAAAAAAGGTTTAATTCAGTCGAGTCGTATCCCCGCCTGTTCATAGTTGAATACGTCATTCATCGACGTAAAATTATACATTCGTTACTATTTTATATTAGGTACATAAATTGTTACTCTTACCAAATAACCAACGAACCCATACAATTTCCAAGGACTGGCCCTACAAATCTTGGTATTCATTTGGTTTAAACATTTTGGCAGCCTTGTAGCGCGCCGTGCAGGATCGTATATTCACTTTTATCTGCAATGCTACAAAATTACCGACGTTGAAAGATTAAAACTTAAGTTTCGACGAATAAAATCTGATAAAACATGTTTAGACATACGTGTAGGTAGTGTTATAGTGTAGGATTCCGTGATAAATTCAACAATAAAAAACTGGACAATTGCGAGTCGGTCTCGCCCACCGAGAGGGTTCCGCACCAATTTGTTGGTACATAATATTATAAATGTTCCCCACATTTATAATATTATGTACCAACAAATTCCACCCTTCATTTTTAACTGTTTTTATTTTTTGAAAATGTTTCCTAGAATTGTGCTCCAGGTCAACGGAAACTACCTTAAAGGTTTTCGACTCAAAACCTATAGGGTACTTCCGGTTGACCTAGAATTATCAATTTTGGTGAAAAGCTTAAAAGCAAGGTCTTACAGCACAAGTAAAGGAAAATAAAAATTATATTAATTATATATCTACGCTTTGCGGTTTAAAAGTCCGTAAATAAAATAGAATTACATAAAAAAAAACTTTTTATCGTGTTGATTTTTAAACACCTAATAGGGACTTTAGACCTCAGTAATTGGTATAAATTTCAACTTGCTAGGTCCACCCGTTCCTGAGAAAATCGGTGGTACACGGACAAACCGACGGAAAAGAAAGTGATCTTATAAAGGTACCTTTTTTACCTTTTGGGGTACGGAACTCTAAAAGGGTTGTATTTTATCAAAATATGTTTAACCTAAAATTACATCCGTTATTTTTAATTAATTTATTTATCAATTAGGTACATAGCTATCCATTTTCACCGATTGCTCCCAAACAATTGAGAATATGCGCTTTTTTCTTCGACACTTTTTTCTTTTTTCACAACTTCACAATTCTCAGTTTGCCGCCATCATCTCAACCTGGACGACGCTATCCTTTTCAATTAAAAAGTAAATATTGACTGCAAAGCGTGAAAGAGAAAAAAAAACTTTTGCGGCCATTGACAGGTATTGTCCACAAAGTAGTGTTGTCTCTTTCTAGAGAGTGGTCAATTTTGTGAGGTTATGGCGCAGTCCTGTTCTCTACGTACGGAACAATTTATTTTATTCCACCCTAGCTGTCCCGCGCAACTTCGTCTGCGTAAATTTTCCCCGTTTTTGCAACATTTCTCATTGCTGCTCCGCTCCTATTGGTTGTAGCGTGATGTTTTATAGCCTATAACTTTCCTCGATAAATGGGCTATCCGAAGTAAAATAATTTTTCAATTCGGAGCAGTAGCAGTAGCGCGTTCAAACAAACAAACTCTTCAGCTTTATAATATTAGTATAGATTCAAAACTTTTAGTGTGAAATTGAACTGGTTTTTGGCATTCTAAACGTTAACACGATGGGAACCGTGTGAGCTCACTGCGGATAGTCGCATTAGGTCAAGGGCATTGCACAAATCCGCAGTCTCATTTATGACGCACACATAGATACTGTACTCAACGCACCCCGCACCCCTGATTTGCTCCCCCTATATTATTGTGGCCACACAAAGGTTTTCAAAGCCCAAGTATCAAACTGACAGTTCCATAATTCAAAAGTAATGGATTCGATTTTTGCAATAATAATTTATCTCCATTGACGAGGGGTCGTTGATGTAGATCTGTGGAATTGTGAAGTGAGATGTTGACGCGGTCAAGTCGACATCGTTTGGTAACTATAAAATTATTATCTTAATTTTATGTAGGTATCTCTTTTTCTTCTTACTTTTGAGTTGATTGCAATTTCCAGTATCTATTCTATAACAAATACTCGCTTTTACGAATTTTGCACGTACTTAGGTATTGCGTGTATTTTCACACTTATCTGAAAAACGGAATTAAGCACGCATTATTTCTTTGTATGTTTGCGTGTTTGACCTTCTATTAATAGCTACCTAAGGGTGTGTGTGTGTCCTTAATCGAAGTGTTTTCAAGGAGATTTTTGCCGTAGAGTAATAAATCTAGCAATTGTCATTTACCTATTTTTGTATATAAAATGCCCAGTTCATGTAGAAAATCTCTAGCACTGCTTGCCTACAAGTAGTGGGTAGGTACTGCGTTAGATTTACGTTACATTCACTTCTTGTATGCTCCGAAAATAGAAATGATCTCGTATCGACTACAAAGCCTGAATGGCGAGACGTAGATTTTATTATAATGGTCTAATAATTAATTGAGAAGATAGGTGCTTAGGTACCCTATAAATGTAGGCAACACCATACGTGGGGAAAATATTAATAATTCTATTACAAGCCAGAAGTAAAATTGGATTCAGAATTAAATTATTTGGGTGTGCTAAATGTGAAATCGATAAAATGATAATATGTGAATATGTTAAATAATATGTGTGTATGGTTAGGCGTTTTTATTATACCTACTTAATTATAGTCCGTGATCTTTGGTGCCATAATATTGCTGTACATAGGTTGGTATTTGAAAAAAATTGAATTTATGAATAGGTGGCTTTCCAATTTTGGAGAGTACCTTATTTACGATTGATTGTCGGTCATTTTCCGTAAATCGTCGCTCATAGATCATAGTTGCTAAAACCGAAACATCAGAAATTAGCTTACGTATCAGAATTTCAGTGAAATTTCATACTGTCGAGTCTCGCTGATTAAGTAAGTGATTGAAGCGGCGCGCGGCGGTAGCCTAATGGCTAAGGCATCAGGTCTTGCAATTGTGAGGTCGCGGATTCGAATCCTACAAATTATACTACCGACGTGAACCCATTCCTAACACAAGCCATTGAGCTTAGCTGGTGGGGTTAACAGGATTGCTAGCAATGTGGGACCAAAACCCCTCATTGCTAGTTATCTTTTTTTAAAAAATATACTAAATAACTAGACTATCAAACCTGTTATTATTTCACTTTTATGTAAACTCACAAATGGTAAATATTATTAAAATATATATATTACGGGTCTTAATCGCGTGAATAATTTAAGGTTAAATACCTTGTTTATTTAACCTTAAATTATTCACGCGATTAAGACCCGTAATATATATATTTAAATAATGTGTACAAATCGCGAAAGTTTATCAAATGGTAAATAGATTAAATTGTATACTGCAAACGTTAAACGGCTATTATCTATACTAATATTATAAAGCGGAACAGTTTGTTTGTTTGTTTGCTTTGTTTGTTTGTTTAAACGCGCTAATCTCAGAAACTACTGGTCCGATTTGAAAAATTCTTTTTTTGTTGGATAGCCCATTTATCGAGGAAGGCTATAGGCTATATAACATTGCGCTACGACTAATAGGAGCGGAGTAGCGACGTGAAATGTTGCAAAAACCGGGAAAATTTACGCATACGAAGTTGCGCTGGACAGCTAGTCAAATATAATCAGGGCCCTAAATCGAAGTAGCCTTAAAATTTGTAAGAGAATTAGGGCCCTTACTCTTATTACACCTCTCTTTTTAAAGATTTAGGGTCCCTGATTAATGTAGTGTAATAAGCGCATTAACCAGGCTTATAAGTAATAGTTGTCAGCAGCTGCCAACAGCCAAAGCTTGTTGGCGTCTGACTTTGGCAGCGTTTGTACAGTTCTACATACAGTAGAATCAACGTAACTAGGCCGGACTGAAGTAGGCGACAAGTGGTTGCGCAGATGCATTTTTTGGAAGTAAATGGTGACAGGAAGCGGGGGGCGGGGGCGGTAACTAAACCAAGAGAATTAGAGATGCGATTACGCATTACACTGTCATAATTAGTATTAATAACTCATGTTTTTTTGTGATTATTTTCGTAAAGCAATTGTTTTTCAAAGTTTCTTTAGTATTTACTGTAACTGTTCTAAATTTAAACTTTTATGAACTCATTTATATAGTGTTTTTATATTGTTGAATTAAAATGTTGATGGTATTTTTAATCGATTAAACGTTTTCGTAAGTAATTTTAGGGTCACATCTCTATGACATGCGCGAAAGTGATAAAAACCTAACTTCAATCCGGTCAAGTTACGTTGATCGTACTGTAATCAAAACTAATTTGTTACAGCTAGGGTCAGGTAGGTAAGTAGCCAGTCCAGTTTACTTACTAGTACACTAGTACTTACTAGTACACTAGTACTTACTAGTAAAGAATATTTGTACCTCTATGGTATTTACTACACTGGCGCAAATTTGGGTGAAAAATCGGTTAAAGTTCTCCGAATAAGATTTCCATTAAAGCTAAATTAAGACGATAAATAATTAGGTAGCTACTAGCTAGAAGAAGTAGGTACTTAGGTGGTTAGACCTTAGTAATAATATCTATAATAATAATATCTTGGGACAACTCACACAACGCTATCTGATCCCAAACTAACCAGAGCTTGTACTATGGCAACCAGACAACTGATAAAGATACTGATATATTTCTAAATAGATACATATTATAGATAGATAACAGCCAGACACAAAATAAACCATCGTGCTCATCACACAAAGTTTTATCCTGAGTGGGGATCGGACTCACGACCTCTTGCATAGCAGTCGGATACACTCCTACCGCGCCACAGAGGCAGTCACTTACAGTTAGTACTTCAATTATGAACAGATGATCCAATTGGATAGTTGACTACAATAAAAGTAAATTATTTTAAACTAATCAGGGAATAGTAAATCTTAAAATGCTTTGAAAATAACTTTTACATTTAAACATGTTTTTGAATTTAAAAGCATAAAAACGAATACTAAAAGTAAAGATTTGACGATAGGAATTTATGACATCATAGGTTGTTATTCCATACGCTTGTCGTTTCGTCATCTAACATTACTAATATATAAATGTGAATGTAAGTTTGTTTGTTACGCTTTCACGCGAAAACTACTCAACCGATCATCATGAAACTTTGTACACATATTCTTGGAGGTATTAGAAGTAACATAGGATTATATAAAAAAAAAGTGCAGCGAGTTTCAAATAAAGAGACAGATTTGACTTGACAGTCAACATCCCTATAATTGGGACTTGCCTACATTACCTTTTTATCCAATTGATGTAATAGATGAATAGCGTTTGTGGCCGACCAGGCGATGGTGGTTGAAGGAAAATATCTTCGAATGGTCTGGAGGTCGTAGGTCTACAGAAGGTGTTTAATAACCTTCGAATATTTAGGTGTAGAGGAGGTCCTTAACCTCCTGAATATTTAGGTCTAGGACATGAAGAGTATATTCCAAAATACACTGCGAACACTGTTCAGTACTTTTACTGGGGAGTAATTCGTCCCGTTATACGTAGACAGTAGACGCTGCAGTATCCTTGGGAAATATGTGACGTCATAAACCGTCACCATTTTTGTACTGTGAGCACTGGAGTTTTTGAGGTAAGGTGCTCTCAGTACTTTGATCGCGTGATCAAAAGCGACCAGAAATTTAAGTTAATTCCATTGATCTAAACGTATTGCAATTAATTCAATTGTTAATTACCTTGAATATTTAATCTACACTAATATTATAAAGCTGAAGAGTTTGTTTGTATGAACGCGGCAATCTCAGGAACTACTAGTCCGAATTGAAAAAATATGTTTCTGTTGGGTAGCCCATTCATCGAGGAACGCTATAGGCTATATAACATCACGCTACGATAAATAGGAGCGG
The DNA here is from genome assembly GCA_945859575.2 of Herminia tarsipennalis. Lineage (NCBI taxonomy): Eukaryota > Metazoa > Arthropoda > Insecta > Lepidoptera > Erebidae > Herminia > Herminia tarsipennalis. The sequence goes on along the minus strand of OX243843.2, from coordinate 6,636,021 downwards.
AGCAATAATGAAAAATGTTGCAAAAACGGGGAAAATGTACGCATACGTAGTTGCGCGGGACAGCTAGTTTTTAAATATAACTACATTCAAATATATTTTATTTTTTGATCTTATAAGTTTTACATATTAAATTATATATTACAATATACTGTACTGCGTTCCGTTTTATACAGTAACCAGTATAGCTAACTATAAAGGAACGGCTTAGCAGTAGGTAAATTGACGTCACTCCTTACAGTAGGTACTCCAGCGAATATTAGAACATACCCATAAAAAGCTTTATTTAAAAGTTATATAAGTACATTAGCTGTCCCGCGCAACTTCGTATGCGTAAATTTTCCCCGTTTTTTGAAACATTTCTCATTGCTGCGCCGCTCCTATTAGTCGTAGCGCGATTTTATATAGTCTATAGCCTTCCTCGATAAATGGGCTTTCCAATAAAAAAAGTTTTTTTCAAATCGGACCAGTAGTTTCTGAGATTAGCGCGTTTAAACAAACAAACAAACAAACACACAAACAAACAGACTCTTCCGCTTTATAATATTAGTATAGATATAATTTCGATTATTACAACATTTATATTTTTGAGTTTGCATAAACTATTTTACTATATTATTTTTTAATTGTTTTTATTCTTATGTTCTTGGACTGCTTTTGCGGTAGAAGCCTCCTCTAATTATTTCCACCCTGCTCTGCCTCTGGCTAATCTGCTCCACGTATTTCTAGCTGTGGGAACTATATCGTCATTCCATCTGTTAAACGGTCTTCTATTCCATCTTTTTTTTAATTTAATAAATATCAATAGAATTCTCTGAACGTGTCCAGCTCATTTTCATTTCTGGCTCAAAATTATTTCTGCAACGTCCTGCACTTTAGTAAGATTCCCTAATTTACTGTGTCTCACTCTGTCATTTATTTTTAAGCTTAAAAAGCTCCTTTCCATGTTTTTTGACCCATCCTTATTTTGTCTAAACGATGTGAGTTGACCATGTTTGGCAAGCGTAAGTCTAGTACATGCCTAGATATAATAATCGAAGATGACATCCAACAATCCGAACAATAACTGGGTGGAGAGGTAGAGAGGAAACCCTACTCAAACAAATCAATTCAGCACAAATACCCACCTACATATCTCTCAATCGCAGTCACAAAAATCCCGATAAGAATAAAATTGAGTAGAATTACAAAAGTTTAAACACCATGATTTGTTCCAGAGCCTTGATGTAATTGCTTTAGTTAATCTGACAGTACCTACTTACGTAAGTACCTAGTAGTATCTGTGAAACACGGCTCTGTACCAAATATAGTAAAATAATTACATTATAGGTACCTACCTAGATGGTTATGATTACTTAATACATGTTCTTTAATTAAATCTGCGAGCAGATACAAATACAAAGGCTTAAATTTTAACAGCCGTCAAGCCATTTATTAACTGTCAGAGTTTATTGAAAGGTAAGCATACCTAGATAGATATTGTGTAAATTTATTCCTTGTGTATCTACTTTTAAGTATTTAAAATATTTACCTAAGTATGATGAATGAATCTCTATCAACATCAAGGGTCTCACAGAAAATTCAGAAATCCTTTCTGAGTTATGCCGCACGTCTCACTGCGACGTTCTGTGTGTGCGACGAAAGCCATAGAGACGATTCTCAGAGCCGACCACACATCCCTGGACCACAGATAATCTAATACTATACTAGTACCTGGACTCACACTTGTCGCCGAGATCTGTCACCCAAAGCACGGTAACGATTGCTCCTGGCGTAAGCACCAAGTCAACTAAATGACCCGGATACTCGACCCAGAACGGAATTAATTGTTTTTAAACTTTCGCGATTTTAACACATAATAAAGCAAAAATATAAAAGACGTGTTTCAAACCAAAAACAATTTTTAACAAAGTTAAACACCAATTTTCACAGATCTTACTTCAAACTGAAGGATTTTCATACAAATTCCCAACCCCTATTTTACCCCCTTAAGGGTTGTTTACCCAAAAACACTAAATCATTAAGGGCAGTCTTTTCAATTGCAAATCATTATAATGTTTTTTTTCGTTCTTATTTCTTTACTTTATGATAATTATGCGAGTATTTTCAGCTTTTTATCTACAAACTTCACGATCGCCAACATTACCAAAATTAAGTACCTACTTATTGTCATCATCCCATGCATCATCAAATTTGATAGGCGACTCGCTAGTGGCGGGTGTATAAACAGGCTTAGCAGGCTGAAGCCTAGGGCGGCAGATTTGAAGGGGCGAAAAATTTTACACAATTTTTATTGTTTCACAGAAATTAAAAATAAAATTTAGTATTACTTATACGGAGAAAACGAGTCTCAAAAAAGATTACTTATATAAGTTACAATATTTATAACGTAATGATACGCCAACGTCTGTTTATTACACACTACAAAAGTATATCTCACAAAACGTTTAGTAATTAACAATTACTAAACGTTTTGTATAATATACTTTTATGGTTATAATTTTCAAATATTCCAATCTGCTTCTTCCTGGATGTTTTCCCATTTTTTTTGGAGTCGATCATGGTTGGCTGTCTGGCGCAAGGGGCGCCAAAAGGCATGTTGAAGTGGCGCCAAATATATTCACGCATTTCGCAGCACGTTCTCCGAAGATGGAGGGCGCCATCATCAAGTTTTTGCCCGCCTCGAAATGATCTTAGACCCGGCATTGCCGGTCATCGGTGGAGGGCCTGTTCATCACTCTCTTCGTTATATGGTCATCTACTCGTCTCATCATATATCCGTACCCCGAGGTCTATTTTCAATGGGTGGACATGGATGGCCCCAGAGACCCCACAATACATGTAGGTACTCAGTCTTTTGTCTACTGACTCTCAAACCTCTCCTTCTTCTAAAATTTCAAAATTGCACATGTTTATGAATTCTGTTAATAAAAGATCGGAATCTCCTGTTACAATTTCGGCAATTCTTTGCTTAAAGGGCGATCTCCTATGTAATCGAGTTATGTTAAACCGTGTAATTGATAATAAAGCTTTTTTTTCTACTTTCTAAGGACTCCTGCCACACAGGTCTTTCTGTACTTTTATTAATCATCGTTGGCATTAAATTGTTACCACGGTGCTAGTTTCTGTATGTCTGCCGTGATATAGTCCATCCACCAGATGAATAGAGTTGAACCTTGATACGACCCCACTCTGACCCTTTAATATAATCATGACGTATAGCGTTCCTCGTGAATTTTAGTGTTGAGTTCTTTACAAACACTACACCGCACCGTAGTCAAAATCTGTGGCTTGGCTGTTCCGTTTCTCAAGGCCCTATTGGCACAAAATGAATACTACTTAGTCAATATTTTCTGTTTATAAACCCATAGGAGTGTACACCTCACTCTTACGAAACGGTCATTTTGTAATTTGTAATTAGTATTAAATTATTAGTAGTATGAAACAAAAACAACAGAAAACCCACTTCTTAAGCCGCATTATTCGGATTGGGTACAACGGAACCCTACATTGTGCGTGGCCCGACATGCACTCGCCCGGTTTTTATAATATTAGTGCAGATAGTGTAGATATTTAGGTACAACCTACAAATTTGTACGGAACCCTTGGTGTGCGAGTCCGAGTCGCACTTACTAGAAAAAAAGGACGTTTTTTTCTTCTAACGACAAAAATATTTCACTAGAAATGTATTCTCGTCATTTAGTTCGTAAACTATGTTCGTAAACTTTCGCGATTTGTACACATTATAGAATTTTATAAGCTACGGGTCTTAATCGCGTAAATATTTTATTTTAAGGCTAAAACGTCGGGCAATAAACAAAGGTATTTAGCCTTAAAATAAAATATTTACGCGATTAAGACCCGTAGCTTATAGATTTTAAGCTCTATAGATTTTAAACTAAATATATAACTAAGCTTAAATATATAACTAAGCTTATAGATTTTTTCTCCTGTATATTATGGATAATAATAATTTTTGGTATTGTATGTTTAATAGTATATATATATATATTTTTTTTAACCATAGCGAGTTTTACACGTATTAGCGGTATAAGAATATTATCGGGATTTAATCGCTTGAAATATTCAAAGGTACCTGTAATATACCCCAGGATTTTTTTTTGTTTCGTTAACGATCGTGCAATTTGATCGAAACTTCGTTAGAGAGTAGGCCTACTGGCTCTTACATCTTACGTAGTAACCTAGTGAGATAGGTAGGTATTTAATTAGTGAGAGAAAAGACATTTAAATTGAGTTTGTTTCAGATGGCGATTTTATTAGGAAAGAAAGAAATATCCTCGATAGTTAAAAGGTCCATTTAAGTAAGCTGTTCGTCAAATGCTTTCGCCCAAAGTAGAGGAAAAACTAGCTAAATGACGCTTTTTATGCAACAAATCAAAGGTGAGTAACCAAATACGAGACAACTTATAGAGTGAATTTTAAACAAATTTATCTAATTTTCAACCGACTTCAAAAAGGTGAGGTTCTCAATTCGTCTGTATTTTTTTTTTTTTTTTTTTTTTTTTTTTGTATGTTTGTTCACCGATTACGCAAAGACGGCTGGACCGATTTGAAAAATAGTTTTTGTGTTTGAAAGGGTATACTTCCAAGTTGGTCCCATTGTCATCAGATCACGATCTGATGATGGGATCTTGGAGAAATCGAGGGAACTCTTAAAATATTAAAGGCACACCTACAGTGATTTAGGTATATTTCATAGTAATTCGTGAATTTACTCTTAAAAAATATCAATTGATGAAGTGGAACTGATGATGAAGACCACAAATGACGAGCAGACCTATTCAATATTTCAGTTTGCGATTCAGTTACAATAATATGGTATTGAGTAGCACTTTATTCTCGTTATACTACTACTCCACAATGTAATAGAGCTGATAGGGAACTCCTCAACAATTAACGGCCCTGCATCGGGGTAAGCAATATTTTGTAAAAGAATTTCAGCAGTTGACATAAGCCTATTGTAACTTAAGTGAATTACAAACCAACCCACTAAAAAGTGAGAAATAAAAACTTTTTTACAAAAAAATATCACCGACTTCTAAAATAAATACAAGGCAACTAAAAAGCAATAAATAATGTACCTTGAATAACAAAAACAAATTAAACATTTTGAAGTTGGTGCCGAATAAAACATAAAGACTACTATTTCCTGGCACCAACTTCAAAATGTTTAATTTGTTTTTGTTATTCAAGGTACATTATTTATTGCTTTTTAGTTGCCTTGTATTTATTTTAGAAGTCGGTGATATTTTTTTGTAAAAAAGTTTTTTGTTTCAAAGTAGCCGCGCATAACTTATTTTTTATGGAAATATTAGCAGATTGGTCATCTTATTCTCTACCAAGAACGAAGCGTTCTTAATCTCTCTTCTCTCTGGGCATATATAAGGGGGGGGGGGGGGGAGGTCCACGGGGTCCGGACCCTTCCTTAGCATAATATACATAATATAATAACCACAAAAGCAGTATGACGTATTTCAAAAAGAAAACATTTAACTACGAAATAAAGACGATGCCGTAATAATGTTAACAAGAAGCAGAGCCTGTGATCAGAATGCACACTCTTCACCCCCGAACTCGCCGCTCCGCTCCGCCTCGCAATTACAGGGTTCAACACCAACCGTTGCTGAGATGTCGAGCTCGAGCGCCGAGTATTTCTCTCCGCCAACGCCGCCACCTGTACGTCAGCGACGGATAGGCCGGCCACCGACACGCTTGGGACCCCGAGGCCACCACCACAGCCGACAGTACAGATTACGAAAATGTCACAGTCGCTCTGAATTAATGAGGCTGACATGAAACAGCTGCTGCGAGAACGGTTTCTTGGCCGCCTGAAAAAAGTGCTTAAAAGCCTTTTGTCAGGTAGCAACAAGATCCGGGCTTGTTGGGTCATGCCACTTCTTGTGTGCTCCTTGGGCATACTTAAGTGGACTCAAAGTGAATTAGACACCTTGGATCGAAAAGTTCGTACACTGATGACGTCATACCGAATGCATCACCGACGTTCATCTGTTAAGAGATTGTATATCCCGCGGAAATGTGGGGGCCGAGGTTTGTTGAACGTCAAGTCCCTTCATAACCGCGAGGTATGCAACCTCAGAGAATATTTTCTCCACATGGACGTGGATGTGCCTCATCGTGGTGTATACCTACCGGGCTAACCCCGCTCCCCTTGGCTAAAGAGAACTGTAGTACTTGGTGTTGGCGAACGCAGGAAGGTATGGCAGAGCAAGGAACATCACGTTAGGTTAGTAGTAGTAGGCAAAATTTTGAAAGTGGTCTATGGGAAAAAATGTCTGGGAACCTCTGTTCTAAGCTAACAACACAGTCTTACCAAAAGAGACTCAAAAGGAAAGTTAATATGATAATAGAGTAATGATCGCGTACCCAGGGGGGCGGGCAGGGGGACATCTACCGCCCCCCCCTGGAACCCGAATTCTTGAGTACATAACTACCAACAGCTTTCAGGTCAGGTAAAATATTGTAATGAGCTTAATGCGGGTACTGTTGCTCCAATTCCACATTTTTTTCTAACTGAACAGACACCAAATTTGCCTGCCCCCCCCTTAAAAATCCACTGCGTGATTTTTAAAACAAGGTCAACTACACTAGTGTACTTTGACGATATTGCGCGATTGCTGGGCACATTCGGTTCTATGGGGCTAGTTCTAAGGTATCTGGTATGGACCTACCTTATCTTGCCCCCCCCCCCTATAGAACCGAACCTGCCTAGCAGATCGAACTGGCCCTCGCTCGTGGCAATGCCTGGTGGCGTCAAACGCGCTGCAACACTAATTTTTTAAACAAATGAAATGTTAGCAGTGCGTTGGTACCTCGGTCGCAACCTGGGCCCTTAAAGTTAGTTTCTCTATCTTTTTTGTACTTTTGTTCTGTCTATTCATGCAGTGGTTAAAGTTGCACGCCACCTGCCCCTGCAATGGCGTTTTGGCGTTCCACTCGTGCATTTTACTGTGTCGCCCGTTCGTGTACATTTGTCAATGTTTCCTCAATGACTTTTATGTACCCACTGTGTTTCTCCTCTCAGCTCGCTTAATGGCTTCTTCGTTTGTTTTTAGGGACACAGTGACTGCACTATGCCCATCTCCTCACGCAGTGATACCTAAAATCGCTCTGTGGCCCCTACTTACGTAATAGTTCGAAAGTTTTTGCTGCGCTCTACAGCGGGCGCAGTGATTTTTAAGTTCGGGTTGGGCCCTGTTTGCGCAGTGACTTTTAAAACGTTGCTGTATCCACCAACTCACATAGTGGACTCAAAATGGATACATGTTGCGCTTCTCTCCGCTCGCAGTGACTTTAGATCGCGCTGAAGTATCCAGCCCGTTTGGTTAGCTATAAGTTAACGCTGAGTTCGTCAACTCGGTCAGTGAATTCAATCTTCACGCTACGCTCCTCTGCCTGCGAAGTGACTATTATGATCGCGCTGCGGTTTACGGCTCAATCGCACTGTGCGAGCTAGGGAGTGCAACGCAAGTAGTTCTAAATTCGCGTTGCATCTTTTTGCATGTGTTAATGGTTACAAGTTGGTTACCCAGGCTAATTTTAGAAGGTCTTTAAGATTTACCTGGATCACCAACTTTGCTATTACTTTTAATTTCTTTCGTTCAAGAGAAAACTTAACTAGTTCCAGCCCCCAGAACAGGCCGGGTTTTGAAAAACATCGTAGCACACACTCATACTGTTCGGCAAATTGTTCAGAAAACCAAAGAGTCATGCGCTGTGAATGGCTATTGTGGACTACGAGAAAGCCGCCGACTCCATCGAAACTTGGGTGATTCTGAGTGCACTGCAAAGATGCCGTGTTAACTGGCGATATATCGAGATGCTGGAATGCCTCTATGACACCGCCACCCCGACTGTTCAGATACAGGACCATAATACCAGACCGATAGAGCTGCGCCGAGGTGTAAGACAGGGAAAATCTCCATCTTCGCTCTTGTCTTATGGGCTGACCATATTTGCCGATGGACCGGTGGTCGCTGTAGCAAACGAGTCCTAGAGTGGAAACCGCGACTAGGTAAACGTAAGGTAGGACAAGCAGAAGCCAGATGGACCGATGACCTAAGGACCTTGAATTGGATGCGGAAGGCATAGGACCGGGTATTGCGGCCTACAGCTCGCTCAATAGCTTATAAGTTCGAGCATATTCATCAGCTAGCGCTGTGACGTACCTATGCCTTCACGCTGCGCCCCTCTGTTTGCGTGAGTGATTAGTGAGACCACGCTGAGTTCCCCATCGCACTGCTGATTGGATGCTAGTTTTTTCAATGGCTTCTAAGGTCGCGCTGAGCTCGATAGAGCTATCGAGCGTACGCGCACTCGCGCGGTGACTTTTTATGCTGCGTGCTGGCGAGCGTAAATGTCACTTTTCAAATGCTCTTCTACACTGGATCGGATTCAGCTGATCTCAGCTCTCTTTTTTCCTCTCCCCCTCCTGTCGAGCTGTGCTGGTGTAATGTTGGTACCTATGCAAAAAAATCATAGCTCTAGTCCTGAGTTCTTTGCGCTTGGCGCGTAAATTGAAAATGGGGACTAAACTAAAAAAAACTGGTTGCCCCCTGGGTCAAAAGCTAGGTAGGTACGCCCATGCTGATCGCAGATACTAAAAAAAAGCCTTGGATTTGAGCGTTTACATTTTTAGCTTTGTGCACCTATGTGAAAGATATTGCTACGCCCGTGATGCTTGCAAACCTATTCAATCGATAAACCAAATTGTCCATACTTATGTACATATCTCAGAGCAATAACTAAAGATAATTGATGCGAATCATCTCTGAATTGAAAACAAAAAAAGGCCAGCGAAAATGTCAGACAGACATTAATTGTCAACTGTCAATACTGTCATATGTCAGTAAAGTGACAAACCGCAAATTGCGAATCGTATTGTAATTTTCAATTAATGTTTGAGTAAATTTGATTTATTGTAAAGAAAGTTTCTGTGCTTGTCTCCATTGGAGCTTATTGAACAACGCAGAACTGTAGTCACGTGCGCGTAAAATTGTTATTTTACCAATCAATCTTTATTTTGTACTTGCTTACGACATGGTTTATTTAACTGTCATCCATTTGTTTCAGAGCAAATAAAAACCTTGAAAATGTCAAGATTTCGGTTTGGGAGACAACACGATGGATATCGCCTAGTATCGAACGATGATAGCGGCTTTTCCGACGCACAATTTGAAGGTCCACCTCCTAAAGTACCGTTGAAGGCGATCTCATTAGCAGCGTTCTTATTTGTCGTGGGTGCCTCGTTACTTATCGTTGGAAGTTTAATTGTGACTGGACATATAGATACTAAGTATTCCGACCGTTTGTGGCCCATGATAGTTTTAGGTTGTATAATGTTTTTGCCAGGAGCATATCACATTAGAATAGCATATTATGCATATAAAGAATACCCAGGATATAGTTTCTCCGACATTCCAGAATTTGAATAATTAATATAATATGTTAAGAATAGATTTTTGTGTTTATTGTCTTTAATTCTATGGATCTGTTATACTCTGGGAGTCTCCTCCCAAAAAATGCAAGCATTTTATAAAGGCTGTTTTAATAAAGCAATACTAAACTAAATTTCGAATTACACATTTGATAGCACATGGAGATGGAGCACAGTTTAACTCCACTAATGCAACATAATATTAAACAATGAGCCTTTATAAAATGCTTGCATTTTTAGGTGCTTCCCTTCTAGGACTATCACTTGTTATTTAGTATTGTTTATTGCACTACTTCAATGCTGTTATTTTTATGAAATGATTTAGTCTAATTATGCTAGGCCTGCACTGCAAGTCTGGTTCAAGTTAAAGTCGGTAACATATATATCTGTATCATGACCTTATGAATACCCTGTCTTCCTTCATGTCCCCTGAAAATAAAAACTATATGGTCACCATTTTGCAATGTGGGCTAAGCTCTAGGGTAATGCTTTTTAACTCAGTGAATACATCTCTATATTAAGTAAATCTATTTATAACATATACTATGTGCATAGGTGAGTTTGAATGATAAAGTGTTCATCTACTTCATTTAATAAATTAAAATCTTAATTACAAAACTAGTATTTTATTCATTTATAAGTTTGTTTTGGAACTACAGAACATCACATACAGAGTACTTTGTGTATAATAGTTATTTGCATTAGCACTTCACCAAACAGCGTGACTGTGGAGTAACTTAAACTATATATTTTCAAATGTGGAAACAATAAAAACACAAAACTCATTTAGGTATAGTTTTAATGACAGTGATCATAATTTTAATAAATATATTGATAAACTCACTTTTACAACTTGTAGAGATTTTAAAGAAAATCCATTTGATTCTCAATGATTAGTAAATACTTCCATCCTATCTAAATTGCACATGTTTACCTATTGGCAGCGAAATATTTCTCTCGTCTGTCTCTTGCCTTTCCTAGTTGGTGGTAAAGTAGTTTGCGGTAAAGGTACAGAGTGCCCTGTCTTTTTTAAATGTTCGAACAATTTATTCTTTGATGTAAAGTCTGTTTCACAGACAGCACACCTTAAATTCAATGCAGTACTAGAATCTTCTGTCTCACTTGTCTTAGTCCTAACTGGTTTTCTTTCTACTGTTTTCTTCGGCTTTATATTCCTCTGCGTCTTAGGTAATGCTGGTCTATCTCTTGGTAAAGCTGCTTCTCCTAATGCGTCATCTGTAGGAGTTGTGCTTGATACTTCATATAAATTCTCTGTGGATGTTTGTGATTGTGATCCTTTCCCCAAATTAGCTTCTTTCTTAGCCTGTACTTGACTCTTGAGCATATTAAATTTCTTTGCCTTTCTGCTGCGTGCTGGTCCTTCTATTTCATTGAAACTCATCTCGTCATGACTGTCATTGCCCTCACTCTCTGGCATTGGTATGAATGCCTTCTTTTTATTCTTCTTTTTCTTTTGACTTTTTGGAAGAGCCTAGAACATACAATTTATATTTTGTTGAACACAAAAATTTTTAGTTTTATTTTGTCAGGGAGAGATCTGCATGGGTTGATATTATCAAGGAAAAGCACACAAACATGAGAACTTAGATACTTTTAAAGAGTAAATTTAATAAATTATTTTTCTGTGTAAATAATATCAATTGATTTGATATAGAAAAGAAGAAGAAATAATTTATTTCGACATAAAAAAATACAATTTTACACACCTACTTAAAAACACGTACTTATATTTAAATAGATAATTATGTCGAAAATAGGACCTAGTTCAGCATATGCCAGGCTGACGCCTGACGCTGATTTTCAAATAGGCCCGGAAGTGACTACAATATGTTTTGTTTATAAAACACTTAAATTTTTTTAAATAACACAAAAAAGAAACCCACACAAATGTTGTAAACAGTACTTTAAACCTAAATGTAACAAATTCACAAACAATCAAGCGCACGGCTAAACTAGATAGACCAATCATTTGTCACTACCGCTGTGGCCGTTGGAGGGACTATACGTCATGTTGGAAACAATTCAATTAATATTATTTACGCAGGTACAACTAGGGCTTCCAATCCCGGTATTGCAAGAACCCGCGCTACTTTGGCAATTCCGTTTTTGCGGGACTGCGAATTTAGTTTAAATATATAAATATGTTTATCAGTTGTCTGGTTGCCATTGAAAAGGTTTTTCTTAGTTACATAGTTCTACGGTAGAACTACCTAGTTTTTTTTATTAAATATATATCCTAGGATAAATCACACATATATTATTATACTTGATTATCATAAAAACAGAAAAAATCATTTATGTATTGGGGGTTTAATACGTAAATGTTTTGAAGGTAAACTGCCGACTAGTGTGGCTGCCGAAAGGGCTTTCTCTGCTGCTGGCTAGATAGCTGCTGATCTGGCAGATGGGGGTTAAGATGTATTATGTTTTCTTCATAAATATTTCGAAATGACTACTGACCAAACTAGGTTCAATTTGTTTTGTCGATGTTCAGATGTCTAATAGTGCAATTTGATTGATTTCTACATAAAAGCTCAACCTAATAAAAGTGAAAGGATACGCACTTATCTTTTATTTTTTTAAAAAAACAACTGCCACAGTATGGTACGAGCCCTTTGTCACGGGGGACTGTACAAACTAATAATCACGTGCTCAAAGTAGACCTAGAGCCAGAACAACAATTTGTGGATCACACAAAGTGGTATCCCATGTGGAAATCAAACAAAAGACATTTTGCGCAGCAGTCGTACACACTTCAGCACGACACCGAGGCAGTCAAATGAAGTCAAGTTTATTCCGTTGCTTGATTTTTCTTTTAAAAATATTATTATTATATCCCCGCGGGATAGATATTGTTCAATCCCGCAGATATCGGGATTGGAGACTAGGTACCTAGGAACAATGATTTAGGCAAATTTTCGCTAGACATTACCAAGCTTGGTTCTTTCTACATGACTAGAAACTAAACAGTTTTTAGTAATAAACGAAAGACAATTCTTACCTGAATATCGGAATGTTCAGTATCACCATCGTCACTTACATCATTGTCTTCAATATCTGAAGTTGAATTGCCCAATCCGCCTTCTTCTTCAGTCTGTCCATTTATTTTCGCATCCTTGCCTTCCTCTGCTTGCACTGGTTCTTCAACATCAACCTTATCATCGTCATTATCAGATATATCAATGTCATCTTCTAATGTCATTTTGGAAACATTATCCTTATGTTTCTTGCTGTTTTCGTGATTTTCAAATGATTTGCTATTCTTAAACAGTTTGTTGCAAGCTGAACAGTAGAGATTTCTCATGGTTGATTTAGATTTTATGGGTGATTTAGCTGTCGCCTTTGAGGCTTCACTTGCCTGGAACATATATTTATTGTTTTTATTTTTTATTAGATTATTCACATAATACAATTTGAAATCATTTTGAATACGTTTTTCGATATTTTTAAAAAGTATTTAAGTTGTTATATTAATATTGAGCATGAACATGGATGTTTGTTGCTCTATCACACATTAAATACTGAACAAGGTTTTGATGAATTTGAACAGTAATAACTCAAATAAAAACGTTTATACATGAGAATAGCACAAAAATAAAACATAACGCGAGCGAAGCTACGGGGAGACGCAAGACGATATTACGCAAGACGTTTAGGCGCGGATCCAGTATAATATTCTGCGGGGAGAGTACTTTAACCCAACACCAGCCAAGTGTGAGTAGTTTTCACATTCAATGCAGACCAAATCAATCAAATCAATGCATGACTGTGGGAGACTGTGGAGGGGGGGGGGGGCAATTGCCACTGTTGCCCCCCCTTTGGACCCGCGCCTGCCCTGTTTATCATTACTAGCTGACCCGCGCAACTTCGTATGCGTTAAGTTTTCCCGTTTTTGCAACATTTCTCATTGCTGCTCCGCTCCTATTGGTCGTAGCGTGATGTTATATAGCCTTCCTCGATAAATGGGCTATCCAAAAGTGAAATATTTTTTCAAATCGGACCAGTAGTTCCTGAGATTAGCGCAAACAAACAAACTCTTCCGCTTTATAATATTAGTATAGATTAAGTAAAGGAAAAAAATGGGGCAAGATGTTCTTGCCCCATTTTGCCGGGCCATTACAACGTAATAATGCACTACGTATAAAAAAACCCATTTCAATAATTGCATGAGCAGAAGAGTCTGTTCAGCCATTAATCTTAAAATCAATTGTGCAAAAAATAAAACTAGCCCCTGTAAAATAAAAATAACACACGATCGCCTTTTTCCCTCCATAAAGATTTTTTCTTTTTCTAAAATATTGACAGGTTTGTCTATTCAGAATTTGTATTTTTTTAAACAACAAGTTTTGTATCTTTCGATATAGAAATAATTTAAAGATTTTAAAAATAACTAACCTCTTCAGTCTTAGAACTTTCTTCATTACTGCTTTCCATTCCCCCCTCACTGATGGTGTCATCATCAGAAGATAATCCAAACTCCTCGGCCAAGAGTGATTCAATCTCACTCAATTTCTTTTGATAATCTTCACTTTGTAAAAATGAACTTTCACCTTCTTTCTTCTTGGCTTCTTCTATTTCCTTCTGTCTTTGTATTATTCTCTCTCTTCTTACTTGTTCAGCCTGAAAAATAAGGTAGCAAAAAGTAAGGTAAAGCCAAGAAGGCTTTACAAGTTTACGAGTAACAGCTGATCAAATACGTCTAGAAATTAAGGGACTAAACTACTGTGGTATGTGTACCTACTAGAAGTGTTCGCAACAGCTATTTATTAAATCACATTATTGCTATTCTTTAATTGCATGTTATTTCTAGTGCTATCGTCATCATTATTAATATACTAACGAAGAAAGAACGAAAACGTAGCAATATCAAGTATCGAGAACTAGGAACATCGCATTTCATTAGTGATAACCGAAATGCATTATAATATTTGTTACTTTAAAATTTAAAGTAACAAATATTATAATGCATTTCGGTTAGACATTTAATGTCTATTAAGTTACATGTTCTATCAATATTGATGTTGCGATTACATCACATTCATGGACTTCTGTGAGCGATTAGCAATAGTATTAATTTTCATCCAACTAAAAGAGGAGGTTGTGCGTATTTTCGCCATTTTCTCAAAAATGACTGCCCCAAAAATTAAACAAAATATGCTAAGCCGCATAAAATAATGTTTTTCAGATGATTTGTAACTTGTTTTGATTTACTCATCAATAGTAACAAAACAATAGATATTCTATAGTCAAATTCAAAGAAATGTACTACACATTGCTTCAAATCAACATTGCACTTGAACCATTTAAATTTGACAGGTAGCCAATTTGCAAGAATATAGCACAGGCACATGGCTACTTATAATTTAAGTTTATTTAAGCCATTGAGATAAATAATAGTGATGGTACTATTGTACTAATTAACTGTATGCTGAAACAATCTGAATGCAGGTTGACACAAAATAATTAATTACTAGGTAAATGAGACATATGAACACAGAGAAGACAGTGCAGTGACATTCAGACCTTTGTCATATAGGTGGTGTTACCGTATTATGGGCTGGCATGACAATTACCATCAGGTGTACAACCTGCTTACTCTTCATTTTGTTGGATAAAAAACTATGATCTGAGATAAAGCAGTGGTAGCCTAATGTCTAAGGCATCAGTCTCGCAATAATGAGGTCGTAGGTTCGAATACTGCTATTTACCGACGTGAACCCACTCCTAACACAAGCCATTGAGCTTAGCTGGAGGGGTTAACAGGATTGCTACTAATGTGGGTTTGTTGCTAGGTGTCTTTTAAAAAAAAAAAGGAAAAAAAGAAACATACCTTCCTTTTATTTTCCTCAACCTTTTCCTGTAGTTGTTTAGTATGTTCAATAACTCTCTTGTCCTTCCTACGTACAAAGCTGACAAGCCTCCTAATCTCCTCATTTCTCTCTTTACGAGCCTTCTGTCGTATCTTGTTGTTCTCTTTCTCCATTAATTTAATAACACGTCTATTGTCACCTTGTGATATTTCATACTGATCTAACCACACATAACCTGAAATTTAATAAAGAGAACAATTAAAAACCAAGAGCCTTTAGCTGTCTTCTGGTCCTGCCACTGATTTTTTTCTTTATTGCTACTACCACAAGTAAGTAATAAATTACAAATTTCCTTATAATAGGGTAGATAACTGTGAAGGCAAACCAGTATCTTTTTAAGAAACATCAAACGGATACACCTCTTATTATGGAATACTAATTTCATATACTCTGATATAGTTAGGCAGTGGTAAATTAATTTATGTTGTTGACAACATTATTAAATTCACCACTGCCTAACTATCAGAGTATCATTGCATTTAGTATCTCTCTTTATAGACATCTCTTCAACTAGAATTCATTTTCAAAGAATGGCAGCTTGCCAAAAATATTAGAGACCACTGACTTGGACAGTACCAACAGTAAAGTAATATTATTATGCAATAATAAAGCAATCTATACTAACATTATAAAGCTGTGTTTGTTTGAATGCAATAATCTCAGGAATTACTGGTTCTAATCGAAAAATTCTTTAAGTGTTGGATAGCCCATTTATTGAGGAAGGCTATATGCTATATAATACCACACTATGATCAATAAGAGTGGAGCATGAATAAAAAATTTAGCAAAAACTGGAAAATTACACAAATTATATATGTGTAGTTAATTAAATATGTGTAATTAACTCAATAAAATAAATATTGATCAATACTTACTCTTATTAGTAGAAAATGCCATCCAATATGCATAGAACTCATGCACATCTTCATATGGAGTGCTAGATTCACCAAATTTGGGTATTTTGGCAATATCTTCAGGATCATCAAGGAAGTCGGTTTCTTCTGCTGCCAATTTAGAGAAGACCTAAAAAATTACAATAAGTGTAACCAAACTACAGTAAGTGTAACCAAACTACAATAAGCTGAATCATATTACACAATACCTTGACACACACCCAATAATGACATGTAAAAACTCTATTTAAAGGAGAATAGAAGATTCTGAATTTAATCTTCCATTTTTAACAAATTTTGAGAGAAGTTTTAAAAATATTGTGTGACTCCTACCTCAGCGTAGACTCCATAAAACCCTTGTGGGTCATCACCAAAACCTTTGTAACAGGACGGAGTAAAGTAAGGGTAAACATCAAGACTATTGTCATCATAAGAACTGCCAGCGCCGCGGAGTAACTGTTCTCTGTGATTATCATACCTATAATTGCAAAAAATAAACATATATAATGCCATCTTTAAAATTATACAATGAAAAAAGTGTAGCAGTTTTTGTAGGTTTCCAACAGCTCTTCAGACTATAAGCAAATTTTATGTAAGTAGTCGAAATTACGAGGCAAAGAATAATTTCGTCTTTACCACATTGATTTAAACCTGCAGCTTATTCTGATGATCTACAAAAAAAAATTTGTAGTTAAACTGTAACATTAATACAACTAAAAATTACGTTGTAGCTGTAGTTGACGCTTACCATGCTCGTTCCTGAGGGTCTGAAAGCACTTCATATGCATTCTGCACTAACTGAAACTGTTCCTTTGCCTCTTGCGAATTTTCCAAGTTTTTGTCCGGATGCCATTGCAGTGCAAGCCGCCGGTACGCCTTCTTTATTTCAGACGCAGTGGCTTCTTTTGTCAAACACAATACTTCGTAATGGCATTTCATTTTATTATATTATCATTCTACGCTCACTTTCACAATATTTCACAGCCTGTTTCAAAATGTAACCTGAACTATTAAAATATTTTTTATTCCAACGGAATAAAGAAAGAAAATTACATATTATCTCACGCTTAATAGACTAGCGAATTAAAAGAGGAACTTTAGGGATATATTACTAAGGTTTTCACACGAAAATAATATCGATCTATTTTGAAGATTTCACCGTCAAAGACCGACGTCCATGCTTCTTTCAGGTTTGTTTTTTTCTGTGGAGGGTTGCCAGTTACTAAAGATTTTGATTTGACATTAACGTTTATTGCCCTCCAATATCGTTTTAGATACCTAATTCTAGGTTTTAATAATCTTGATTCGCGTAAAATGTATACTTTATTTATTATAGTATACATTTTACGCGATCAGGTAACCGCTACCCAGTCTAGGCATGAGCGTTATAACGTATAGAGCGTTATAGAAACGTCTATTCACTACATAACGTATAGATAGTTATACCGCTACTTAATAACTATCTATATTTTGTAACAAGGTATAACGCCACGTCGCGTTGCTCCGCATCCACACCGGTCGCGAGTCGCGTGCACTGTATAGGTATACCGTGATGTTGACAACGCAGCAACGCACGTTACAAATTAAAAAGCCATGTGTAATATTTGTAAAAATTCATTTGGTTTTAAAACAACAACCGGCAATCTTCAAATCAAACTTTATATGTCAGATCTGTTCAGCTTCAGCCAGTCCTAAGCCTGGAAAATGTACGAAGGGGAGTTCATTTTATAGCTATATTTTTTATATTAATCGTGACCGTAACGTAACTTGGTTCTTTCTTGATCAGTTACTATTGCGTGGAATATAGATAGTTACGTAAAATAGATAGTTATGATAACGTTATGGGCGTTGTCATAACGGCAACGTTATGTTATACCAAAAACTCGTAACGACGTAAGGAAATTTTAGGATTTTGGTAGATAAAATTATAATTTTAAAGATCACAATTTCTAACCCAGGCACATCATATAACATAGATCGTAGTGAACGTACCCAAAGGCCTACCTATTAAACAACTATTCTGCAAACTTTGTCATAAACAGTAATAAAATTGGTAAATAAAAATGCAGATTATTAAAGGTATTTGTGTTAAATATTAAAGTGTTGTTCGAATTGTATGTACATTCACACAGTACCAAGTTAATTGAAATTGTTAGTAAGGGTAACAAATAAGCAATTGGACTGTAATAAATTCTATTATTATTTTCGTTACTATGAGATGTAATGTCAGGGTTCGTCATGCTCACCAACGCTTACTAAAATGGCTGACCCATGCGTCAAACTCGTGAACAGGTGCTACTTCGGTGACTTTTATTTTTTATTTTTTTAATTAATGGTTCATCAATATTTGTATATTAAGTAAAGTAGTTTTTCTTAATATTAGAATCGCATGTTGCCTTTACCCTCTTCTTTATTTTCGTAAGTTGATTCACACCGTAAGATGCTAAGTCATATAAAACTTGATTTTACCTACTTTACGTACTATGGTTATTACTTGCGTGAGTTTTAAAAACATAAATATTGTAAAAATTGGCATGTAAAAACAGTGGACGGCTGTCACGGCTTTACTCTTGCTAACTTGGCAATATATCGCCGCTTTAATAATGTGAGAAGTCCGAAAAAAAAAAAAATGTTAATTTAAAGCTTCGTATTCGATTTTATTTTCTCAAAAAACGTGGTATCTTTTACGCTTAAACTAGCAAGTCTATGAAGGAAAGCGACAGAGCAATTAAGTCAGATCGCAATATCACGTTGTCTTAAAATGCCGGAGAGATTTTTGCAACAACGAAACAAATGAGTTGTGACTTGTGACTACGCACGTGTCGTCGAAAACGTGACATCATGACGTCATCACTTTTTGGTTGCAAAGGTAAGGTTTAACTCAATAAAATATATTTTTATTTTATAATGTGCTAAGTAAGTGGACTTACCACAATGTTGAGTCTTTAATCTCATGTCACACTTGCCGAAAGAATCGGAATTTGGTTTTACCTAGGATGCTACATTGTAGATGACATAACTTTTTCTAATACAAAATTCAAGATGTAATTATCTGCTGATGTTTCGTTTGTGAACAAAAAAAAATACTTAGGCAGTAGTATTCCTAAATATCACGGTCCTAATAAACAAAACTAACTATACCTATTTTTTTTCAGATGGAAAATTCGAATAATGCAACTGTGTCCAGTACGTATTTTTTTACGTTATTCAATACTTTATCAATTAGAGAACGAACGAAGCCGCGAGTAACCGTAACTTAACTGATGTCCGCGGCTTCACTCGCGTTAAAATGCCAGTATTAATTAATTGACATGAGAAACCGTTTTTTTAGGAAACCACTCAACGATAAGCTTCGAGGATGCAGGATCAAATATAGAGGACGCCAAATTAAATGTACAGAATGCAAGTTCAAACAAAGAGGATACAAGATTCAATGTAAAAACAAAGTTGACATAAATGCAATTTTTATAATTTCTCCAGTAGAATGTAATTCTTACCAACCTAGTCCGGCCGTAAGTTCTGTTACAAATGAAAAAGCCCCTCTAAAAATTTGTATTATTATTATCAAACTAAGTAGCGATGAAACCGTCATAAGGTTGTAAATAATTTTTAATAAAAATGATTTGACATACGTTGATGGTAGCCGATTTTTTTTTCTGCTTCTGTTACAAGTAGGTATCGAGTGCCTAGAAATATTTATTTTTGTAAATTACTTAGCGAACTTTCAACCAATCAATTAGCCTGTATCGGTCCACGGCTGGACATAGGCCTTTCCTAACTTACGCCACAACATCCGGTTCTCCGCCTTCCACATCCAATTCATTCCAGCGACTTTCTTTAAGTCATCAGTCCATCTGGCTAGGGGTTGTCCTACCTTACGTTTAACAAGTCGCGGTCTCCACTCTAGGACTCGTTTGCTCCATCGGCCATAGGTCCTTCGGCAAATATGGTCAGCCCATTGCCACTTCAGCGTGCTTAACTAAGCTTTTGGTTCTTTGTCGGATGACCTGGCTGCGAATTTTATCCTCTAAGCATAGCTCGCTCCATAGCCCACTGCGCGACTTTGAATTTGTAGACTAGCCCAACCATAAGTGTCCACGTTTCGGCACCGTAGGCCATAACAGGTGGGACGCATTGGTTATATACCTTGGTCTTCAGGCATTGTAGTAGAGGCGAAGAGAAGACTCGACGAAGTTTGCTAAATGCTGCCCAACCCAATCGGAACCTTTCTCGAAGTTGTTTCTACCAAGTTGAATAACCTGCCCTAGGTAGATATACCTATTGTTGAGCAACTTCAAGCATCGACCCTTCGATATAAATTGGTCTCTGCGTGACATGTTAATTAAACATGATTTTGGTTTTTTCCAAATTCATGCCGAGACCAACACGTCTAGTGGCTTGGAGCCTTTAGACGTGTTAAGCTGTGCAGTCTCTCACTAATCTGTTCCAGCGACTCCGCTACTATGACAATATCGTCGGTGCGAGATGTACTCACCGTTTATATTTATGCCCTGTCCAGTCCAGTCCAGTGTCTTAAAGAGCGTTGGTGAAGAGATTTGGGGATATGACATCCCCCTGTCTTACACCTCGGCGCAGCTCTATTATCTGGTCTTGTGGTCCTAAATCTGGACGGTCATGATGGCGGTGTCATACACGCACAGAACCGCCCAAGTTTCGATGGAATTGATTGTACTCTTCGGTTTTATGAACAATCTGCCAAAGTTTAAATGTGTCTACGGTGCTAAAGCCTTTTCGAAACCCGGCTTGTTCCGTGGGCTGGAACTCGTCGAATTTTCTCGTAAGTCGGTTGGTGATAACTTTCGAGAACAAGATTTATTTCGTTCTTAAGCAAGATTTTATCACCTTTTTTGAAGAATAGAACTACCGCACTCCCGCTCCACGCTTGTGCATGGTGTTAAGCCTTGGTGGATAACGGAATTAAAAAAGCTCATGAGCTCTTTCAGGACTGGGATGCCGCCCACTCTTAGAAGCTTTGTAGTAATTCCGTCATCACCTGGCCCTTTATTGTACTTAAGTTGCTCAAGAGCTGCCTCGATCTCGCTCAGGCCGACATTTGGAATGTCCTCGTTGTAGTGGCGCCATCCGTGATGCGTACAGGTGTCCATAAATGCTCACCCCCTTTATATGCGCCCATGGTTGCGCCCAACTTGTCGTGGTCAAAATTCATAAAAATGGTGCGGAAAAGGTGAAGAAACATTTGCAGGATTATCATCATGACATCCACGCTGCGACGCCGTTGCGTCAGCGTCACGCCGCTGTGAGCGCGGTTTGGCGAAGGCTTAAAAAAACATGTTTACTGACATGCCATTGTAATGATTGCAGTGTTAGGGTTCTAAGTCAGTTCCAACTTTGAAGAAATAATAATAACGTATGCTCGCCGTTACAGTTAGTGGGTTACGTTGTTAAAAATTTGATAACCTGTCAAATGTGATGTAATAAATTGGACCTACTATACATATAATATGTAGTATAAATAGGTACTTAACACTGGCAAAAATTGAGTGAAAATCGGCTAGTTTGCTAATTACTTAAAAATAAGAAGAACTCTCTAAATTTAAAATGTTAACAGTAGCAACAGAAATAGGTACTTTCTAAAACGAATCACGACGAGTCATGTATTCGGGGCTTAGCATAAAAAATATAGTCATAAGACTATTAATAATCAGAAAATCAGTTCCTAAAATGAGTATGGGTCCTCCTTTAGATTCCATCATAGGTAGGCAGGTTCTAAGTATAAACATGCGCTAGCTTTTTTAGGGTTCCCTAGCCAAAATGGCAAAAACGGAACCCTTAAAATTTTGTCATGTCCGTCTGTCTGTCAGTCTGTCCGTCCGTATGTCACAGGCATTTTATTTAAAGATTACACAATGAATATTGATGAAATTTGGTCAAAAGGTGTATTGTAGTAGCAGCTACTTAGTTTAATAGCTAAATAATAAAAATAAATTTGGGGAGGCATACATGTAACAGAAGCTAAAAAGTGTCCCCCCCATCATCTTTTGAACAGTGTGAACAAAAAATATGAAAAAAATCTAAAAGGTAGCGTTAGCAAATACTTTAAACAAAAAATATTTTGAACATCATCGGATAAACCGTTATTGAGTTATTGCCGAAAAACTGCGTTTGTTAACAAAAGGGCGTAAGTGCCATGAACATACGCTCTTCTGCTGGTGCAATAATTCAAATCGGATTTTTTCATATCGTAACGGCGGCGTCGGAACCCTACACTGAGCATGGTATGACATGCTCTTGCCCGGTTTTTTATTTAGCTATTAACCTAATTAATGGCCGGATACACTTCTAGGTAAAGTTCGTTAATGTGTAGATAAAGGTGAATCAACGCCTCTGTTGTGTTGAGACCAGGGCTATTAGTGTGGCATTACCAACATCGTGGAGGCGTAATTGCTACTACTTAACTACTTCAGAAACGAGGGACAACCCTATATCCCGAGCCTCATTTCAGTCGTTCTTACCTTGCTGCATTTCTCTCGCTCTTTGTTTAAGAGATAGAGCAAGATAGAGCATTCACTACAACAAGCTTTAGTCTTCGTCTGTCCGTGGCCTATTAGGGGTGTCGCATAATGTCTCCCAGTACGTCAAAGTCTCTGGTAAAACGACGCGAGAAATACTCTCGACTCGTTCTCACTAAAAATTGTACCCTAGATAATACTTTTTGAGACGCTAACAGTGAGTAAGTGTTTTAGGAAGAGTACTTATTTGACTTTTACTTACTATTTTTTTTCATATAAAGGCATGTCTCGGCACGAGTCCTACTGAAGGTAAGAAATCTCAGTACAGCTGCTGCGCAAGATTTCCTCACTTGAACTTTGTAGAATCCACAAATTGTTGTTTCGAGTCTGGGTATCGATACTTTGTGTCAGTGAATTAAATGTTTGTAAAGTCCCCCGCGACAAAGGGCTTACTGATTGAACAAAATGAATTATAAGTGGCTCTTATTCGGTCGATTATTCGAGGTATTATGAATACCTCGATTAAACGACCAAAGTAAACCGTAAAGAAGCTATAGTAACTATTCTTCTAACTCTATGCTGAATGCATGAGTGTACTATAATTAGTAATGTGGGACCCGCTATCCCACATTGCTAGTAATATATAAAAAAAAAAATAGAAAAATAATGCCTTGTTATGGACCTTTTCATTATGCCACTTGATGAGAGTGCCAATCACAGAGCGTTTAAATATTTTCCGTTAGATATCTATGGAGGGAATAAAATGTGCACTTTTTGTGAAGACCCTGAAGGCTAATTTATTTATTTTTGTACATTCAGAAGCAATATAGATATTATTTAATGTACCTAATAAATTAAAGGCTCATTTACACTATGCCAACGTGTTCGTTTGACCAGTGTTCCGGAAACTTTTTAAGTTCAAGGTACCCTAAGACACCATTTTTTTCAGTTATAATTTTACATTTCGCAGTACATCTACTGATCTTCATGGAACACCAATGTGCCGCGGCATACTATTTTCGGAACATTGCTTTAGACCATAAAGCAGTGACGGATCCGGGATTGTTTTGGTGGTTTGAACCAGATAGAGCCGTTGTTGCACCACTTACACGAACCGAATGGGTAAATGTTGAATGATTTGAGGAGGTGGGGGCGGGCTTGAAGCCCCTAGTTCTCTCTGAATTCATGTCATTTATTACCTACTTCAATTTTATGTAATAGGCAAAAAACTTGCATAGTGTGAAGGGGCAAAATCAGTAATCATTAAAGCATTATTATTATTATTGTTATTTGGATACCTAAGATTTGATACAATTGACTAAACACCGGCCAAATGAGTAATGTGTGTTTCAACCCCCAGTTCCCCTGTCCTTGGGTACGCCCATGAATTAAGATGAAAAAGGTAACATGTAAGAAAAAATATTTCTTTCCATCCATTTCTTAGTGTTATTTATTCGAGGAATTACATCACGAGAAAGGTTACATAAAAAGAGCAATAACCACATAAGCTGCATACATAATATTTCTTTGTCAGTTTGTTACTGTTTGTTCAGTATTATTTATATTTAGTAGTTCTTCTATAAAATAACGCAACCGTGTTTAAAGCTAAGTAAAGCTCTTTGAGAAAAACATTACACAGACCGACATTTTTTAGTCTATCTAGTTTAGTTTATTTAGTCAGGGGGTTGCCTGTTCGTAACTTGTCCGGTTGCGAAACAGGTGGCTTCGGGTACGCAACCCCGACTTCCCGAGCCGCCAATCACTGCACTCCCAACCATCCCTGCACATTGGTGTCCACTGTCCTCCCTTTCCTTTCCTACTACTTGTGGTAGCATCTAGCGACCGGGTAGGTACCACAGCTTGGCTTATTTTGATCGTATAGCAAATATGCGTTCCGACCAAAGAGCTAAGTAGCCGATATCCCTCCCTTCTTCCAACTATCCCTTCTACATGAGCTGTCGGGTCGCATTGAAGTTCGGAACAGGCGGTGTATAGGAGTTCTCGCGGATCCGTAGGGCGTGACGGGTTGACGGGGGGTTCAGGGAGACCCGGTGGGAATGGTTACCGTCGGCCACCTGCCGGTCAGTAGGGGACCCGAACCCGGGAATATCCCACCTGGGAAAATCCCGCATACTGCTGCCGAGCCGGGAGGGAGACCGGAGTGGATCCCGTTAGTGGTATGCGGGGGGGCACCGGGGGCCCTTCTGTGCCCCGCGTCAGCCCTTCATACAACTCGCGGATCAGCCGGGACTTACGCCCCGCCCCCTTATCTGAGTATCACTGTGGCCCCATACCTCATATAACCCCTTCCCGAAATATATCTCTCTCTAAATGATGCCACGAATAAGAAAAAAGAGAAGGCTTAACACGGCGGACACCCTATCCACATTTAAAATGGATTTTTGCAATGTCAGGGGTCTTCATAGCAACCTAGACGCTGTACACCACCACCTTGAGACAGCGCGGCCTGCTTTGCTCTTTTTAACGGAGACGCAGATATGTGCCCCGGATGACATCTCGTACCTTAAATACCCCGGCTACGAATTGGAGCAGACATTCCTTCGGAAAGCCGGGGTGTGCGTGTTCATACGGGGCGATATATGCTGTCGCCGCCTTCGGGGCCTCGAACATGGAGATCTGTCCATTTTATGGCTTCGCGTAGACCATGGGGGACTTACCCGTATCTACGCGTGCCTCTACAGATCTCCTTGCAGTGGTTCGGGGTCGACTCTACTGTTTGAGAACGTCAAAAGGGGGATTGACCAAATGTTGGAGCAGTGCCCATCCGCAGAGGTGGTGGTTCTCGGTGACTTTAACGCTCATCATAAAGAGTGGTTGGCATCGAGGACCACCGATCTCCCAGGTAGGACCACTTTCAACATGGCCTTGGCCTATGGTCTCTCACAACTAGTAATACAGCCCACCCGTATTCCAGACGTTGAGAGCCACAGAGCCTCCTTGTTGGACCTTCTGCTGACAACACATCCACGCGGATACAGGATGGTCGTCGATGCTCCACTTGGATCGTCCGACCACTGCCTTATCCGCACTGAAGCCCCCATTGCGCGACCCGTCCGCTCTCCAGCGAATGGTTCCCGCAGAGTCTGGCGATATGAGTCAGCAGATTGGGATGGTCTCCGCGAATTTTTCGCGTCCTACCCTTGGAGGCGGCTTTGCTTCTCCACAGAGGATCCCGACGCTTGTGCGGACTGCATCACGGATACGGTGCTTCAGGGAATGGAACTATTCATTCCCAATGCCCGAATTCCCGTTGGCGGTCGTAGTCGCCCCTGGTTCAACCAGGCTTGTCGAGTGACCGCGCGCCTGAAACAGTCTGCGTACTTAGCCTGGAACGATGCCAGGAATCGTAAGGATCTGACCGTGAATGTTGAGAAACGTAAGTTCAACGCCACCTCCAGAGCCAACAAGAAGGCTATTGCTATAGCAAAGGCAGATCACATTGCCAGAATTGGCGAGCGACTTCAAAGGCATCCCTCTGGGAGTCGTGCATTCTGCTCGCTCGCCAAAGCTGCACAAGATAACTTTTGCCAGTCCAACCTCCCACCACTGCGCAATTTCGATGGCAGTCTGGCCCACAGTGCTAAGGAGAAAGCCGATCTCTTGGGCCGACTCTTCGCCTCTAACTCGACTTTGGATGATAGAGGAGCCACACCACCTTCCATCCCAAAGTGTAAGAGCTCCATGCCAGAAATACGCATCACGCAACGTGCGGTTAGGCAGGAGCTCAGGCTCCTTGATACCCAGAAATCGAGCGGGCCGGACGGCATCCCTGCAGTGGTACTTAAGACGTGCGCCCCTGAGTTGACCCCCGTTCTGACGCGCCTCTACCGCCTCTCATATAAAACCGGAAGGGTTCCATCTTCGTGGAAGGTCGCCAATGTCCACCCTATTCCCAAAAAGGGTGACCGGTCAGACCCGTCAAATTACAGGCCGATAGCGATAACATCCTTGTTGTCAAAGGTGATGGAGAGAGTTCTCAACACCAGACTCTTGCGGTATCTTGAGGAGCACCAGCTGATAAGCGACCGCCAGTACGGTTTCCGTTACGGTCGCTCAGCTGGTGATCTCCTTGTGTACCTCACGCACCGCTGGGCTGAAGCCTTGGAAGGCAAGGGCGAGGTTCTTGCTGTCAGCCTCGACATCGCCAAGGCGTTTGACAGAGTCTGGCACAAGGCCCTTCTATCGAAGCTTCCTTCTTATGGAATCCCCGAGGGGCTCTGCAGATGGATCGCTAGCTTTCTGGACAATCGGAGCATTATGGTCGTCGTTGACGGTGCTTGTTCCAGTCTGAAAACCATTAATGCTGGCGTCCCACAGGGTTCGGTGCTCTCCCCAACACTGTTCATTCTGCATATCAATGATATGCTGTCCATAGAGAACATACATTGCTATGCGGATGACAGCACGGGTGATGCGCGATATACCAGCCAACAGAACGTCCCTCGAAGCGTTGTTCAGGAGAGACGGTTGCAACTTGTGTCAGAAGTCGAGGACTCTCTGGGGCGGGTCTCCGAATGGGGTGAGAGGAACCTGGTTCGATTCAACCCCACAAAGACACAAGTATGCGCGTTCACTGCGAAGAAAGACCCATTTGTCCTAGTGCCACAGTTCCAAGGAGTTACACTCCGAGTCACCGAGAGTATTGGGATCCTCGGTGTCGAAATCTCCAGCAAAGTCCAGTTTGGGAGTCATTTGGAAAGTAAAGCCAAATTGGCGAGCAAAAAGGTGGGTGTCCTCAACAGAACGAAGCGTTACTTCTCGCCGGCACAGCGACTTGTGCTCTATAAAGCGCAGGTTCGACCGCACGTGGAGTACTGCTCTCATCTCTGGGCGGGTGCCCCCAAATACTTGCTCGATCCATTTGACTCCCTCCAAAGGCGAGCCGTTCGGATCGTTGATGACCCCAATCTCACGGACAGACTGGAGTCTTTACAGCAGAGGCGTGACTTTGGTGCACTTTGCGTACTCTACCGTCTGTTCAACGGGGAGTGCTCTGAGGAACTGTTTGACATGGTGCCACCGTCACCTTTCTACCACCGCACCACTCGACATCGTAGTAGGGTTCATCCATTCCACCTGGTAACAATACGGTCCTGTACGGATCGATTCCAGCGTTCTTTTCTTCCACGTACGTGTAGACTCTGGAATGAACTACCTGCTTCGGTGTTTCCCGAGCGCTACGACATGTCTTTCTTCAAACGAGGTTTAAAGAGAGTTTTCACTTCACGGTAGGCAGCGGCTTGGGTGTGTCCCTGATATTCCTGTAGTCCATGAGCGGCGGTTACCGCTTACCATCAGGTGGGCCGCTGGCTCGTCTGCCAACCATAGGCAATAAAAAAAAAAAAAAAAAAAAAAAATTCAATATGCGACCTAGATAAACACGTTGGACTTCTAAAACCTCCCATTTTGTCGAGGGTTAAAAAAATCAAAATTCCAACTCATGAATTTTTTTTTTTAACATGCTTAACTGTTGTCTCATTTAATTACCTTATTTTTTTTTAATTTCGACATTTCAATATCCGACCTACTTAAACACGCTGAACTTCAAAAAACCCCCCACTTTGACGAGGGTTAACAACACAAATCGTAAGTCCTCAAGCAACATTTTACCGTCTATTTTTAAACTTTCTTATTGAGTATATTTTTAGCACAAACATAATTTAAACCAACCAATAGGCCTATGAGACGAAGGGACATCATAAATAAAGATCAATGAGAAAAATAAATGATTACACAAACCGACATTTCAATATCCGACCTAGATAAACACGTTGAACTTCTAACACCACCAATTGTGTCGTGGGTTAACAACACAAGTCGTAAGTTCTCAAGCAACATTTTACCACCTCTTTTTAAACGTTCTTGTACAATGTACAATTACCTACTGTGTACATTTTTAGTACAAACATAATTTAAACAAACCAATAGACCTAGTGAGGTGAAGGGACATCCGGCATACACCAATCTTAGAGCCAATTAACGCGGTAATTAACGTGCGTTTCGGGGGATCACTAATTAAACTTCAACACGACTCGACTGTGCGATATTTGTCTTCACGAAATATTCAATTTGCTTTATTTATTCGCGTAATACAGGGATCTATTTTGCTCGGGAATGGAGAAGTATAATATACTTATTTATGTTAAACAGGGCATTTGATTCTTGATGAATTATAATATATATATCTTGGGACAACTCACACAATGCTATCGGCGGTAGCTTAATGGCTAGGGCATCGGTCTCGCAATCGTTAGGTCGTGGGTTCGAATCCTGGCCATTATACTACCGACGTGAACCCACTCCTAACACAAGCCATAGAGCTTAGCTGGACGGGTTAACAGGATGGCTATAGTAATGTGGAACCACAATCCCACATTGCTAGTTATCTTTAACTAAAAAAAAAAAAAAAAACTAAGCAGACCTTGTACTATGGAAACCAGACAACTGATATACATACTTATATATTTCTAAATACATACATATTAATGACTAGCTGTGCCCGCGACTTCGTTCGCGTGGAAGTTGGGTTTATATTAAGGTAGTTTATATTACAATTTAACTTCTGTGTAAAACATACTGGACACATGCTCCACAAAGCTCTGTGGCATCTATGGATATTAGGGCCTAGCTTTAATCAGGGCCCAACCTATGGCAGGGTAAGCCAAGCAAATGCCCAGTGCAGCAAAATGAAGGGCGACAAAGTTTATGGCGCCAGACGGTTAGAAGACAAATTATAAAAATTCCCATGCTTAGCACCTCGATAAAAAAGTATTTTAGCAACATGATTTGCATCATATCAAATATTATTAATATTGAAAAATTCCCCCTCTCCCCCGTCACGCGAGTACTTGGGCGATTTCGGGTTAAATGAAGCCCAAAATCGCCCAAGTACTCACGTGAAATTTTGTGTTAAAGAGCTTCGATTCTGACTGCAAAAGGTCGAAAATTCCGATCGATTTTAAATCTCCGATTCCAACTTCGGCTCCGACATTTTTAAATCGGACGTTTTAATCGGAGGTACCTAGCGTGCGGCGGCCGCTCCTTCAAGTTAATTTATACTGTAATAAAGGTATGATGGAAAAAACTCTCACATATTCCCTATGATCGCGGGTTATGTCCTGCCCGAGCGATCTTTTCCGAGTCTAAAGTCCACCCACTTTGTGTCCGTGTTTGTAAAGTCCCCCGCAAAATAGGGCTAGTTATGTTTTTAAAAAATATCCTGTTTTTAAAATATTGCATTCCCGCGGAACTGTGATGCGTGTTCAAACAAACAGACAACATTCAAACGTTTTTAAAAGATATATACTCAGATATCTTTTTTTGTGTTTAAAAAATACTATTTCTTTAGAAGATTTAAATATTATTTTATAGTGTCTACATTGGTGAATTAATAAATAGGTGTGTCAACCTGTCGCAAATTAAGATCATCATACATATATACATATCCCTCTACGTAAGAATTTCATTTTTTTTTTTTAATCAATTTTCCTGATTCTTTTTAATTTGTATTTAAACGCCATCTATTTACAAAACTGGATAAGTTTATTTTAATACTTGATGATTTTATATTAAATTATACTTAAACTTTCATGAAAGTTTAAGACTTTCATGCATATTAAACGTAGGTAAGCAAGGTATTTAACCTTAAATTAATCAGGCGATTAAGACCCGTAATATATATATTTTCATAATTTGTACAAATCGCGAAAGTTTATCAACATTTGTAGGTAAGCAATTTTGGCACTCAGAAGAAATCGAATCACAGATGGCGCCACATGTTTTATTTTGATATAACACTAACATTTATAAATTCTAGAAAATATCAAGTAGTTACTGTTTATTTGTAATGTAATATTGTTTTTCATTTCTACATTCATAGCATAGTCACGATTCATGCAAAACAATGATAAAGGTGCCCATTGAAAGTGATTGATTAATATGAAATTTGTTAAACAAAGTAAACATGTTAAAGTCGAAAATAAAAGCTTGTATAATAAGTATACATTTGGAAAAATACTTAAAAAAAGAATAAAAATAATTTTAAAACAACACAAAAAGAAACTCGCACACTTGAAACTATCGATCCTCCGACCTCGCTCGTTCAATACCGCCACTTGTGCCATTAGACCACCTCAACCGATACAAAGAGGTTAAAATAGCTGTTCTTAAGAAAATTGAAAATGTTGTGTTTAGCTCCTTATAGTTTTAGCGTGAAGTTATTGTTTCCACGGGTTACAATAAAATTGTAAATAATGTCTTATTGTGGAAAAAAATGTGAGAAACCATAATTGTTCGGCCAAACATACGTTGCTGCTCGCTCCCATAGACGATAGCGTAATGATTCATAGTGTAAGTAATGACCTATAGTATTTGCAATAAAACTGCAAATTTTCATGAGGATCCGTCAAGTAGTTATTGTTTTATAACGATAAATAGCTACAGACATTATCCGTTATTGCTTAGCTCCTATGGGAGATAGCGTGATAAATTATAGCCTATATGTTAATCCAGACTTATTAGAATACATATACAAAATTTCAACCGAATCTGTCGGGTAGTTTTTGCGTGATGCGTGTTCAAACAAACAGACAGACAGACATTTCTAAAAATGTAGGAATGTGTTTAAATACTCTTTTCGAACATTTCCCAATATTTTTTTTTACTATGTTCGGCCATGTACAAACACGTGAAATTTACAATTTTATTATATGTATAGATAGATATAGATAAATAACACCCAGACACAGAATAATCCATCATACTCATCACACAAAGTTTTATCCTGGGTGGGGACCCATGACCTCTGGCTTAGCAGTCAGGGTCACTAACCACTAGACCAACAGTTGAGTGATAAACATTTGTATTTATTTAGGTATATATTTCGGTTTCTTTGCGGGAAGTTGTATGTCTTTATTAAGGGTTTTATCAGTAATACTGTAGATTTTATCCCTTTAACCGCTTATGTCAGATTAATCCGACAAATAATAGTTTACGAATAAATATCCAATTCATTCAATCAACTTTTTTAATGTAAATGAGCTATATTCTATCAAAAAGATGTTTAAATTAAATAAATACTTAATTAAGTAATAATTTACAAAATAATACACTTTATAATTAGAAGTCTTAAAGATAATGTGTGCCAACAGATTTCATGAGGACGATAGTTGTACCTATAGTCAAAAGCAAGACAGCGATGTTTCAGACATAAATAACTATAGGCCCATTTCATTGGCTACTATAACTGCCAAGGTGCTTGATGGTGTGATTGAGAGACGGATAGCTGCACAACTCAATTTACACGATGCACAATTCGGCTTTAGGGCTGGGCTATCAACAGATTTGATAGGACTATCGCTATTCTGGCACTTAAGCATACCGTTAGGTACTATACAGAGAGGAACGAGAGGAACACACCGGTATATGCTGCATTTCTAGACTTTTCCAAGGCATTTGACCTGGTTAACTATACCGACCTTACGGGTTAGTAAATTTATTTAAGTACTGGCATGACCACCAAATTAACCAGGTCAGATGGTCGAGTGCACTGACGCAAATGCATGGACTGGAGTGTGGGATGAGGCAGGGGGGCTTAACCTCTCCGTCTCTCTTCAGCCTATACGTCAACCTGCTAATCGAGGAACTCAGGAGCACTGGGATCGAGCATTGATGGTAAAATAATAAATAGTATTATTGTTTTTAAACTTTCGCGATTTTATACATATTAGATATATTTCGGGACTTAATTGCGTGAATTATTTAAAGGTACGAACCTTTTATTTACCCGACGTTTCGATCGAATTGCACCGATCGTGGTCACGGGTCGACACCAGTCGACCCGTGATCACGATCGGTGCAGTGTAAGTCCCGAAATATATCTAATATAAATAGTATTAGTTACGCGGATGATATGGTGTTTCTGAGTTCCTCGATTGACGGTTTAAGGCAACTGCTTGGTGTTTGTGAGAGATATGCGATGTCACATGGGCTGTTGTATAATGTAAGCAAAAGTGAGCTCATGGCGTTTCGCCTAGGTAATAAAAAACCTGATACTGTACCCCCGGTGTATCTATCGGTGTATCAATAAATAGAGTGACGCAATTCAAATACCTTGGGCACAGTAAGACGAGACGAGGATTGTAGACGAGGATTTAAATGAAGTCAAAGACATAGAGGGAGCGAAGGGTGTTGTCGGTCCACTGCAGCTTTGCCAGGTCCAATCATGATGTGAAAGTTACTCTTTTCAAGGCATATTGCCAATTATTTATACACGTTGCCTGTGGGTTGCGTATACGCAGCTTCGAATTCTTCGAGTACACTACACAGCCGATATATAATACATAATATTGGGCCCAAAGACACAGCGGTGGTCGTGAGGCAGCAGGAAGGTACACGAACTAATAAAAGGCTTGTTAATGTCAAAATGTCATTTTTAGATTTGTTATTATTATTTTAATTTTTATTTTTGTAATTTAATTGCGGTCCTAGATATTGATATGTTCTTATCTGTAACTATTGTCGACAGTTAGATTAATTAGGTTATGTTATTATTTTTAGAAAATGGCAAAATCCGACATCAAGGACGGGGCATATTCCAAGATTTTGCAATCTATACTTATACTTATCTTTATATAATTATTCTGTACGTGTGTATGTCACTGAACTCCTCCTAAACGGCTGGACCGATTTTGACGATTTTTTTGTGCGTTCCAGTGGATTCGAGAATGGGTAAGATTCACAATTGAAACCAATTCAGAAAAAAAAAATTGTAATACAAAAGTACAAAGTTAGCCGGGCGTCGTAGCGGGACAGCTAGTTGGTTTGTATGGACGCGGTAATCTCAGGAACTACGGGTCCGAATTGAAAAAATATTTTATTGTTAGATAGCCCATTTATCGAGAAAGGCTATATGCTATATAACATCACGCTATGATCAATGGGAGCGGAGCAGCAATGAAAAATGTTGCAAAAACGGGTAAAAAATATTCCTTTTGAGAGCTTTCGTTGCGTGCGCTGTGTAAACGGTTAAAGTTACATAAAAATAAACTGCTCTAACTTTATTTGATTTCAATGAATATCTTAGGAGATAAGTATTATAAGTTTTATAAAAAAACTTTTTAGTGGGTTGGTTTTTAATTCACTTAAGTTACAAAAGGCTTTTGTCAACTGTATAAATCCTTTTACAAAATATTGCTTGCCGCTTGCAGGGCCGTCAATTGTTGAGGAGTTCACTATCAGCTCGATTAGATTGTGTAATAGTAGTATGACGAAAATAAAGTGCTACTCAATACCATATTAAAGTAATTGAATCGCAAACCGTGAAATATTGAATAGGTTTGCTTGTCATTTGTGGTCTTCATCACCAGTTTCACTTCACAAATTGGTACTTTTTGAGAGTAAATGCAAACCCTATGAAATATACCTTAATCACTGTAGGTGTGCCTTTAATATTTGAAGAGTTCCCTCGATTTCTCCAGGATCCCATAATCAGATCGTGATTTGATGACAATTGGACCAACTTGGAAGTATGCCCTTTCAAACACAAAAAAAAAAAAATTCAAATCGGTCCAGCCGTCTTTGCGTAATCGGTGAACAAACATACAAAAAAAAAACATACAGTCGAATTGAGAAACTCCTCCTTTTTGAAGTCGGTGGATGAGAACCCCCTCCTTTATAAGTTTTAGTAATATTACATTACTTCATTAAAAAAAATGCATTTTCATTTGTAACAGAACTTATGGCCGGACTAGGTAGTTTTAATGCTTATAATAAAAAATATTAGGTACCCATTGCAGACATACAAAACAATGTTTTCTCTGGTTTCGTCTGCGTGATTTTAAATTACCATTGTAGGTACCAAATTGAATCATTTTTTTTCAATTGTTCTCAAATGGTTCGTGGTAACAAAGAAAATTTCAGCTCATTTAGGATTGTATTGTAGGTGCCCAACTGCCAACTCTCTCTAGCCCTCTCATGTGTTAAGAGGCATAAGTGGAAACTGTGATTGACTGATATCACTCACACCTCAGACTTCTGAATGGACATTACTTCATTAAAAAAAATGCATTTTCATTTGTAACAGAACTTATGGCCGTACTAGGTATATCGCAAAAAAAACAATAAAAACAGTCTGCTGTACACAACCGTTCCATAGGGAGCATGCCGCGCTGCTTGCTTCGCAGAGCTACCGGGCGGATTCGGTACGGTGCCCACATAACCGCTCGCCTCGCACATCATTTTGTAAAGGCTTATTATCATACTTGACTCGCCTCCCAGCAGATTTCATGAAAATGTTGAAAATTTAAAAGGTTTCATGAAAATGATGAAAATTTTGACAGTGGACTGATGTGTTTTTACAGGCAAATTCCTCCCCCGGCCTCCCCTCGGCGGTGGTGGTTGATGTACCGGTGTTAAATCTAATCCTAACCCCCCCACCTCAAGTCATGCGAACAATTCACACTTGGCTAGTTGAGCCAATAGTTGTCCCTCCCTGAACAGAGTTCTGGAGATGCTGCGCACCTGATTTACATTTCCAACCGACTTCAAAAAGGAGGAGGTTCTCAATTCGACTGTATGTTTTTTTTTGTATGTTTGTTCACCGATTACACAAAGACTACTTTTTAAATAATAATAATAAATTTATTAAGTAAAAATCTTTTACAAAATAAAGTTAAACAACGCTTTTTAAAAAGTTGGTTTTTTAATTTCAAAATGTTCTTATATATATATATATGGTATAATATAATAATCCCATGTTTCCCCTGGTTTCTTACGCGAAACAAAGAAAGTTTCAGCTCCTTTAGGATTATATGTGCCCACTCTCTCTAGCCCTCTCATGTGACGTGGACGAAGTTGCGAGGATCAGTTATCTGTATATTTAAGAGGCATAAGAGGAAATTGTGATTGACTGATATATCAACACACAGCTCACTCTTCTGAATGGAATGAAATTTGGTATACAGATAATTGTTTTGAAGTAGACATCCACTACAAGCCTAAAGCAAATCTTTAAAGGGAAGGAAGCTTTATTATATAGGTATTTGTGTGGCGTACTTTGTATTTTAAAGTAACATAGTAGTACATTTTTTTTTATTTAACAGAAAACAAACATTTTTATTAAAATTGCAAGGGAATCCCTGTCACGTCAGCAATATAAGAGTACCTTGACCCATCATAATTGCAGAGCTCTCGACATCTTAGTCTGCACCAGTTTCCGCGGTTGCGTTGCATTTAATAATTTTAATCTCGTTATA